>JAJJWW010013842.1:82391-680618 GCA_023531295.1 Papaver armeniacum | reverse complement strand
AAATATGGGTTCATTAATTAAATGCCCCTATTATAGAGGCTCAACACAAATACCCTCCCCCAAAATAATAATACCCTCCCCTCAAAAACACGGATAAGTAGATTACTATAATGCCCCTAAATAAATATCACGATTTTAACGTTACAAGAGATTTACTGCTGTAGCCGTTTCTTTCATTTGTACGATCTCTTTCTCTCTCCTGCTTCTTCTTCTCACTGCTGCTCAAGAACAGAAGCAGAATTTGAAAATTGAAAAAACAAAAGCTGAAAAAAACCAAAAGCTGAATCATCACAATGGCTGAAAAGAAACCAGTCGATCTATATATAAACTCGATTCTACGATTTCATTTAATCATCTTTTGTTTTGAAGAAAAATCAAAAAAAAAACAGTGAAGAATGATAGAAAACTAGGGTTTAGTGAAGTTGAAGATTCGATCAAAAGATTCAAAAGGTAAATACGAATTTCATCTTACTATTCTTGTTATCATTGAAGATTTTAGTATTGATTTAACTATTTAGGAATTTGATTTTGAAATCGGATTCATCAAAAATCGATGCATGTATAATTATTCTTTATCTTTTATCGATTCATTGTATATACATCGTTTTGATTGAGAATCGATGAGCATCTTGTGCCATTAATGACCTAATTTTCATTTTTATGTCGATTTTGATTTTCTTAGTACATTTTGTTTTTCATGCTCTGTTGTTCTTTGAATGTGGATGACAAAACATATACGATTGATGCTTGACCTAATGTTGATGACGAGGTCATTAGTCACGATTTCGAGTTGATGTTGATGCTAATAGATGGGGTCAACAATTAGAGTTGATACCCTAAAATGCTTTGTTCTATGTATGGTATCAACAATTAGAGTTGATACCTAAATTCCAATTTCGAGTTGATGTTGGTTACTGTGAACTTCAAAGGAATAAGAATAGGAGTCGATGTTTCGATTGTTGATACTTTAGATGAGGTGAAATAATAGGAGTTGATCACGTAAAATTGTGTGTAGATGTGTTTGTTTTTATTACTTAGAATAAGAATAAGAATAGGACTTGATGTATGTGAGTGATCTTATTACTTAGAAGTGTATTTTTGACCTTTTTATTGGTGGACATGCCACTCCCTTCTTTGTATAAGTTCTTTCACTATAACTAATAAATAAGCCATGAACTTATTACTTGTTGAATTCTTGAAACTAGAGATATAATGCTAGTTCAGTTTAGGTTTTGGTTTTAATACTTATGTTATATAGATCAACAACAGTATTTGATAACATAAAACAGAATCAACAACAGGAGTTGATACCATTTGATGGTATCAACAACAGTAGTTGATCACATAAAAATGGAATCAACAATAGGAGTTGATACCATTTGATGGTATCAACAACAGGAGTTATACAAGTAAATTGTTGTCAACAACAGTAGTTGGTGCAATTAGATAGGATAAACAAACAAATGTTGATCCCTTTTTACTAAGCTGTTCATTTATTATTGTTGCGATTATTGAATGAATAAGATGGTGACTACATTAATGTTGTTTGAAATAGATGAAAGAAATGAGAAAATCACCAAGGCTAAATCCGAAGGGTATAGAAGAAGATGATTCTAGCAGATTGATAAAAATGTAGCCCCAAAAGGAAGAGGGTGAACAAGAAGTTATTACTTGAAGAACAAAAACTGGTTGAAAAAAGAAGAAAGCACAAAAATGAAGAACCAGAAGAAGATTCAGAAGAAGACGAATCGCAGCAAGAGAGTCAAAAGTTAGAGCAACAAAAGAAAGAGGGAGACCAAGAATAAGAATGAAGAAGAACAGGAAGCAACGACAAAGAAGAAGAAGAAAAATGAACAAGAACCAGTACGTAAAGGAAAGAAAAAGGTGGTAGTTGAAGAAGAAGATTCAGAGGATGAAGAAGTAGAATCAGAGTCAGAATCAGAAGAAGAAAAAGTAGCCGCAGATGGCGAAACGGAGGAAGAACTAAAAGGTAAAACTAAATGAATTATACATTATTTTTGATTTCAGTTGTATGCTGCAATATAATTAAGTTCATTCTATATTAAATATAAAAATAAATGAATGAGTTACATGTATGCAGGTAGATCAAGAAAGAACGAAACCAAATTCAAATCATGTCGATCTGCATTTGGTTGATATGTGTAAATTTCTATACAAAGCTGTTTGAAGTAGGAGATTCAGATAATGGGAAGAAGACAATCAATGGGGAAAGCACTAAAGGAATGTCCGTTTTGGGACTTCATCGGCCCATTCTACACAACGAGACATGATCGATATAACAACTGATAAGTGGTTAACGAAAATCGTCCTTGCAATACAGCTACTTATTGGAGCGTTCGATAAAGAAACAAACAAGTTCAAGTTTGGAAAAAATAAAACTGCTTGTGAGTGCTCACTAGAACCAAGAGATTTTGCAATCATGTTTAAGATAAGAAGGGTCATCGAGAGTGAAGAGTTGAAGAAGTTGCTGAATAAAAAGAATGATCCTGTAGTCACTACATGGTTAAAGAACAAGTTCAGACCAGGGGAGGGTGAAGATATCAGTGATAAAATAACGAAAGCTGAAATTGAGCGCAAACTAAAAGATGCGACTAACGATGAGTCGACCCACAACATTTTGTGAGACTTTTTGCTATGTGGATGTGCACGAGTTGTTTTCTTCATGGATGCTTGGTGCAACGAAGATTAGCAAAGCAATGGCTTCCTCATATTTTAAACATGGACAAAGTCTCATGGCCGAGATCACATAGTAAACTATCTTCTTAAATACATTGGAAAGCGAAAGGAAAGAAAGGAAGTGTTCACAGCTGCACAACTCTACTGCTAGGTAAAAAAGAAGTTCATTTAATATAAAGTTTATTTTTGAACATAGTAAAATGCATCTTGTATGTCAAAACTAACCTCATTGGTTCTCTCGTATGCGATGTGGATTCTATGACTGTCATGTACCCATGCCATAAGCCACACCAAACCATGGTTAGACTCGGTACTAGCCGAGTGGTTGCGAGGGGTAGACTCGGTACTAGCCGTTAGTGCAATAGGGTTAATTACGTTCCTCGAGTTTCGAGTCGTCATTGATGTATCTAAGACCGTTAGTTTCTGAAAACCCGATTGGGTATTTATTGAACTAATCTGTAAACAAGAAAGTCAATGAATGAAATAGTTTTTGCTTTCATTTGGAAGCTAGGCTCTGTATCACAGAGAGAAGGCAGCTTGCTGCTGAATTGTTTTCTTCATTCTTTGTAGTTGTAATCATATACACTACAATTGGTATCAGCCTTCTTTCCTGGATCTGTCGTAATGGCGGAGAAACTTACAATCGCCGGTGTTAATTCCGGTCTCAATCAGCTAGCAACAACAGTGGCTCAGTTAGCTGTTTCAGTAAATCAAACATCAGATTCGGTGGGTACTTTATCTCACTGTGTCACTCGACTAGATTCAGATGTCAATTCAATGAAAACAGATCTTAAAGACATCATCCAGTTCCTAGGCATCACTCGCTCTAAGGATTTTGAATCCGATGCAGATCCCTCAAATTCAGATGACAACCAGGCTGGATTTTGTTCTGTGCTTAACCGTTTCTCTCACAAAGAGCAGAGTAAGTTTACTCGAACCCCTAAAGTTGATTTTCCACGCTTTAATGGTGTCAATCCTCGTGGATGGGTTCTTAAATGCAATCGCTATTTTCATCTTCATAAGTTCCCTGATGAGGAACGTGTCGATATGGCCGCTATTCATTTTGATTCGTTAGTCGATCCTTGGTTTTTAAACTATCAGCAGGGTAAAGAATCTATTTCCTGGGATACATTTACTAAAGACTTATGTGCTAGATATGAAGATGTTGCCCAGGATAATTATGTAGGTAGCTTCAACAAATTGTCCCAAACTACTTCAGTGGAAGCCTACTATGATCAGTGGGAACATTATAAAACATTCATGGTAGCCAATAATCCAACTCTGTCAGAGAATTTTTATACCTTAAGTTTTATCAGTGGCTTGAAAGAAGAAATACGCACTGCTGTACAAATGTTTAAGCCTGAGACTACTTCTGAAGCATTTTTCCTTGCCATAATGCAACAGGCATCCTTGCACCACATGCCTAAACCACTTAGGTCCTTTTCCAAGCCTTTTGCACCTGCTCCATTATCCATTCCACAACCTTCTTCTGCCATCACACCCTTTTGTCCACCTACCACTTTTGGCAAATCTAGTGGGTCTTCTTCACAACCTATTGTGACACATCCAACCACTCCAACAAAAACTTCCCCTGATAAAGCCTTACCACCAATCAGACGCCTCACTTATGCACAAATGCAGCAAAGAAAGGATAAAGGCTTATGTTACAATTGCGATGAGTTTTATCGCCAGGGCCATAAATGTAAAACTCAGCAGCTATTCATGCTTATCACGGATGAGGATATTGAGGATCCAGAACATATTTCAACGGCAGCCACACAAGTTGATTCTCCTCCTTCTAGTGACTCCACTATGGAAATATCCTTACATGCTTTGACTGGGAATGTGGTTCATGACACTATACGTATTGCGGGTCATTTACAGAAGAAGCCAATTATGATTCTCATAGACACAGGAAGCACTCACTCTTTTATTGATTCTCAGCTTACCGAGCAGCTGGGCATTCACGCTTCTCCCACGGGTCACATGCTTGTTACAGTAGCCAATGGCGACAACACAATCAACAAAGGCATCTGTCACTCACTTGGTTGGGAAATGCAAGGCAATCACTTTTCTTTTGATATGAGGGTTCTTCCATTGGGTGGTTATGATATGGTGTTAGGGGCTGATTGGTTACATCAACTTGGTGATATCACCTTCAATTTTTCACAACTCAGGATCTCCTTCATGCATCAAGGCACCAACATCACACTTCAGGGAAGCTCCTCTAACCCTTTATTGAATCTTATTAGTGCTTCTGCTTTTAAAAAATATGTTAAGAGTAAACTTCCGGTTCTGTTGGGTCAATTTTTTGCTATATCCACACTACCACCTCCACCCACACCATCATTCCTCACCCCACTAGTGAATTCTTACTCTGACATTTTTGCTGAACCTTCTCAACTACCACCACCAAGAGCTTTAGACCATAAAATCCCTCTTAGATGTCCTTACATCCACAAGTCTGTGGTGGAAAACATGGTCCAAGAAATGCTTACTGCAGGACTTATCCAAAAGAGCAATAGTCCTTTTGCTTCTCCAATCCTTCTTATCAAAAAGAAGGATGGCACTTGGCGGTTTTGTGTAGATTATAGAAAATTGAATGACATGACTGTGAAGGACAAGTTCCCTATTCCATTGATTGATGAACTGATGGATGAGCTTAAGGGAGCCATTATTTTTCCAAGATAGATTTACGCTCGGCTATCATCAAATCGGGTTATTTGGCCCAGATTGTTATAAAACGACATTTAAAACCCATCATGGGCACTATGAGTTTAGGGTCATGCCATTTGGCCTTACAAATGCCCGACCACCTTTCAAGCACTTATGAATGACATTTTCACAATTTTAAGGAAATTTGTGCTGGTCTTTGATGATATATTGGTCTATAGCTCTTCGGTGGAGGAACATTGGGAGCATCACAACAAGTTTTACGGTATTGCGACAACATTCCTTGTATGCCAAACTCTCCCAAGTGTGCTTTGGCCGAGTCTCGGATTGAATGTGAGGCCATCTCCTTCAAGTCACCGAAGGTTGTTGCCGACCGGAGAAAATAAGCGTGATACAAACACAGCCGTTGCACGCTACATTGAAATATTTACTAGGATTACGGAAACAACGGTTCTTATGAAGATTTATTCAAGGTTATGGAAATATTGCCAAACCCCTCAGCGACATGCTCGAAGGATGCTTTTCAATGGAATTGAGGATACACCACCTGACTTTTCACCGAACTTAAAGTTTGCAATGACCGGAAACACCGGTCTTGGCTTTGCTGATTTTCAAGCAATTCACCTTGATTCTTGTGATAGAGGTGTAGGAGAAATTTTGATGCAAGAAAGGTAAACCCATCTCCTTCTTTAGTAAACCCACAGGACCTCGCATTAGCCCTTTGTCCACTTATGAAAAGGAATTCTTAGCCATTGTCATGGGCGGGTTCAAAAGTGAGTATTATCTTTCTCATAGTCGGTTGTTATCAGCGACGACCACCCAGAAATCTTAAATATCTAATGGATCAAAGAATTTCCCATACCCCTTCGGCCAAAAATGGCTCATTAAACTTTTGGGCTTTGATTATATCATCAAGTACAAGAAAGGTTTGGACATCTTATGGTGATGCTCTATCAGTGCCCACTTGCAATTTGTTGTCATGCAATCTCTTCTGACAAACCTCAATGGGCACTAGATATTATCTCCAGTTATGAGAATATGAGGCCCTCAACAACATATCTCTCGGCTATTGGTCTCCTCTTGATCCATTTACTTACACTCGGGGCATATTACGGTTCCAGGCGAGACTATTCATTGGGTCATCGATAATGTCGAACACTCAATTCTTGGATCTCATCTGCGGTTGGAGGCACTCGGGTATGTTGGGCACTTGCGAAAGAAGGCTAAATCCCATTTCTTTTGGCGAAGTAAACATGATGCCAGGTTTGTATCTTCTGTGAGGTTTGTCGGTGTAACAAAGGTAGCTCTAATTTTCCCTAGTGGTCTTCTCCACCACTCCCCCATACGAGAAGGCTGGCCAGAATATATCCATGGACTTCGTTGAGGGCTGCCATTGTCCGATCACAAAGTGTGATGATACTAGTTGTTGTCGTGAAACTCACTAAATATAGCCACTTTCTTGCTTTAAGCCACCCCTTCACGGCCATTACGGTGGCCAAAGACTTCCTTAACCACATTTTTTAAACTACATAGCCTTCCCCAGCTCCATTGTCGATGTGAGAGACAAAGTATTTATCGGCAATTTTGTAAACTTTATTCAAATCACAGGAACCACTCTTAAGCTCAGTCTTGCATACCATCACAACGGATTAGTCAAGCCCAGAGAACCAATGCTTGTGTAGAGGCAATACCTCGGATGTTATGTGAGCTCCAATCACAAACAATGGTAGATGTGGTTACCATTGGAGTGAATAGTGGTTGACACCAACTATCATACTTCCTTGAAGATGTCTCCATTTCGGAGGCTCTCTAGGTACCAACCACCTCATCTTATCTTTCTGTTCTACTTCAGCCGGTGGCTTACCTTGGAGTCTTATTTTGCAAGAGAAATATCATGCTGACTTCTCGAGAGAAGACTTAGCTAAAGCTCGAGTAGGATGAAATTTTTGCGGATAAGAAGCGCGGTAATAGAGAATTTAGAGTGGATGATTTGGTTTTCTCAAGCTGACCCGTACGGACAATCCTCGGCTCAGCTCTTATAGAACTTCAAGTTGTCAGACTAAATGCTAGTCCATTTAAAGTGCTACAAAGAATTGGGCGATGACTTACAAGTTCAACTTCTGTGGGCTCTGCGCATCCTTTTGTCTTTCATGTTTCTGACTCAAAAGCATATTGGGTTAAAAGCTTGCTATGCCACTGTTTACTGTGGTTTGATGATCAGAGACATTATGTGGTGGAGACGGTGGCGGGTTCTAGACACTAGACTTACACTTAAAGGTAATAAATCGTACCTCAACTCTTGATCCATTGGTCAACTCATTGTTAGGATGCTTCTTGAGAAGACTGAATCACATTAAGGCTCAATTTCCAAATTTTATCCTTGAGGACAAGGATCTTTGAAGGGGGGAGTAATGTCATGTATCCATGCCATGAGCCACCAAACCATGGTTAGACTTCGATGTTAGCCCAGGAGTGGTTGCGGTAGACTAGTTAGGCGGTAATAGGGTTAACTAGATTCCTCGAGTTTTGAGTCATCATGATGTATCTAAGACCGTTGGTTTAGAAAACTTGGAATTGGGTATTTATTGAACTAATCTATTAAGCGGGAAGGTAATGAATAAAATAGTTTTTACTTTCATTTGGAAGCTAGGCTCTTTGTATCACGGAGAAGGCTGACTTCTGTTTGAATTATTTATTCATTTCTTTGTGGTGTAATCATATACACTACACTTCTTTTCAGTAGGTTATAGTCTATCATTTTTATACAGAAGATTTGTTTTGACTGTGCAGTCTTTGGTTTGGATGGTGAGCAGACCTATGGTAGCGGCAGTACTTGGGATCCGTCCTGTCTTTCTGTTTAGTGGAAGTCACGATAGGAGGCGGCATCATATCGTCTTGAATCCATGCCTCAAGGGGATTCTACTCGCCGCTCATGGGAATGGGAATCATGTATCTACATGTCTTATGCGGGAGTCTTGCCCAGCTCCTTTTGAGAAGAAGTGATGTGTCTTTGGAGAGCCTTGCGCTTAGGTTGTTGTTAGTTCTTTGAAGCTTTCCTTATTCCTTCCTTACTTCTTCACGCTCACGGAAGGACAGTGTTGTATTGTTTGTTTGTGAAAGCGCTGTTCTTATCGACTCTCACGTGGATCTTCGTTTTGAACAACCCTGGATCTCTCTAGCAACGTTAGGCGATTGTGTTAAGCGTTTGGCGGCTTATGGAGTTGAGAGAACATCTAGAAGCCCAGATTCTCTAGTAAAGTGCGATATATGGGTATCATCCGTTGATGCAGCTCCACCAATTGACGTTCGGTGATGTTCGGATCGCTGACAATCTAGTGCTTGAGTTACGAACCTCTTGCGAAGTCGTTCGGATGCTCGTTGTTCATTTGGAGACTCTCCCTAGATCGAAAAGGTGATCTTCTCGAGATACGAAAGAAATACTTCACCTTGAAAGAACCTGCCATCTCGCCCCAATTGGATATCTTGTCGGGGTGTGATGTTGTTGTACCGAGTGTACGCCCTTCCCGTAAGTGATTTGAGAACTCTTTCAGTGCGGAGAACATGATTGTACTCATGCTCCCTCAAGCATTCCAAAAATCGAGAAATGTGTTCACGAGCGTTACCAGTACCATCGTAGAGGGAGAACTTAGGAGAGCTGTATCCTCTTGGAAGAGGGATTCGTTGCATATCTTGAGGGTACGGTGGTTGATGTTGGTGTGCATCCATCGGATTTCCTTTGCCTCGGTTTTGGAGAAGTCGTTCAGGGTCCTCATGTGTGATGAAGTTGGATGGATGGTCCCTCTCTTGGGGCGTTCGGGAGCAACATGAGCTTCTTCACTCAATGTAGGTCGAGTGGAAAGCGCTGCTGCCCGGGTGTATTGAAGGCATCTCTTGCGGCTCCAAGGGTTGTCGTGAATCTTGTAGCGAATCGTTCGATTAAAGTTTTAAGGAAATTAAGTACCTCTTTACGAGTTGCGGCCATATCCGTTTGAGTCTTAGCAAAGAATTTCCTGCTTCTCCATTAAGTCTGCCAATGGTAATGGCGGTGGTCCTCCTACTCGTCCTCTGGCTCCTGCGTCTGATGAAGGAGTGAAAGTTGTTGCTGCTGGTGACCCTTGGAGCGTTACGCGAGGAGATTACGAGATTCGATGCACTCTTTCTGGCTCACGAGTGATGGGAGCGTTACACCTCTTGGAATGTCTCCTGCTCGCTCTAGCGTTAGTGATAAAGTAGCGGCTTCACGAGATGCATTGACCACGATAGCTCCATTTGCGTGGTACATCGACATGGAGTGTTATCCACACTAGCTCCATCCGGAATTGATTGTGATCGGACCAGAGTTCCACCATCTTGAAATGAATTGTTGATTGAATTGGTCCTAAGATCTACCCCTTTTTGAAATTGATAAAATTGAATCGTATTTGAAGAAATTGACTTTGTAGAGATTAACCTCCGCCTTGTGAGTCGCCGATTATTTATAGGTAAAAACTATTTACAACCGGTTTGGTAATTTGGGATGTGTGGATGAGAAATGAGTCTAAACCTTAAACAAATACATTGCAGGAGTGCTTATGGGTCCTCGCCAATTGTTTATGGGTGAAAATAGTTTCGCGATTTCGGTGAGTGAGTGAGAAACCCATTCAAACCCTAAACAAATGTCTGCACGTGAGCACTTTATAGGTTCGAGAGATCAATCTCGTGCAAGTCCGGCCTAAACCAAGAAATGGCCGTTCCGACTTGCTTTGGGGTCACAAAGTGGAGGAGAAGGGTTGATTTGGGGAGGGAAGCAAAGAAAGGTGTTGAGGAGAGTAGTATCTCGACTTGTATCAGAAAGTGAAAGCTTAGGAAGCTTGCAAGAGATGGAAGCTTTTGAGAAAGCTTGCAAAGTTGCCTTTCTGAGAGTGTAAGTGTAGTATATTTCTCCTGACCGAGACTTATTGTCTGGTGGAAATAGGTAAGACCTATTTATACAAGTCGAGATTGAAACGTACCCTGGCCTCATGATGGAAGAGAGTAAAGGGTGAAATAATGGGAGGAGGTGGTAACCGCATGGTTTATTGGGCGAAAACGTTTTTCACCATTATTTCCTCTTTTATTTGACCGCTTTATTCCTTTTCACGCTTTCTTAATGTGAGCGTAGTGTACGCCGCATCTTTGGACCGCCAAACCAAAACCCTAAGGAAGCATCCCCCGGTTTGTGTTGATGTCTAGAGTGTTGGTTGCATCTTAAGTGCAAGTGGCGCCGCTAGTGGCGCGTGTGGCATGTGCCAATGGCATGTGCGAATGCCTTGGTGGTAGGTTGCACGGTTTGCAAGTTTTGGCTACCGGCGTGTGTTTTGGCATATGCCAATGGCATGTGCGGAATGCCTTGGTGGTAGGTTGCACGGTTTGCAAGTTAGGCTACCAGCGTGTGCGTTTGGCATGTGCCAATGGCATGTGCGGAATTTTTTTGGTGGTAGGTTACACGGTTTGCAAGTTAGGCTACCAGCGTGTGCGTTTGGCATGTGCCAATGGCATGTGCGGAATGCCTTGGTGGTAGGTGGCACGGTTTGCAAGTTAGGCTACCAGCGTGTGCGTTTGGCATGTGCCAATGGCATGCGTGGCCATTAGGGCCGTGACCTTGATAGGGAAACCAGCTAGCGAGCATGTTGGCATGTGCCAATGGCATGCGTGGGGTCGTTAGGGCCGTGATAGGAAACTAGCTAGCGAGCATGTTGGCATGTGCTAATGGCATGCGTGGCCGTTAGGGCCGTGATAGGAAACTAGCTAGCGAGCATGTTGGCATGTGCCAATGGCATGCGGGGGGCGTTAGGGCCGTGACCTTGATAGGGAAGCTAGCTAGCGAGCATGTTGGCATGTGCCAATGGCATGCGGGCCGTTAGGGCCGTGACCTTGATAGGGAAGCTAGCTAGCGAGCATGTTGGCATGTGCCAATGGCATGCGGGGCCGTTAGGGCCGTGACCTTGATAGGAAGCTAGCTACGAGCATGTTGGCATGTGCCAATGGCATGCGGGGCCGTTAGGACCGTGACCTTGATAGGGAAGCTAGCTAGCGAGCATGTTGGCATGTGCCAATGGCATGCGAGGCCGTTAGGGCCGTGACCTTGATAGGGAAGCTAGCTAGCGACATGTTGGCATGTGCCAATGGCGTGTGGGAGCTGTTAGGGCCGTGACCTTGATAGGGAAGCTAGCTAAGCGAGCATGTTGGCATGCGCCAATGGCATGCGGGGCCGTTAGGGCCGTGACCTTGATAGGAAAGCTAGATAGCGAGCATGTTGGCATGTGCCAATGGCATGCGGGGCCGTTAGGGCCGTGACCATGATAGGGAAACTAGCTAGCGAGCATGTTGGCATGTGCCAATGGCATGCGGGGCCGTTAGGGCCGTGACCTTGATAGGGAAGCTAGCTAGCGAGCATGTTGGCATGTGCCAATGGCATGCGGGGGCCGTTAGGGCCGTGACCTTGATAGGGAAGCTAGCTAGCGAGCATGTTGGCATGTGCCAATGGCATGCGGGGCTGTTAGGGCCGTGACCTTGATAGGGAAGCTAGCTAGCGAGCATGTTGGCATGTGCCAATGGCATCCGTGGCCATTAGGGCCGTGATAGGGAAACTAGCTAGCGAGCATGCTGGCATGTGCCAATGTCATGCGTGGCCATTAGGGCCGTGACCTTGATAGGAAGCTAAGCTAATGAGCATGTTGGCATGTGCCAATGGCATGCGGGGCCGTTAGGGCCGTGGCTTTGGTAGAAAAGCGGCTAGCGAGCATGTTGGCATGTGCCATTGGCACGTGTCGACCATGTTGACCTAGTTGCATGTTTTGCAAGCCTAGGGCGCTATGTTTGGCGTGGGCCAAAGGCATAACGTTTGGAAGTATGGCTTGCGACACGTGTTGGCATGTCCCAATGGCACGTGCGGCCATGTTGACCTAGTTGCAAGTCTTGCAAGCCTAGGGCGCTATGTTTGGCGTGGGCCAAAGGCATAGCGGCTTAGAAATATGGCTTGCGGCACGTGTTGGCATGTGCCAATGGCACGTGCGGCCATGTTGACCTAGTTGCAAGTCTTGCAAACCTAGGGCGCTATGTTGAGGCGTGGGTCCAAGGCATAGCGGCTTGGAAATATGGCTTGCGGCACGTGTTGGCATGTGCCAATGGCACGTGCGGCCATGTTGACCTAGTTGCAAGTCTTGCAAACCTAGGGTGCTATGTTGGGCGTGGGCCAAAGGCATAGTGGCTCGGAATTTGGCATTGTTGCCATGGTGCGCAGGGTGCGGCTTGGTTTGGCATGGTTGCCATGGTGCGCAGAGTGCGGCTTGGCTTGGCACGGTTGCCATGGTGCGCAGTATGCGGCTTGGTTTGGCATGGTTGCCATGGTGCGCAGTATGCGGCTTGTTTTGGCATGGTTGCCATGGTGCGCAGAGTGCGGCTTGGTTTGGCATTGTTGCCATGGTGCGCGCAAAGATGCGGCTTGTTTTGGCATGGTTGCCATGGTGCGCAGAGTGCGGCTTGGTTTGGCATGGTTGCCATGGTGCGCGCAAGATGCGGCTTGTTTTGGCATGGTGCCATGGTGCGCAGAGTGCGGCTTGGTTTGGCATGGTTGCCATGGTGCGCGATGATGCGGCTTGGTTTGGCATTGTTGCAATGGTGCGCAAGATGCGCTTGGTTTGGCATTGTTGCCATGATGCGCGATATGCGGCTTAGTTTAAGAATTAGGGTTACGTGTTGAAACCCTAACTGCATTTTGAAAAAATACCCCTATTAATTATTTACACCCGAGTTAAATGCTCTTATTTAATGTGTTGCGGGTAACACTAGGTCATGGGGTTTTACGATTTTACCCCTTGTCTAAAAACCACCATCAACAAACCTATACCAAAAGAGGCCACTATAATTTCCACTCCTCTTACTAAGTTGAGAATCTTCAAGCTCACAACCAAATGGAGACAAGCAGAGCTAGTCCGAGTCATTATATTTGGACATTCACCCCTTGTAGAGTGTTGAAATAATCCTTAACAAGCCGTTTAACTCGGTTACGCACTTCAAGACATTTGGGTAACAATTCTAAACTTTAATCCGATGCATTTTATTGTTAATTTTTTATGTAATAATGATAAGGATCTCAATTACGATTGGTTTGTGTCCAATAATAATACTTCGTTGGAAGGGTGTGTGTGAACATGGTTGGCCTTTTTATGGTTTAGCAGCAAATCTGGAGTTGTTTAAGCTAATCTAGAGTTAAGCTGGGTTGGTAAAAGTCCAGATTAAGGTCTTGTTTAAGGTCTAATTATGTACTTGGGCTTTATCTTAAGGTTATTGCTACGTTAAGTTTAAGTTGTGATGAGCCGTCCGAAGTAACTTATGCACTGTATTACCTTTAGTTATGGATGAAACGTAAGGAACTTCGAATACCCAAAAACGATAAGTTGCTTCGATTTTAGTAATGCTCAATTTTAAGAATGTTATTCTTGTTTGTATCTGTCACATTTATATATATTCTCAATACAGCTGATCACTTAACTTCTACAGGTAAATAGAAAATTGTTATGTTGGCTTCTATGTTGTAAAAGGCGCTGGGCGAGGCGCCAAGCACAGTGCCTAGCGCCTAGGGCGCCTAAGGCGAGCGCCTAGAGCGCCCCAGAAATAGAAAATTCAAGAGTAGGCTTAATTTTTGCGCCTTGGGGGCTTTTTTTCTTAGGCGCCCCTGGGGCGCCTCGCGCGCATAGAGCGCCTAGGCGAGCGCCCGGGGCGCCTTTTACAACATAGGTTGGCTTTCATTTTCTGTAATTATATGGGTAGTAAAAGTGATAATCTCTGCCAAGCAGCAGTTGAGTCTAATCATCTCAATTTTAATTTTTCATCAGTGTTTTAACAATCTATGCCCGATGAAAAAGGGGTATCGGATCTTCTTTAACCCTAACTGTAGTAATCATTTGAAAGTCATCTTGGAACTCATCAACAGTGAAATGTGGTAGCTTTCATGTGTTCTAGGATATATGACAGGTGACCAAAACAAGTCAAGTGGAAAGACGGGCACTGGTGAAAGTCAAATCAAATGTAATTTGTACAAGACCTCCAGGAAGCTTCAACTTTACAAAGTCAAATCAAATATTTTGTACAAGACCTAAATTGCATGGTCTCTCTAATACAAAATATAGTTGGCGGGCGGCCCAAATAGCAGGAGAAAATGCTCCACTTTTGTCATCTCCAAACGGTGTAACCAAGGTGTAGTTAAATTTTGCCTGTTTACCCTACTACTTATTGAGTCGTCTAGGGCATCATTTGTAGTTTCTCAAGAACTGCCTCTTCTCAATCTCTTCTTGTCTCTGTTTCACGCCGCCACAAACACAACAATCACAGATCTTGATCGATGATGGCTTGTGATGTTGATAATCGATCATCAACAAGAAGAACAAGACAGTAGCATAATGATATCTCCTCTCAACATAACTATTCGATACTCTTCTCTATGGTATCTTGATCCCTCTTCCAGGAGTTTCTGTGAGGCTGCCATAGTATCTTACCATAAAACACTAGAAAAGAAGAGAATCCAGGCCAACGTAGCAACCATTTGGTCACAAGGTAAAATCTTACCCCCCGATTGCTTAATGTTAGTTTGGATCTTTTGAATGCTGCCATTTTTTTTTTTTTCTTGTTTTCGGATTTCAAAAATGGGTTTTTCCGATATCATGTGTATTTGGGTGAACTAAATTTTGTGGTTATATTCAAGGGATTTTGCTTGGGAAGAATTTTTTTTTTTTTTGGTACTATTTTGCTTTGGAAGAATTTCTTTGTCATGTTTGGGGGTAATTTTTTTGGTCAATATGTTTGGGGGTAATTTCAAGGGTTTTGTTTGGGGGTTGATTTTTTTTTTTTTTTTTTTAATTTTGTAATATCATTTGGTTTGATTTTCTTGGAATTGTAAATTATTCCTATGTCTCGTTAATTTGATTTGTTTGTTGGGAAATTCTTTTTGGTTAGGTCATCCCGCCCAAGATTTTCCGGGTTATTACTGTTTTTGGTGAAAATTGGGAATTCTTGCAAAGTAAGAGATAAGGAAGTAGAGGGATTTGAAGTTTTTTGGTCTTCGAGGGATCCTTAGATTAGACGGCGGATTTCGTGACAGAATTAAAGTAAAAATAGATGGAATGCAATTTGTAAATGATCTCCACCGAAGTAAAAGCTTCGGGTTCACAGCCAAAAACGGAGACAGGAACAACTAGTCCGGGTCATTATGTTGGATATCTAGTTACCACTAAATCCTCCAGCTGAGAGTGGACATTCACTCCTTAATAATCCTTGACGAGCACTTATAACTTTCCCATGTAGCTCAGTCCTGCCTCCCGGCGATTCAACACATTAAGGTAACAATATTGAACTTTAACTCCGTGCATGTTAATGATAGTTTTTTTCTTTTCTATGTAATAATAATAGTGATCTGTGATTCGATAGGTTCTTATGCAACAATTTTACTTTGTTTAGAAGGGTGCGAACATGCTTGGTTTTTTATGGTTTAAGGTCTAATTGTGTACTTACGCTACCTTGAGTTCAAGTAGTGATAAGCTCTACTATGTAGCTCGGTTGTATTTAAACCACATATCTCATCATGAGATAGAGAGACATGTGGCATGTAGATCTGTGGATTTTCAGTGAAAAGATGAAAAGTGAGAAACATATAAAGCACAAAAATGATTATAGTCATCCTATTTTAGTTATGCTCAACTCAAAGAACATTATTGTTGTTTGTATCCATCACCTACATATTATTAGCACTTTTCGGTTAATTTCTATTATTTTTCAATATATGTGGGCTTTCATTTTCCGTAGTTATATGGGTAGTAAATATGATAATCGGGGTCAAGCACCGATTGAGTTTAATTATGTCAGGATTGATATTTAATCACCGTTTTGGCGATCTAAGCCGTAATAGGTATCAACATCTTCTCTAATATAAACCTGTAATAGTTATTTGAAAGTCTTCATGGTAACTCATCGAGGAGGAATATGGTAGTTCTCTCGAATGACAGCACCAAACACCACCACTCTCCATACTTGGGTCTCTTTGACAGTTTTGCATGCTCAACATTAATTTGATATTTGTATTCTAATTGCTAGTATCAAGTCCTTTTGGGATGATAACTATGTTCTCGTTTGTATGAAACTGAAAAGCATTTGATAAGATGATGGATTGGTATGAAAGTTTTCTATGGCTATGACTAGACTTATATTTTTAAGTTCTAACCGAGTCATTTAAAATACATCTGCAGGTAATAAATCGGAGAGATCTATGTTGGCTGGAGTTGGATCTTTAATGGGTGCCGACTTGGTAATGCTTTGAAGTCTTAGTGATAATAGTTCTTTGAAAATTGAGTGGATGATGGCTTACGAGTTTATCAATATCATTTGGTGGTTGTTTATCATTTTTATTCTAATTTTTTATCGATATTATCAAGCTCAAAGTTGAGGTATGCCGATTATATTTTCTTTTGGAATATGCACGCTAGCTTGTTGTTTCATTAACTTGTATTTGAATGACAAGATGTCAAGTGCTAGGTGAATTGAATTCGCAGGGTTTAACCATTTCGTGGTAGCCCGTGCTCGCTCCAAAGATATGAAAACTTATTTATTGTGTGTGCCAAATATGTCTTGTATTTATATTCTCGCATGAAGAAGCACCATATTTGGTACTCATCCCGCATGAACAAGCCTGTCTGTCTGTCATGTGTGTTTGTGTTGGTACTCTTGTGTTGCGAGATCTATGCTTTCTGTTTTAAGTACTCTCGTTGTATGCGTCTTTGATTGATTTTTGTGCCCAAACTTTACTCAAAAGAGTGATGGATGTCTTCCACCTGAGAGAGCCTTTATGCCGACAAACTTACTAGTCCTCATATTCTTGTTTTCGAATTCCAAAGTATCTTATGTACTAGTCCTCATATTAATACTTAAGAGATCGTAACAAGTTCCTTTTTATGTTTTTTTTTTTCAAGTTCAATTTCATTTTTTGCGATCTCAGTATGTTCTTCTTAGTGTGAGTTATATCCAAGTAAGTAAAATATTTACTGGATATATTACCAAAAATTGAAGATTAAACTGTGATTCTCATTGTATTAAGAGTATTTAATTAGTTTTCGCAATAAAAGATTAGAACCCAACTTACCAGTATCAGGATTTGAGAGATGACGGAAATGCGTGATGGAGAGTGATGAATGACGAACAAGACGACTTTGACGGGTAAACTTGCATACTAATTTGCAATCAGCTGATGGTGAAGTTTGTTGACTGAGGACAATCATTAGCCTAACGAACAAGACGACTTTGACGGGTAAACTTGCATACCCTAATAGATATTGGTGGTAATATCTATTAGGGTATCATCCAATTAGGGGTTAATCAGTGGAGGTGGAGGCAGTGATTGGATGCTACTATTTTTCAGTAACAGAAAACATGTTTATAAATAATGACGTCCAGATAACAAATCCGGTAAGATGTTTGGATTCACATGCATAAATTTCGATAATTTGAAATTATTTAGATTTATTCCTCAAACAAGTTGCAAGAAGGGAAACATTTAGTGTTCTAAGTCAGATGGCAAAAAAGAGATGACAATGCCTCTAAGATAGGTTTCTAGTACCGACTATGAAACAAGTGAACTAAGCCAAAGTTGTAACTGTAGGAGTCACATTGTTTGTGCGACATAAAATTGGTTCAATATGTACGGTCATAACCCAAATTTGCATCGTGACATGAAATCTCTCAACGGGTTTCAAAATATCTTCACGAACCAAACATGCCTCATCATCAAAAACTTTCAAAACTCTAATTTTGACCCACTCCTTCTGTTGTAGAGCCACTTTATTGGGTTTGAAAATATTGGTGCATCCAAATTTAGAGGCTTGTTACAATTCACTTTTGTCAGGGAGGGATACTATTAGTTTATGCCACACAAATCCTTCTATTAGTGACATGAAATCTCTCATTGTATTTCAGAATTTGCACCATGAACTAAAAACAGTTTCCGATTCAAAATCTACAAGTAATTCCACACGAGTTGTCCGAGTGAGTCAATGTAAACAAAGTGTAATTATTAACTTTGTGTTTATTATTTAGTCGTGTGTGTTAGTTAGGGCATCATTCATTCTTCTTAGTTTCTTCCTACTCCCGTCTCTCTCCCTCCCCTGCCGCCTCTCTCAAAACCCAGATCGATCATGGCTTATGATGTTTATGATCATCGACAAGGCGAGCAAGACACTAAGCATGATGATATCTTCTCTCAAACATAAGTAGTTTAGCTTATTGTTGTTCCTCTATTGCTTTTCTACGCCGGCGGATTAAAGGTATAATGTTACCTTGATTCATGGTTCCGTTAAAGTTAGGATCTTTTGATTTGAATGCTGTTATTTTAAAATATTTTTCTAATGTTTTCCCCAAAGCTTTTGTTAGTATTATTGAAAGTATTAGAAAATAGGTTTTTGCGATATGATGTAGATATGTGAAAGAATTTGTTGAGATTTTTTATTTGATTTTCTTGGGATTGTAACCTCTTCCTATTTCTCTTGTATTTTCGCTTTAGGTCGGGGGATTGCTTTTGATCAAGTGTCCAGCCAAGATGGTATATATTGCCTACTGAGAGACCGAGAGTTCTCTTCTTTTAGGCTGGATCTAGCTCTAGCAAAACAGAATCCAAGTGAAATTAGATCGACTGAGACTTTTGGGGTTGAAGGGCGTGAAAGTAGAAATCCGAGGGCGGGATCTGGATTATAAATCATGTGGAGTACTTGTACTTCACAAGGGATCTGGTTAGAATATCTGTTGCCAAACTTCATTTTTTCATTTTTAGAGTTGTTGATTGACGAGTCCCCCGGTTGTTGTCTGGCATTGCAGTCCCCATTAAGTTTGTAGCAGCTATATTTATGACTTGAACTATTAGTTTGTTTGTTGAGAGACTGAAAGTTTATTAGTTTGTTGTTTGTAGTGTGTGGTGTCCTATCATTAATCCGATCTTGCCATTTGGAAGTGCTGATACTTGAGAGACTGCAAGTTTGTTCATGTTCATAATTTCTTTCTCTAATTATGCTCAACGGATTAAAGAATTCTGAGTGCTTAATCTTAACCACGGGAAAAAAGAACTCTAAGTGATGATACATGAATTGTGCTAGATTTAGTTCTCTTAGACTCGCATATTCCGATATTCCTTTTGTGTGTTAATGAGAGCTAAGAGCAAAATCATGTTGAGATTTGTTTGAAGATTGCTGTACAACTTGTTAGTATTTGTATTTGGTTCAACGAGTTAAAATAGAGTAGTAGGTCATATGACAGAAAGTGAGTCAGATCAATTGAAATGTAAAAGAATGTATTGTTTCTTTCTGTTCAATGAAGTAAGTTATACCATTATCGTATTCACTGTCTGTACTCTATAATAAAAAAAGAATTGTTTGTTTGCAGGTTGACTGAAGGTTAATCTTATATAACCGGAAGAGGATGGTAGAGTTAGCCTATTTCACTTAACTACGGAACGAAGGACCAATAAGTGGAACCCAATGGAAACATAAGAAAACTTGAAGAGGTAAAGTATCTTGTGCATTGCATTATCTTTGTCTTGTTGATGTACGTCTTCGATTTTTCAGCGAAAAAATGATAAACATCCTTTGATTTTAGCTATGCTCAACTTTAAGAGACCAACAGCTCTGGAGGCTCTGCAACATCCTTACTTTGCGCCAAGTTAGTGTGCATTACCAGAAACCACATTAAGTGCGACGTTGGAGCAGAAAATATATCATCCTAATCAGACTTGCAGTGGTGCAAAACCTCTTGGTGACTTTCTCTCCTCTCCTGTTGGGAATATTTCAATTAAAGATCTGTTAAAGAAGGTTGTAAGTTTGAGGCTACACTTAAATGACTCTTTTGAAGAGATAGCTCCTCCAAAGAGGCAGCAGCAGCGCCATGACAACGACTTGTGAGTACTTTCGACTTTCTAGTGGTGGCGATCGGCAAGATCATGCAACAAAAAGTTTACCAAGATATGAAAAATATGACAACGACTTGTGACTTCCTTTTGTGTTCTTGGTTTTTCTTTTAAGGTTTTTATGGCTTATTTTAATTTATTTATTTTTTCATTTAGAGTGGGAAAAATATGAAAAAATAACAAAAGTGCGCAAAAAATTGGAAATGAATGTATTAGCTTAATGCTGACAGTTTGTTACTCTTTATTACGTGCATCAACCTTAAGACCGTCATGAAACTATTTACTTTCAAATAGTAAGAGCTCATCTGATGTACAATGTTGCGGAGGATGTTACCTATATTTTACAGTTTCTAGAATTTTTGCTGGGGAATACCATGGGCATTAGCCTTGGAAAGATTGATTCCCATCCCCATGTGCCCAATCATCAACTAGCTCAACTCAAAACAAAATTTTCTTCACAAACCAAAACAAACTCTGAGAATAGAGCTAGCAACGGGATCATCAAGCAATGCGACACACGAAAAGCAGCAAGAATATACTAGCAACGGGCAAGAACAACAAGCACCAAGCATATACGAACGCCATAACTAATAGATCGTGCATCTACTGAACACCATACAAACGTTTAACAGTAAATAGTTGCAAATATCATGATAGAGTGAAAAGACCTCTCTATGAAAAAACATAGATTGATATTGTACGATCTAAATCTTAATACATATGTGTTCTAAAGGATACTGCGATTGCATATCTCAAGATACTCATACGGGCATAAAAGCCAGCAACAAGCAAAGCGCGGCAAACACAAGAAAAAGCAAAGCGCAACAAAACGAGCAACAACCAAAGCAGGACTATCATCGCGCAACAAAACCTCCAAGTGCCGATCGCGAATAGGTATTTCTCAAGGAAACTCATGATAAACTGGCCATGATTCTAATAGAACAGAAAATTCTTCATTATCACTTGCATTTCCGTCAATTCTTTCGTTGTGCAGACCAAGAAATGCCCCGTTGAATCCAGTCTTGCTCTATACATATGAACACCCTCCTTCACAGTACTTTCTTCTTCTTGTTGTTGATTTTTGTTCCGGTGAAGATATTTAAGGACTATACCATCAGAACCAACAAGATAAAGATGACCAGCAGTGTTTAAAATTAGGATTACTCGTCTCCTTAGTGAACCCTCAAGTGCATCGATATTACACTCTCTCGAAGTTTTGAATATATTGTCACCGCACCATTGATCTCTGAATTGATAATGCTGCTTCCACCGAGAGATAAGATCAACTCCAGTCTTAAACTTTGACCACCGAGAATGGTATCGTAGGGTAACCAAAACTTTGCCACGGGATTTGAGATAAATTACCATATAACACAAAATTTCCATTATCTAGCATCCTTGCATATGAAATTGGTTCTTGTATTGTGGGTATCAAGGGTTCCTCTTTGTTATCCGGGCAAACGATCGCGGCACCAATTTTCCTTCGCCGGTTAAGAGAACCGAAGATGGTTTATAATAGTAACGATTCGTTGTCCAAACCAAGGTTGTAGATGGAGATTTGACAAAGTAGATACCAAGACCATATTGATAAGGACAATCGATGAAGAATCTGAACATGATTGGGCTAAGTAGAAACCAAAAGCAATGTTCTCGAGAGGGAGAAAGCAAACGACTAGAAGAATGATTCCAAAAAGTAGAAATAGATGAACCTCTTGTGATGTTGGTGATGAAAGAAGAATCATTCGAGAGAGGAGAAATAGATGAACCACTTGTTCCGTTCTTTGGCGAAGAAGTATCATTCAAAGATAGAGATGAATTACCTTTTGTTGTGTTCTTTGATGGAAGAAGTAGTATGATTCAAAGATGAGTATTCAACAACTAGTAACGGAAGTAGAAGAAGTAAGAAGGACATCGTGGAGAGAATCATCACTGTAGAGACTTCATGTTTCGATGAAAATTTTTTGGAAGAATTTTGGACCGCAAGAAGTAAAATGTGGAAGTAGTGGGAACCGGAAACTCCTACGAAGGTGCTCTAAAGTCTACCTGCCAACCTGCATCATACCCATTTAGGGAGTCTACACTTTCACTATGTCTACCCAAATAAGGAGAAATTGATGATGACTACCACTAAACCATATTGAATAAGTGTGTTTTTGATATCTAAGTTTGGGTTTGTGAAGAAATAGTCTATGTAATGATATCTTTGTTGCGCTATAACCCTGCGGAAGCGATTTGCACAGCTACACAATAGTACTCTAAATATTGCAAAGAACACAAACTAGAAAAGAAAAGAGACGAGAATTTAACGAGGTTTAATCACCAGTGATGCAAAAATTTGCGCTAGCTGGAGCAGAAGCCTACTGCAAGCTGGAGCAGAAGCCTAGCTCCCTATAATTTGCTCTAGCTGGAGAAGAAGCCTACTTTGCAAGTAGTATGGTCTGCGTTATTGCAATCACCAAAGATGCAAAAATGGACCTTCAACGACTCGAGTATCACTTGAAGCAAAAAGTAAAGGAATTAGATATTTGAACACCGCAAGGTGCCACTTGGCATGTAAACCTTAATGGATGGTTGTTACTGTGAGAACATGGCATTGATGTGCAAATAGTTGTGTCGTAGTTGGTTACCATCCAGAATTGTACTCGTTAGTGTTCAAGTTCATTTTCACGGTTAACTTGGTGCGTGTTTTTATATTCGGGGTCAAAGATGATATCCAATGTATGTTCAATGGTATTTCTATTTTCTTGTATGATTATTAGGAAAATGTTTAGTTGATTTTGCGTCCTAAGTGATTTAATTCTAGAAACCTTGGTTGGGTTGGTTAACGATTATCATGCCGTGCTTAGATTAGATTCTTTGACCAGAATCTGTGTTTTCAGGTTGATACATAATCTTGGTTTAAGAAGATACCATTGAATTAAAATACCTGTTTTTTAGAATCTTACTCACACCATAGATACATAGATTCCTCCAAAGGTATTGGGAGCATATCCAAACAATTAGGCGAGTAAAGTTAGAACTGTCTTTTACACTGGAATCAATCAAACTAAGGAACCATAGATAACGCAGTTGACATAAAAAACAATGAAACATAAATCGAATAATAATTCTAGTAGGCTGAATAATTGGATTGTTATTTGAGTTGTAACAACGGTTTTTTTACAGTGAATCAATAGTCTTTTTCATGTTGATGAAACACAAATCAACCTGCATAAACTGAAAATAGAATAAACAACACGAAACGTATTTGAACATATGATCTTAATTTTGATTTTGCTTTTTCAAAAGCCTTCCAGTTAGTGCTAATAACCTCGATACCAATTTTGATTGGAAACTTCATTACTCAAAACTTCTACAATTCATACTTTTGGATTTTCATACCTTGTTGATTCAAGATCTATTACCAACTTGAAACCGAGCTGATTTGTTTTAATATTGTTCACCTCGTTGCCTCATCGAGCACTTCAACAAAACAGTTGCGATTTTCCCACAAATTGATCAGGCTGCCGTTTTCGATCAAGCGCCTCCTCTACTACATCGACCGCGGTTTCATCTTTCATCAACTGCAGCAGATCTTTCATAACGGCGAAATTAAAACTATGAGAGGAGAAATCATTGTGCGATGATCATCGGATCTTAGAATTCCACCGGGGTATGTGTAAGACTTTCCATTCAAACCCGAAATTACATTCATAACAAACCATTTTCTTATAATCGAGATCTTTCGAGAGATTTTCCGAAGGATTTTACATTTTAATTTCCACGCCGCCAGGCTTCACTCCTCACTCTTTCTTAAACACCAAAATGAAATTCTAGGGTTATTTTTCATTTTACACGGTAGATAACAACAAAATTGTCATTTACCAAAATATCCTTTTAGCTGTAACCTTCGTTTGGGTATTATTAAGCCTGGGCTTTGGAGTACACACCCCAACATGGCTAATCTTGGGAATGCGATGTCCTTTGCTGTTGTCAAAGTGCTAATGTGGATGATGATATGGTGTTGGGTGGTGGGGGAAGTTGATTAGGCACTTCTGGATCCCTATCCCTTGATTAGGTCTTGAAGTACATGTGAAAAGAATGTGTGTCGGTGATTCTGGTTGTGCATGACAGTGTGCAAATGTAGGATATCGCCATTTTGAGTTCTATAAAATTATATGGCCATCATGTAGTCCTTTCAAGAGAAACATTTTGATTGTAGGATGGCAGTTAAGCTCCGTATGAAAGCTACATTTGGACTTATGATCCCTAGTGCTTTGCTGGACGCGTGGGAGTATGGAGTGATAGCATGGTAAATACATACGAGTAAAAGTGAGAATAATGAAGTCCTAACAGCTACCAGGTTGGGTAAAACTTTCACACGTGGCTTGTCCAAAAAAATTTAAAACACGGTTCAAATGGACGAGTAAAAAATTTTATGGGTGAAATGGACACAAAAAAAATAAGCAAGGATGAAACCGGATTCATCCCGGCTTAAACTTAAAAATAGCGAGGATGAAACTGGATGCATCCTGTGTAAATTAAAAATAAGAAAAATATTTGAAAATGGGCGGGATGAAACTGGTTACATCCTGCCTATTTTTAAATTTTTGTCCATTTAAACAGTATCAAAATCTAACTGTCCTTTTCACCCAGGAAATTTTAATTTTGGTCTTTTTAACCAATTTTGTGAATTGACAATAAAAGCATGTCAGGTATTGCTGAATTAAAAAAAAATAAAAAAAAGTAATAATACGATATGGGTAAAAATGAAATAATTTCAAAACTACTACGGGTTGACTTATGGTTAGATATTACGATTAATCAGAATCGAACATGAAATTTCGAGCAATAACACCGAGATTCTGGGTAAAAAGTAGTTACTGCACATACTACCCACAAAAGGGCGAAAACAATAAGATGGTCAGCTACGAATACCAAATGTACATGGTCTCTACATTTATACATCAGGTCATCAACCACAATTATACATGTAGACAAGCACACTTGCTCAAGATAAAATCACACACTGACATTACTGAAATAAGAAAGCCTAAACTCCAACATATTAGCAAGAATTGCTAGACTGGATATATCCCGGTAATGAAAGCATAATTGAACATTCTGAGTTACCTTATTTGTATAGAAGCACATTACATAATTGATTATGCATTAACATATTTAGTGATCCCAAGGCCACGTACACATGCCACTTTACCCGAAGTTATGACTTTGATAAGACTGTGGTAGATCAAATGTACCAATTTGCGTAATATGCTCATTCCCATAAAAATATTAATTACAATCCACATTGTTTACATAAGAGGATGTGCAAGTCTCGTCATACGCTAAACCCTTGCAACAGATGCTTACCATACTTTCGGTATACTCAAATTACAAAGATGTTATAGTCAACAGAGTAGGAAGGAAATGTGAAACATGAAGTATGTAGTTCATCCTACTAATTGTATTCTGCTAGTTATTGTATTCGATTCGATAATCAATTTGAGAAAATTGATGATATCCTTGACTAATTTAAGTCTTTTCGATGGCTTAGAAGTATCAAATCCACAAACAGAAAATTAAACATGCCAATGAGATGGAGAACATGGGTCCTTAAAATTGTGGTTCAAGTAACTAAACGTATCATTGTTAAAAAAGTGCAAGCGACAGGTGGACCGACTTATCGGAAAAAACAATTAGGCGAATAAAGTTAGAACTGCTGGATTCATTGTTAGCCTTATAGGACTATTAATTACACCTAATCAATCCAACTAAGGAAACAATTTATCCAACACCATAGATGATATAGGACGCATTCATTCGAGACTAAATCTTAGTAACTAATGTAACTTGATCGACACCTAAATAAACACAAACTTACTTAAGTTTTGAGAGGATAGATCATTTTGCTATGTGATTCAATCACTAAAACCAAAACATGATTTGGGCTTGATCTTCATTTTCATGGATAGACAAATTTTCGAAGAATCCATTCTTGTTGTGATTGCGGCGGCAGCTTGATGAAAAGAAAATATCGAATCTGGATCGATTGTTATGTGTTAGGTATAGGGATTTTATAGTTTCCATGGATGGATAGGATCAAATGGACATAATTCCACGGCTATGATTTATTCACATCGGTTTTGGTCCGGGTGCCACAACTCCGAAAAACCGACCGAATGCATACAAGGGTAGCTTCGGTAATTTAAATCTCAAAACCTAAAAGAATCTCTTGTCCTCTTTCACTCACTTCCTCCTCCACGACACGAAAATAGCGCGTCTTCATCTTCAATCCCACCACCATTGCATCTTGATTATCACCGCCATCGCCACTTAATGAATGTGGGTTATAAATGGAAAATGGGTTTTGTATCTCATATATATATACCTTGGAAGAGAAAATGGTTAATTTGGATATGAATCGGAAATGTGGATTTCATATCTTGGCAAGTACGTGGATGGTATCTGTTTCACCGGAGTAATCTTGTCAAACAACTAAGTACTAAAATTGGTTTCAAATTTAATTACTTAATGAGTGTATTATTAGTTCAGTTGGCCTGGATTACGCTTAAGCATACAATACTAATTATGTTCATCGTTAGTGTTGAAGAATTCTAAGGTGATGGAATTGGGATAGGTCTGATAACTTCCTTTTCCTATCAAAAAAAGTAAGAAAAATCCAGGGAATTAGCCTTTGAATTTTTAAATTCTCCTTCTAGATTTGTAAAGATGCTCTATGAAATATTTACATTTTGTTGATTATATAATAAATATGTTATGTTCTTGTTTGGGCATGTTGGTCGGAGTTGTGTAGTATCTCGGATGCAATCTGGATTTATAATTTTGTTTGCCATCTGGCACACTTTCTTGTTCAACTATATCATCGAGAGACATTTGTATCATCCTGAAATTGTTCCATGATTTCATGTACTCTTTACTATTTTCTATCACGAGGGTGACCGACCGGATGAAAATGAAGTCTAAATATATTTAGGGCCTTCTAATCCGAGATTCTTTATTTAGGGCTCCCGGATGGCCAACAATATAAGAATTCTAGAACAAAGATGCTCAAAGGCCCCTTTCCATGAAATAATATATCAAAACAAAGTTCCACGGCCATGCTTTTTCAATTATTAATATAGAGAAATTCCATATAATTGTTAGAAAACAAAGCATTACAAAGATGAATTACACAAAAATAAAAGTGCAACCAATAAAATCCTTATTTGTCATTACAAGTACTCAAACATTTTTATCACCAAATATCAGCGGGGTCCACCACGGATATCAAGACACCTTGTATCAGCTGGATCCACCATGGAGATCAAGACACTATCTACTGGCCGGAGAAGTAGATTCGGTTGCCTAGTTCCTTCAAAAGAACAAATTCTTTTTTTCAGAAATTGTCAAATTTTCCGGTTGAGAGGATAGGTCATTATGACAACAGATTGATTCCTGCAAACAAACAAAATGAAATCATATTAGAGATTAATTAGGATTTTCGGAAACTCAAAACCATCAATAAACTAGTGAAATTTAAGTAATCAAAATCAAAATCAGAGGTATACAAAATGCAACTTATTCAGAGAAAAGACCCGATGGAATGTTAACTGAGGGATCTTCACCACATATTCCATCTCTTTTGATCTGTTTAATCAATCCAAACCCCTCGACAAAATCAAACATACAAATGCAAAGGCGGCGGCAGCTACAGAAGAGTAGTGAAGTGAGTCTGTGAACATTACACTAGGGTGGCGGTGGAGTCATAAGGCAATATATATAGCACTAGGGTTTTTTACATTTAGGGTTTGCTAGAACCCCCACTTAAATTTTGCTTAAATCACGACCGCTCATCAGATGCGAGTCATGCGACAGTCATGAATGCATGAATATTGTTAAAATTCCACGAAGAAAATAAATATTTTTGGTCTTTAAGACTTCAAATATAAATTCTATAACTCGTTCAATATGAACCATTATAACTCAAATTCTGCTTTCAAATCTCTCATATTTACTTCATTAACCAAAAACATATCTCTTGATCCAAAATTCTCCAATTTTATCCTAGTTTTCCTACAATAGTTCATAATTTCTCATGGGATTCGTAATTTTCTTCTTACTCCAAAATGTATCCTAACCTGAATTATATGGTGTGAGATTCCAGATCTGCCTAGTTAGTGATCTAAAATTTATAGCTCAAAATCTAAAAGTGTAGCCCCATATAAATAGTGCCCTAATGTAATGGTGCAACCAGAGTGTAATTAAGAAGCAAATTATGATTTGCTTCTCAATCCGAAATATCTCCTAATATGTCGTGTGACTCAAAACCTAGCCCCGGGGATCCTAAACGGCAATGCTAAATCGGTCTCTCTAATACATACAAAATATGGTTGGTGTGTCCCATAATCTAGAAGTAAACCCACTCAAATAGCAGGATAAAATGCTCCACTTTTGATCATCTCCAAACGGTGTAGCCAAGGTGTAATTAACTTTTGTCTACTTACCCTACTTGAGTTGTCTAGGGCATCATTTTAGTTTCTTAATAACTGCCTCTTCTCAATCTTTCTTCTCTCGTTTCATGCCGCCTCAAAGACAACCATCACGAGATCTCGATCAATGATGGCTTGTGATGTAGATAATTGATCATCAACAAGAAGAACAAGACAAGTAGCATAATGATATCTCCTCTCAAAGATAACTAGCATAATGAACTTTAAAAATATGAACTTGTTGCTTCGAGTCGATTCCAAGAGGATTCGTGGGTATCTGTTGTCCTTTCTTGTTTCCGATGCTAGTGCCGAGTTGTTGTTTGGTTGCTTTAAGTGTCTGCTTTGTATGTTTGTGGGTGTAGTGGAGCAATCTGGACTCTCGTATCCCTTGCCTTAACAAATTCGGAGCCAAAGATAATGCGGCTCATAACAACTTCGATTGGTGATAGGAATAATTGTGTGAAAATTGCAGCATTCTTGCAACCACATAATCCTTAGCGGTAGCTCTATAATTTATGTGGTGCAATTTTTTTTTTTTTTTTTTTGATTCAACTGTAATATCTTCTTTAATACAAACATCACTCAATTCAACTGTAATAGATTCTTGTTTAGATTCCAAACAAGAATCTAAACATTGCATTATCTCCACATAATTGCATTGATATTACGCCAAGTTTAAAGAGATCCCAACTCTGAAGACTTACTTTTTTAGGGTTTGATTTAAAAGATGACACAACAAAATTGTTTGAAACTGATGCATTCGTGCATATATACATCGGTGACTACATGATCACCATTTACAACAACTCTATCAGCCAGAGAGTAAGTTAAATAGTGTATATTCCAGTTCATTGGTGTCCTGTATTTTATGACGAATCATACCCTTTGCAGGTGTTAGGTGCCAATGAAAATCTTTGAATTCCCAAGGTGAATGTTGGAATTGAATTATCTGATCAATTGAGCTTGAAAGTAACGTTAGGTGTGGCTTTCGTTGAAACCACACCACTATTTTCCGACTGAAATAGAAACAAGAATACCATTCTTGAGTGAGTAGAAAAATCCAATTGAGATGGGTCGTTATTTCTTATAATGTCAGATAGAATGTGTGTGTGTTTAAAAATTAATTAAGGTGATCAAAGAGATGGTTAACAATTTGGAATAGCAATAATAGTAAGGGCTATGTTAAAAAAACTGACTAGCAGGCAACTAAACTAGTGTCGCAGCTTAAACGTTCATCACAAACCAAGGTTATTATTCACTGATTCTCACCATGAATTGCAACAAATTAAGATTTCAGACTTGCTTAGATAGATGGATTAGGTAATCCAAAAAAAATCTGAAATTTAGAGAAAACAATAAAAGATAACAAAATTATAATGAAAAACAAAATGGTAGATCTCATTACAACTAAAAATAATTTTACATAATACATTGGGTATGTTTTCTTGAATGTATTACGTACTTCATTTAATTTCTTTCTTGCCATGGGACCAGATTGATGAGCAGAAACTAAACCCCATTAACCGAATATTTGTGTTGGCATGTGCCAATGGCACGTGCGGCCATGTTGACCTAGTTGCAAGTCTTGCAAGCCTAGGGCGCTATATTTGGCGTGGGCCAAAGGTATAGCGGCTTGGAAATTTGGCATTGTTGCCATGGTGCGCAGGGTGCGGCTTGGTTTGGCATTGTTACCGTGGTGCGCGGGTGCGGCTTGGTTTGGCATTGTTGCCGTGGTGCGCATATGCGGCTTGGTTTGGCATTGTTGCTTGGTGGTGCGCAGATATGCGGCTTGGTTTGGCATTGTTGCCGTGGTCGCTGTGATATGTGGCTTGGTTTGGCATTGTTGCCATGGTGCGCAGATATGCGGCTTGGTTTGGCATTGTTGCCATGGTGCGCAAATATGCGGCTTGGTTTTGGAATTAGGGTTACTCGTTGAAAACCCTAATGCGGTATTTTGAAAAATACCCCTATTAATTATTTACACCTGAGTTAAATGCTCTTAGTTAATGTGTTGCGAGTAACACTAGGTCATGGTTTTTTACGATTTTATCCTTTGTCTAAAAACCACCATCAACAGGCACCCAAAATTCGTGCACCCATTGCACCCAACATGAGGTGGCAATTTTCAGTTTGATTATAAGTTGGTCCATAATTCCATATCATAATTATTACTCAAAACTTAATCAGAATGAAAATACCATGATCAAAATACTTCAATATTGTAATTCTTCTATTATTCTGCTTCACCGAACCGTAGACTGAAATTGTGTGGTGCATTCTTGCCAACCACATAATCCTTAGCAGGTAGCTCTATAATTTTTGTGGTGCATTTTTTATTTTTTTTGATTCAACTGTAATAGCTTCTGTAGCACAAACAACACTCGTATAAACTTCCAAACAAGAATCTAAACATTGCATTATCTCCACATAATTGCATTGATATTACGCAAAATTTAAAGAGATCCCAACTCAAGACTTACTTTTTTAGGGTTTGATTTAAAATCTGACACAACAAAATTGCTGAGCAGCTGATGCATTCGGGCATATATACATCAGTGACAACATGATCACCATTTACAATAACTCTAGCAGCCAGAAAGCAAGCTAAATACTGTATATTCCAGTTCATTGGTGTCCTGCATTTTATAAACCAATCATCCCCATTGCAGGGGTTGGGCGCCAATGAAAATCTTTGAATTTCCAAGGTGAATGTTGGAATTGAATTATCTGATCAATCGTTGTAACCACACCAGTATTTCCCGACTGAAGTAGAAACAAGATTACCTTTCTTGAATGCGTAGAAAAATCCAATTGAGATGGGTCGTCATTTCTTATAATGTTAGATAGAATGTGTGTGTGTTGTACATTCATCACAAACCAAGGTTATTATTCACTGATTCTCACTATGAATTGCAACAAATTGAGATTTCATACTTGCTTAGATAGATGGGTTAGGTAATTGTTTATGGGTAAAAATCGTTTCTGCCGATTTCGGTAAATTCGGTAGGTGAGTGAGAAACTGGTTCAAACCCTAAACAAATGTGCTTTGCACGTGAGCACTTTATAGATTCGAGAGATCAATCTGTACAAGTCCGGCCTAAACCAAGAAATGGCCGTTCCGGACTTGCTTCGGTCACAAAGTGGAGGAGAAGGGTTGATTTGGGGAGGGGGAGCAAACAAAGGTGTTGAGGAGAGTAGTATCTCGACTTGTATCGAAAAGTGAAAGCTTAGGAAGCTTGCAAGAGATGGAAGCTTTTGAGAGAGCTTGCAAAGTTGCCTTTCTGAGAGTGTAAGTGTAGTATATTTCTCTGACCGAGACTTGTTGTCTGGTGGAAATAGGTAAGACCTATTTATACAAGTCGAGTTTGAAACGTACCCTGGCCTCATGAAGGAAGAGAGTAAAGGGTGAAATAATGGGAGGAGGTGGTAACCGCATGGTTTAATGGGCGAAAACGTTTTCACCATTATTTCCTCTTTTATTTGACCGCTTTATTCCTTTTCACGCTTTCTTAAAGTGAGCGTAGTGTACTGTTGCATCTTTGTGACCGCCAAACCAAAACCCTAAAGAAGCATCCCCCGGTTTGTGTTGATGTCTCGAGTGTTGGTTGCATCTTGAGTGCAAGTGGCGCTAGTGGCGCGCGTGGCATGTGCCAATGGCATGTGCGGAATGCCTTGGTGGTAGTTTGCACGATTTGCAAGTTAGGCTACCAGCGTGTGTGCTTGGCATGTGCCGATGGCATGTGCGAAATGCCTTGGTGGTATGTTGCACGGTTTGCAAGTTAGGATACCAGCGTGTGTGTTTGGCATGTGCCAATGGCATGTGCGGAATGCCTTGGTGGTAGGTTGCACGGTTTGCAAGTTAGGATACCGGCGTGTGTGTTTGGCATGTGCGGAATGCCTTGGTGGTAGGTTGCACGGTTTGCAAGTTAGGCTACCGAGCGTGTGTGTTTGGCATGTGCCAATGGCATGCGTAGCCATTAGGGCCGTGACCTTGATAGGAAACTAGCTAGCGAGCATGTTGGCATGTGCCAATGGCATGCGTGGCTGTTAGGGCCGTGACCTTGATAGGGAAACTATCTAGCGAGCATGTTGGCATGTGCCAATGGCATGCGTGGCCGTTAGGGCCATGACCTTGATAGGGAAACTAGCTAGCGAGAATGTTGGCATGTGCCAATGGCATGCGTGGCCGTTAGGGCCGTGACCTTGATAGGGAAACTAGCTAGCGAGCATGTTGGGATGTGCCAATGGCATGCGCGGCCGTTAGGGCCGTGATTTTGCTAGGGAAACTAGCTAGCGAGCATGTTGGCATGTGCCAATGGCATGCATGGCCGTTGACCTAGTTGCATGTTTCGCAAAAGCCTATGGCGCTATGTTTGGCGTGGGCCAAAGTCATAGCGACTTGGAAATATGGCTTTGCGACACGTTTTGGCATGTGCCAATGGCACGTGCAGCCATGTTGACCTAGTTGCAAGTCTTGCAAACCTAGGGAGCTATGTTGGGCGTGGGCCAAAGTCATAGCGACTTGGAAATATGGCTTGCGACACGTTTTGGAATGTGCCAATGGCAAGTGCAGCCATGTTGACCTAGTTGCAAGTCTTGCAAACCTAGGGCGCTATGTTGGGCGTGGGCCAAAGTCATAGCGACTTGGAAATATGGCTTGCGACACGTTTTGGAATGTGCCAATGGCAAGTGCAGCCATGTTGACCTAGTTGCAAGTCTTGCAAACCTAGGGCGCTATGTTGGGCGTGGGCCAAAGGCATAGCGGCTTGGAATTTGGCGTTGTTGCCATGGTGCGGCTTAGTTTGGCATGGTTGCCATGGTGCGCAAAGTACGGCTTGGCTTGGCATGGTTGCCATGGTGCGCGATATGCGGCTTGTTTTGGCATGGTTGCCATGGTGCGCCAGTGCGGCTTGGTTTGGCATGGTTGCCATGGTGCGCGATATGCGGCTTGGTTTGGCATGGTTGCCATGGTGCGCAGAGTGCGGCTTGGTTTGGCATGGTTGCCATGGTGCGCGAGATGCGGCTTGGTTTGGCATTGTTGCCATGGTGCGCGATATGCGGCTTGGTTTGGCATGGTTGCCATGGTGCGCGATATGCGGCTTGGTTTGGCATTGTTGCCATGGTGCGCGATGCGCGGCTTGGTTTGGCATGGTTGCGATGGTGCGCGAGTGCGGCTTGGCTTGGCATGGTTGCCATGGTGCGCATATGCGGCTTGGTTTGGCATGGTTGCCATGGTGCGCAAAAAGTGCGGCTTGGTTTGGCATGGTTGCCATGGTGCGATATGCGGCTTGGTTTGGCATTGTTGCCATGGTGCGCGATATGCGGCTTGGTTTGGCATGGTTGCCATGGTGCGCGAGTGCGGCTTGGCTTGGCATGGTTGCCATGATGCGCAGTATGCGGCTTGGTTTGGCATGGTTGCCATGGTGCGCAGTATGCGTCTTGGTTTGGCATGGTTCCCATGGTGCGCAGAGTGCGGCTTGGTTTGGCATGGTTGCCATGGTGCGCAGTATGCGGCTTGGTTTGGCATGGTTGCCATGGTGCGAAGTATGCGGCTTGTTTTGGAATTAGGGTTACGTATTTGAAAACCTAATGCGGTATTTTGAAAAAAATACCCTATTAATTATTTACACACGAGTTGAATGCTCTTATTTAATGTGTTGCGGGTAACACTAGGTCATGGGGTTTTACAATTTTACCCCTTGTCTAAAAACCACCATCAACATTAAGTCCCCTGCTTAGCTCGGAATAGGGGCTTTGTTGCGAGGTAAGCATAAGATGGTGACAAACTGTTAACAACAACCCGTAAAGAAAATTGAAAGAAGCTTGTCTGACCTTTTATAAATAGGATTTGGAATCCTTGCCTCTGGTAGTTTTGCACAAATCGGGAGGCTGGCACAATTGGTGGGCCGTGCGGCTTGGGCGACGTTGGGAAGTTAGCGTAAGTTGGGAACCGAGTGTGCTAGCTGGTGGGGCCGTGCGCGAAGTGTAGAAGCCGTTCGTGCTTGCGGGCGTGACTTGGGCGGCATTGGGAGGTCGGCGCAATTGGTGGGCCGGTCCAATCTTGGAAACCATGCTTGCGGGCGTGACTTGGGCGGCATTGGGAGGTCGGCGCAATTGGTGGGGCCGGTCCAATCTTGGAAACCATGCTTGCAGGCGTGACTTGGGCGGCATTGGGAAGTCGCAATTGGTGGGGCCGGTCCAATCTTGGAAACCATGCTTGCGGGCGTGATTTTTGGTAAAAGGAAATCCTTCCCTATTTCAAAGTCTTTCACGCCTATATATATATATATATATAAAGCCCCTTTTTTCCCCATTCTGCGCTTTATTCTTTCTTCTTTTCATACTAGCGGCAAAGAGAGACCGGCTTCGGGTATGTCTTGAGTACTCTTATTTCTCTATTTTTTTTTATAGGTATAAACCTTAAAAGTAAGCGCTTCCACAATCTTTGCATATGATTCCTTGGCGTGCCTCTGAAGAAAATACTGCGTGTGTATTTTCGAACCCGTAGAGAACCCTGTATGGATCCCGAAGAAGAATACTATGTATATGCTTCATATGACTTCGAACCCGCAGGGAATATTGTATATATGATTTTGCTTTTTGAAAGAAGTATCACGCGCGTAGTTTTGGACCAATAGAAAAATGCTCCGTATATATTTTTGAACCCGAAGAAGGATACTGTAGACACACTTGTACCCGTATAGAATGCCGCGTATATAGTTTCGAACTCGAATAAAATACTGTGTATATAGTCTCGAAACCGAATTTGTTGGGTACGATTATGTGTCAGGGAGATAACTTCGTCTTTCTCCATTCGTTTTGTGTAGATATCTTATTACCAAATTGTTGTGAAGGAATTCGACAAGATGTTACCTGAACCACATTTCACTTCGTCGAAGGATGCTCATAATTCCAAACCGAACACGGATGATGAATTCTTCACTAGAGCCCTCGCCCTGCTGCTCGGAAGAATCACCCCGGGTTTCGTGCCAATTTTGCTAACCGGTGGTGAGGATGACGGGAAGACACGTTCGGTTCGCCCGGAGAGCACCATTCGGTTTTGTCTTCATAAAGGGGTATATTCCTCTTCCAACATTGACTTTAGGATGTGTCAAAGTCCATTGAGTTCTTTTGACAGATGGGTTGAGTTCATGGTGAGCGGGAGCGTATAAATACCATCTTGACTCAAGCGCGGGTCATCGATCTTTGTCAAGACTTGATAAATCTTGATTAGGAAGGACATCCCGAGGCTTAGTTGCTTTCATCTCAGGATGGTGTTCGGACACCCATACAATCATATGTAGATGGGGTGAGATAACTTTCTCCTTGGAGAGTGTGACTCTCTTCTTTGAATCTTCCGGTGCTTGGGAATCTCGAGAATCCAATTATCCGAAAGTGAGGCGAAGATGCGGGATGACCTGGCCGCTAAGTTGGGGGATTTCGCTCGGAAAGACTCCATTGCGAAGTCGAAGGACTCTGCCGGAAAGAGGATGAAAGGTGCCCTTACGGTTGGTGGATATCTCAATGGTTTTAGGACGAGTTGGAGCACGAGAAAAGCGGTGATCTTCATGTCGCGGCATTTTTGGCTCTCTCGGTTATCTAGAGACATTTTTGATGACGGTTACGGCAAGAAAGGAATAAGACCCCGAGTTGTTGGCGATTCTTTGTGAAATTGGCAAAGGGTGAAGTTCTTCCCATTGGCGGTTGTTCCTTGGTTCCCCTGTATGTGCATCCGGATCACCTGGTTGCGAACATGCGAGTTTCGAATGGTTTCATGAAGGTGGATTCATATGTGCACGTTGCTTTTCTGCAAGTCTGGCTATGGGAGAACTTTGAGAAGTATGCTCCGAAACCGTCGCCTTCGCTTCCCGTGAGTTGGGGTGGATCCCGAATTCTTCGATGGGTGAACAGGCATCCAAGAGTTGGCGTGAGCTTGGTCGATTCTCTTGATAAGTTGCATGAAATCAATTTTTCGTCCATGGGGGCCAGTCCATAATTCGGTGGCTCAAATTGGCACTTTTGCTTCGCTCCGCTCATGTCTTTGTCTTCGATGACGATTTGAGCGTTGGTGAAAACTTGTTCATTCAAAGCTGCCTGCCGGTTATATCGTCTTTCTTCATGGGGTCTTTCCGGATATAGCCGCTTACAATATTGGCCGTCTTGCTTTCGTCACATGGGTTTCGATCAAGGGGTGCCTCTCGTTTCTGCCGGCGGTGATCCTAAGGATTCGTTGCGTGTCGCCCTTGGCCTTGATGTCCTTAAAGCGGGTATCAGTCTTTCCTTTTTCAAATGGGAAGAGTAACTTCGACGACCTTTGGCTATAATGAGTTTTGGTGCGGCGAGTTTACTATGATCAGAGATTTCGTGAATAACGTGGTGGAAAACGTTCGTTGCAAACCTTCTCCGGCAGTTCGAAGGAGTATCCAATGTTGAGAGATCCCAAGCGAAAGTTTCCCGGCAATTCGGAAAGCCCCGGGCCAAGGAACGGAGAACGAAGAATCGTCTTTGGCGGGTTCGGACGGTTCCGCAAGATCCTCCCATGGCTCTTGTGTCTTTCGGTTCTTCCAATAACCGGGTATGTGTCGCCTCTTCACGGGTTTGTCTCAAAACACACGTAAATTTGGTGAGAATATGTGTCTTGTTTCCTTGAGGCTTCGGTAGTGTTAATGCTTTCGCCGCCCTTGCACGTTGCCAGGACGGCGGTTTCTTCAAGGATTTCCGGCGGCACTTTGAGCCTACTCATAGCGGTGATGAGTCGAGAAATAAGAAAGTTCAACAAGCGAGTGATTCCTCTGCAGCACTTGGTTCTTCTTCTTCGGGAAGCGGTTCGGTGAGTTTCGCGTTTCTTTCTTTCTTCTTCTTGTTTCTTCTTTTGAAAAATGTCTAACTCAAGTTTGCGGGAGGAATCCGGTTCGGAGGATGATTACGGGATGGAGTCACATGAAAACTTTCCTTTGGTGACCACCCTGGTGACTTGGAGATGGGATTTAGCCAATTGCGGGCACAAACGTGGTTCGAGACGGTGGATGATTCTCGATGGTTGTTGCCGTAGACATGGAAGAAAACCCTTTGCGAGTCGTGAGGCCACTTGCGGGCGCCATTTTGATCCCCGTACTTGGTTCCTCATCCAGGTCATGTCTTTGGTTGGCGGCTTTAGCGTGCCGTCTAAGCATGAGGCGTTGTACACGGAAATGGGGAGAAGCACGGACATATGGCTACAACCAAGAAAGTCACTAGTCGATTTGCTGGTTAAGCGTGTGGAAGAGGCTTTGTCTTCCATCGAGGACATGCGTGGGTGAACGGTCACACCGTTTCAAGGCGTTATTGCCCATTTGGGAGCACCATCGCGACGTGTGCGTAGAAAAGGAGTTCAACACTTCGTGGTTTGTCGAAGGCCTTCTTTGAGATCCAAAAGTTGAAAGATGCGACAATCGAAAGCCTTTCCGCCGAGGAGATCGACCGACAGGAGATGGAACTCGAAAAGCTTTCCAAGATGTTGACTATGAAGAGCGGCTCTTGAAGACGCAAAGCCCTTTTCCAAGATGAGCAGACTTGTTGGACGATTATCCTTGAACGTTTCTCTGTTAAACTTTCATTTAGGTTCTTTTTTTTTTTTTTTTGAAAGACATATTGGATGTCGGTTCAAAACTTGACCTTTGATAGATAGTGGTAGCTTTTTAGGGTGTTGGATTATTTAGGATGAATGGTTTTGATAATATAACTCGATTATGTTTTGGGAAAGGAATATTGCTTTTATGAAAGTGTGTGCTAGCAATAGGCACAAGACGCAATAGTATGGCGGTTTTATTAAGAACCTAAAAAAAAACGAGATCGTATGTCTTGCCCAATCTAAATTTACTCACTTGCAAACACGCCTCTTTCCAAGTAAAAGGCGGCTTTCTTTGTGTGAAGCGGCTTTCTTTGGTAGCATCGCCATTAGTCCCCAATTCTTGGTAGCGTCTTGGCGAGTCCCAGGTTTTTACGGTGTAGTTTTAACAACCGATAACCGGGTTGTCTGGCGGTTGAGTCGAGTCGCAAGTCCCCAATCGCTGGTGGAATCTTCAACGATTCCCAGGTTTTCTCGTGTAGTTTTTGCAACTGTAGCAGAGTCGCCTGGTAGTTGAGTCGGATCGAGTTGCCTTCCCTACTATCTTGACATGCGGGTCGAAGAACGAGATCGACCTCGACATTGTGGCCGATAGATCAATCCTCCCATTGTGGTCGCCAATTGTTTATGGGTAAAAATCGTTTCTGGAGATTTCGGTAAATTCGGTAGGTGAGTGAGAACTTGGTTCAAACCCTAAACAAATGTGCTTTGCACGTGAGCACTTTATAGATTCGAGAGATCAATCTGTACAAGTCCGGCCTAAACCAAGAAATGGCCGTTCCAGACTTGCTTCGGTCACAAAGTGGAGGAGAAGGGTTGATTTGGGGAGGAAGCAAAGAAAGGTGTTGAGGAGAGTAGTATCTCGACTTGTATCGAGAAAGTGAAAGCTTAGGAAGCTTGCAAGAGATGGAAGCTTTTGAGAGAGCTTGCAAAGTTGCCTTTACGAGAGTGTAAGTGTAGTATATTTCTCTGACCGAGACTTGTTGTGCGGTGGAAATAGGTAAGACCTATTTATACAAGTCGAGTTTGAAACGTACCCTGGCCTCATGAAGGAAGAGAGTAAAGGGTGAAATAATGGGAGGAGGTGGTAACCGCATGGTTTAATGGGCGAAAACGTTTTCACCATTATTTCCTCTTTTATTTGACCGCTTTATTCCTTTTCACGCTTTCTTAAAGTGAGCGTAGTGTCTGCTGCATCTTTGTGACCGCCAAACCAAAACCCTAAAGAAGCATCCCCGGTTTGTGTTGATGTCTCGAGTGTTGGTTGCATCTTGAGTGCAAGTGGCGCTGCTAGTGGCGCGTGTGGCATGTGCCAATGGCATGTGCGGAATGCCTTGGTGGTAGTTTGCACGGTTTGCAAGTTAAGCTACCAGCGTGTGTGCTTGGCATGTGCCGATGGCATGTGCGAAATGCCTTGGTGGTAGGTTGCACGGTTTGCAAGTTAGGATACCAGCGTGTGTGTTTGGCATGTGCGGAATGCCTTGGTGGTAGGTTGCACGGTTTGCAAGTTAGGATACCAGCGTGTGTGTTTGGCATGTGCGGAATGCCTTGGTGGTAGGTTGCACGGTTTGCAAGTTAGGCTACCAGCTTGTGTGTTTGGCATGTGCCAATGGCATGCGTGGCCATTAGGGCGTGACCTTGATAGGGAAACTAGCTAGCGAGCATGTTGGCATGTGCCAATGGCATGCGTGGCTGTTAGGGTCGTGACCTTGATAGGGAAACTAGCTAGAGAGCATGTTGGCATGTGCCAATGGCATGCGTGGCCGTTAGGGCCGTGACCTTGATAGGGAAACTAGCTAGCGAGCATGTTGGCATGTGCCAATGGCATGCGTGGCCGTTAGGGCCGTGACCTTGATAGGGAAACTAGCTCGCGAGCATGTTGGGATGTGCCAATGGCATGCGCGGCCGTTAGGGCCGTGATTTTGCTAGGGAAACTAGCTAGCGAGCATGTTGGCATGTGCCAATGGCATGCATGGCCGTTGACCTAGTTGCATGTTTCGCAAGCCTATGGCGCTATGTTTGGCGTGGGCCAAAGTCATAGCGACTTGGAAATATGGCTTTGCGACACGTTTTGGCATGTGCCAATGGCACGTGCAGCCATGTTGACCTAGTTGCAAGTCTTGCAAACCTAGGGCGCTATGTTGGGCGTGGGCCAAAGTCATAGCGACTTGGAAATATGGCTTTCGACACGTTTTTGGCATGTGCCAATGGCACGTGCAGCCATGTTGACCTAGTTGCAAGTCTTGCAAACCTAGGGCGCTATGTTGGGCGTGGGCCAAAGTCATAGCGACTTGGAAATATGGCTTGCGACACGTTTTGGCATGTGCCAATGGCAAGTGCAGCCATGTTGACCTAGTTGCAAGTCTTGCAAGCCTAGGGCGCTATGTTTGGCGTGGGCCAAAGGCATAGCGGCTTGGAATTTGGCGTTGTTGCCATGGTGCGCGGGGTGCGGCTTGGTTTGGCATGGTTGCCATGGTGCGCGCGATGTACGGCTTGGCTTGGCATGGTTGCCATGGTGCGCGACTATGCGGCTTGTTTCGGCATGGTTGCCATGGTGCGCGAGTGCGGCTTGGTTTGGCATGGTTGCCATGGTGCGCGATATGCGGCTTGGTTTGGCATGGTTACCATGGTGCGCGAGTGCGGCTTGGTTTGGCATGGTTGCCATGGTGCGCGATATGCGGCTTGGTTTGGCATTGTTGCCATGGTGCGCGATATGCGGCTTGGTTTGGCATGGTTGCCATGGTGCGCGATATGCGGCTTGGTTTTAGCATTGTTGCCATGGTGCGCGATATGCGGGTTGGTTTGGCATGGTTGCCATGGTGCGCGAGTGCGGCTTGGTTTGGCATGGTTTCCATGGTGCGCGATATGCGGCTTGGTTTGGCATTGTTGCCATGGTGCGCAGATATGCGGCTTGGTTTGGCATGGTTGCCATGGTGCGCGAGTGCGGCTTGGCTTGGCATGGTTGCCATGGTGCGCAAAGATATGCGGCTTGGTTTGGCATGGTTGCCATGGTGCGCATATGCGGCTTGGTTTGGCATGGTTGCCATGGTGCGCGAGTGCGGCTTGGTTTGGCATGGTTGCCATGGTCCGCGAGATGCGGCTTGGTTTGGCATGGTTGCCATGGTGCGCATATGCGGCTTGTTTCGAAATTAGGGTTACGTGTTTGAAAACCTAATCTGGTATTTTGAAAAAATACCCACTATTAATTATTTACACTTGAGTTGAATGCTCTTATTTAATGTATTGCGGGTAACACTAGGTCATGGGGTTTTACAATTTTACCCCTTTTCTAAAAACCACCATCAACAGTAATCTAAAAAAAAATCAAATTTAGAGAAAACAAAAATAGATAACAAAAAAATTATTGTGAAAAACAAAATGGTAGATCTCATTACAACTAAAAATAATTTTACATAATACATTGGGTATTTTTTCTTGGATGTATTACTTCATCTGACTCCTTTCTTGCCATGAGACGAGATTGATGAGCAGAAACTAAACCCCATTCACGAGATAGATTCAATCTGGAGAAATAGATGACTTCCTTAAGTTTTCAATTTTCTTAAACAACGATGAACTGCAAAGATTAGAGACAAGCAATGGATGATTTGAGATATCCGAGAGGAAAAATCATAATGCCATAATAAATCGTTGGTGATGATGTTAGGAAAGCGTCTGCCATGATATTGTTCGGGTGCCATTCACAACAACAAACATAGATGTGATAAGATAAGAGAACTATACTACTTACGAGTTGTTGTTTGTTTAGGGTTAGGGTTTTGTTTTCTTTTTCTCTACACCGAGAAGAGGGATGGAGGAGGCACAAAGTGGATATAATCTCTATAGAGAAGAGAACTATAATACTTATAATGCTTAAAATCTGCCCGTTATTAGGTTAGGGTTTATTTATTACCCTTGATTTCAGTTTTCTTCTTTCATCTAACGGCTCACCACATGTACTTGAATGACCGTAAATTTGTGCCCGTAGTATATGTCGTCTAGGGCATCATTTTGGTTTCTTAATAACGACCACTTCTCAATCTCTTCTTCTATGTTTCACGCCCTCTCTCAAAACCACCAGTACGGATCTGGATCGATGATGGCTCCCGATGTTGATAATCGATCATTAACAAGAAAAACAAGACACTCAAAGATAATGATCTCTCCTCTCAACATAACTACTATTCGATAATTCTCCTCATAGTATATCGCATCCCCTTCTTCGTTGTAGTTTATGTCACAGGTTCGCATACCATAAACCAACTAGAAAAGGAGACAATTCAATTCCAACATTAGGGGATCCTTATGGTTTTCTTTCTCCCCGCCCCAAAAACAAAAACCAGCACAAATCGATCGATTATGGCTTTTGATGTCGTAGCATAATGATATCTCCTCTCAAACAAAATTAAGATCTTATTCCTTTTCATTTAAAATTACTTCTAGGTAAAATTAATAGTTAAGGAGACTTATTGACTCAATTGATTCAGTGCAAGGATCAGACTAGATTGTTTCTAGATTGCTGACCAACGCGGTCCCAACATATTTGTCCAATCTAAGTTATTTGAAGAAAAAGAGTGGTGAGTTTTCATATTTATATGAATGTCTAGTAATCAAATCGATTTGTTTTGAATTTGGTAAATAGCCGATGACACCAACATGAGTTTTGACTTGAATACAACAAGCGGAAATGTTTTAATTTTTCTACGTATGCTTTCTCAAAGCAATCAATGAAACTTGATTGGAAGAAAGATTAGGTGGACTTTGTAACTTGTGATGCGATAACAAGACGTGTTTGAGATCTTTTTGATACTAACATTATTAGTGTTTTCATGTGTTCTAGGATCTATGGCAGGTGACCAAGTGAAGCCAAGTAGAAAAGAAATCAAACAAGGGAGCATGGGAAATACCCAATGTGATTTGTAAAGGACCTCCACAGATACTTCAAGTTTGACAACCTAAGGGCAAGAAGTCTGAAACTGATGAGAAGTCTGAAACTCCCAATGTGATTCATAGCTGCAAACACTACTTTTCACCGACACACAAACTCCCAAAAGTTGAAGCACATTTGGTGGCACCGTGTTCTATGGCCTTTGTATATTTTTTTTGGTAGCCTTGATCTGAGTACTTGAGCTTTAATTGTAATTCTGCAATTAGTTCAATCAATGTCCACCATTGCAAACCCAAATCTGGAATCTCTCACCGCGTTTCAATTTTGTTTCATTAATGCCGCCTCCTGACCTAAGATTTTCAATTTATCATTGTCGTGTCACATTAATTTGCCACGCGATTTGCTTCTCAATCCAAAATATCTCCTAATAATTAATATGTTGCAGGACTCGAAACCTGGCCAGCAATCCCAAATCGCAATGCGAAGAATCGGTCTCTAGTCTAATACGTACAAAGTATGCCTTGGTGAGTGGTGGCCCAAAATCTACCCATTCAAATAGCAGGAGAAAATGCTCCAGTTTTGCTGATCTCCAGACGGTGTAACCACGGTGTAATTAACTTTTGTCTCGTTACCCATACTTATTAAGTCGTGTAGGGCATCATTTTAGTTGCTTAAGGCTTAGTCCTATGGGCTAGATATCTAGCTGCTAGATTGGCCATCCACGTCAGATAGGGCAACCTCCTAACCCCTATGGGATGGCCAATCTAGCAGCGAAACCCCTAACCATTCGGCTTTAAACGCCTAACCGTTCGGCGTTTCTCTCTCTTTCTTTTCCTCTCTCTCCTTCTTTTCCTCCCTCTCCTTCTTTTCCTCCCTCTTTTTCTTCACTCTCTCCTTCTTTTTTCTATTTCACACGTCCCTCTCTCTCTGTCTCTCCCCCTCTCTCTCTCACACATCCATCTTATCACACGTCCCTCTCTCTCTTTCTCCCTCTCTCTCTCTCACTTTCTCTTTCTACCAAAAAGTAACCAGATTCAACTCTATTAAACTTGAGAGTAGGTGGACTTTGTAACTTGTGATGCAATAAAAAGACGTGTTTTCAATGTGTTTCATTGGCAGGTGACCAAGAGAAGCCAAGTAAAAAAGAAATCAAACAAGGGCACATGTGAAATATCCAATGTGATTTGTAAAGGACCTCCACCGATACTTCAAGTTTTACAACCTAACGGCGAGAGCACATACTCAAAACAAAATTTCCATCTCAAACCAAAACAGCTACAGAATAGAGCTAGCAACAGGGATCATCAAGCAATGTTACACACGAAAAGCAGCAAGAATATACTAGCAACGGGCAAGAACAACAAGCACCAAGCATATACGAATGCAACAACTAATAGATCGTGGATCTACTGAACACGATACAAACGTTTAATAGTAAATAGTTGCAAATATCATGATAGAGTGAAAAGACCTCCCTATGGAAAAACATAGATTGATATTGTACGATCTAAATCTTAATACATGTGTTCTAAAGGATACTGCGATTGCATATCTCAAGATACTCTTAAGGGCATAAAAGCCAGCAACAAGCAAAGCACGGCAAACACAAGAAAAAGCAAAGTGCAACAAAACGAGCAACAAGCAAAACAGACTATCGATCGCAACAAAACCTCCAAGTGCCGATCTTTGCGAATAGGCATTTCTCAAGGAAACTCATGATAAAGCGGCCATGATTCTACTAGAGCAGAAAAATTCTTCTTTATCACTTGCATTTCTGTCAATTCTTTCCTTGTACAGACTAAAATGCCCCGTTGAATCCAGTCTTGCTCTATACATATGAACACCCTCCTTCACAGTACTTTCTTCTTCTTGTTGTTGATTTTTGTTCCGGTAAAGATATTTAAGGACTACACCATCGTAACCAACAAGATAAAGGCACAAACGTGTGTTTAAAATTAGGATTACTTGGTCTCCTCGGTGAACCCTCAAGTGCATCGATATTACACTCTCTCGAAGTTTTTGAATATATTGTCAACGCACCATTGATCTCCTAAACCGATAATCTGCTTCCACCAGGATATAAGATCAACTCAGTCTTAAACTTTGACCACCGAGAATGGTATCAGTAGGGTAACCAAAACTTTGCCACAGGATTTGAGATAAATTACCATATAACACAAAATTTCCATTATCTAGCATCTTAGCATCCTTGCATATGAAATTGGTTCTTGTATTGTGGGTATCAAGGGTTCCTCTTTGTTATCTCAGCGTGATCGCGACACCAATTTTCCTTCGCCTTAAGAGCACTTTGAAGATGGTTTATAATAGTAACGATTCGTTGTTCAAACCAAGGTTGTAGATGGAGATTTGACAAAGTAGATACCAAGACCATATTGATAAGGACAATCGATGAAGAATCTGGACATGATTGGGCTAAGTAGAAACCAAAAGCAATGTTCCCAGAGGGAGAAAGCAAATGACTAGAAGAATGATTCCAAAAAGTAGAAATAGATGAACCTCTTGTGATGTTGGTGATGAAAGAAGAATCATTCACAGGAGTAGAAAGAAATGAAGTATGATTATTCCGAGAAGTAGATTGAGATGAATTACCTTTTGTTATGTTGCTGATGGAAGAAGTAGTATGATTCAAAGATGAGTATTCAACAACTAGTAACGGAAGTAGAAGAAGTAAGAAGGATATCATGGAGAGAATCATCACCTGTAGAGACTTCATGTTTCTGATGAAAATTTTTTGGAAGGATTTTTGGACCGCAAGAAGTAAAATGGGGAAGTAGAGGGAACTAGGAAACTCCTACGAAGGTGCTATAAAGTCTACCTGCCAACCTGCATCATACCCATTTAGGGAGTCTACACTTTCACTATGTCTACCCAAATAAGGAGAAATTGATGATGACTACCACTAAACCATATTGAATAAGTGTGTTTTTGATATCTAAGTTTGGGTTGTGAAGAAATAGTGTATGTAAAGATGTTGTGGAATTATTGAGAAATTGGTTCTTTTGCGAATGTCGTAGGTAGCTTCCGCATATGCGTGAGAAACTTCTGCTCATATTGTGAGTTGTGTTCTGTTGGCAGTGGAATTTGATCAACCGACCTTCAAAGAGTCGACCAACTCAGCCCCTTAAATTTGCTTCATGGCGAAGTCTTCTATTATGAATCAAAGCTTTTTATGTCTCTTACCGGCTGGTATATTTGCCTATCGGCTGTTGCTCGGAAACAGTCTCCAAATGATGGTCAAGATTCAGACTTATATTTATGAGTGTATTTATATTTATGGCTCATCGTGAAAATGAAATGCATTTCCATCAAAAAAAAAATGGTTAAGTGGCAAAATGCCCCAAAATGGACCCCCAGGTTGTGAAAATGCATTTTCATTGATATTGCATCTAACGGAATGGGGCATTTTAATCTTTTCCCTAACGTCCGGGGCATTTTCACAACCTTGGGGTCGATTTTGGGGCATTTTGCCACTTAACAAAGACGCCAAGATTCAGAACCATCAAATCTTGCTCACATAGCAACAGGAGATGATGTAGGCATATCCCCCTATATGAGCTGGAATAGATTCTAGATAAACAGGAGGAAGATCAACATCCCTGATCCATATTAAGTCTATCTGAAAACAACTTCAAGATAAAACTAGGCATTGAAGTGTTGGAGTTCTAGTCTTATTTCCGGCCGGATTTCCATGCTTGCTTTGCTAGTTCGTCAGCCACTCTATTACCCTTCCTAGAGATGAACAGAAAAACCCAAAAAAGTAGAATCTGGAGCTGGAGACAAGATATGTTTCGTCTGTATTGGTATTTCTTCATTCTGACATTTGATTGTGTTGGGGTTCCTTGAGCTCAATAAAGTGGACTGAAACGTTGGGCGCGCGTTAAGTTGGGTGGAAATTTATTCTGGGCTAATGGATCAGGTACGGGTTTACCTGAACCGTTACTTCATCTTCTACGCCCGCGAGTAACCCGTGTTCGACCCGAAATTTCTGTACATGCCTCTGTTTTTCTCCCAGATTTTAAATTCTATAAATTGATGGTGTTTTGAAGGTATAGGTAAATAAAATTAGTTAATTGGGTTCTAATTAAGTTCGTTTATGTTAATAATTTGAAACAAATTCATTATAATTAGGTAGATTTGACGGATATAAAAATAAAATAAAAATCACCATCATTTTTCATTGTTGAATTCGATCGAATTCTCAGTTGTTAAAGATTCTTTTCAATCATTGTATTGAAATTGATAACTATCATAACAGTGAAGTTTGAATTCGGTTGCAAATTTAAGAAAATCACATCAAAATTGGTCAAATTTGGACGAAATCGAAAAAAAAAAATTGATATAAATTGAGGACCATGAAAGTGTGACGGACAAAATCCAATGGAGTCACCCTATAGAAGGCCTCCTAAAGTCGGCCAATAAACAACACGAAACGTATTTGAACATATGATTACCAATACATATAATCTTGATTTTGCTTTTTCAAAAGCCTTCCAGTTAGTGCTAATAACCTCGATACCAATTTTGATTGGAAACTCAGTACTCCGTTCCACTGAACTGAGCTGATTTGTTTTAGTACTCTTCACCTCGTTGACTCATCGAGCACTTCAACGAAACAAGTTACTGATCTCCCACAAATTGATCAGGCTACGTTTTCGATCGAGCGTCTCTTCTACTACATCGACCGACGGGCGAAATTAAAACCATGAGAGTGTGATGATAATCAGATCTTAGAGTTCCACCAGAGTATGTGCAAGACTTTCCATTCAAACCCAAAATTACATTCATAACAAACCATTTTCTTATAATCAGATCTTTCAGAGAGATTTTCCAAAGGATTTTTCTGTTTTTAATTTCCACGCCGCCCAGCTTCACTCCTCTCTCTTTCTTAAACACCAAAATGTAGTTCTAGGGTTATTTTTCATTTTATAGATAACAACAAAATTGTCATTTACCAAAATATCCTTTTATCTCTACCCTTCGCTTGGGTATTATTAAGCCTGGGATTTGGAGTACACACCCCAACATGGCTAATCTTGGGTACCCGATGTCCTTTGCTGCTGTCAGTTGCATTGCCTTCGTTTAAGGAGGTTGTGATCCCTAATGGGATTAATCCAGATTTAAAGGGGGATACCTTGGATGATGTTAATGCGGTATGGTGTTCTACATAAACTAGGTCAACATGGCCGCAAGACTTGCAACTAGGTCAACATGGCCGCACGTGCCATTGGCACATGCCAACACGTGCCGCAAGCCATATTTCCAAGCCGCTATGCCTTTGGCCCATGCCAAACATAGCGCCCTAGGTTTGCAAGACTTGCAACTAGGTCAACATGGCCGCACGTGCCATTGGCACATGCCAACACGTGCCGCAAGCCATATTTCCAAGCCGCTATGCCTTTGGCCCACGCCCAACATAGCGCCCTAGGTTTGCAAGACTTGCAACTAGGTCAACATGGCCGCACGTGCCGCAAGCCATATTTCCAAGCCGCTATGCCTTTGGCCCACGCCAACATAGCGCCCTAGGTTTGCAAGACTTGCAACTAGTCAACATGGCCGCACGTGCCATTGGCACATGCCAACACGTGCCGCAAGCCATATTTCCAAGCGCTATGCCTTTGGCCCACGCCCAACATAGCACCCTAGGTTTGCAAGACTTGCAACTAGGTCAACATGGACCCACGTGCCATTGGCACATGCCAACACGTGCCGCAAGCCATATTTCCAAGCCGCTATGCCTTTGGCCCACGACCAACATAGCGCCCTAGGTTTGCAAGACTTGCAACTAGGTCAACATGGCCGCACGTTCCATTGGCACATGCCAACACGTGCCGCAAGCCATATTTCCAAGCCGCTATGCCTTTGGCCCACGCCAAATATAGCGCCCTAGGTTTGCAAGACTTGCAACTAGGTCAACATAGCCGCTCGTGCCATTGGCACATGCCAACACGTGTCGCAAGCCATACTTCCAAGCCGTTATGCCTTTGGCCCCCGCCAAACATAGCGCCCTAGGCTTGCAAGACTTGCAACTAGGTCAACATGGCCGCACGAGCCATTGGCACATGCCAAACACACACGCTGGTAGCCTAACTTGCAAACCGTGCAACCTACCACCAAGGAATTCCGCACATGCCATTGGCACATGCCAAACACACACGCTGGTAGCCTAACTTGCAAACCGTGCAACCTACCACCAAGGCATTCCGCACATGCCACACGCGCCACTAGCGGCGCCACTTGCACTCAAGATGCAACCAACACTCGAGACATCGACACAAACCTGGGGATTCTTCTTTAGGGTTTTGGTTTGGCGGTCACAGCATGCAACGTACACTACGCTCACATTAAGAAAGCGTCAAAAGGAATAAAGCGGTCAAATAAAAGAGGAAATAATGGTGAAAAACGTTTTCGCCCATTAAACCATGCGGTTACCACCTCCTCCCATTATTTCACCCTTTACTCTCTTCCTTCATGAGGCAGGAGTGCGTTTCAATCTCGACTTGTATAAATAGGTCTTACCTATTTCCACCCAGAAAACAAGTCTCGGTCGGGAGAAAAATACCACACTCTCGAAAAGGCAACTTTGCAAGCTCTCTAAAAGCTTCCATCTCTTGCAAGCTTCCCAAGCTTTTACTTTCCGATACAAGTCGAGATACTACTCTCCCCGAACTACTCGGGTCTCAACACCTTTCTTTGCTTCCCTCCCCAAATCAACCCTTCTCCTCCACTTTGTGACCAAAGCAAGTCTGGAATGGCCATTTCTTGGTTTAGGTCGGACTTGTACAGATTGATCTCTCGAATCTATAAAGTGCTCACGTGCAGCACATTTGTTTAGGGTTTGAATCAGTTTCTCACTCACCTACCGAATTTACCGAAATCGGCAGAAACGATTTTTACCCATAAACAAGGCCAAGAAAGAAAGTGAGGCAAATCAATTGAAATGTAAAAAGAATGTTTTGTTTCTTTCTGTTCAATGATTCAATGAAGTAAGTTATTCCTTATCGTATTCACTATCTAGTGCCCTATAATAAAAAAGAATTGTTCGTTTGCAGGTTGTTGGACGGTTAATCTTATATAACCAGAAGAGGATAATAGGTTTAGCCTAGTTTCTCCTAACTACAGAATGAAGGACAATAAGAGTATTGAAGTAACGTAATAGTTACGTACAAGAGTTTGTAATTTAGGTAACTTTGTAAAGATACTATTTCTTGTAAACACGGTTATTGTATCTTAGGTATTTCTTTGTAAAGAAGCAACCGAGTGTGTATATATAACACACGAGTATATTGTAATTCAATAACACAAAAAATAGTGAATAAGAAATCCGTTTCTTCTCTAACCCTAAACTCTTCTTCTTAACCTCTATACCTAAGTTTCGACTTGGTATCAGAATCAAAGAGAAGGTGTGGATTTTAGTGAGACATACAGCCCGGTGGTCAAACCATGCACTATTCGGATTATTCTTACTTTAGCCTTGTCCCATAATTGGAGTATTAATCAACTTGATGTTCAGAATGCATTCTTGCATGGCAATCTTGAGGAGGAGGTTTACATGAAGCAACCGCCAGGATATATTGATCCTAACTTTCCTAACCACGTCTGTAAACTCCAAAAGTCTCTTTACGGTTTAAAGCAGGCGCCACGGGCATGGTATCATGGCGTGAACACCATACCACATGGGCAGCAAAAGTGGTCCAGACACTTGGCATATAAACCTCAATGGATGAGTCTTTGAAGAAGAGCAGAAAGATCTCATATTTGGTTGCTCTGTGAGAAAATGGCATTGATGAGCAAATAATCGTGTCATAGTTAGTTGCCAACTAGCTATACTTGTACTAGCTAGTGTTCAAATTTCTGTATTGCTAATTGTGAACGAAATGGAAAGAAAAGAAAATTGGAACTTGAGATTTTGGATTTAAGTTGAGGTTGAAGTCCATACTCACCAAGTGGTTCCAAATGTGGAAAGAAGAGAACAAGCTTTAAAAGACAGAGGCTTAAATTCATTTCATTCTCTTTAATTTGTTGTTAATGGTTTTGTAATTTTTGACTTGTAGAGAAAACAACAAGCTAGAGTTGGTTTATGTATGTGTAATTGTATTTCCATTTTTTTTTATATTATCCTAAATGAACTATAAGTGATTCCAAATGTTTATCAATGATTTTAAGAAGATGAAAGTTAAGAATGGCTTGTAGGCATTTAAGTTCTGATTTACATTATTGTACCGTTATAACCCAAATTTGCATTATGACATGGAGCCAAACATGCCTCGTCATCATGAACCAAACATGCCTCGTGATCATTTACAACCTCACCGCATCTCATAATCTATTGCTTTGTTCGTAATTTGCTTGCTATTCCAAAATGCAAAGTAATATAGTTCTCTGATCCAATTTAAGCTTACAAAATCTAAATTTTAACTACTACCTAAATTTGAGTCGTGGGTTCCAAATCTTACTAGTGATCCTAAATGCCATTCTGAATCTGTAGCGCAATCTAAAATTTACTTTCCTAGAGTAAAACATACTTTTCCACTCAGTAATCTAAAAGTAAGAGCGGTGTAATGGAAGTGTAATTAACTTTTCTAATTTTTGGTCTATTTAAATTTAGATTTTAGCCGTCCAAGTTAGGGTATACTATACTAAATTATTCTTTTTACTCCACTCTCCCTTTCCCTCTTTTACTGTGTGTTTCCGCCATCTCAGATCCACCCCCGCCACCACTGTAGATCATGGCTTTTAACATTAATGATCTTCAAAAAAAAAAAAACAACAATTAAAAGATCGCAACATAATGGTATCTCCTCTCAAACGTAAGATCTTACTCCTCCTAATTTCATTTCATTTAATTTTTAGGATTAATAGTTTACCAGACTTATTGAATCAATTAATTTGCTTCTCTTGTTTCATCTGCAGTGCAAGGATCATCTGTATCTCCAATTCACATACCTCGAGTTTCTCTTCTTCCTATTCTCCCATAGAAATCTCTGTGGAGGGGAATGCCACAGTACCTACATACCTAAAGTTTTTTTAAGTTTAATTAAACAATGACTTGTTTTTTTAATTGAGTTCTTCTTTTAAGTTAAATCTAATTTAGGACTAATTAATCATGATTTTCATTTTTATCATGGAAGACAAGTTTTATTTACTGTTGTATAACTTATGGGGCTTATTGTGAATAGCCCAAATAAATGAGCAATTGAGTTATTTTCTTGCTTTACCTTATTGGTTGATTTATGAACCACGATGGTGTGGTGTCATTATAGAAGAAGTTAAATGTTCCATCCCTAAGTGTCTGAGTTGTACTTTCAATTATCATTAAATGTCTAGATATTATCCAATTTGAACTAATCATTTACACTAAAATTGGTGGCTTCAGTTTGTTAATTGTACATGTATAATACGTCATAGTTAGATAACACAACATTTTTATTCTTTCCCATGGTTTCTTAGCCAAGATTAACAAGAGAATCAAACTTGGGGTTACGGTGTATTGGGCGAAACAACCTTATTTAGGCAAAAGCAGCCTTTGGCAAGCTAGATTTCTAAGGACAAACTTTACATTACTAGAGAAGAGGCGGATGTTAATCCTCTCGCAAGTGGGTCATCACATTTCCTATCTAGATACCAATTAATCCTCCAGTGAGAATGGACATTCACCCTTTATAGAGCGTTGGAATAATCTTTCACGAGCAGACTTCCAACCTTCCCCTTTAGCTCGGTTACGGCACTTCAAGATGTTATGGTAACATCATTGAACTTTTACTCCCTACATGTTGATATAAGATCTTATGCAATAACGATAATGATCTGTAATTCTGATTGGTTCTTGTGCAATAATGATACTTCCTTAGAGAAGGGTGTAAACATTGTTGGCTTTTATGGTTAATTCTGGTTGGTAAAACTCAGGGTTTGGTTAATCCATGTTAAGCTAGGTTGGTGATAGTCCAGATTAAGGTCTAATTATGTGCTTAGGCTTAGGTTAAGGTCAGCGCAACCTTAAGTTTAAGTAGTGCTGAGCTATCCTATGTATATGTTGAGTTGTCTCTCTATCTCATGAATAAAAGGGCTTAAGAGACACATGGCATGCAATGAAAGGTCTTTCTTCTATGCATGAAAGAAAATTCTTAATTCTTCATTCTAATTTTATCAGTATAGCGTTATGTGCTTGTTTATCTTTGTGTATGATGCTCTCTGTTTGATTCACTTGTAGAGTATGAAAGTACTATGAGAAATTGTGTTATCGAGTGTAAGGTATAGTTTATATCATACTTGTGGTTAAGTTATAATCATTTAGTATCTGAAAAACTAGCAAATATAAGTTCTTAAGAAATAATGATAATGTTCTGTTGTTCTGAATGGTCCTTGTGCAATAATGTTACATTGTGTTAGAAGGCTGTTAATGTAAGATGATTTTCAGTCTAAAATAACTATGATGCATGTTGATCAAGTTTGTATCGAAGGATGTTAAATGTTAATGATAGCGATATGTAGTTCTTAATGGCTCTTGGTTAGCCATTACATTTTGAGCTTGTTTGTAGTATTGGACCTTCGGTAGTTGCAAAGCGATATTTTTCTATCAATGCTCTTTGAATTGCCTTGCAACATGCTCAGTTGAAGTAATTTATGCCATTTTATTTTGTTATAATTGGGTCATAAGCATTTGTTATATAAACATCATACCAAAGAGTTTTTAAATTTATGCAGTTATTTTTAGCGATGGTCCTCATTTCTTAAAGAGATCTATGCTGTTGTTCACATCTAATTTATTAGTAGATTTGTAAGATTGAGTTACGATATCATCATGGGACTTTCTTTAACGAAAGAAATCCTTGTACTTAGAGTCGGTCAACTATTCCATTAAAGAACTAGCGATCTGAGTAAGAATATCATTTGTTTATCATTCTGTAGTGCGTGGTGGTTCGTTCTATCTATATTCCCGGTCTCATTAGTCCCCTAATCTGGTTTGGTCAATTTCGTAGCACTAATACGTGAGAGACCGCAGGTTTGTTCACAATGGAACCTTATGCACAGGGAAAATAACTTTAGGTGATAATATGTGTATTCTTCTCAATTTAGTTCTCTTAGACTTGCATATTGGATATTACTTTTATGTGTGACTGTAGAGCTAAGAGCAGAATCACGTTGAGATTTGTTCAAACACTGCTAGTTGTACAACTTATTAGTATTTCATACTTGGTTCAATGAGTTCAACTGATTATAGAGTAGGAGGTCAAGAGACAAAGTGAGGTAAATCAATTGAAATGTAAAAGAAAGAAAATTATACTCAGTGTAACTCATTATACTATTGTTTCTTTCTGTTCAATGAAGTAAATTATGTTTTTAATTTATTCACTTTTGTATTCCAAAATAAGAAAGAAAAGATGCTTTTGTTGCGGGTCGATGGGAATTTAATCAAATAACTAGAACACCACCCGACCTACCAATCGCATCGAAAGCAATCCATTCGAACAAACCGGGACCCCGGTTTGTGAACAATAGAGTCCGAGCATTTGGTGAGCAAAGTTTCTTGAAAAACAATAAGAGGTCGGATTATGCAACATACACCATCTCTTGACTCTCCCTTTTCTCTTGACATCCTCAAACTCTTAACATTCCAAGAATAAATGTTTAACATTATAAACTAAGAAAGAAAGAAACCCAAACAGGGGGAAAAACAAAAAACAATCAAATCCCGGGATTAATTTCCCTACATTGGAAATTAAACACGCACGGCTTCTTAATTCTGACACGATTAACATTCGAATGATATCATATTGGCCACCCTCTGCTGTCAATTGAGATTTTGGCTTTAAAGTTCAAGAGTGGATTAATTTGAATTGTTAAGAGCATTTTTTTTAAGAAACTCTTTCTTTTTTACTATTTACATCCTCGAATTTCAGTCACACCATAATATAAATGAAATTCTGATATAGTTATGGGAGTTGTCTCTAGCCTATCTTTTTCTTGTCTGATTTCTATGGTTGATTAGTTGAGGTTCAAATGCCGTGTGCCTTAAAATATGCATTTTGAGTTGTGACACGGTTTTCTCCATGGTTGATTAGTTGAGGTTCAAACTCCGTGTGCCTTAAAATATGCATTGTGAGATGTGACACAGTTTCTTGCATCGTGACATGAAATCTCTCATTAGAAATGATGCCCCACCTTTTGTGTATATCCTAGTGGTGTAATCAAAGTGTAGTTAACTTTTCCTCTATTTAGTACTACTATTTAGATTTAGATCTTAGCCGTCCGAGTTTGGGCAATACTCACTCATTCTTAGTTTTCTTTTGCTCCCATCTCCCTTTCCCTCTTTTCTGCGTGTTTCCGCCGTTTGAGAACCACTGTTGCCATGGCTTTTGATGTGGATGATCATCAAACAACAACAACAAGAAGATGGAAGCATGATGATATATCCTCTCAAACATAAGATCTAACTTGGTTCTTCAAGATGTAAGATCTAGCTTAGTCCTCTTTATTTTGGTTTTATTAATTTTGAGCTAAATATTAGTTTACCGACTTGTTGACTCAATTAATTCGCTTCTGCCCGATCTGCAAGGATTTGCTTCTCTTCATCTCATCATGCAATGGTGAATTGGTTTTCTTGATAAACAAAAGCGAGAAAATTAAGGTTTGCTCCTCCTCCTTTAATTTTTTTATACGTTTGTTCCTCCATTATGATTTCCAGTAATATTCAAAGATGGGTTTTGTAAAATATGGAAAACTAATGAGGGAGGAATTTGCATTATGACTTCCGATTTGTTCCTTAGTTTATACGGTGATTTGGGTTATTCTTGTTAAGATTAAGTTACACTAGTGAGGGAGGAATTTGCAGCTATTGATGAATGTAGAAGGGAGGAATGGGCCGGGGTATAATTTAGTTTCAACCTATGATGATCAGTATAATCACAGGCGTGAAAAACAATCATATGTATACTCTGTTTCATCACTAACTCAATTAATTAGTTTACATACATAAATTTATTTTAGTTTAATTTAACAATGTAATTTAGGACTAATAATTTATCTTGATTTTCATTTTTATGATGATCATCTCGAAGTGCCAATTCTAGCATTGGTCCCCATTAAAGCGACAGAGGAACAAGATCATTAGTTTGTGATTAAGTAGTGTGTGGTGTCCTAACATTATTCCAATAATCTGATCTTGTCATTTCAAAGTGTTGATACTTGAGAGAGTGCAAGTTTGTCTATGTTCATAATTTCTTTCTCTAATTATGTGTGACGGACTCGAACGCCGAATCGTAACTATGAAACTTCATGCACGGAAAAAGAACTCTAAGTGATGATACATCAATTGTGCTAAATCTAGTTCTCTTAGACTCGCATATTCCAACAACTGGTGTACACTTTCTTAGTATTTTGTATTTGGTTCAATGAGTTAAACTCATTATAGAGTAGTAGCTCAAGAGAAAAGTGAGGCAGATCACTTAATATGTAAAAGAATGTGTTGTTTCTTTCACATTTGGATGAAGTAAGTTATACCCTTATCAACGAGAAGAAGAAGACACTCGCATAATGATCTCAAACGTAACTAGAATATTAACTAGTATATCTTGATCCTTTTTATATGTGAATTGTTGTTGTTTTTTCTCATTTAAGATTCTTCGGAAGAAAAAAAAAAAGTTGTAATTCTAACAATCATTGTTAATTTGACAGTCCTAGCTCCCAATGTCTTTCGCAAAGTGTAGTGCAAGTCTTGGCTACGTTGTTACAATCACAAGTGGTGCAAAAATGGACCTTCAAAGACTTTAGGAATCACTTGAGCATAAAGTTAAGAATTGGGCATTTGAACAATGCGGGGGTACATGCATGATGGGGCTGTAAAAGTAGTCAAACACTTGGCATATAAACAGTAATGGATGGTTGTTCTGTGAGAGCATGACATTGATGTGTAAATAATTGTATCACTGTAGTTGGTTACCATCTAGTTTTGTACTAGTTAGTGTTCAAATTTATGTATTGCTAATCACAAACCAAATGGAAAGGAAAGTGGAATGTAAGATTTTGTCTATGGAGCAGAAAGATCTCTTAATATTTTTCGACCTAAGTAATTGAGTTCATAACCTTGGGTTTGTTAAGTATTATTATGCCGTGATTAGATTAGATTCCTTGACCGTCTATGTTATTCGATTGATTTAAAATACTTTTTGAGAATCTTACCACACCTAATGCGAATGGAGTATGTAGTTGCGGGAATATTGTAAAGTAAAATCGTATACTCGGGATTGAAATGTAGGATCGTCTATCGGCAAAAGTAAGAAGTTGAGTGACTTAAAATACTCATTCTGCAATATGTACCATTGTAACACAAGACTGCATCGTGACATGAAACTTGTAATCCGTGTTTCAAGATTAAGCAATACACCAAAACATGCCGCATGATCTAAAATTTGCAACTTCACCTAATTTTGTCATAGTAGTTCACAACTTGTCACGCGATTCCCAATGTGCTTCTTTATCCATAAGTGCTCCCAACACAACTTGGATGAGAAATGCTCAAATATCTGTTCTAGTGATGTAACAGGAGGTGTAGTTATTAATCTTTTTACGTTGTTTGTCCATTTACCCTAGCTACCCTTTAGATTCCGAATCTCGACGTCTTGAGTCGAGTTAGGGCATTCTTTATCATTGTTAGTTTTCATTCTCCCCTCTCTCTCCTTCTCCGTCTATTCCCTCCGCCGCCTCAAAAACAAAAACCATCACGGATAGATCGACCATGGCTTTTGATGTCGATGATCATCGAGAAAACTTGACATTAATAAGATCGCGGCATAATGATATCTCCTCTCAAACGTAATTAAGATCTTTCTTCGTTTAATTTTACTTTTAGGTTAATATTAATAGATAACGAGACTAATTGATTCGCTTCTCTTGTTTCATGTGCGGTGCAAGGATCGATCGGGGTGGACATCCAATTTTCTTGATTGTTGAATCAATCGAGAGGGTTTATAGAGTCTTGACCAACGGTGGCAATATATTTGTCCATTCTAAGTTGTTTGAATAAAAAAGTGGTGAGTTTTCATATTTATATGAGTGTCTAGTAATCAAATTAAACTTGTTTTGAATTTGGTAAATAGTTGATCACACAAACATGAGTTTTGAACAATTGGAAGACAGATTATGTGGAATTTGTAACATGTGATGCTATAATAAATGTGTTTGAGATCTTTTTGATACTAACATCATAACCTAATTTTCATCTTGATTTCTAATGGTTGAATTCTCTCTTGTTGACCTCCATGACTGTTTTGCAGGGGTCCTGTGAGTTAGCATACTTTGGGAAATCGCACTTGAGAACCTCTTCCTTTTTTGCATTCCAGAACCTCTAGAATTTCAAAGCGTTGGGGTACCAATATTAAGCTTTTACTATGTAATAATGATAGTAATCTGTAATCTATGTTGTAAAAGGCGCTAGGCAAGGCGAGGCGCGGACCTAGCGCCTAGGGCGCCTAAGGCGCGCCTAGGCGTGGAGGAAAAATTCCAAAAAAAAAAAAAAAGTTCTCATTTTGGCGCCTTGGGTGCCTTTTCTCCTAGGCAACCCTTGGGCGCCTCGCCCGCCTAGAGCGCCTAGGCGAGCGCCCGGGGCGCCTTTTACAACATAGTCTGTAATTGAGTAATTCTTATTGGTTCTTTTGACTTATGCAACGAGGAAACTTTGTTAGGAGGCATGTAAATTGTTGGTTTATTATGGTTTAGCAACAAATCAGGATTCGTTTAAGCTAATTGGTTGGTAATAATCCATATTAAGGCCTGGTTCCTTAAAGTTAATGCATGGTATTCTAAGTTTAGGTAGTGATGAGCTGTCCTATGTAGCTAATTAAATTTTAGGTGAATAACTTCCTATAAACAGTGTGAAAATGAAGTGGACATGTCAACCAACAAATCCTTACAAAGAAGAATCATAGTGGCGGGTTTTATATTCTTATGAATGTCCAAGAATCATAAGAACTTTTGAATTTAGTAAATAGAAGATGACATTGACATGAGTTTTCACTTGAATATATGAAGGTGATCGATAAATGTTCTAATTTTCCTAAAATTCTTTTAAACAAACAAAAATTTGTCCTTGGATATATATAGCGGGTGACCAAGAGAAGCCAAGTAGAAAAAAGGGCACGGGTGCAAGATCCAATGCAATTTGTGAAGGACCTCCAGAAGTTGAGAAGCTTCAAGTTCATAACCTAACGGAGAGAGCACGGCTAATCTTGATCATTATATTGTCTCGTACGAGTTACCACTTAATCCTGCGGCCGACAATATTCACGGCAGTCGAAATGATCCTTGAAGGCACTTCTAACTTTCTGTTTAGCTCAATTCTAGAACTTGAAGACGTTATGGTAACAATATTAAACTTTCACCCGTGCATGTTAATAGAAGTTGTATGCAATAACAATACATAGTAAGAAGGGTGTAAACATTGTTTTGTTTTTATGTATTAGTGACAAATCGGGATTCATTCTAGGGGTGATTGGGTGCTTGGGCTTATTTTAAAGTTAACGCTCTTATAAGTTTAATATGTGAGCTGTCATATGTATCCATTGAGTTGTCTCTTGTCTCATGATGGAAAGGCTAGAAAAGGGCACATGGAAAGCATGGCAAGATCTCTTTGCTAGGCATGAAAGAAAATTATTTATTCTCCCTTATAAGTTATAAGATGTTCGCTCTATATCTTCACGCTAATTCTATCAAGTATAGCAATGCTAGCAAATATTCACGAGTAATTCGCTAATTCTTTGTGCACTTTACTTTGGTAATTGTTTTGCTTCTTTTAAACAAAAAAAGAGGTATCTCTCGGCTTCAAAAACTAGTAAACGGACTTCCAAATGATGAAAGCACCTTATCGGACAAAAATGTACAGTGGAAAGCACCTTATCGAGACAAAAATGTCCGAAGATTGATGAACCAGACTCTATTTGTCAAGGAACAACAAGACAATTGAATCCTTTGATGTCTTGAAAGAAATGGGTAATGTTGAAACTATCCGAGTGAAGCATATTTGTGAACTTGATCTTAAAAGTACATAAGTTTGAAGTCAATGAGAAGATCGAGATCCCATCCATTTCTTTACTGTATATTCCGAGTTCATTGGTGTCCTGCATTTTATAAACCAATCATCCCCATTAGACGGGGGTTAGGCGCCCATGAAAGTGTTTGAATTTTCATGGGCAATGTTGGAATTGAATTATCGATCAATTGAGCTAGCGGTAACGTTAGGTGCGGCTTTCGTTGTAGCCATGCACACCGGTATTTCCATTGAAGTAGAAACAAGAATACCATTTTGAATGCATAGAAAAATCCAATTGAGATGGTCGTCATTTCTTATAAGTTCGGATAGAATTAATGTGTGTGTGTTATGCAGAGATGGTTAACAATTTGGAATAGCAATAATAGTAAGGGCTATGTTAAAAAAGCGACCCGGCGAGCATACATTGAAACTAAACTAGTGTCACAACTTAAACTTTTATCACAAACCCAGGTTATTATTCGAGTGATTCTCACCATGAATTGCAACAAATTGAGATTTCAAACTTGCTTAGATAGATGGGTTAGGTAATCTAAAAAAAAATCGAAATTTAGAGAAAACAAAAATAGATAACAAAATTATTTTGAAAAACAAAAAATCGAAATTTTTTACATAATACATTGGGTATTTTTCTCGAATGTATTACTTCATTTAACTTCTTTCTTGCCGTGAGACGAGATTCATGAGCGAAACTAAACCCCATTCACCAAATACCATCTCAAATTCCAAAGAGTCAAGACAACTTTGAAGAAAACGCATGATATTGCTTGATCTTTCAATTTTATTAAAGACTATTGAATAGAATCAATCTGGAGAAACAGATGATCTTCCTCAATTTTCAATTTTCTTAAAGAACCGAATCCCCCCATTGATAAGAGATAAGCAATGGATGATTTGAGATACTTTGAGAGGAAAAGTCATAATGCTAGAATAATTCGTTGGTGATGATGTTAGGGAATCTGCCATGATAATGATATTGTTTGGGTGCAGTCCACAATAACAAACATAGATGTGATAAGATAAGAGAGTTGTTGTTTATTTAGGGTTAGGGTTTTCTTTTCTTCTTCTCTACACAAAGAAGAGGATGGAGGAAGCACAAAGTGGATATAATCTCTGTAAGAGAAGAGAACTATACTACTTATAATGCTTAAAATCTGCCCGTTATTAGGTTAGGGTTTATTTATTACCCTTGATTTCGATTTTCTTCTTTCATCTAACGGCTCATCACATGTACTTGACGTAATTTTTGACCGTAATGTGTGCTATGAGCGGCTCATATATGTGCCTCATATAAACGAGGAAAAATTTAAACGGTAGGATGGTTTTGTCATCTGAGTGTAAATCTTGGAAAGTTGTGGCTCTCTAGCTACTAAATAGCTAGCCATCCGTTCTTCTAAAATTCTCATCATGAGTTTGATGAATTTCTTTTTCAAAAAGTCCTAAATTTCATAGCAATTGTCATCCCATGTGCAGATGCTACACCTCACCTCGATAGAAAAATCTCAATTTTAAAATTTGCCATTTTATATAGCCTTGTGAAGATTCAAACTTATGTGCTTCTTTGAAGACTTATGATTTGCATAAACTCGAATCTCTTACACATCAAACGATCGTCGCGTTCATCAAAGAGCACATCATTTTTCGATTTGGGGCACCTATGATCATACGCTCGGATATATAAATTTATCCAGCTTGGTTATGAGGCTGTAATATATAGGTTTATTTTTATCAAAATACGTAAGTGAAAATTCAGTTTTTCAAAATAGGTTTATCGTATTTACGTATGTCAAAAATTGACTGGAATTCTCAAAAGATTCAGGGTGATAAAATTGATTGATACCGTAGTTTTAGCAATAAAACAACCCGACTTATCGGGAATAGGATTTGAGAGACAGCGACTTGGCACACAACATTAAATCTCTCATTAAAATATTTCTTGGCGAAAGCAAAATTTGCCAATTTTACCCTAGTTTTTTCACAAACCGTTCATTTAATGTCGCGCAATTGATAATGTTTATCTTGATATTTTTATACCTAGTTTTTACACTTCTTGATGTAAATGCATGTGATTAAATTCTCACCCTACTATTTAGATTCTAGATCTCTTGAGTCGAGTTAGGGCATCTTATCATTCTTAGTTTTCTTTCTCCCTTCTCCCTCTTCGTTTATTCCCACCGCCGCCTCAAAAACAAAAACCACCACAGATGGATCGGTCATGGATGATCATCAAACAACATTAATAAGATCGGCAGCATGATGATATCTCCTCTCAAATGTAATTAAGATCTTACTCTTTATTTCATTTTATTTTATTTTTAAGTTAAACTTAGTAGTACCAAGAGTTATTGGCTCAATTAATTCGCTTTGTTGTTTCATCTGCAGTGCAAGGATTAGTTGGATGTAGATTTCTTTTCTCTTGCCTCATCAATTGCAGTGCAAGGATCAGCTCAAAAATTCTTGTTTTAACTTCAAGTATAATAATTCTTGTGTCCGTCAAAGAAGACAGGGAAAGATACTAATTGTTTGGTTTTATAGAGGTGTTGACCAACCAAGTCATTTAATTGAAGATGGTGTTTCATATTCGATGTGTTATTGGGATTTCATCACAAAAACAAATAAGGCTATGGAGAATCATAGTGGTGAGGTGAGTAAATGAATATCTAGCTAATAATCAGATTAAACTTGTTTTGAATTTGGTAGATGACATCGAACAAAAACAAATAAGGCTATAGAGAATCATATGAGGGCTGATGCATAAAATTCTTTTTGATAAGCAAGCAATGAACAATTGGAAGAAATATTAGGTGGACTTTGTAACATTTGATTGTATAATACATGTTTGCGAATGAGTTGATAAATATGGTTTTGTGTTGCAAATAGTTGTTGATAAAATGTTTAATCACTTTTCTGGTTGTATATTTAGTGTTCGAGATCTTTTTGATATTAACATCGTTACTCTTTTCATATGTTCTCGGATATATGTCGGGTGACCAAGAGAAGCCAAGTAGAAACAAGGGAAGTGGTGATATATTAATCCTCCAACTGAGAATACACCATAAAGAGCGACGAAATTAATCCTTTGGAAGTTGCTTCCAATTTTTTGGTTTAGCTCAAATCTAGCACTTCAAGGTGTTTTGCCTTTTGAGGATATGCACCGTTGCTTCTATTCGACTTCCAAAAGGATTTGTTGGTATGTCCTTTGTTGTTGCCCGGTGATACTGACTATAAAGGGCACCTTGGTGGTCCGAATGATGAAACCCACCCTTGCAAATCCACGAGTTTCCTTGGGAAGCCGCATCGGTGTTGCCTTAATACTCGGTGTTGAGTTTCCCCTGCTCAGTGTGTGAAGAATTTGCTCGGGTATAGTGTGTAGCTAATTCTGGTTGTGTGTGGAAGTGTCCAAAGTTTTAGCCCATTATGTTGTATTTTCCAGTGAAGCATTTTGATTTTAGGATGGCATTGGGCTTCCATATAAAGTTATGTTTGGACTTGTAGTGGGTTGTTGGGAATTGGTAGCTGGTGTGTTTGGAGGTGGAAGATGGATAGAGCAATATTGCCGACTGTGGGATTATGGACACGATGACCTGGTATTTCCAGTTGTTGGTGATACTGTCTATTAGGGTATGGGCATGCAAACAGTTAGTGTTTGAAGCTGTCGTGTGTGTGATATTTCCAGGTTGTTTGTGGTTTTGTCTATTAGGGTATCAACCGGTTGTCGGGAGTTGGCAAAGTGTAGGTGGAGGCAGTGATTGGCGATTGGGCATGCAGCCAGCAAGTGTTTGAAGCTGTTGTATATGTGCTTTGCAGGACACAACAGCATGAGAGAAATGACAACCTTTTTTGTGTATTTTTTCTTTTTGAGAAAGAAGGTCATAAATACAATTGCATGACACTCCCATATGCGTTTCAATGTGTAACAGAAGATGGGTTGCATCTTCTTCCTATTCATTTCAAAGGCAGCAAGTTGCAAAGGGATGCCATTACACTTGAGCAGTCTAAATGAAAAAGCTAGCTTTATCCGTACATGATTGTCTGTCCATGGTGTAAAGAGTATTATGGCAAAGCCAAGTCGTTATGAATTTCTTTTTGGAAAGGCGTTATGTTAAATCACATATATACTTGGCCAAACCAATTTTTACAGCAAACAGTAAACAACTCAACTTAACTTTGAAGTTAAAAACTTCGCAAAATTAGTGATAATTATGGACCTTCAAAGTTAGATGCAGGTACATGCGCGGTTTGATTTCTGTAGGTACGTAAAATTGTTGTTTCTCTCAGAGATTTTGGTTATAATAGAGAAAACCTAGATCTCAGATTTCCACTCTCATGGTTATAATATAGAAAACAGAGCTTCCTTTATCACACTTATTTGATAAATTATTGTACAAATGAGAGTTATCACTTGTTTGAACAAATTTTGCTTTAAATTATTGTACTTGTTACGTTTGAGAGCACACTTCCTTGACCTTACTTGGGTGCAAGCTTTCTCATGTCGCTTCTCCATTTCCCTGCACAAATTTGCATTAAAAGCTTGTCAAAAATTGCGGAATCAAAAATAAAAAAGTATGATTAATTCAAAACTATTTGATACTGTTAGATATTCACACAAAACAGAAAACCAACAAATCAACACTAGGCCTTAACTTTTCAATGGAAAACTTAAACAGCATTGCGATTCATATACTCAAAATTACTTTTAAGAATTCTGAATTGAATTCTCGAGCAATAACACTGAGATTCTGGGTATAATTGCTGGCACATGCTACACACAAAAAGGGCGAAAAACAACAAATTTTGTCTGCTATACATTGTCTGTTATGAATACCAAATGGACATGCTCTCTGCATTTTGTGCATCAGGTCATCAACCACAATTATAGAAGCAGACAAGCACACTTGCTCAAGAAAAATGAAGTATGTACATTCATCCTACTAATCAGGATCGCGCTAGTTATAATGTTCAGTTCAGTAATCAATTTGAGGAAATCGAATGTAATTCTTGACAAGTTTAAGGCCTTGGAATGGCCTAAAAGTATCAAATCCACATGAGATGAAGAATACCATGGGTCCTTAATATTGTTGTATTTCCGAACATAAAAACCCCAAAATCAATTAAAAAAAACTCAATATCTACACCAAAAAGTTTAAGCAAAACAAACCATAATGTTCTTTACGGCAAAATCCTTACCTGAAATTAAAATTTTCATGCAACTGATTGTGTCCTTGAGAGCCTATGGTGACAGTTGAGACTAAGGGAGCAATTTAGTGTTGAAATACACATAAAATAATTTTTTTACCATCCAATACATGTGATCTTGATTTTGCTTTTTCAACAGGCTTCCAATTAGTGTTAATTAACTTCCTAGCAATGACACAAACTTCGATTGGAAACTCAATACTCCGTATGTTGATCAGGCTGTTAAACCAGTGACCTTCCTGTTGAATCTCATGGTGTGTGTAGTTCAATATGCCTCGTCTGAGAGACTGGGTCACTGTAAAATCCATCTTAGAGTAAAGAAAAAACAAATCTGAAGATAAACAACTTACCAGAACTGTGATAGACCAATTTAGTGCGCAATCTACACGTACATATTAAAACAATGAGAGGAGAAATCATATTGCCCTGATCACATCTTAGAGTTCCACCAATACAAACCTAAAATTACATTCATAACAACAACAACAACCCATTTTATGATCAGATTTTTTCGGAGGGATTTTTCAAAGGATTTTTCTGTTTACGCCGCCGGCTTAATTCCTAACTTCTACCTCTTTCTGAGACACCAAAATGAAATTCTAGGGTTAGTTTTCATTTTATAGACGGCAACAAAATTGTCATTTACCAAAATGTCCTTTTTACAATCAGGTGACAAACCTTTACAAAAAGATCCTCCCTTCTAAAATCTTGCACGTGTATCAAGCCCATACCGCAACTGTTTATCACACATATTGCAGGTCAGCATTTCCGGTCAGTCAACTACATGATGTGCGGGTAGATGAAATAATAAAACTGAAATCGAGGGTGATGAGTAAACCCTAAAGTGGACGGGCACCGATATAAGTAATATAGTTTCTCTCCTGCTCCTAAAGAGTAGATCCCATTTGTGCCTCCCTCCGTCGTCTATGTAGAGAAAGAAGAGAAGACACAAATCAAAATCTAATCCGAAAATAAAGATCAACTCTCTTGTATCATCTATGATTCTTTGTCAATGGCAGGAAAACGATGCTTCTTCAATAACTACAAAATCTATTAGCATGATGATATCTTCTCTCAAATATCTCAAATCAACAAGTATCTAATGCAGAGCAGCACAAGAATTTCGAAGAGTTGATTAGCAGCAATACCACATGAGCAAAACAAAAACAGAAAGAAGTGTGGGAAAATGTTAGGCTGGTTATAAGCCGGCAGTCTTCCTCTGATTGTTAACTTAATTGTCAAAAGTATCAGGAGCTTCTGCTCACGGCAAGAAAGAACTGAAAATAACAATGAAGCATGAAATCTAAGCATGTAAAATTACTTTTCATAATGAGATCTACTTTCCTTTGTTGTTCAAATTATAGTTTTTAATTTCTATTCTATTTTGTTCTTCTCTAAGATTCAAAATTCTTGAGATTACCTAACCTTGGCGTTTGTGATGAATTATATGCAACACCAGTCTTGTCTAGTTTGTATGCCTGGTTACTAGTAGGCCATGGGCCGGTCTATTCCAAACCATTGAAATTTCTACTGCAACCTGGCTAGTAAGGCTGTTCCCATCCAATAAGTTCCACGTGACTACTCGTTAGAGATTGTGCACAAAATTGGGCTCAGTGTTTGTTAAATGTCGTAACGGTGTGTGACTCAAGAATCGGGATGTTTTTGGGTGATCATGAATGCAATCAAAAATTCTATATGGTCATCAAGTAGGGTAGTAGTGGCCTGTGCTAACAACTATTTTAGAATCTTGCTTCAGTTACTTATTATGCTGAGTGATTTCTACTAAATTCGACCGATAACAAAAATACCAAGATTTCATTATCGTTTCATTGTTTCTCAAATGTCCATATATCATCGTCTAGCAGCCATAGGAAAGCTTCTCTTACAAAATCAACCATCATATTGTTCTTATTAGCTTCAAAACCTCTGGTGGTCAACGACAGGAACTTCCTTTGATTATTGTTGCATCCATGGTGAACTTCTTCTTCTTGAATGGTTTCCAATCCTCTTATCAATGGCCCCATTGTTCTTAAAAATCCTCCGGTAAAAACGAGTGAAGCTATCATCAGTTTGGTTGGCCGTTCGCAACAACTTTTCTGAGGAAATTTCCAAAGGTGTCTAGTTTTAATTAGTTATTCCCAAAAATGTTGTAAATTACCAAAAATGTTTGAATGTGTACCCATTGCTTGACATTGTGTACCCATATGATGAATCCACACCTATAATGTGTGCACATTATACCTTTTTTGGAATTTTTTAAAAACTAGACATTTTTAGTAAATAGCTTTCTGCATGGTACACTTTTGGGCATTGACCCAACTTTTCTTTGCCAGTACGTATTGTTTTCCCAGTACTAGGAGCAGATACTACATTCGGAGGATCTATTCCAAGCTTCTCAAACTCCTCTTAGGAATAATGCATCAAACTCATGAATGATCAGTTGATCACCGTCACTGGTATATAGAAATGCATGAGCCTAAACTAAAAAGGGTATATTAATTAAATACCCTTAGTTTTGGAACCCTTCAAAAATACCCCCATCACATTATAAATATATCCCTCCTCTTATATATAAAGCTTATCCTCTTAAAAATAAACTATTTTAGTAATTTATTACATAATTTTTTATTTTTTTTTTCAAAAAGCAATAATTTTCTTTCTCAATCACTCCACCACCGCCACTCCACCGACGGCAAGTCACCACCACCACCACTCCACAACCACCACCACCACCACTCCACAACCATCACCAACATTCCACCATCACAACTCCACCACAACTCATCGTCACCACCGCCACCGCAATTGCGACCACCATCTCCTCCAATTCCACCATCGTTGCCGCCAAGTTGATAAAAAAAAATTGAAAATTTAGAAATAAGTTAGGTCCAGATTTTTGTATCAACAACCGAAGTTGATCCAGTTTTTTGTATCAACAACCAAAGTTGACACCAAATTTTGAAAACTCGGAAGTTAGTTAGGTCAAGATTACGTGTCAACAACCCAAGTTGACACAAAAATCTGGTATCAACAACAAATCTAGTGGCACCACCACCTTCATCTCCGACATCACCACCATCACCACCTCCAGCATGTGAGATAAGAAATGAAATGACTTTCATTTAAATTTTTATTAATATTGAAAGGATATTTATATGATTCAAAATTAAATTGATAACATTTTAGAAGATGAGGGGTATAATTATTGTGGATAAGGGTATTTGTGAAATCCATTAAAAGGAGGGATATTTATAAAATTTCCACAACTAAAAACACTAGTAAGTGGGCTCTGGCAGGCAACCTGTCCAAACCCACACACCTGATGTGCCCAACTGAACTGTTTTGGGACCTTTGGCTGTACCATATTGTCCAAGATTTACACTACGATGACACCTTACAAAAAGATCCTACCCTTTAAAATTGTTGGTCACTGCCGTTTATAACAAAAAATGTAGGTCAGCAATTACGGTATGGATTATGTAGACTCTATAAGTTGGAACATAGGTAGCAAAGTTAATTATCTTAAAAATGTTTGTAATTTGAATGATGTAAGGTTTGCTTAGTGGTTTAATATATTTTCTCTTATCAAAAAAAAAAAAAAAAATTACGGTATGGATGAGCCGTTAGATCAAACTGCAACCAATGGACATAAGTTAACCCTAAACCTAACCTGCAGACTTTAACCCTTATAAGTAGTAAAGTTTTCTTCTACTAGAGAGGAGATCCAATTTGTGCCGACCTCTCGTATGTGATGAGAAAAAAGAGAACCCTAAAACAATCAACAACTCTATCATCTCATCAATGATTTTTACAGTAGCATCATCAAAAAAATCTATTAGCATGATGATATCTCCTCTCACATATCTCAAATCACCTATTTCCATCATCCTGGAAAGAAGTTAAAATACCTTGATCACTGTAGCGGATCGAATAACTATCCAGAACCCGGTGAATCTGGTCAGAATATGCCACAATCTTCTTGCTCTGAATTTTTCAAGGAGTTTCTGAAGTGAAACTAATAGTGAAGCATGAAATGAAGTACTATTACAATCATGAAAATATCCATGTATTTTTTAAAATTATTTTTCATAATGAGATCTACTTTTCTTTATTTTTCAAATTAAATTTCATAATTTATATTCTCTTAATTTTGGTTTCTAATTTTTTAGAGTACCTCACCCATCTTCGCTAATATCTCAATTTGTTACCTTTGTGGTGTTGATGTGGGTCTATGATTTTTTAAAATTACCTTTAGTTTGCCCAACTTTCTGAACGTTTTTGTTATTTGAATCCTTCACCTTCATATTCTTATTAATACAGCTTAGTTGACTTCTACAGGTGAAAAGACAATCATTTTTCGATGTGTGCTGGCTTTCATTTTGTGTAGTTATATGGGTAGTAAAAGTGATAATCATGCGAAGTGACGACGGCTTTCAATGTGTGCTGGCTTTCATTTTGAGTTTAATTATCTCATTTTCAGTACATGATCACTGTTGACACACGTCACACACCTGCATGGATCCAGAAAAGTGACGAATTTCTTTTTGAAAAAAGGATTAGCTAGCAAATCCTTTTTTTAACATCAACATCCCATTGGTTAAATGATGTTGCCCATTGTACATTGATTTCTGTCTCATGATGGAAAGACTAGAAAGGCACTTGGAAAGCATGGCAAGGTCTCTTTGCTATGAAAGAAAATTCTGAATTCTCCCTTATAAGTCATAAGATGTTCGCTCTATATTTATAGCAATGCTAGCAAATATTTATACTGTGTATGATGATGTCTGTTCACTTCACTTGTAAAGTATAATAATATTAGGAGTAATTCGCTAATTATTTGTGCACTTTACTAATAATTGTTTTGCTTCTTTTAAACACTTAAAAAGGGGTATCTCTCGGCTTCAAATACTAGCAAACAGACTTCGAGTGACAAAAGCACCTTATCAGACAAAAATGTACCGAAGATTGCTGAACCAGACTCTAATTGTCAAGGAACGGCAATCCTGGATGTTTTGGAACTAATGTACTGGAAGAAATGGGTAATCATGAAACTGTCCGAGTTAAGAAGATTTCTGAACTTGATCTTAAGGCTGCTTAAGTTTGAAGTAAATGAGAAGATCAGTTCCCCTTAGAGATGATAGTTCTTTGATTGATGATCTTCACATATACTGATTTCAGCCATAGATTTCTTTAGCTTACCTACATCTGCATACCACTGGTGCACCTAAATATTTTTCTGATCTGTTCTTTGATTAAGAGGGTTTTGTTGATTTTTTGTTTATTTGCATTCCAACTACATTAGAATACCAACCTTAAGACTTCTGAATACAATTGTATGATAAGGTGCTTTAAGACTTCTGAATCGAGATTTTTAGCAATAACACCAAGGCTTTGGGTATACATGCTACACGCAAAAAGGCGAAAAGAAACAATATGTGTCTGCTAGCTATGAATACCAAACGTACATGCTCATCTTATACATCAGGTCATCAACTATGTACAATTATAAAAATAGACAAGCACACTTGCTCAAGAAAGTATCACACATTCACATTACCGAAATAGGAAGGCCCAATCGGCTCATTCCCATCAAATTTTTATTGCAATTCGCATAGTTTACATGAGAGTCGACTGTAAGTAACTCAACCTAGGTTATATACTAAAACGTTTCCGGAGATGCTTACAATATACTCAAACTAGTAGGAGATGCTTACCATACTTACCGTATACTCAAACTACTAAGATGCGAACACAGATCAGAAGATCATTCAATTTCCTAGATATTCTGGTCAACAGAAGTATGAAGGAACTGCGAAGCATGAAGTATGTACATTCATCATACTAATCATGATCGTGCTAGTTACAATGCTCACTTCAGTAATCAATTTAGGGAAATATATGGAATCCCTGACAAACTTAAGGCCTTGTCATGGCTTAGAAGTATCAAATCCACACAAGAAAAGAGAAGTATAACATGCCCATGAGATGGAGAATATGGTCCTTAAAATTTTCCTTCAGTATTACTATAATGCATTTCAAATGGAAATGTTGAATTTCGTTGTTTGAATACATCTTCGCAACTAGCAGAATAATCATCGGCAGCTATAGTATGCACATTAGCAAAGTTATAATATGTATCTTTAAAAGCCGTAATAGCTTGTTCTTTTTTTCCACCTTCCAGAAGTTTACCATATACGGTAAAAGATTGGTTGCATTATCTCCACATAATTGCATTGATATTACCCCAAGTCTAAAGAGATCCCAACTCTTAAGACTTACTTTTTTAGGGTTTGATTTAAAAGCTGACGCCACGAAATCATACTTTTAGCTGCATGCAAGAAGATATTGCTGAGCAGCTGATGAATTCGTGCATATTTACAACAACTCTAGCAGCCAGAGAGCAAGCTAAATAATGTATATTCATTGGTGTCCTGCATTATAAAAACCAATCGTCCCCATTCAGGGGTTAGGCGCCAATGAAAATCTTTAATTTCCAACGTGAATGTTGGAATTGAGTTATCTGATCAATTGAGCTAACAGCTAAAGTATGGTGTGGCTTTCGTTCTAACCACACCAGTATTTCCCGACTGAAGTAGAAACAAGAATACCTTTCTTGAATGCATAGAAATATCCGATTGAGATTGGTCGTCATTTCTTATAATGTCAGATAGAATGTGTGTGTGTCTGCAATCGTAGTAAAAATTTAAGCAGGAGATCAAAGAGATGATTAACAATTTGGAATAGTAAGGGCTTTGTTAAAAAACTGACCAACATGCATACAGAGTGAAACTAAAATAGTGTCACAACTTGAACATTCGTCTCACTGATTCTCATCATAAAATTGCAACAAATTGAGATTTCAGATTTGCTTAGATAGATGGGTTAGGTAATCTAAAGAAAATCTGAAATTTAGAGAAAACAAAAATAGATAACAAAATTATTTGGAAAAACAAAATGGTAGACAACTAAAAATAATTTTTCATAATACATTGGGTATTTTTTCTTGAATGTATTACTTCATTTGACTTCTTTCTTGCCCGTGAGACGAGATTGATGAGCAGAAACTAAACCCCATTCACTAAATACCATCTCAAATTCCAAAGAGTCAAAGACAACCTGAACAAACACATGATATTGCTCGATCTTTCAATTTTATTAACGACAATTGAATAGATTCAATCTGGAGAAATAGATTACTTCCTTAAGTTTTCAATTTTCTTAAACAACCTGGAATCCCACATTGAACTGCAAATATGAAAGACAAGCAATGGATGATTTGAGATGTATGAGAGGAAAAATCATAATGCCATAATAATTCGTTGGTGATGATGTTAGGGAAGCATCTGCCATGATATTGTTTGGGTGCCATTCACAATAACAAACATAGATGTGATAAGATAAGAGAACTATCCTACTTAGAGAGTTGTTGTTTTTTTAGGGTTAGGGTTTTGTTTTCTTTTTATCTACACTGAGAAGAGAACTATACTACTTATAATGCTTAAAATCTGCCCGTTATTAGGTTAGGGTTTATTTATTACCCTTGATTTCAGTTTTCTTCTTTCATCTAACGGCTCACCACATGTACTTGACTGACCGTAAAATTTGTGCCCGTAGTATATGTCGTCTAGGGCATCATTTTGGTTTCTTAATAACTGCCACTTCTAAATCTCTTCTTCTATGTGTCACGCCACCTCTCTCAAAAACCAACCACCAGCACGGATCTAGATCGATCATGGCTCATGATGTTCATAATCGATCATCAGCAAGAAAAGCAAGACACTCAACATAATGATCTCTCCTCTCAACATAACTAGTATTCCATAATTCTCCTCATAGTATATTGCATCCCTTCTTCGTTGTAGTTTATGTCACAGGTTCCCATACCATAAACCAACTAGAAAAGGAGACAACTCAATTCCAACATTAGGGGATCCTTATGGTTTTCTTTCTCCCCGCCCCAAAAACAAAAAACAACTACAAATCGATGGTATACAAATCGATTATCAAACAACAGCGTTAATAAGATCGTAGAATAATGATATCTCCTCTCAAACAAAGTTAAGGAGACTTATTGACTCAATTGATTCAGTGCAAGGATCAGACTAGATTGTTTCTAGATTGCTGACCAACGCAGTCCCAACATATTTGTCCAATCTAAGTTATTTGAAGAAAAAGAGTACTGGTGAGTGTTCATATTTATATGAATGTCTAGTAATCAAATCAGATTTGTTTTGAATTTGGTAAATAGCTGATGACACCAACATGAGTTTTGACTTGAATACAACAAGCAGCAAATGTTTTAATTTTTCTTCGTATGCTTTCTCAAAGCAATCAATGAAACAATTGGAAGAAAGATTAGGTGGACTTTGTAACTTGTGATGCGATAACAAGACGTGTTTGAGATCTTTTTGATACTAACATTATTAGTGTTTTCATGTGTTCTAGGATCTATGGCAGGTGACCAAGAGAAGCCAAGTAGAAAAGAAATCAAACTAGGGAGCATGTGAAATACCCAATGTGATTTGTAAAGGACCTCGGTTAGGAACACATTCAATGAGTTTTTTTTTTTTTTGCAGAAAACTAGAGTCTCCAGACCAGACCATGAATGATGAGAGAAAACAATACTAAATTCTATCTTCTTCATTATCACCTCACAATCAAAGCTCTACTACTACTCTAACTAGTAATCAAACTCCATCATTGAAGAGAAAGAGAAGTTTACCGGGAACCCAAATCCAAGTTTACTAATCAAATTTGTGATTTTTATTGATTTTTACTGGTTTTTCTTGAATTTTGTTAAGTTATCTAACATGGGGTTTGATTTTTTTACAGATCCAGATTCAGAAGTGATAGCTTTATCACCAAAGACATTAATGGCAACAAATAGATTTGTATGTGAGATATGTAACAAAGGTTTACAAAGAGATCAAAATCTACAATTACATAGAAGAGGACATAATCTCCCATGGAAGTTAAAGCAAAGGAACAACAAAGAAGTGATTAAGAAGAAAGTATATGTATGTCCTGAGGTCAATTGTGTACATCATGATCCATCCAGAGCATTTGGTGATCTCACAGGGATTAAGAAACATTTTAGCAGAAACCATGGTGAGAAGAAATGGAAATGTGAGAAGTGTTCAAAGAAGTATGCTGTTCAGTCTGATTGGAAAGCTTATTCTAAAACTTGTGGTACTAGAGTATAGATGTGACTGTGGTACACTTTTCTCAAGGTATGTGCAGCACCACCATAGCATTATAGCTTCCTCATTTACATTTACATCCATCTTCTTCAATTCTGCATCAGTTTTTATGTTTGAAAGTTTTACTATTTATATACTAGTCAATAGAGAGTGACAAGAGATGTAGAAGATTTTAGTGTTTGGTTTTTCATGGGGTTCTTCAATTTTGCCACCTAAAAACATTTCATTTAAGAGCATCTCCAATGCCAGAGGTCAAGGTCATCCTATGTGGATGTCTTATTTATACCTTTTGGTTGTGGGTCATTTACTATAGGACAAAAACTAATAAAGAGAAAGGCTCACTACCTAAAATCCATCTCCAATCCCCAAGGTCCTATCTTACACTTTTTGTCTAAATCTAGACACAAAAGATGATGTGGACTTATGATCCAAGGTCATGAAGAAAGTCTTATTTAGACTTTCTCCTTTACCCCAACTTTAGCCATGTCATCTTACCTATGACCCTCACCTAAAAAGTGTCTTGGTAAAGGGGCGGTAGGAATCGGTAGAGGGGCGGCAACCTAATAAGACAAAAAAGGTCATTAGAAGTAAATTCAAGTGCCCCTTATTAAAAAAATGGAAATGACCAATTAACCCTTATTATTAATAATTAAGATTAGTGTTTGATAATCAAGATTAGTGTTTGATAATCAAGATTAGTGTTTGATAATCAATTTTCACTTATAATAACTCTAAAATTAGATTTTAGAGTTATAAAAAAATAAAAAATTATGTGATATTTGTGAAACCCTAGATTTTGATTCACTCAACCAAAATGAGTGATTCAAGTGGCAAATTAGAGGTGAGTGATCAAAATTAGTTCCCATTAGCTTTTTGTTGATCAAAATTATCTAAAGTATGTAAAAAGATCAAATTTTTAAAGTTTTCTCAAGAACATACGGTTGGAAATAAGCTAGTTACCAACCGAATCGGGTTCAATTTGGGGAAAAACCCAATCGTAATACGATTCTGATTCTAGAAAAAATCTTGGATCTGAACCGTAACTAATTACGGTTCATAAAAGGAATCGAAACCAACCGTAACTAAACTACGGTTGGTAAGTCATCTATAGTTTCGAACCGTACATTACTACTTCAAAAATTCTTAACATTCAGGATGATATACGGTTGGTAACTTTCATTAAGTTACCAGCCGTACCTAAACCTAATTCTCAATTTTTTTAAGGTACGGTTCGTATTTGGGTTGTTAGCAACCGTATGTTCTTCAACCAATACAGGTACGGTTGGTAATTGAGTTATTACCAACCGTAACTCGCATAAACCAGAAATTTCAATTTCAATTTTCATACAAAACCCTAATTTTTGATACAAAATTAACTTAAATTCAACACAATAAACTAAACCCTAACTGGGTTTTTCCAAACATTTTCAAATCGCCGATTAATCGAAAACGATGAAATTTTCGGTTTTAATGGAAGTTAGGATTGATGGAGGAGAAGAGAAGATGAAGAAGAAGAAGATGAAAAAAAAAACTGATTTGATTTTTTTTTTGATTCATTAGGTTAAAAAAATTGATTTGATTTTGGTTGATTTAAGGTGAAAGGGTAATCTAGTCAATCTACATCCCTATAGGACACCCCCTAACCAATAAGAGGGACATTGCTATCACACTTGCCGCCCCTCTACCAATTCATGCAGCCCCTTTACCAAGCTTGTTTGCATTGGAGATGAAACTTTGGTGAAAAAAGTATTAAATCCTATGTGTCATGCTAATTTAAGACCTCTACCCCTTGCATTGTAGATGCTCTGAGAATAGAATTTAGTATTTTTTCTCTCATCATTCATGGTCTGGTCTCGAGACTCTAGTTTTCTGCAAAAAAAAAAAAAAACTCATTAAATGTGTTCCTAACTGAGACCTGTATTGAAAATAACACTTCATTTAAGAGGGTCTTGATTTCCTCATTTCGCACCAATCTTTAATGTACAATAGGTCATATAATTTTCGGCGAACCATAATGGCCTAATAAGCAACATCATTTATTCTAAATTTGCATCTTCCCACTTCCTATTTTCGATGGAACAAAGGAAGTATATTCAGATTACAAGGGGCACAAGAGGGGCTGGGTAACTCATTCCAAAATTTGATGCCAGCTTTCTGGCCGAATAAACTTGACTTATCAAGCCCCAATGCATAGTAACAAAATGAAACTACATTTTAGATGATACAATGCCTTAATATAGACATTGAAATGGTGATGTATATACCCTGGAATATAAATTAGTAACTGGCTGTGATCTTTGAGTCCTTAATTTCACCGTTGTTTTGACATTTATGCCTTAATATATCCATTGAAATCATCTCTTCATTTCTACTAATAAGTTCGCGTGTTCCCATCCATGTGAAGAGAGAGCTCACCCATGAATACACAACCTGAGCCATTCATTTTGTATCATGTTCTGAATATTGTCTGTATGATGGCTTACAAAGTTTATTAAAATCGTTTGGTGGTTGGTTATCATTTTTATTCTACTGTCAGATATTATCAAGCTCAGGTTGGGGTATGCCGATTATATTTTATTTTGGAATATGTTTATTGCCTGCTAGCTTGTTTGTTTAATAACTTGGATTTAAATGACGAGTTATCAAGTGCTAGGTGAATTGACACTAGCTCAATTGGACCTAAATAGGATAGAAAGGTGTTGATGGTGGTTTTTAGATAAGGGGTAAAATCGTAAAACCCCATGACCTAGTGTTACCCGCAACACGTTCACTAAGAGCATTTAACTCAGGTGTAAATAATTAATAGGGGTATTTTTTCAAAATACCCAGTTAGGGTTTTCAACACGTAACCCTAATTCCAAAACCAAGCCGCACACTCACTGCACCATGGCAACAATGCCAAATCAGCGCGCACCCCCCGCACCATGGCGGAATGCCAAACCAAGCCGCATCTTGTGCACCATGGCAACAATGCCAAACCAAGCCGCATCTTTGCGCACCACGCAACAATGCCAAACCAAGCCAGCATCTCTGCGCACCATGGCAACAATGCCAAACCAAGCCGCATCTTTGCGCACCATGGCAACAATGCCAAACCAAGCCGCATCTTCTGCGCACCATGGGAATAATGCCAAATCAAGCGCATCTTTGCGCACCATGGCAACAATGCCAAACCAAGCCGCACCTCGCACCATGGCAAAGAATGCCAAACCAAGCCGAGATCTCTGCGCACCATGGCAACAATGCCAAACCAAGCGCATCTTCGCACCATGGCAACAATGCCAAACCAAGCCGTATCTCGCGCACCATGGCAACAATGCCAAACCAAGCCGCACCACCACGCACCATGGCAACAATGCCAAACCAAGCTGCACCCGCGCACCATGGCAACAATGCCAAATTTCTAAGCCGCTATGCCTTTGGCCCACGCCAAATATAGCGCCACTAGGCTTGCAAGACTTGCAACATGGCCGTGACGTGCCATTGGCACATGCCAACACGTGTCAAGCCATATTTCCAAGCCGCTATGCCTTTGGCCCACGCCAAATATAGCGCCTTAGGCTTGCAAGACTTGCAACTAGGTCAACATGGCCGTACGTGCCATTGGCACATGCCAACACGTATCGCAAAGCCATATTTCCAAGCCGCTATGCCTTTGGACCACGCCAAATATAGCGCCTAGGCTTCAAGACTTGCAACTAGGTCAACATGGCCGCCGTGCCATTGGCACATGCCAACACGTGTCGAAGCCATATTTCCAAGCCGCTATGCCTTTGTCCCACGCCAAATATAGCGCCCTAGGTTTGCAAGACTTGCAACTAGGTCAACATGGCCGCACGTGCCATTGGCACATGCCAACACGTGTCGCAAGCCATATTTCCAAGCCGCTATGCCTTTGGCCCACGCCAAATATAGCGCCCCTAGGCTTGCAAGACTTGCAACTAGGTCAACATGGCCGCACGTGCCATTGGCACATGCCAACACGTGTCGCAAGCCATACTTCCAAGCCGCTAGGCCTTTGGCCCATGCCAAATATAGCGCCCTAGGTTTGCAAGACTTGCAACTAGGTCAACATGGCCGCACGTGCCATTGGCACATGCCAACACGTGTCGCAAGCCATATTTCCAAGCCGCTATGCCTTTGTCCCACGCCAAATATAGCGCCCTAGGTTTGCAAGACTTGCAACTAGGTCAACATGGCATGTGCCAATGGCACATGCCAACACGTGTCGCAAGCCATACTTCCAGCCGCTATGCCTTTGGCCCACGCCAAATATAGCGCCCTAGGCTTGCAAGACTTGCAACTAGGTCAACATGGCCGCACGTGCCATTGGCACATGCCAACACGTGTCGCAAGCCATATTTCCAAGCCGCTATGCCTTTGTCCCACGCCAAATATAGCGCCCTAGGTTTGCAAGACTTGCAACTAGGTCAACATGGCCGCACGTGCCATTGGCACATGCCAACACGTGTCGCAAGCCATACTTCCAAGCCGCTATGCCTTTGGCCCACGCCAAATATAGCGCCCTGGGCTTGCAAGACTTGCAACTAGGTCAACATGGCCGCGTGCCATTGGCACATGCCAACACGTGTCGCAACCATATTTCCAAGCCGCTATGCCTTTGGCCCACGCCAAATATAGCGCCCTAGGCTTGCAAGACTTGCAAGCTGGTCAACATGGCCGCACATGCCATTGGCACATGCCAACACGTGTCGCAAGCCATATTTCCAAGCCGCTATGCCTTTGGCCCACGCCAAATATAGCGCCCTAGGCTTGCAAGACTTGCAACTAGGTCAACATGGCCGCACGTGCCATTGGCACATGCCAACACGTGTCGCAAGCCATATTTCCAAGCCGCTATGCCTTTGGCCCACGCCAAATATAGCGCCTAGGCTTGCAAGACTTGCAAGCTGGTCAACATGGTCGCACATGCCATTGGCACATGCCAAACACACACGGGTAGCCTAACTTGCAAACCGTGCACCCTACCACCAAGGCATTCCGCACATGCCATTGGCACATGCCAAACACACACGCTGGTAGTCTAACTTGCATACCGTGCAACCTACCACCAAGGCATTCCGCACATGCCAAACCCACACGCTGGTAACCTAACTTGCAAACCGTGCAACCACCAAGGCATTCCGCACATGCCACACGCGCCACTAGCAGCGCCACTTGCACTCAAGATGCAACCAACACTCGAGACATCAACACAAACTGGGGGATGCTTCTTTAGGGTTTTGGTTTGGCGGTCACAACATGCAGCGTACACTACGCTCACATTAAGAAAGCGTGAAAAGGAATAAAGCGGTCAAATAAAAGAGGAAATAATGGTGAAAAACGTTTTCACCCATTAAACCATGCTACCACCTCCTCCCATTATTTCACCTTTTACTCTCTTCCTTCATGAGGCCGGGGTACATTTCAATCTCGACTTGTATAAATAGGTCTTACCTATTTCCACCCACGACAAGTCTCGGTCAGGAGAAAAATACTACACTCTCAGAAAGGCAACTTTGCAAGCTCTCCCAAAAGCTTCCACCTCTTGCAAGCTTCCTAAGCTTTCACTTTCTGATACAAGTCGAGATACTATTCTCCTCAACACCTTTCTTTGCTTCCCTCCCCAAATCAACCCTTCTCCTCCACTTTGTGACCAAAGCAAGTCTGGAATGGCCATTTCTTGGTTTAGGCCGGACTTGTACTGATTAATCTCTCGAATCTATAAAGTGCTCACGTGCAGCACATTTGTTTAGGGTTTGAACCAGTTTCTCACTCACCTACCGAATTTACCGAAATCGGCAGAAACGATTTTTACCCATAAACAAAAGGTCATAAATTTGACTAAGGAAATGGCAAGTGATATCAAAGTTTAGTAGAAAATAAGAGTTGTTTACAGCATCTGTTCTAAATAGATAAATTGAGCAAGTAGGGAAACATTGCTATACATTAGTAGTGATTTTAGTTTTAGTGCTCCAAAAATATTGAACAAATGTTGTCGGTTCAAATTATATATGAATTATCCGCTCTCGCTTTCCCATATATGTTTACGCACTCTGTCAAGGTATGCTATGTGTGTTAGTACTCTTGTGTTGCGAGATCTATGCTTTCTGTTTTAAGTGGTGTAGTCTTGAACTCCTCTGCTTTGTATGCATGTCTTTGATTTTTTGTTCTTGAACTTTATCTCAATTTTCTTACATCTAGATATACTTTTAACTTTACAAAGGAATGGAGGAACTTTTTCTGCTTCTTTGGGTGTTCGCTGAAGTTTTGTCAACAATGAAAATCTGATAAGTCCTGAAGTTGAGAGACAACAGGGAACTTCTATGAATATAGTAACGGAGAACCGTTGTTCAATTTCACATTGATGTGCTACTTGTAGACAAAGTCATCAACGCTGGGAATAATTGGCGTCGATGGCTGTCGTAGTGGCTACTGGCTATGTGAACATTGTTGTTTGTTCGCTCCGGTAGGTAGGGATTGGCTTTGGGATGCTACTCAATAGAGTGCTGGATGTTTTCCAGCCTGAGAGAGCCCTTATTTAAGCTGACTAACGTACTAGTCCTCGTATTCTTATCATTCTTAGTTTTCTTTCTCCCCATCCGTCTATATTCTTTACTTTTCTGCCCCCTCAAAAACAAAAACCACCACAGATCCATCGATCATGGATTTTGATGTTCATGATCAACAACAACAACAAGAAGATCGCAGCATAATGATTTCTCCTCTCAAAATGTAACTCCTCTTCGTTCTATTTATTTACAAAATCAATAAAAATCTTTTCTTATTAATTCGCTTGTTTATTGCGGTGAAGAATCGGTGGTGGAGTATTCGTATGGATCAATTGGAGCTAGGCAAGCATCGGATGATCTACAAATTACTTCTTCATCAACAAAGTGCAAAGATTCTTATACTTTTATGCTAAAGGTAAGTTTGATATCCATGCTTAAGGTACTCCTAATTATTAGGCGATAGGTTAGTTATAATTAGGAACTAATTGATATGTACTATTTAAATTTGTAGGCAAAGCATACCCCCAGAATGAGTATAGAATTAAAGTAGACAAATCAAAGTCTTTGTATTTATCAAATTGGCGGTTGTTTGTGAAGGAAGAAAAGAAAATTATGTGGTTTTATTGGTGCTGACCAAAGAAGTCCTTCGGATGTAAGATATTTGTCCGGTGAGGCGCGCAGGTGTGATTTAGAATCCACAATTGAGGATGGGACTTCATCTCAAAAACAAAGAAGGTTATGAAGAATCATAGTGGTGAGTTTCATACTTATATGAATGTCTAGAAATCGATTAAATTGTTTTGAATTTCGTATATAGGAGATGATTAAGTAAGATGTATATCGACATCTTGATAAACATGTTTTAATTTTTCTTTGAATGTAATGAACAATTGGAAGATAGATTAGGTGAATTTTGCAATGCGTGATTCTATATCGCCAATGTTCGAGTTTGTTTGTTTAATAACTTGGATTTAAATGACGAGTTATCAAGTGCTAATAACTTGGATTTAAATGACGAGTTATCAACTGCTAGGTGAATTGACACTAGCTCAATTGGACCTAAATAGGATAGAAAGGTCATAAATTTGACTAAGGAAATGGCAAGTGATATCAAAGTTTATTAGAAAATAAGAGTTGTTTACGAGATCTGTTCTCTTGTAAATAGATAAATTGAGCAAGTAGGAAACATTGCTATACATTAGTAGTGGTTTTAGTTTTAGTGCTCCAAAAATATTGAACAAATGTTGTCAGTTCAGCTATATATGAATTATCCACTCTCGGTTTCCCATATATGTTTCTCGCACTCTGTCGGATGCTATGTGTGTTAGTACTCTTGTGTTGCGAGATCTATGCTTTCCTGTTTTAAGTGGTGTAGTCTTGAACTCCTCTCTGTATGCATGTCTTTGATTTTTGTGCTTGAACTTTATCTCAATTTTCTTACATCTAGATATACTTTTAACTGCAGTGGAATGGAGGAACGTTTACGCTTCTTTGGGTGTTATTTGAAGTTTTGTCAACAATGAAAGTACTGAGTAAGTCCCACAAGTGGACAAACAACGGGAAATTCTATGAATATAGTAATGGAGAACCGTTTTTCAATTCCACATTGATGTGCTTATCAGTAAGCAAAGTCATCAACGCCGGGGAATAATTGGCGTCGATGGCTGTTGTAGTGGCTACGGCTATGTGAACATTGTTGTTTGTGCGCTCCGGTAGTCTTTGGATGTTATTCTCATTGTATTCGGGTATTTAAGTTTCGGTATTAAGTATTAACTTACGGGAATCGGAATCGGGATTTGAGATGACGGAAATGCATGATGGAGAGTGATGAATGAGGAACAAGACTTGACAAGTAAACTTGCCTACTAAGTTGCAATGAAAAACGAGTCATCGGCTTGAAATGTCTAGTATGATTTCCACCTAAGAAAATTGAAATACCCCGTTAAAATGAATTTGCAGCAAATCTCTCATTATGTTTTAAAATTTCTTCATGAATCGAACATAGATCGTGATATAAGATTGGCGATCACAATGATGGAGCGATTCATAGTTTGTCGCTCAATAGATAATATAGTGTAAATGAAGTGTAATTAACTTTCACCCAACTACTTTATATTGTAGACGTCTTGAATTGAGTTAGGGCATCCATATCATTCTTAGTTTTATTTCTCCCCATCCGTCTATCTTCTTTACTTTTCTGCTTGCCTCAAAAACAAAAACCACCACGATCCATCGAATCATGGCTTTTGATGTTCATGATCAACAACAAGATCAAGAAGATCGCAAGCATAATGATTTCTCCTCTCAAAACGTAAATAGTATTGGATCTTTTACTCTCTTTGTTCTATTTTATTTACAAAATCAATAGAAATCGTTTCTTGACGGTTCTTATTAATTCACTTGTTTGACTGCAGTTAAGGATCAGTGGAATATAGGTAAGGATCGGTCGAGCTCGGAAAGCATCGAGATGATCCTCGATTACTTCTTCGGTCAACAACGGTGCAAGGATTCTTATACTTTTATGCTAAGGGTAACTTTGGTATCCATGTATAAGGTACTCTTATAATTAACTAATAGGTTGGTTATAATTAGGAACTAATTGATATGTACTATTTCAATTTGTAGGCAAAGCATAACCCATAATGAGTATAGAATTTAAGTAGACAAATGGGTCTTTGTGTTTGTCAAATTGGTGTTTGTGAAAGAAGACAAGGAAATTCGTGGTTTTATTGGTGCTGACCAAAGAATTCCTTAAGATGTAAGATATTTGTCCGGTGAGGGCGCGGGTGTGGTTTAGAATCCACAATTGAGGATGGGACTTCATCTCAAAAACAAAGAAGGTTATGAAGAATCATAGTGGTGAGTTTCATACTTATATGAATGTCTAGAAATCGATTAAAATTGTATTGAATTTCGTATATAGGAGATGATTAAGTAAGATGCATATCTGACATCTTGAGACACAACAAGCTTTAATTTTTCTTTGAATGTAATGAATAAGATTGGTTTTAACTACTACGAAACACAACTACACAAACCATCGATGCATACATCTGCTATAATACTTGTTTGAACAAATTTTACTTTAAACCTCTACTTTTTATGTTTTTGAGCATGTCTTCCATTAGTGCATCTTTTGCAGTCACTTCGCATTTTAGTAATCGTTAAAAGCCTGCACAAATTAGAATTAAAAGTATGTCGATTTTGCTGAACAAAAATAAAGAAAATATGATACATTATAGGATACTGTTAGATAACTTCAAATCAACACTAGCATCTTTGTTGGTTACTCAGACCAAACAAAGACCGAAAACTCAACACTAGACCTTAAATTGTAAATGCAACCCTTAAAAAGGCATTGTGATTCGATGATAAATCTTTCTCGAATCGAGAATTGACATTTCGTGCAATAAAACTGAGATTCTGGGTATAATTGGCTGACACATGCTACACACAAGCAACAAAATGTGTTTCCCGTGGTTGCAAAATGTACATGATCTCTGCATTTTATACTCAACCACAATTATACAAATAGACAAGCACGCCTGCTCCAAAAGAAATCACACATTGACATTACGGAAATAAAAAAGCCCAATTGGCTCATTTCCATAAAATGATTTATTCCGGTTCACAATTTTTACATGAGAGAATGTGTGAGTAATATAACCAAGATTATACACTAAAACCTTTCCGGAGAGTCTTAGCATACTCACGGTATACTCAAACTACTTGATCAGGAAATCAGTCAAGTGGCTAGATACAACAGAAGTCAACAGAAGTATGAAGGAACTGTGAAGCATGAAGTATGTACATTCGTTGATCGTGCTAGTTATAATGTTCACTTCATTAATTAATTTGGGAAAATATATGGAATCCATGACAGACTTACAGCCTTGCAATGGCTTAGAAGTATCAAAACATGCCAATGAGATGAAGAATATGAGTCCTTAACATTGTCATTCAATATTACCATAAAGTATTTCAAAACATTAAATTCCCAATGTCTTTTACATACAAACATAAGGTAAAAGGTAAAGCTAAAACCATTGATAATCTACTTTACGGTAAAACTCTTACCTGAAATTAAAATTTCATCTAACTGATTTTGTAAGCTTAGGACTGCATTTTATCTTGACCAAGGTTGTGCTCTGGAAAAACACCTAACGAAGCAGATGCTTAGCCTGTTAGAAAAACAATTAGGTGAGTAAAGTTAGAACTGCATTTTATTAGAATCAATCGAAGCAATTTTTGGAACACAGTTGAGAATAAATCTTAATCTTTTTGATGATCTATTGTGTAGATTAAAAAAACAACCTGCAGTAGATTAAAACCGTGAGAGGAAAAATCATAGTGTGAAGATTGTGTAATCCCTGTGATCTCCAAGGTATGTGTAAGGATTCATAATAACAAAAACCCATTTCTGATGATCAGATCTTAGAGCTCTAAAATACCGCCGCCCTCACTGGTTACTCTCTCACTTTTTTCTCTTTGTGAAACATCAAATGTAGATTTAGGGCTTTTTTATATAAGCCACTCAAAAATGTGATTTACCAAAATATCCCTTACACCTTCCCTCCCCTTAAGTTTTAGCATAGGCATTGGAGTATACACCCCCAACATGGCGATTCAATTTTGAGTGGTAGGTCTGTTGAGGTAAATACAAATGACTAGGGAAATGGAGGATGGAAAACTCCATATACGTGCTGTTGTTCTATTATATTATAGAATAGAAAGAGGTGCAATGTATGGATGGAATGCAATGTCATGAAAAAACGAGAGGACATGAGGTTGTCACGTCACATGACATTTAGAATTTTGAAAATCCGAATATCAAGATTAAATTGGAAGATTTGGTGATTATACACCTACAGCGGGGCTAACAACCCATTAAAACGGATGAGCAAATCCTCAAATAAAAGGTTTTGTTCATCGCATCTCAGATCAACTCGATTAGAAACAATCAAATTATATTGAGACGATTGGCTCAATCTTCCCAAAATTCAGTTTGCCCGACCACGTGGACAAACAAATAATTAGCAAACTAAATGTGTCCCATTGGAGACTTGGAGTAGCTCCAACGAAATAAAAAAAGATATAGGAACACTTTTCTATAGAGCCTGAGGGTGAGTTGGATTATCCTTAAACCCTTAGAGCAACCACAGTGGTCCACTAAAACCAAATATTTGGTCAAAAAACCCAGACACTACGGAGAGGAGTAAAGAGCAAATACCAGACTGAAACCAAAAACCAAAGTATATTTGGTCTTTGGTTTGGTTTTGGTCTGGCGTAATTTGACAGTACGCTTGATTGGGGCGCAATTATGAGTTACGTTTGGTAGTGAGACGTAACTTTAATCTACGCCTGTTTGAAACGTAACTTTAATCTACGCCCGACGGGACGTAGTTTGGATTTGCGCCTGGTACCAGGCGGTATGTTTAAATTGCGCCCCATTGAGGCGTAATTTATCTCCCTTTTTACCATGCGGGCTTTAAAAATCCGTCCCATCATCAGTGCATCTTAAAATTACGCCCACAATACTCGGGCGATTGCGGTAGTCGCCCATGCTTCCACCATTTTCATTCTATTTTTCTTTTGTTTTTGGCAATGTCTTATTCTTTGAATACAATGATGAAAATGTTTAACATAAATGGCTCCTAGCTGGTGTTGATGGTAGTTTTTAGACAAGGGGTAAAATTGTAAAACCCCATGACCTAGTGTTACCCGCAACACATTAAATAAGAGCATTCAACTCGGGTGTAAATAATTAATAGGGTATTTTTCAAAATACCCCGAGATTAGGGTTTTCAACACGAACCCTAATTCCAAAACCAAGCCGCACCATGCGCACCCATGGCAAAGAATGCCAAATCAAGCCGCATACTGCGCCCATGGCAACAATGCCAAACCAAGCCGCATCTTTGGCGCACCATGGCAACAATGCCAAGCCAAGTCGCATCTTGCGCACCATGGCAACCATGCCAAACCAAGCCGCACTGCCGCGCACCATGGCAAGCAATGCCAAATCAAGCCGCATACTGCGTACCATGGCAACAATGCCAAACCAAGCCGCATACTGCGCACCATGGCAACAATGGCAAGCCAAGTCGCATACTGCGCACCATGGCAACCATGCCAAACCAAGCCGCACCCCGCGCACCATGGCAGCAATGCCAAATCAAGCCGCATCTTCGCGCACCATGGCAACAATGCCAAACCAAGCCGCATATCTTGCGCACCATGGCAACAATGCCAAATGCCGCATACTCAGCACCATGGCAACCATGCCAAACCAAGCCGCACTCTGCGCACCATGGCAACCATGCCAAAACAAGCCGCATACTGCGCACCATTGCAACCATGCCAAGCCAAGCCGCACTCTGCGCACCATGGCAACCATGCCAAACCAAGCCGCACCCTGCGCACCATGGCAACAACGCCAAATTCCAAGCCGCTATGCCTTTGGCCCACGCCCAACATAGCGCCCTAGGTTTGCAAGACTTGCAACTAGGTCAACATGGCTGCACGTGCCATTGGCACATGCCAAAACGTGTCGCAAGCCATATTTCCAAGTCGCTATGACTTTGGCCCACGCCCAACATAGCGCCCTAGGTTTGGAAGACTTGCAACTAGGTCAACATGGCTGCACGTGCCATTGGCACATGCCAAAACATGTCGCAAGCGATATTTCCAAGTCGCCATGACTTTGGCCCACGCCCAACATAGCGCCCTAGGTTTGCAAGACTTGCAACTAGGTCAACATGGCTGCACGTGCCATTGCCACATGCCAAAACGTGTCGCAATCCATATTTCCAAGTCGCTATGACTTTGGCCCACGCCCAACATAGCGCCCTAGGCTTGCGAAACATGCAACTAGGTCAACGGTCATTCATGCCATTGGTACATGCCAACATGCTCGCTAGCTAGTTTCCCTAGCGAAATCACGGCCCTAACGGCCATGCATGGCATTGGCACATGCCAACATGCTCGCTAGCTAGTTTCCCTAGCAAAACCACGGCCCTAACGGCCACGCATGCCATTGGCACATGCCAACATGCTCGCTAGCTAGTTTCCCTATCAAGGTCACGGCCCTAACGGCCACGCATGCCATTGGCATGCCAACATGCTCGCTAGCTAGTTTCCCTAGCAAAACCACGGCCCAAACGGCCACGCATGCCATTGGCACATGCCAACATGCTCGCTAGCTAGTTTCCCTAGCAAAACCACGGCCCTAACGGCCACGCATGCCATTGGCACATGCCAACATGCTCGCTAGCTAGTTTCCCTAGCGAAATCACGGCCCTAACGTCCATGCATGCCATTGGCACATGCCAACATGCTCGCTAGCCAGTTCCCTAGCAAAATCACGGCCTAACGGCCACGCATGCCATTGGCACATGCCAACATGCTCGCTAGCTAGTTTCCCTATCAAGGTCACGGCCCTAACGGCCACGCATGCCATTGGCACATGCCAACATGCTCCCTAGCTAGTTTCCCTATCAAGGTCACGGCCCTAATGGCCACGCATGCCATTGGCACATTCCAAACACACACGCTGGTAGCCTAACTTGCAAACCGTGCAACCTAACACCAAGGCATTCCGCACATGCCATTGGCACATGCCAAACACACACGCTGGTAGCCTAACTTGCAAACCGTGCAACCTACCACCAAGGCATTCCGCACATGCCATTGGCACATGCCAAACACACACGCTGGTATCCTAACTTGCAAACCGTGCAACCTACCACCAAGGCATTCCGCACATGCCAAACACACACGCTGGTATCCTAACTTGCAAACCGTGCAAACTACCACCAAGGCATTCCGCACATGCCATCGGCACATGCCAAGCACACACACTGGTAGCCCAACTTGCAAACCGTGCAAACTACCACCAAGGCATTCCGCACATGCCATTGGCACATGCCACACGCGCCACTAGCAGCGCCACTTGCACTCAAGATGCAACCAACACTCGAGACATCAACACAAACTGGGCATGCTTCTTTAGGGTTTTGGTTTGGCGGTCCAAAGATGCGGCGTACACTACGCTCACATTAAGAAAGCGTGAAAAGGAATAAAGCGGTCAAATAAAAGAGGAAATAATGGTGAAAAACGTTTTCACCCATAAAAACCATGCGGTTACCACCTCCTCCCATTATTTCACCCTTTACTCTCTTCCTTCATGAGGCCAGAGTACGTTTCAAACTCGACTTGTATAAATAGGTCTTAACTATTTCCACCTGCAGACAACAAGTCTCGGTCGGAGAAATATACTACACTTACACTCTCGTAAAGGCAACTTTGCAAGCTCTCCCAAAAAGCTTTCATCTCTTGCAAGCTTCTTAAGCTTTCACTTTCGATACAAGTCGAGATACTACTCTCCTCAACACCTTTCTTTGCTTCCCTCCCCAAATCAACCCTTCTCCTCCACTTTGTGACCGAAGCAAGTCCGGAACGGCCATTTCTTGGTTTAGGCCGGACTTGTACGATTGATCTCTCGAATCTATAAAGTGCTCACGTGCGGACATTTGTTTAGGGTTTGAATCGGCTTCTCACTCACCTACCGAATTTACCGGAAATCGGCGGAAACGATTTTTACCCATAAACAATTGGCGACCATAGCGGGAGGATTGATCTATCGGATACAATGTCGGGCTGTCGATCTTGTTCTTCGACCCGTACGTCAAGATGGTAGGGAAGGCGACTCGATCCGACTCAACTACCGCACGACCCTACCAGTTGCAAAAACTACACGAAAACCTGGGACTCGTTGAAGATGCCACCAAATGATTGGGGACTTACCACTCGATCCGACTCAACTACCAGACGACCACTACCGCTTGCAAAAACTACACGAGAAAACGGGGACTCGCCGAAGATGCTATCAACGATTGGGGACTTGCTGACGATGCTACCAGCAAAGCCGCCTTTTACATGGAGAGGGGCGTGTTCACAAAAACCTATGAAGTGAGTAAACTTAGACTGCACAAGACATACAATCTGTTTTTAGGCTCTTAGTAAAACCGTCATACTACTGAGTATTGTGCCTATTGCTAGCACACACTTTCATAAAAGCAATATTCCTTTCCCAAAACATAATCAGAGTCATTTTATCAAAACCATTCATCCCAGAAATAATCCAATATCCTCAAAAGCTAACATTTATCTATCAACCCAAGAAATCCAGGAAGACAAAAACCATAAACCAGGCGCTTTGTTTGCCTTTCAAAAAAAAAAAAAAAGCCACCTACCCATACGTGCCTACTTTGCACAAAAATAATTACTTGTCACTATTGGAAGATGTTACTACAGTGACATTCGAAGAATTATTTATGATGAAGTATTTCCACAATTTTATGAAAGGCATACCTATGGCTATGGTTTGCACCAAAGACAAGAAAACAATAAAACAAATTGAAAGAGAAACGCTGGAGTACATAGCTGGAATATGCTCGCCCACTTTATCACTACCGCGCTACCGCTAACACCATGACGTGATAACAAACATACGAGGTAAAAAAGGGGAGCCAACCCATTTCATGAGCATAACACCTTTTGGAATTTGAATAAGGAAAGGATTTCTGTTTGAGCTACGTATGGGAAGAGGCAACCGGGGCCCGCAAGAAAAGTCCAAGCGGCGCCCATTCTAAGGCGATCCAAACGCCTACCGGACGCGCATGCCGAGAATCTCCTACCGGACGCGCATGCCGAAGCGCTTGCCGACGTGCTTGCCGGGACGTGCTTGCCGAGACGCGCTTACTGACACGCTTACCGTGACGCACATGCCGGCACACATGCCGCACGCGCATGCTAGCCGCAGCACCACACTTTGTGCTAACGGTTTGCATCCTTCCAAATAGCTAACATCTTGCGCCCTTCCAGCACCATCCTCTTCCTTCGAAACAGCGCCATGACTCCGAACTTCGTGATCAAAACCGTGTCATCTCGCACGATACACTTACGATCACTAGAACCAGAGCTGCTTCCGCCACCCCAACGGTTCTTCAAGCATGGAAGCTCCAACCATCACCAGAGACGCTAATCCACCATCAGGGCAAGATACTGGAAGATCCGGAAGAAGCCGACCTCCTTTTAGCGCTGTTGATTTGATGAAAAGACAAAATATACTTCAGCAGGACGTGCGTTTATAGATGAAGAGGCTCGCGTTGATCAAGACATGCCTGAGGCTGGAGGAGGTAATGATGATGGTAATGGAGATAAAGGTAAGAATATCATCGAAGATGAAATTGTTGAAGAGGAAGAGGAACAAGAAGAAGAAGAAGAAGAAGAAGAAGAAGAAAAAGAAGAAGAAGGAGGAGGAGATGGAGAAGGAGAACAAACTGTAGCTATTGTTCAAGCCACCGAAGCTTCGGCTTCAACTTCAACCGGAACGAAGAAGAGGGTGATCACTAAACCGGCTGATTCTCACATGCCTCCCAAACACTTGATGGTTGCATTGAAAGAAGGTGAGCCTCCAAAAGGGACCCTAGCAGATGGTGGAGATGTTCTTTTTGGATACAAAGACTCATGGGCATGTACGGTCCATAATACTATCGTAAGTAATCTTAATCCGTCTTTGTTATTTATTCAAGTGTGTAACTATCTTAATTAAATTTGCGTCAAGTGTTTGTGTTTCTTTTCATTTTGTTTTTTTGGTATTTAGGATCACAAGCATGCCATCCGTCTCATGAGGCGCCAAGCTTCGTGTTCAGTGACTCATATTCCAACACTAAATCTGAATCTGTGTTGATGGTGTCTCTTCATTATTTGATCACCTAAACACTTCCCATCTATTGATCAGACTCCCAAACAAGCCCAAAATAACATTCATGATGAAAAAAACAACACATTTCTGATGATGATTAGATCTTTCAAAGAGATTTTTCTAGGAATTTTTTTTTTTTTTCGTTTCTTCAATGCCGTCGGCCTCTCTAGATCTCTCTACACTTTCACTCTATCTCTCTAGGGTTTTATTCTTTATATAGGACATCTCGAATTAGTAATTTACCAAATTGTCCTTCAAATCCTCATTTGGATTTTAGGCTTTTAGCATGGGCCTGCAGTACACAAAGTACTACCTAACCATACATGGCTAATCACTTTTGAGTGATAAATGAATTGATCGAAAATGCCGTGCAATTGTTATACCATTTTTGAAACAGAGGGATGGATGGATCGCAACGTCTCGGGGGCACGCAAAAAAGAGTTGAAATGGAGAATCAAAATTATTGTACAATGTTAACACCCATCAATGGACTCTTTTTTTTTTTTTTTGATCGATCAAAGAGGAAATTCATTGAAAAGGAGGTACTTAAGAGGGGTACCTCAACCCAATGAATACATCAAGAGCAACAAGAAAAGGGAACCGAAAGGAGATTCAGCAACCCAAAACAAAAACAAACCAAGATCACGAAGGTCGGAATAAAGAATCCCAAAATGCTATCACCGTATTTGCCGTTAGACCTAACATCAATGGACTCTTGATACTCTCTGCAGTGGAAGACTTGAAATGGAGAATGAAAATTACACCGGGTTCATCCTTTAAACATCTCTAATCAAGGTAACACTCAACCCAACACCACAACTTGACCGGTAAAAAGAAGGAAACGTATATGCTTCAAAAGTGTCAAAATGTCAGCATCACTTCAAGTTACATACAAGTGTAATAGACACATGGCATGCATTGGTATTCTGTCTTTTGATGCACCAGGGTCTCCTATTCTCGCAAAAGTGCGAGGGTCTCCTACGCTGCGAAGGCCATAAAAACCAAAGTAAGAGGTGCCGAAATGTCAAGCAATGGCGAGTAAGAGAAGCTACGCTTTGGGTGATCGTCCAATAGCTGGTGAAATGTTACGCTTTATGCCACAAAAAGGTCATTTGCAAGTACTATATATATGGGAAAAATTACTACACAAGGATCAAAGATAGTGTAGACACTTACCATTTGTCAAACTCTCTTTCTCTTTCATGTCTTCAATTTTCCTCTAATTTCAACGCCGGCTTTTTCTTGATCTTCTGCTTCTTTTTACTCTATTAATTGAATACACATAGTATCAATCAAGTCAGACACAAGTTTGACAACTTCATTATACCGAAACCTACATGTCAGTTAACTTCTTATAAAGTACTAAACAAGAAAAATCTAGGAAATAAAACACCAAACATTTATAACTGGAAGATGTATATTAAAAAGTGATGTTCATGGAAGTCGTCTCTAGCCTAAAAACCGACGAGATCAAAAAAGCAAGTCCTTCACCCGTTAACCTAGCCGAAAGAAGTACCTTAGTTCCTTTCTTGATGTCACAACCTCAAAGGTCGTATCCTTCCAAGATTATGTCTCTAGGGCATTAGGGCATTCTTTATACATTGGGATACCAGAATATAAGGTATTTCGCAATGTCCATCCTCATGACAATGGATGGATTTAATGATGAAGCTTCCCAACTCGGCAATTTCATGCTCCAAATACTTATACATAATAAGCTGGATAGTGGATGAGACTATTTGATTGACACTTGACAGCCCTTGGATACACCGTGCTTTACGTGGTTTAGAGATAAGTGAATAACATGGGCAGAACAAAGAAGTACACGAAGCTACTTTGCAATACTCATCATAGAACCTTAAATTTCAATCAAAATGGTCCATGAGGAGTCACGGGGCATGTTTGTATCCCATTCATTGTGGGAAACGTCTGATAATGGACCATGAGGAGACAATTTTTTGTATATGTCTTTTGTCGATACAAGAACATTAACATACTTACGTGAAACACTATAAGGGTACCAGTACTCCAAACTAAATTAAATGGGCAAACTACTTGCATTGAAACCCTACTACATGCACCAACAACAATCTCAGTTCAGTTAACTTCTTCCACAACACAAAACCAAAAAATCTAGGAACTAAAGCACCAATCAACATTTTATAATCGGTATATCGAGAAATCAAAACAGTTCACATTTACATAGATCCAAAAGATTAAACATATTACAGTCATGTAAAGGAAATTACCTCTTACACCAGACAATTTGCCGGAAATCGAACAGCAGTTAAACTAGCATAAATGTTATCCAGATTACTTTGTCTGGGTCAGCGGGGTTTCATAGTCCATTGCGGCCATCGGCAGGAATGTATAAGCCACATCAAATGATGATCTGGACTCTTCACAGAATTGAAAGCCAGGAGAAATGTTATCAGAGGTAACACATGAGACTCGTCTGTATTTCTAGTTAACATCTAGTAAACAAAGAAGGATATCAATGAAAATCCATCAAATGATGAGAATATTAACACAAACTAACTTAAGTTTTGAGAGGATAGATCATTATGCTATATGATTCAATCAACAAAGCAAAATTTTTGAAGAATCCATTGTTGTTTTGATTGCGGCGGCAGCTGATGAAAAGAGAAGATCTGAATCTAAATCTGAATCTGATTGTTATGTTTTAGGTTTAGGGGTTTTTATACTGTCCATGGATGGATAGGATCAAATGGACCTAATTCCACGGCTATGATTGATTCAAATGGGTTTTGGGACGTTTATATTGGTAAAACCATGATCTAGAACCATTTTTTAGGGAGCATGGTTTTTTTTTGGGGGACCATGGTCTTATTAGGCCAACCTCTGGTGTCCTAAAGTTAAGTAAATACACATGTACCCTATACTTTTATTTTAATTAAAACTAACCTAATAACTATATAAACCTAATCATATATATCTAATCTAAACTAAATGAATCTATTAACCAAAATCAAAATCAAAATCAAAAACAAAAACTGGGGGAATTGAAACCAAAATCAAAATCAAAATAAAAAAAAATTATTATTGTCTTCTTCTTCTCTATTTCCTTGACGTTTTTCGTTCGATTTTAAAAATGAGTATTAACCATCAAAATGAGTTGAAAATGGAAATTGCAGAGAGAAGTTCGGCTAGGAATAATGTGAAAAAACTTTGTCGAACTAACCGAACCTAAGAGAAATGATGAACATGAAGAATAATTAGGTTATTTCGCAAAAAAAAATTCCCGACCGAACCTTAGTTCGGTTATGTCGCAAAAAACATTTCCCAACCAAACTATAATAGTTCGATTAGTAGCAAAAAAACATTTCTGAAACGAACCTAATAGTTCGGTTAGTTGCAAAACCATTTCCCAACCGAACCTGAGTTCGGTTATTTCGCAAAAATATTTCCCATCATAATAACAGTCTGGTTACGTTGCAAATAACATTTCCTAACCGATCTAAGGTTCGTAACGTCACAAAAATATTTCCCAACGGAACCCTAATAGTCGGCTTCGTTAGCAAAAACCATTTCCCAACCGAACCTAATAGTTCGGTTAGTTGCAAAATACATTTCCCAACCGAACCTTAGTTCGGTTGTTTCGCAAAATATGTCCCAACCGAACCATAGTTCGGTTACGTCGCGAAAAACATTTCCCAACCGAACTAAGGTTCGGTTACGTCGCAGAAAATATTTCCCAACCGAACCTTTGTTCAATTTTTTTAATTTAATCTTGCACTAATCATTTAGTTTACTTTATTTTATTTTTAGTTTAATTTTTTTTATTTAATCCGCACTAATCACTAATTATGTTAACATAATGATACAACTAATCATTACACTAACTTAATTGAAAAGAGTAATTTTGGTATTAATATAAACATTTAGCTTAGGGGTGACCTAGATTTACTTCTAATGTCTTACCCAAAATAAAACCATGGTCCCCAAAAAACGGTTCATGATCTATGGGGTTTTGGTTTTGGGCCGTTTTTATTGGTAAAACCATGATCTATGGGATTTTCCCATATTTGTGGTTGTGTGTAATGGTGATACTTTTTTCTCTGAACGATTTTTTGGGGAGTACTCAAAAAAGGTGGGGGACTACTTTGTGATACAAATGTCCACCCTACATTATGAGGGGTGTCCTAAAAGATTAGGGAAGACTAATCTTCCCTTATTCTAATTAAGGTTATAACTAATCCTAATAACCCATTAATCTAACCCACTACCCACTAATTAAAACCTAATTAAAACCTAAATAAAAACTTAAAATCAGTTTTGAAACTGATTATTTTCTTTTCTTCTTCTTCATCTTCTTCTTCTTCTCTTCTTTTCCTCTTCTTCTTCTTCGTAGACATCGACGTTAATCGTCGATTCGAAAAAATTTGACGATTAATCAATCTTTATAAATAATGCGTTCTAAGAAGACACCAAGAATTCCAGGATTGCGTCCTGGACTTGCAAGCATAGCGAATCCCAATTCAATTTCAAATTGATAAACAACTTCAAGCAAAGTTGAGAGACCAAATCAAGCATCCAACAGGGAAAAAGAAGTCCGATTTGGGTGAAATGCAAATCCATGGGTAATTTCCTTCATACCCATTATTTTTAATTCGTTATTTGTTGAACAAATCAATTAGATATCATCAAAACCCATTGAAAATGGTAGTTACAATAGATATTTTGGCTAGGAGAATTTTTTGTGTAACCCTAGAATTGCTAACCGAACTTCCAAAAATAAGAACAGTTCGGTGTGCTCGCAAAAAAATAGACTAATATCTGGTGACCGAACTACATAGTTCGGTCTGCTCACAAAAAAATCCCTCTTAACCGAACTCAATTTTTCTTTTGAAAGAGTGAGTTCGGTTTTGTCGATAATTTCTCTTGCTAACTGAACTTTTGAAATATTTAGTTCGGTGTGCTCGCAAAAAAACCTCTCGTAACCGAACTAAATTTTTCAAAAGTTAAGAATGAGTTCGGTTTTGTCGATAATTTTTTTGGCTAACCGAACTTTTGAAATATGTATTTCGGTTAACTCGCATTTTTTTTTTTGGTAACTGAACTATAGTTTGTTAATTCAAGTGTTGTGTTTACTTTATTCTTTAATTCTATTTGATTTGATAACACAATATTCTCTTATGTTTTGTGTCGTCCCAAAACAAAACTCCAGCACCAATAGATTATGGCTTCTGATGTTGATGATCACCAACAAGAAGAACAATGCACACCTAGTATATACTGTTCCTCATCATTTTATTTTTAGAATTAATATATATCCTTTTTTTTCTTATATAATAAAGATTCTTTTGAAAAATATCATAATTGTAATAATCATTGTGGTTCATTTGACAGTCCTAGCTCCTAATGTCTTGCTCTAGCTTGGAGCAGAAGCGTATTTCAAGTACTATGGGCTACGTTGTTGCAATCACCAGTGGTGCAAAAATGGACCTTCAAAGACTTTCTGAATCACTTGCAGCAGAAAGTCAAGGGATTATATATTTGAACAATGCAAGGTGCATGATTGGCAGCGAAAGTAGTCCAGACACTTGGCATATACCTCAATGGATGATTTTTTGAAGAAGGGCAGAAAAATCTCATATTTGGTTGCTCTGTGAGAAAATGGCATTGATGAGCAAATAATCGTGTCATAGTTGCCAATTAGCTATACTTGTACTAGCTAGTGTTCAAATTTCTGTATTGCTAATTGTGAACCAAATGGAAAGAAAAGAAAAGTGGAACTTGAGCATGAAGTCTATACTCACCGAGTGGTTCCAAATGTGGAAAGAAGAGAACAAGCTTTAAAAGACAGAGGCTTAAATTCATTTCATTCTCTTTAATTTGTTGTAAATGGTTTTCCTTCTTTAATTTTTGACATGTAGAGATAACAACAAGCTAGAGTTGGGGTATTGAAACGGGACTTCAAGCCAGAGTTGGGGTATTGAAACGGGAAGTAATGACAGTTTGTGTTTGGGTCTTGTAATCGGAGAAAATTTGTAGCTGTATTACGGTGAACTTGGTGCATTTTTTTTATTCCGTCTATTTTATTTCTTGAACCATGATTGTGATGAATGGATAACCCTCTCTAGGGGCTAGAAAGATGCAATGGATAACCCTCTCTATTTATTTATTTTTGATAACAAAGTACCTTTTCATTAATAGAAATTCAAGGATACAATGGGTTTAAGATCCAAAGTAAGAAAATACAAAGAAGCATACTGTAAAGTACAATTCCGGGAAATCCGACAAAAAAAAGAGAAGAATTTCTGTTTTTTTTTTTTAAATATTATCCTCAATGAACTATACGTGATTTCAAAAGTTTTTCTGCTAGTGACCCAAAATGCCATTCTAAATCTGTAGTGCAATCTAAAATTTATATTCGTAGTGTAAAACATACTCCTCCACACAGTAATCTAGAAGTAAGAGTGGTGTAATGGAAGTGTGATTAACGTTTCCTATTGTATTTAGATATACTATTTTAGATTCATATTTTAGCCGTCCAAGTTAGGGCATACTAACTCATTCTTCTTATTCAACTCTCTCTTTCCCTCTTTTTCTCTGTGTTTCCGCCATCTCAGATCCACCGCCGCCATCACTGTTGATCATGGCTTTTGATGTCGATAATCATCAAACAACAACAAAAAGATCTCAGCATGATGATATCTCCTCTCAAACGTAAGATCTTACTCTTAATTTCATTTTATTTAATTTTTAGAATTAATACAATTATTTTGCTTCCCTTGTTTCATCCAGTAGTGCAAGGATCGGGCTTGCTGGATCTTCAATTGAGATGCCTCAAGAACTTTTTCGGCCTCTTCTTACGTAGAAATGGAGCAAGTGCCACAGGTATGTACATACCTAAAGATATTTAAGTTTAATTGAACAATGACTTCTTCTTTCCAGTTAAATCTAATTTAGGACTAATTAATCTTGATTTTCATTTTTATGATGTACTGTTGTATAACTTATTGGCCTTATTGTGAGTAGCCTGAAAAAATGGACCGCTTAGTTATTTTCTTGCTTTACCTTATTGGTTGATTTATACTAATCTGATGGTGTGGTGTAATTTTAGAACATGTTAAATGTTTCCAATCCGCAAGTGCAGATGAATACTCGAGTTTCACTTCGATCATCAATAAAATGTCTAGATATTATCCAATTTGAACTAGTCATTTACTCTAAAATTAATTGGTGACTTCAGTTTGTTAATTGTACATGTATTTCTCGGTTTATCCAATTTGATGTGCAGAAATGCCATAGTTTATCAGAGTTCTTCTATATGCCATCATAATTAGATAGTACAACATTTTTATTCTTTCCCGTGGTTTGTTGTGTTGATAGCAAGGTAAAACATTTTGGGCGATCAACCTTGTTCGAGGCAAAGCAGGTTTTTTCAAGTCGGGGTTTGAAGGACAAACTTTCTCACGGTGGAGAACAGGTAGATGTTAATCCTCACAGCTGGCACCAAACCTTCATCTTCAACGTCAGTTCGTATTTTAGACTTCAGGATCTCAAACTTCAGGCTTCACCCCTTTTATAGCGTCGAAATAATCCTTCACGAGCTGCTTCTAACATTCCCTTTTATCTCCATTCTGGCACTTCAAGACGTTATGGTAACAATATTGAACTATTACTGATGCAGTAATAATAGTGATCTGTAATTCTGATTGGTTCTTATGCAGTAATGATACTTTAGTAGTGTCAGGACTCGAGTGTAAACAACTCGATTGCGGTCTTTTTATGGTTTAACAACAAATCGTGATTTGTTTCAGCCAATCTAGGATTAGCTTAACTTAAGCTGGGTTGGTAATAATCTAGTTTCAAGGTCTGATTGTGTATTTAAGCTTACCTTAAGGTTAATGGTACTTTAAGTTTAAGTAGTGATGAGCTGTCCTATAAGTAGCTATTGAGTTGTCATCTCTATCTCATGACTAAAAGCGCTAGAGAGAGGCATGGAAAGCATGACAAAATCTCCATCAGTATAACATTGTTAGTAGCTTTTCTTACTGTGTATGATGACTTCAGTTCACTTGTAGACAAGGCATAATACTTGGAGTAATTCTCTAAGCTATAATGATTCAGCATACAAGGCATAACTTATGTCATACTTATGGTTAAGCTATAATGATTTAGGAGCGTATAAACCTTGAAATTGAGAACCGATACAAGGGCTTTGAGTTGGAAGGTAATCTCATATGGGGATCCACCTACTTGAGCAATTTTTAACCCAGTTAGGGCTAAAGTTAAGAAATCCCGCTTCCGATTTGTGAGTGAAATGAATAGAGGGCTGATGCATAAAATGCTTTTTCAATAAGCGATTAATGAACAATTGGAAAAAAGATTAGGTGGACTTTGTAACATGTGATTGTGTAATACATGTTTGCGAATGCATTGATAAATATGGTTTTGTGTTGCAAATAGTTGTTGATAAAATGTTTAATTTCTTTTCTGGTTGTATATGTAGTGTTTGAGATCTTTTGATATAAACATCATTATTGTTTTCATGTGTTCTATGTTATATGGCAGGTGTGACCAAGAGATTTCAAGCGACGGTGGTACGGTGAGATCATACTGCAATTTGTAATTGACCTCCGTGAAGTTGAGCAGCTTCAAGTGCACAACCTAATGGAGAGATCACTGCTAACTGGGTTATTATACCTAGGTGTCCAGCTAACACTTAATCCTCCAACTGAGAATACACCTTATAGAGCGACGAAATTAATCCTTCTCAAGTTGCTTCTAATTGTTTTGTTAAGCTCAAATCTAGCGCTTCAAGGTGTTTTGCCTTTTGAGGATATGTACCCGTTGCTTCGATTCAGCTTCCGAAAGGATTTGTTGGTATGTCCTTTGTTTTTGCCAACCAGATACTCCACAGTAGGTACCTATATAATGGTTTTAGATGTGGTGCGGGTGGGGTGGGAAGAGGTTTCTAAAATGTTAATGTGGATTACGGTACAGTGTGGGGTGGTGGAGGAAGTAGATGGTTTACAGTTCTGGTTCCCTGCTCAGGTGTGTGAAGAATTTGGCCCTTGTTGCTTAGGAATAATGTGTAGCTGGTTCTGGTTGTGTGTGGAAGTGTGCAAAGTTTTTAGCCAATTATGTTGTATTTTCCAGAGAAGCATTTTGATTTTAGGATGGCATTGAGCTTCCATATGAAAGCTACGTTTGGACTTGTAGTGGGTTGTTGGGAATTGGTAGCTGCACGGATGAGGTCCGTGTATTTACCTGTTTTAGAGAGTTGTCATTGGATTGAGTCTGGTGTGTTTGGAGGTGGAAGATGGATAGAGCATTGCCGACTGTGGGAGTATGGGCCTGATATCTCCAGTTGTTGGTGGTTGGCCAGTGTAGGTGGAGGCAATGATTGGCGATTGGGGATGCAGCCGATTAGTGTTTGAAGCTGTTGTGTATATGATTTGCAGGATTCTCCCGCACACAAAAAGCATGAGAGAAATGACAACCTTTTTTTGTGTATTTTTTTCTTTTTTGAGGAGAAAGATTAAAAATTCTTAGAAAGAAAGATAGTCACAAATACAATTGTATGACACTCCCATACACAATTTCACCTAGCTATCAAAAAATAAAGAAAAGCGTTTGAATGTGTAATAGCAGATGAGTTGCATCGTCCTATTCATTGCAAAGGCAACAAGTTGTGTAGGGATACCATTCTGCACAAAGGCTATAAACGAATCAAGGCTTTCTTTCGGAGGGACCAGCTTTATCAATATACTTTTAAGTGGTCGGAGGCTTGAGTTTTGGCTGAACCATACCTTTCCACTTTCCACTACAGGAACGGAAGACGGAGAAAATCAAAATTATAGCTGAACCACCTCGGAGATCACCAACTTGACCCAACATGATTCTCTGTCCATGGTGTAAAGAGTATTTAGGAAAAGCCAAGTTGTTATGAATTTCTTTTTGGAAAGGCATGATGTTAAATCACATATATATATACTTGGCCAAACCAATTTTTACAGCCAACGGTAAACAACTCAACTCAACTTTGAAGTTAAAAACTTCGCAAAATGTGTGACAATTATGGACCTTCAAAGTTAGATGCAGGTATATGTGCGGTTTGATTCCTGTACGTACATAAAATTGTTGGTTCTCTTAGAGATTTTTGTTATAATAGAGAAAACCTAGATCTCAGATTTCCACTATCTCCGGTCCTTCTATTGTGACGACAAGTAAGATGCTTGGATTTATCACTTATTTGAACAAATTTTAGTTAAGTTTGAGAGCACACTCTTAGATAATCAGACAAAACAGAAAACCAGCAAATCAACACTAGACCTTAACTTTTCAATGGAAAACTTAAAATGGCATTGCCATTCATATACTGAAAATTACTTTTAAGAATTCTGAAATTGAAACTTCAAGCACTAACACTGAGATTCTGGATAGTGTGTGCAAAGGTTGGAAGTCGTCATCTGTGGTACCATCATGCTGAACTTTGCATAGAAACATTTTTATTTCGTGATGGCGCTTAAGCTTTCAAATGCTGTATGTCATACTTATGGTTAAGCTATAATGATTTAGGAGCGTATAAACCTTGAAATTGAGAACCGATACAAGGGCTTTGAGTAGGAAGGTAATCTCATATGGGGATCCACCTACTTGAGCAATTTTTTAACCCAGTTAGGGCTAAAGTTAAGAAATCCTGCTCTGATTTGTGAGTGAAATGAATAGAGGGCTGATGCATAAAATGCTTTTTCAATAAGCAGTTAATGAACAATTGGAAAAAAAGATTAGGTGGACTTTGTAACATGTGATTGTGTAATACATGTTTGCGAATGCATTGATAAATATGGTTTTGTGTTGCAAATAGTTGTTGATAAAATGTTTAATATCTTTTCTGGTTGTATATTTAGTGTTTGAGATCTTTTTGATATAAACATCATTACTGTTTTCATGTGTTCTATGTTATATGGCAGGTGACCAAGAGATTTCAAGCAGAAGCAGGGTACAGGTGAGAGATCATACTGCAATTTGTAATTGACCTCCGTGAAGTTGAGCAGCTTCAAGTGCACAACCTAATGGAGAGATCACTGCTAATCTGGGTTATTATACCGGGTGTCCAGCTAACACTTAATCCTCCAACTGAGAATACACCTTATAGAGCGACGAAATTAATCCTTCTCAAGTTGCTTCTAATTGTTTTGTTAAGCTCAAATCTAGCGCTTCAAGGTGTTTTGCCTTTTGAGGATATGTACCCGTTGCTTCGATTCACTTTCCGAAAGGATTTGTTGGTATGTCCTTTGTTTTTGCCAACTGTGATACTCCACGGAGGTACCTATATAATGGTTTTAGATGTGGTGCGGGTGGGGTGGGAAGAGGTTTCTAAAATGTTAATGTGGATTACGGTACAGTGTGGGGTGGTGGAGGAAGTAGATGGTTTACAGTTCTGGTTCCCTGCTCAGGTGTGTGAAGATTTTGGCCCTTGTTGCTCAGGAATAATGTGTAGCTGGTTCTGGTTGTGTGTGGAAGTGTGCAACGTTTTTAGCCAATTATGTTGTATTTTCCAGAGAAGCATTTTGATTTTAGGATGGCATTGAGCTTCCATATAAAAGCTACGTTTGGACTTGTAGTGGGTTGTTGGGAATTGGTAGCTGTATGGATGAGGTCAGTGTATTTACCTGTTTTAGAGAGTTGTCATTGGATTGAGTCTGGTGTGTTTGGAGGTGGAGATGGATAGAGCATTGCCGACTGTGGGAGTATGGGCCTGATATCTCCAGTTGTTGGTGGTTGGACAGTGTAGGTGGAGGCAATGATTGGCGATTGGGCATGCAGCCGATTAGTGTTTGAAGCTGTTGTGTATATGATTTGCAGGATTCTCCCGCACACAGCAGCATGAGAGAAATGACAACCTTTTTTTGTGTATGTTTTTCTTTTTTGAGGAGAAAGATTAAAAATTCTTAGAAAGAAAGATAGTCACAAATACAATTGTATGACACTCCCATATACAATTTCACCTAGCTATCAAAAAATAAAGAAAAGCGTTTGAATGTGTAATAGCAGATGAGTTGCATCGTCCTATTCATTACAAAGGCAGCAAGTTGTAGTAGGGATACCATTCTGCACAGCAGCCTAAACGAAATCTGCGCTTTCTTTCGGAGGGACCAGCTTTATCCGTACACTTTTAAGTGGTCGGAGGCTTGAGTTTTGGCTGGAGCCGTACCTTTCCACTTTCCACTACAGGAATGGAAGACGGAGAAAATCAAAATTATAGCTGAACCACCTCGGAGATCACCAACTTGACCCAACATGATTCTCTGTCCATGGTGTAAAGAGTATTTAGGAAAAGCCAAGTTGTTATGAATTTCTTTTTGGAAAGGCATGATGTTAAATCACATATATATATATATACTTGGCCAAACCAATTTTTACAGCCAACGGTAAACAACTCAACTCAACTTTGAAGTTAAAAACTTCGCAAAATGTGTGACAATTATGGACCTTCAAAGTTAGATGCAGGTATATGTGCGGTTTGATTCCTGTAGGTACATAAAATTGTTGGTTCTCTTAGAGATTTTTGTTATAATAGAGAAAACCTAGATCTCAGATTTCCACTATCTCCGGTCCTTCTATTGTGACGACAAGTAAGATGCTTGGATTTATCACTTATTTGAACAAATTTTAGTTAAGTTTGAGAGCACACTTGTTAGATAATCGACAAAGCAGAAACCAAAAATCAACACTAGACCTTAACTTTTCAATGGAAAACTTAAAATGGCATTGCCATTCATATACTGAAAATTACTTTTAAGAATTCTGAAATTGAAACCTCAACCACTAACACTGAGATTCTGGATAGTGTGTTCAAAGGTTGGAAGTCGCCATCTCAGGTACCATCATGTCAACTTTGCATAGAAACATTTTTATTTCACGATGGCGGTTAAGCTTTCAAATGAAAGATACATTTGGACTTGTTGTAGCTGTATGGATGAGGATGAGAAGTAACCAACTTTGACGCCGTATTTGCTGTATTACAGAGTTGTCGGGGGTTGGCTAGTGGAGTTGGAGATAGAGGGTCAAGGTTGGGAAGCCAGTTGGTATCCCAAATGTAAGTTGTTTGACCATCTCCTATTTGCCTGTGGGATGTAAGCCGCTTCTTTCTCTATTCCCTTCCAATATTTCATAATTTACTAGGATTCAAAGCTGTAGGAGAAATGGTAACCTTTTCTGAACTTTACATAGCCTAGACACACAACACAAGCACTCCATTAACCTGGAAAACCAAATCCAAGTTTTTGATGGCCATTTCTCATTCATACGTACATTTGATAGGATGTTTTTTGTTTTTGAACCATTTATTCATACTTAAATAATGAGTGTTTTTTTTTTTTTTTTTTTTTTTTTTTTTTTTGTTTTCTGACAACATAGCCTACACAACACACTCCATGACCTGAAAAACAAAAAAACAAAAAATAACTACAAGTTTCGGATTTTGGATATGGATGGCCTATGTTTTTGTGTAATGCATGGAATTAAATCACCTCACATCCGTATCCCATTCAGTAAGTAATCTCTCCCCACTATGCATTTGATGCGATTCTTCTAGCACACCATTCAAAAATCCAACAAAGATTTCTTTAGGGACCGATCCCATGGTACCAAGTCCACTGGTACGATTCCATGCCTGGATAAATGTTTGCGTAAATACATAGCCTTATCGGAAAAACAAAATATTTCTTTGATCATAATTAAGAATAAAATCGAAACAAAGAATGGATGAAAATCAATCTATAATTACCTTTTAGGCTTTCCGAGACCTCTCATACCGAACTTTAGGTTCAACATTAATAATACAGGGTTGTTTTTTCCTTTTCATTTTCATTGTGATTTTGCATAAATCTAGCAAGCTAGCTAGAGAGATAGATGTAATTAGAATTTACAAAGAATGAAAGATGTAGTGGGAGATGTTCTCATCTCTCGTTTTATAGAGAGATTTGCGGTGCAACAAAGCTGAAAGTTTCGGTAATAACGAATCTACGTCATCTTACCCTAAACCTGTCTTCTCTCTAAAGTACATCGATCATCTAATGCTAACAATATTTAATCGGAGCGAAAGAAAAACAATGCAATGGAGCTGAAATAATTAGCTCCTTCAATCAGAATGAGTTTCTTTCGATATCGTAACCTAAAATGGAAATGGTGGGATCAATGTTCATGTGGTTGTTAAGGTGTTTGGTGGCAACACATGCATACGATATCCTTTTCAAGATGGAGAGGAGATAATGAAGTCGAATCGAATTAATTGTTACTTGTTAGACATTGACCGAGATAATGCCAATACACCTAATTTAATCTAATTCATTCACAGAGATTGATAGCGACAATGACTACGCACCTACTGGTGGTTGAATTATTGAATTCTTGAAGATAAAATTTTGCCAAGAATATCATGAGATTGATATAGATATGTAGTATCGCTAGGATTAAGACAACGAAATAAAAACGTATACTCCGGAGCATAAAATCCATATCCGCTGCCTGATCCCAAGTGCAATATAAAAAGGCTTCTGTTAAATACAGCCCATGCTTTTATCAACTATAACCCCCCGTACCCCCGGATAATGGCAACCAATTTATGAAAATTTCCAGCAAATGCCGACATAGTTTTTTGGTTTAATACCATGCCGGCACCGAGCTTTTTCAACTACAACAATGGTGGATTCAAAGGAAAAAAAAATCAAATTTTTAACATCTTAGCAACAATTCTCTCTTCACAATCATCCTCCATTTTCACAAAAAAAAAAATGCCCTCTCAAATATTTTTTCCCTCCTACTCTCACCTCACTCACACAAATTCTAATAAAAATACACACTAATTTATCCCAAAAATACTTAAGATTTTTACTAATTATTATTAACCACTAAACCTGATTAGTGAGGGCTAGATTAGGAATTAAAAAAATAATTACATAAGGGGTGACCCAGCTTTGATATTTAGATCCCTATTTTGTCATGTAGTTATATCCCCCAATTAGTTTCCATATCCCCCAATTGTGCGTTTTTTATTTTAAATTTCCAAATAACTGAAGATTATATTTACAATATAATATAAATTTTTTTCATATTTAATGATCAATGAGATATATATAATTTATATTTTCATGAATAGATTTGAAGATAATATCTAAATTTTTTTCTAAATAGATGATAATACCAATTATAAAAAATATCTTATATATAATTTTTCGGGTTGGACGGGTTGTTCGGGCTAGAAATATCTGTGCCCATGCTTGCTCAAATTTAATTCGGGTTCATAAAATTTATGCCCAAACTTGCCCCAAAGTTTTGAAATACGTTGTCCATGTCCGCCCAAGATTTCGGATTGGGCATGGGTTTGGTGGGTTGACCCAACCCAAGTCCCACCCCTAGGTAGCTGTGGTAATAAATGACTCACAATCAATAGTCTATGCCAGAGAGAAGGTACCACATTTTCTTATGAACCGTTTTTTGGGGACCAGCCTTTTTTTGGGGGGACCATTCTTTTATTTTGGGTAAGATATTAGAAGTAAATCTAGGTCACCCCTTATCTAGATATTTATGATAATACCTAAATTACCCTCTGATTATTTTTTGTTAATGATTAGTTAGTGTTAATGTTAGTTGGTGTGATGTGTGATTAGTGAAATGATTTTGAATAAAGATTTGAGATTAAAAAATTAGATTTTTTAAAAAAGAAGTAGAATTATTGAGAGAGAAAAGTTAGAGAAGATGAAGAACACAAACATGGAAAATAAAACTTTTTTTGAGTTCACTAATCTAGACTATTCAAGTGATGATTCAATTGATGATAGCTCATCTGAATCTTCATCTCCTTCCTCTCCTAGAGTATATGTCAATCTTCACAATGATCCGGATATGGATTACTTCTTAGATGGTGAATGTATTCTTCCCCAAAGCCAATATCAAGATGGTGAAAACGATGGATTTTACCAACCACAACCGGAGGAAGACTATTTGGGTACCCAGACATGCTCTAAACTTAGATAATGTTGGTTGAATTGGTCCAAATTTTCAAAAAAATGTGAATTTTTAGAGTATATTTGGGCTTGTTCGGTTACCTTGTGTGAAGAACATGTAACCGAACTCATCTGAAAGTGTAGTTCGGTTACTTTTTCTAAACACGTAGGTTACCGAACTCGCCATTAATGGAGGTTTTTTTGAAGTTCAATTAACGGACATGTTACTGAAGAACTCTATAAATAGGATTACAAGTGTTATGTTGATTTGGGTCGAAATGTAAATCAATTTTAGGGTCTATAAGTTCGGTTAGTTTGCAACCTGTAGGTAACCGAACTTATGTAAAATAAGATTTCACATTAGTGTATAAAGTTCGGTTGGTTCGCAAACTTCATACCAACCCTTAATCTAACCAAACTTACGTACAATAAAATTTTATTTAGTGTACGTAAAGTTCGGTTAGTTGTGAACTTGCTTGTCAAACCGAACTCTGAGTTCGTTTTGACAGATAAAATTACCATGTAACCGAACTTTATGGTCCATAAGTTCGGTTGGTTCGCAAACTTCATACCAACCCACTATCTAACCGAACTTACGTACAATAAAATTTTGAATTAGTGTACGTAACGTTAGGTTAGTTGTCAACTTTCTTTACAAACCGAACTCTGAGTTCGGTTATCCCGATAAAATTATCATGTAACCGAACTTTAGGGTCCAAAACTTCGGTTGGTTCGCAAACTTCATACCAACCCACTATCTAACCGAACTTACGTACAATAAAATTTGATTTAGTATACGTAAAGTTCGGTAAGTTGTCAACTTGCATGACAAACCGAACTTGGAGATCGGTTATCCCGATAAAATTATCATGTAACCGAACTTATTTATGATTGCAATTGATGTTGTTCCATTTCTTGTAGATTGAATGTCAACCTATACCAATGGATAATCAACCTTTTCCGGTTGGCATGTTGTTTGAAGATACATCTAATCACTATGTCAATGATTTGGTTTTTGATGAACCTATTGATGCGAAGAATTGCGCTAGAGAGCATGCCAAGAAAGCCATGTGCGTATTAGTTTTGAATGGAAAAGAAAGCCAAACTCGTTTTGAAATGGTTTATGAGAGAAGTGGAGATCCCAATGTTAGTCACAAGAAGAAGGGTTATGTGTATAAAGGAAAGAAGACGATTAAGAACACAACGTGCTCAAAGAAAACTAAATGTCCGTTCAAGCTAGTGTTTATGGGTGAAAATCGTTTCTGCCGATTTCGGTAAATGGGGTAGGTGAGTGAGAAACGATTCAAACACTAAACAAATGTGCTGCACGTGAGCACTTTATAGATTCGAGAGATCAATGCATACAAGTCCGGCCTAAACCAAGAAATGGCCGTTCCGGACTTGCTTCGGTCACAAAGTGGAGGAGAAGGGTTGATTTGGGGAGGGAAGCAGAGAAAGGTGTTGAGGCCAGAATAATTACCGGGAGAGTAGTATCTCGACTTGTATCGGAAAGTGAAAGCTTAGGAAGCTTGCAAGAGATGGAAGCTTTTGGGAGAGCTTGCAAAGTTGCCTTTTACGAGAGTGTAGTATTTTTTCTCCCGACCGAGACTTGTTATCTCGGTGGAAATAGGTAAGACCTATTTATATAAGTCGAGATTGAAACGTACCACGGACTCATGAAGGAAGAGAGTAAAGGGTGAAATAATGGGAGGAGGTGGTAACCGCATGGTTTAATGGGCGAAAACGTTTTCACCATTATTTCCTCTTTTATTTGACCGCTTTATTCCTTTTCACGCTTTCTTAATGTGAGTGTAGTGTACGGCGCATGTTGTGACCGCCAAACCAAAATCCTAAAGAAGCATCCCCCGTTTGTGTCGATGTCTCGAGTGTTGGCTGCATCTTGAGTGCAAGTGGCGCCGCTTAGTGGCGCGTGTGGCATGTGCCAATGGCATGTGCGGAATGCCTTGGTGGTAGGTTGCACGGTTTGCAAGTTAGGTTACCGGCGTGTGTGTTTGGCATGTGCCAATGGCATGTGCGGAATGCCTTGGTGGTAGGTTGCACGGTTTGCAAGTCAGGCTACCAGCGTGTGTGTTTGGCATGTGCCAATGGCATGTGCGGAATTCCTTGGTGGTAGGTTGCACGGTTTGCAAGTTAGGATACCAGCGTGTGTGTTTGGCATGTGCCAATGGCTCGTGCGGCCATGTTGACCTAGTTGCAAGTCTTGCAAGCCTAGGGCGCTATGTTTGGCGTGGGCCAAAGGCATAGCGGCTTGGAAGTATGGCTTGCGACACGTGTTGGCATGTGCCAATGGCACGTGCGGCCAAGTTGACCTAGTTGCAAGTCTTGCAAGCCTAGGGCGCTATGTTTGGCGTGGGCCAAAGGCATAGCGGCTTGGAAATGTGGCTTGCGGCACGTGTTGGCATGTGCCAATGGCACGTGCGGCCATGTTGACCTAGTTGCAAGTCTTGCAAACCTAGGGCGCTATGTTGGGCGTGGGCCAAAGGCATAGCAGCTTGGAAATATGGCTTGCGGGACGTGTTGGCATGTGCCAATGGCACGTGCGGCCATGTTGACCTAGTTGCAAGTCTTGCAACCCAAGGGCGCTATGTTGGGCGTGGGCCAAAGGCATAGCGGCTTGGAAATATGGCTTGCGGCACGTGTTGGCATGTGCCAATGGCACGTGCGGCCATGTTGACCTAGTTGCAAGTCTTGCAAACCTAGGGCGCTATGTTGGGCGTGGTCCAAAGGCATAGCGGCTTAGAAATATGGCTTGCGGCACGTGTTGGCATGTGCTAATGGCACGTGCGGCCATGTTGACCTAGTTGCAAGTCTTGCAAGCCTAGGGCGCTATGTTGGGCGTGGGCCAAAGGCATAGCGGCTTGGAAATGTGGCTTGCGGCACGTGTTGGCATGTGCCAATGGCACGTGCGGCCATGTTGACCTAGTTGCAAGTCTTGCAAACCTTGGGCGCTATGTTGGGCGTGGGCCAAAGGCATAGCGGCTTGGAAATATGGCTTGCGGCACGTGTTGGCATGTGCCAATGGCACGTGCGGCCATGTTCACCTAGTTGCAAGTCTTGCAAACCTAGGGCGCTATGTTGGGCGTGGGCCAAAGGCATAGCGGCTTAGAAATATGGCTTGCGACACGTGTTGGTATGTGCCAATGGCACGTGCGGCCATGTTGACCTAGTTGCAAGTCTTGCAAACCTAGGGCGCTATGTTGGGCGTGGGCCAAAGGCATAGTGGCTTAGAAATATGGCTTGCGGCACGTGTTGGCATGTGCCAATGGCACGTGCGGCCATGTTGACCTAGTTGCAAGTCTTGCAAACATTGGGCGCTATGTTGGGCGTGGGCCAAAGGCATAGCGGCTTGGAAATATGGCTTGCGGCACGTGTTGGCATGTGCCAATGGCACGTGCGGCCATGTTGACCTAGTTGCAAGTCTTGCAAACCTAGGGCGCTATGTTGGGCGTGGGCCAAAGGCATAGCGGCTTAGAAATATGGCTTGCGGCACGTGTTGGTATGTGCCAATGGCACGTGCGGCCATGTTGACCTACTTGCAAGTCTTGCAAACCTAGGGCGCTATGTTGGGCGTGGGCCAAAGGCATAACGGCTTGGAAATATGGCTTGCGACACGTGTTGGCATGTGCCAATGGCACGTGCGGCCATGTTGACCTAGTTGCAAGTCTTGCAACCCAAGGGCGCTATGTTGGGCGTGGGCCAAAGGCATAGCGGCTTGGAAATATGGCTTGCGGCACGTGTTGGCATGTGCCAATGGCACATGCGGCCATGTTGACCTAGTTGCAAGTCTTGCAAACCTAGGGCGCTATGTTGGGCGTGGTCCAAAGGCATAGCGGCTTAGAAATATGGCTTGCGGCACGTGTTGGCATGTGCTAATGGCACGTGCGGCCATGTTGACCTAGTTGCAAGTCTTGCAAGCCTAGGGCGCTATGTTGGGCGTGGGCCAAAGGCATAGCGGCTTGGAAATGTGGCTTGCGGCACGTGTTGGCATGTGCCAATGGCACGTGCGGCCATGTTGACCTAGTTGCAAGTCTTGCAAACCTTGGGCGCTATGTTGGGCGTGGGCCAAAGGCATAGCGGCTTGGAAATATGGCTTGCGGCACGTGTTGGCATGTGCCAATGGCACGTGCGGCCATGTTCACCTAGTTGCAAGTCTTGCAAACCTAGGGCGCTATGTTGGGCGTGGGCCAAAGGCATAGCGGCTTAGAAATATGGCTTGCGACACGTGTTGGTATGTGCCAATGGCACGTGCGGCCATGTTGACCTAGTTGCAAGTCTTGCAAACCTAGGGCGCTATGTTGGGCGTGGGCCAAAGGCATAGTGGCTTAGAAATATGGCTTGCGGCACGTGTTGGCATGTGCCAATGGCACGTGCGGCCATGTTGACCTATTTGCAAGTCTTGCAAACCTTGGGCGCTATGTTGGGCGTGGGCCAAAGGCATAGCGGCTTGGAAATATGGCTTGCGGCACGTGTTGGCATGTGCCAATGGCACGTGCGGCCATGTTGACCTAGTTGCAAGTCTTGCAAGCCTAGGGCGCTATGTTGGGCGTGGGCCAAAGGCATAGCGGCTTGGAAATATGGCTTGCGGCACGTGTTGGCATGTGCGGCCATGTTGACCTAGTTGCAAGTCTCGCAAACCTAGGGCGCTATGTTGGGCGTGGGCCAAAGGCATAGAGGCTTAGAAATATGGCTTGCGGCACGTGTTGGCATGTGCCAATGGCACGTGCGGCCATGTTGACCTAGTTGCAAGTCTTGCAAACCTTGGGCGCTATGTTGGGCGTGGGCCAAAGGCATAGCGGCTTGGAAATATGGCTTGCGGCACGTGTTGGCATGTGCCAATGGCACGTGCGACCATGTTGACCTAGTTGCAAGTATTGAAAACCTAGGGCGCTATGTTGGGCGTGGGCCAAAGGCATAGCGGCTTGGAAATATGGCTTGCGGCACGTGTTGGCATGTGCCAATGGCACGTGCGGCCATGTTGACCTAGTTGCAAGTCTTGCAAACCTAGGGCGCTATGTTGGGCGTGGGCCAAAGGCATAGCGACTTAGAAATATGGCTTGCGGCACGTGTTGGTATGTGCCAATGGCACATGTGGCCATGTTGACCTAGTTGCAGGTCTTGCAAACCTAGGGCGCTATGTTGGGCGTGGGCCAAAGGCATAGTGGCTTAGAAATATGGCTTGCGGCACGTGTTGGCATGTGCCAATGGCACGTGCGGCCATGTTGACCTAGTTGCAAGTCTTGCAAACCTAGGGCGTTATGTTGGGCGTGGGCCAAAGGCATAGCGGCTTAGAAATATGGCTTGCGGCACGTGTTGGCATGTGCCAATGGCACGTGCGGCCATGTTGACCTAGTTGCAAGTCTTGCAAGCCTAGGGCGCTATATTTGGCGTGGGCCAAAGGCATAGCGGCTTGATTTGGCATTGTTGCCATGGTGCGCAGTATGCGGCTTGGTTTGGCATTGTTGCCATGGTGCGCAGGGTGCGGCTTGGTTTGGCATTGTTGCCATGGTGCGCAATATGCGGCTTGGTTTGGCATTGTTGCCATGGTGCGCTTGAGATGCGGCTTGGTTTGGCATTGTTGCCATGGTGCGCGATATGCGGCTTGGTTTGGCATTGTTGCCATGGTACGCAGGGGTGCGGCTTGGTTTGGCATTGTTGCCATGGTGCGCCTTGATATGCGGCTTGGTTTGGCATTGTTGCCATGGTGCGCGGGGTACGGCTTGGTTTGGCATTGTTGCCATGGTGCGCGATATGCGGCTTGGTTTGGCATTGTTGCCATGGTGCGCGTGGTGCGCTTGGTTTGGCATTGTTGCCATGGTGCGCGATGATGCGGCTTGGTTTGGCATTGTTGCCATGGTGCGCAGTATGCGGCTTGGTTTGGCATTGTTGCCATGGTGCGCAGAATGCGGCTTGGTTTTGGAATTAGGGTTCTGTGTCGAAAACCCTAATCTGGTATTTTAAAAAAAAATATCCCTATTAATTATTTACACTTGAGTTAAATGCTCTTAGTTAATGTGTTGCGGGTAACACTACGTCATGGGGTTTTACGATTTTACCCCTTGTTTAAAAACCACCATCAACATTAAGTCCCCTGCTTAGCTCGGAACAGGGGATTTGTTGCGAGGTAAGCATAAGATGGTGACAGACTATCAACAGCAAACCGTAAAGAGAATTGAGGGGCTTGTCTGACCTTTTATAAATAGGATTTGGAATCCTTGCCTCAGGCGTTTTGCACAAATCGGGAGGCTGGCACAATTGGTGGGGCCAGTGCGGCTTGGGCTACGTTGGGAAGTTGGCGTGAGTTGGGAACCGAGTGTGCTAGGCGGTGAGACCAGGCGCGATGTGGAAGTCTGTGCGTGCTTGTAGGCGTGACACAGGAAATCACGTGTCTTTGGCCGGTGGGGCGGCGCAATGTGGAAGTCTGTGCGTGCTTGCGGGCGTGACTGGGAAATTGCGTGTCTTGGCCGGGTGGGGCCGGCGCAATGTGGAAGTTGTGCGTGCTTGCGGGCGTGACACAGGGAAATTGCGTGTCTTGCTGGCTGGTGGGGCCGGCTCAATGTGGAAGTTGTGCGTGCTTGCGGCGTGACACAGGAAATTGCGTGTCTTGGCTGGTGGGGCCGGCGCAATGTGGAAGTCAGTGCGTGCTTGCGGGCGTGACACGGGAAATTGCGTGTCTTTGGTGGGGGCGGCGCAACGTGGAAGTCGTGCTTGCGGGCGTGACCAATGTAAACAATGAGGGAGTTTCTTCCGATAGCAAAGTTTCCTTATCTTGCTTTCCTTCACGTGCGGCTTCCATTAGGGCATCATCCATGCCAAAAAATCTGGAAGGATTATGTCTTTCATTGCTCCCTTTCCTTTTTTAAGGTTCCGTATTCATACCCAAAAATAATTGCATCGTCTCCTCGTTTGAGAAAAAGGTTCTTCTTGTTGGATTTCTCTCTTTGCCATGTCGCGTGATTCGAATCATCTTCTAACCAGTCAGGTTCTCCGGATGAAGGTGCGAGGTCTGACTCTCGCATGAGCATCCCAATAAAGGTTATTCGGGTTAAGAAAATCATACCGGTATGTTTTCTTCTTCTTTGGCGGACTGACGTACATTTTACGCTTGTTGTATAAATGGAAAATTTCCCTTTTGTGCAGAGATATCCCGTTGGAGCATGCGTTATCGTTATCGACGAGGATGACCTAGTCGTTCCCCTTCCTTCAAGCCCGACCTTGTTGGATCACTGCCGAGACTTGGAGGACGCTGATTTAGGGCTCTATCATACGAAATGGGATGCGGCGAAAGTCCCCGGTCATACTTCGGTTTGATATGATGGAATGGATGAATACGTGAATGTAACCTTCTGGCGTGTTTTTGGAGTTTTCGGTGCACATGTACGGATTCATGTTGAGAAATTCCGCGGCTCGTAAAACCTCGATAGTGATGATGTTCTTACCGCACCCTAGAAGAGTAGAGGACCTTGTTGTGGGTACGGATTTTTGGTGGACTGTTCTTCGTAGCTTTGACGGTGAAGGGATCCCTGTATATCTTCCGTTCTCAAGTATGGTTTACGTGTTTCCATCTTTGTGGTAATCGTTGCTTTGCGGTGAAGCTCGGGCTGGTATCAACGAATGAGGGGCAACGAGTTCTTAGTAGGAGATGTAATCAGGAGAAACTACATTGTCGTGGTAACAAAGTAGGTTGGTTGATATTCTATGAGCTTCCGTGGACGTAAAAGGATTGGCTGGATGCGTAAGCGAGCAAACTGTCCATGATCACGAAGTTTTGGCGAGATGGATTAAAAGGTGTCCATGACTACGAAGATTGGCCTACCGTGACTATGTTCCTTGATATGGGGAGTGTGGCGGCACGACCCTTTGCGAAGGAGTGGCATTGAAGCGAACGTTGAATCGAAGCCGGCTGGCCGAGAACGTTGATGCGTAACTACTTCCGGAGAGAACGTTGATGCGGAGCTACTTCGGAGAGAACGTTGAAACGACATCTCGCAACTCTCGAGCCTTGACGGCTACCATTTTGAAGTCGGAGGCGCGTCACGTTCTGTCAAACTCGACATCCCTTAAGAGAAAAAGAGGTTAGGAGTCCCCAGTTACATCTGTCGATCGTGCTTTCTAGGAGAGGTTGGGGTTTGGGAACGGCTTCCCTGGCTGGAAACGCCTGCTTTCCTGATGCGGTGCGGTTGAGAGATGCAAATATGTCTTGATGCTATGCCTTGGAGAAATATAGAATCTCACATAACTGTTTCATCATAGACCGTACGACTTTGTGGGCGAAGATCCAATTATGAGGGTCCCGACAGGAAGAAGGGTCTCTGTGAACTCGGGAGAGTTGTTGGTTTCCATTGCTTTCGATTTTGTAGAAGTCCTTCCGATCTTCACGTGTGACGAAATTAGATTGATTATCCCCTTCTCTTCAAGCGTTCAAGAGCAACGCGAGCCTCTTCATCTATAACGCGCGTCCCGCTGAAGTATCTTTCGTCTTTTCATCGAATCAACGGTGCTAAAAGGAGGTCGGCTTCTTCCGGATCTTCCAAGATCTTGCCCGATGGTGGAGTAGCGTCTCCGGTGACGGTTGGAGCTTTCATGCTTGAAGAACCGTTGGGGTGGCGGAAGTGGCTCGGGTTCGTGATCGTAAGTGTATCGTGCGGAGATGACATGGTTTTGATCACGAAGTCTTTGGAGCCATGGCGCTGTTTCGAAGGGCGAGGATGGTGCCGGAAGGTCGCAAGATGTTAGCGCTGGAAGGATGCAAACTGTTAGCACAAAGTGTGGTACTGCGGCTGGCATGCGCGTGCGGCATGTGTGCCTGGTAAGCGCGTCTGGCAAGCGCGTCTGGCAAGCGCTTCGGAAACGCGTCCGGTAGGCGCCGATCATCTTGGAATGGGCGCCGACTTGGTGTGGACGCCGGCTTGGATTTCAAGATGGTGTGGACCATTGGCTTGGCACGGTCTGGCTTGGCGTGGCTTGGACTTGTTCCTGCATGGCCCGGTTTCCTCTTCCCATATCGTAGTTTCAAACAGAAATCCTTTCCTTATTCAAATTCAAAAAGTGTTATGCTTATGAAATGGGTTGGCTCCCCTTTTACCTCGTATCTTTGTAATCACGTCATGGTGTTAGCGGTAGCGCCTTGGTAGTGACAAAGTGGGCAAGCATATCCCAAATTGTACTCCAGCTTTTCTCTTTCAATTTGTTTTATTGTTTCCTTGTGCTGGTGTAAACCGTAGCCATAGGTATGCCTTTCATAAACTTGTGGAAATACTTCATCATAGATAATTCTTCAAATGTCACTGTAGTAACGTCTGCTAATAGTGAAAGGTAATTGTTATTGTGCAAAGTAGGTATGTACGTGTACGTGAATTTTTTTCTTTTGAAAGGCAAACAGAGCGCCCGGGTTTATGGTTTTTGTCTTCCTGGATTTCTTGGGTTGATAGATAAATGTTAGCTTTTGAGGATATTGGATTATTTCGGGATGAATGGTTTTGATAATATAACTCGATTATGTTTTGGGAAAGGAATATTGCTTTTCTGAAAGTGTGTGCTAGCAATAGGCACAAGACGTAATAGTACGGCGGTTTTATTAAGAACCTAAAAACAGATCGTATACATTGCCCAATCTAAATTTACTCACTTGCAAACACGCCTCTCCAAGTAAAAGGCGCTTTGTCAGTAGCAAGGCGGCTTTGTCGGTAGCATCGCCGCTAGTCCCCAATTGCCGGTAGCGTCTTCACGAGTCCCCGCTCGGTGTAGTTTTAACAACCGAGCAACCGGGTTTTCTGGCAAAATGAGTCGGACTGAGTCGCAAGTCCACAATCTCTCGTAGCATCTTCAACGAGTCCCCGCTTTTCTCGTGTAGTTTTTGCAACCGGTAACCGGTGGTTTGGTAGTTGAGTCGGATCGAGTGGTAGCATCTTCGGCAAGTCCCCTACCATCTTGACATCCGGGTCGAAGAACGAGATCGGCACCGACATTGTAGCCGATAGATCAATCCTCCCGCTTGTGGTCGCCAATTGTTTATGGGTGAAAATCGTTTCGCCGATTTCCTAAATGCGGTAGGTGAGTGAGAAACTGATTCAAACCCTAAACAAATGTGCCGCACGTGAGCACTTTATAGATTCGAGAGATCAATCAGTACAAGTCCGGCCTAAACCAAGAAATGGCGTTCCAGACTTGCTTTGGCCACAAAGTGGAGGAGAAGGGTTGATTTGGGGGAGGGAAGCAAAGAAAGGTGTTGAGGCGAGAATAACTCCTGGGGAGAGTAGTATCTCGACTTGTATCGTAAAGTGAAAGCTTAGGAAGCTTGCAAGAGATGGAAGCTTTGGGAGAGCTTGCAAAGTTTCCTTTTCCGAGAGTGTAGTATTTTTCTCCCGACCGAGACTTGTTGTCCGGTGAAATAGAAAAGACCTATTTATACAAGTCGATATTGAAACGTACTCCTGGCCTCATGAAGGAAGAGAGTAAAGGGTAAAATAATGGGAGGAGGTGGTAACCGCATGGTTTAATGGGCGAAAACGTTTTTCACCATTATTTCCTCTTTTATTTGACCGCTTTATTCTTTTTCACGCTTTCTTAATGTGAGCGTAATGTACGCTGCATGCTGTGACCGCCAAACCAAAACCCTAAACAAGCATCCCCATTTGTGTCGATGTCTCGAGTGTTGGTTGCATCTTAAGTGCAAGTGGCGCCGCTAGTGGCGCGTGTGGCATGTGCCAATGGCATGTGCGAATGCCTTGGTGGTAGGTTGCACGGTTTGGTGTTAGGTTACCATGTGTGTTTGGCATGTGCCAATGGCATGTGCGGAATGCCTTGGTGGTAGGTTGCACGGTTTGCAAGTTAGGCTACCAGCGTGTGTGTTTAGAATGTGCCAATGGCATGTGCGGAATGCCTTGGTGGTAGGTTGCACTAGTTGCAAGTTAGGCTACCAACAGGTGTGTTTGGCATGTGCCAATGGCTCGTGCGGCCATGTTAACCTAGTTGCAAGTCTTGCAAGCCTAGGACGCTATGTTTGGCGTGGGCCAAAGGCATAGCGGCTTGGAAGTATGGCTTGCGACACGTGTTGGCATGTGCCAATGGCACGTGCGGCCATGTTGACCTAGTTGCAAGTCTTGCAAGCCTAGGGCGCTATGTTTGGCGTGGGCCAAAGACATAGCGGCTTGGAAATGTGGCTTGCGGCACGTGTTGGCATGTGCGGCCATGTTGACCTAGTTGCAAGTCTTGCAAACCCAGGGGCGCTATGTTGGGCGTGGGCCAAAGGCATAGCGGCTTAGAAATATGGCTTGCGGCACGTGCTGGCATGCCAATGGCACGTGCGGCACATGTTGACCCTAGTTGCAAGTCTTGCAAGCCTAGGGCGCTATGTTGGGCGTGGGCCAAAGGCATAGCGGCTTAGAAATATGGCTTGCTCGTGTTGGCATGTGCCAATGGCACGTGCGGCCATGTTGACCTAGTTGCAAGTCTTGCAGCCTAGGGCGCTATGTTGGCATGGGCCAAAGACATAGCGGCTTGGAAATATGGCTTACAGACGTGTTGGCATGTGCCAATGGCACGTGCGCCATGTTGACCTAGTTGCAAGTCTTGCAAACCTAGGGCGCTATGTTGGGGCGTGGGCCAAAGGCATAGCGGCTTGGAAATATGGCTTGCGGCACGTGTTGGCATGTGCCAATGGCACGTGCGGCCATGTTGACCTAGTTGCAAGTCTTGCAAACCTAGGGCGCTATGTTGGGCGTGGGCCAAAGGCATAGCGGCTTAGAAATATGGCTTGCGGCACGTGTTGGTATGTGCAATGGCACGTGCGGCCATGTTGACCTAGTTGCAAGTCTTGCAAACCTAGGGCGCTATGTTGGGCGTGGGCCAAAGGCATAGCGGCTTGGAAATATAGCTTGCGGGACGAGTTGGCATGTGCCAATGGCACGTGCGGCCATGTTGACCTAGTTGCAAGTCTTGCAAACCTAGGGCGCTATCTTGGCGTGGGCCAAAGGCATAATGCTTGGAAATATGGCTTTGCGCACGTGTTGGCATGTGCCAATGGCACGTGCGGCCATGTTGACCTAGTTGCAAGTCTTAAACCTAGGGCGCTATGTTGGGCGTGGGCCAAAGGCATAGCGGCTTAGAAATATGGCTTGCGGCACGTGTTGGCATGTGCCAATGGCACGTGCGGCCATGTTGACCTAGTTGCAAGTCTTGCAAGCCTAGGGCGTTATGTTTCGCGTGGGCCAAAGGCATAGCGGCTTAGAAATGTGGCTTGCGGACGTGTTGGCATGTGCCAATGGCACGTGCGGCCATGTTGACCTGGTTGCAAGTCTTGCAAACTTAGGGCGCTATGTTGGGCGTGGGCCAAAGGCATAGTGGCTTGGAAATATGGCTTGCGCACGTGTTGGCATGTGCCAATGGCACGTGCGGCCATGTTGACCTAGTTGCAAGTCTTGCAAACCTAGGGCGCTATGTTGGCGTGGGCCAAAGGCATAGCGGCTTAGAAATATGGCTTACGGCACGTGTTGGTATGTGCCAATGGCACGTGAGGCCATGTTGACCTAGTTGCAAGTCTTGCAAACCTAGGGCGCTATGTTGTGCGTGGGCCAAAGGCATAGCGGCTTGGAAATATGGCTTGCGCACGTGTTGGCATGTGCCAATGGCAAGTGCGGCCATGTTGACCTAGTTGCAAGTCTTGCAAACCTAGGGCGCTATGTTGGGCGTGGGCCAAAGGCATAGCGGCTTGGAAATATGGCTTGCGGCACGTGTTGGCATGTGCCAATGGCACGTGCGGCCATGTTGACCTAGTTGCAAGTCTTGCAAACCTAGGGCGCTATGTTGGCGTGGGCCAAAGGCATAGCGGCTTAGAAATATGGCTTGCGGCACGTGCGGCCATGTTGACCTAGTTGCAAGTCTTGCAAACCTAGGGCGCTATGTTGGGCGTGGGCCAAAGTCATAGCGGCTTGGAAATATAGCTTGCGGGGACGAGTTGGCATGTGCCAATGGCACGTGCGGCCATGTTGACCTAGTTGCAAGTCTTGCAAACCTAGGGCGCTATCTTGGGCGTGGGCCAAAGGCATAGCGGCTTGGAAATATGGCTTGCGGCACGTGTTGGCATGTGCCAATGGCACGTGCGGCCATGTTGACCTAGTTGCAAGTCTTGCAAACCTAGGGCGCTATGTTGGGCGTGGGCCAAAGGCATAGCGGCTTAGAAATATGGCTTGCGGCACGTGTTGGCATGTGCCAAAGGCACGTGCGGCCATGTTGACCTAGTTGCAAGTCTTGCAAACCTAGGGCGCTATGTTGGGCGTGGGCCAAAGGCATAGCGGCTTGGAAATATGGCTTGCGGCATGTGTTGGCATGTGCCAATGGCACGTGCGGCCATGTTGACCTAGTTGCAAGTCTTGCAAACCTAGGGCGCTATGTTGGGCGTGGGCCAAAGGCATAGAGGCTTGGAAATATGGCTTGCGGCACGTGTTGGCATGTGCCAATGGCACGTGCGGCCATGTTGACCTAGTTGCAAGTCTTGCAAACCTAGGGCGCTATGTTGGGCGTGGGCCAAAGGCATAGCGGCTTAGAAATATGGCTTGCGGCACGTTTTGGCATGTGCCAATGGCACGTACGGCCATGTTGACCTAGTTGCAAGGGTTGCAAGCCTAGGGCGTTATGTTTGGCGTGGGCCAAAGGCATAGCGGCTTGTAAATGTGGCTTGCGGCACGTGTTGGCATGTGCCAATGGCACGTGCGGCCATGTTGACCTAGTTGCAAGTCTTGCAAACTTAGGGCGCTATGTTGGGCGTGGGCCAAAGGCATAGCGGCTTGGAAATATGGCTTGCGGCATGTGTTGGAATGTGCCAATGGCACGTGCGGCCATGTTGACCTAGTTGCAAGTCTTGCAAACCTAGGGCGCTATGTTGGGCGTGGGCCAAAGGCATAGCGGCTTAGAAATATGGCTTGCGGCACGTGTTGGTATGTGCCAATGGCACGTGCGGCCATGTTGACCTAGTTGCAAGTCTTGCAAACCTAGGGCGCTATGTTGGGCGTGGGCCAAAGGCATAGCGGCTTGGAAATATGGCTTGCGGCACGTGTTGGCATGTGCCAATGGCAAGTGCGGCCATGTTGACCTAGTTGCAAGTCTTGCAAACCTAGGGCGCTATGTTGGGCGTGGGCCAAAGGCATAGCGGCTTGGAAATATGGCTTGCGGCACGTGTTGGCATGTGCCAATGGCACGTGCAGCCATGTTGACCTAGTTGCAAGTCTTGCAAACCTAGGGCGCTATGTTGGGCGTGGGCCAAAGACATAGCGGCTTAGAAATATGGCTTGCGGCACGTGTTGGCATGTGCCAATGGCACGTGCGGCCATGTTGACCTAGTTGCAAGTCTTGCAAGCCTAGGGCCCTATGTTGGGCGTGGGCCAAAGGCATAGCGGCTTGGAAATGGGTTTATGACGTGTTGGCATGTGCCAATGGCACGTGAAGCCATGTTGACCTGGTTGCAAGTCTTTGCAAACCCAGGGCGCTATGTTGGGCGTGGGCCAAAGGCATAGCGGCTTGGAAATATGGCTTGCGGCACGTGTTGGCATGTGCCAATGGCACGTGCGGCCATGTTGACCTAGTTGCAAGTCTTGCAAACCTAGGGCGCTATGTTGGGCGTGGGCCAAAGGCATAGCGGCTTAGAAATATGGCTTGCGCACGTGCTGGTATGTGCCAATGGCACGTGCGGCCATGTTGACCTAGTTGCAAGTCTTGCAAACCTAGGGCGCTATGTTGGGCGTGGGCCAAGGCATAGCGGCTTGGAAATATGGCTTGCGGCACGTGTTGGCATGTGCCAATGGCACGTGCGGCCATGTTGACCTAATTGCAAGTCTTGCAAACCTGGGGCGCTATGTTGGGCGTGGGCCAAAGGCATAGCGGCTTGGAAATATGGCTTGCGGCACGTGTTGGCATGTGCCAATGGCACGTGCGGCCATGTTGACCTAGTTGCAAGTCTTGCAAACCTAGGACGCTATGTTGGGTGTGGGCCAAAGGCATAGCGGCTTAGAAATATGGCTTGCGGCACGTGTTGGTATGTGCCAATGGCACGTGCGGCCATGTTGACCTAGTTGCAAGTCTTGCAAACCTAGGGCGCTATGTTGGGCGTGGGCCAAAGGCATAGCGGCTTAGAAATATGGCTTGCGGTACGTGTTGGCATGTGCCAATGGCACGTGCGGCCATGTTGACCTAGTTGTAAGTCTTGAAAACCTAGGGCGCTATGTTGGGCGTGGGCCAAAGGCATAGCGGCTTAGAAATATGGCTTGCGGCACGTGTTGGCATGTGCCAATGGCACGTGCGGCCATGTTGACCTAGTTGCAAGTCTTGCAAGCCTAGGGGCGCTATATTTGGCGTGGGCCAAAGGCATAGCGGCTTGATTTGGCATTGTTTCCATGGTGCGCAGTATACGACTTGGTTTGGCATTGTTGCCATGGTGCGCAAAGATGCGGCTTGGTTTGGCATTGTTGCCATGGTGCGCAGATGCGGCTTGGTTTGGCATTGTTGCCATGGTGCGCAGATGCGGCTTGGTTTGGCATTGTTGCCATGGTGCGCGCAGATGCGGCTTGGTTTGGCATTGTTGCCATGGTGCGCAGGTGCGGCTTGGTTTGGCATTGTTGCCATGGTGCGCGAGGTGCGGCTTGGTTTGGCATTGTTGCCATGGTGCGCGAGATGCGGCTTGGTTTGGCATTGTTGCCATGGTGCGCAGGGTGCGCTTGGTTTGGCATTGTTGCCATGGTGCGCGATATGCGGCTTGGTTTGGCATTGTTGCCATGGTGCGCAAAGATGCGGCTTGGTTTGGCATTGTTGCCATGGTGCGCACGCGGCTTGGTTTTGGAATTAGGGTTCGTGGTCGAAACCCTAACTGGTATTTTGAAAAAATACCCTTATTAATTATTTACACTTGAGTTAAATGCTCTCGGTTAATATGTTGCGGGTAACACTAGGTCATGGGGTTTTACGATTTTACCCCTTGTTTAAAAACCACCATCAACAGCTAGTATTTAATAAGTGCAAAAAAAAGAATGGATGTGTTCTATCTATGGATAAGGTGGCAGGTCATCATAACCACCCTCGTCCGGATGATCTTGAAGGACATGCAATGGCCGCAAGGCTCACTCCTCAAGAAATGGTGAAAATAGCAAAATTTAGGAGAATGGGAATTTCACCAGAGATCATGCTTCGCTTACTAAAGGATGATAACAAGGATAATGTATCATCTTTGACGACCATTTACAATGCAATTGAGACAATCAAATAACGCATCTCTTCATTGCGCATCCGAAGAGTGTTCAATTGGCTCAATCCTTCCATCAAGTTCTTATAATGGATTGCACTTACAAGACTAACAAATACGAGATGCCATTGTTGAATATTGTTGGTCGTACCTCGAAGAAGTCACCGTTTACCGTTGCTTTTTATTTTCTAGAAGATGAGCAAGAACCAAGTTACACTTTGGCGCTACAACAAGTGAAAGCCATATACCGAGATGATGATATCCCCGCGGTTATAGTGACGGACAACGATGTAGCATTAATAAATGCAATAGAGAGAGTCTTCCCATTAGCACATAATATGCTTTGTACGTTCCATATATGGTGTAATGTGATGAATAGGTGCAAGCCTCAAATTTGTCCACCAAAGAGGAAAGCATTTGAAGAGATTAGTAAGCTACCTAAGATGAACAAGCGGATGCAAAAGTGGAATTCGATACACAATACACTATAAATCACGCTAAATGGGTTGCTTTCTCTGGTGAATGGGAGTCAATGACTTGGTCTCTCACCAAAGAAGAGTATAATCTAAATCTTGCGGCATTTATCGAACATTGGTCTAGCCCCGAATATCGCGAGGATATTGTAACGTATGTGGTTAAGCAATGGTTGGAACCGCACAAAGAGCGCTTCGTTTATGTATTTACCAACCACCATAAACACTTTGGGAATCAAGCGACAAGTTTGGTAGAATCGGCTCACCACCAGTTGAAGAAAAATCTTTTTGGATGTGTCGATAATTTTGTGATTGTGTTTAACGCAATGGAGAATTACTTCAATCGTGAGATTGATGGAATTAAAGAGAAGTTCCAAAAAAAGCCGCATCATGAAGTATAAAAAGATGGTAGACAAAGGTGGTAACATCAAGAATATGGCGGACCTTCGGTTGTTCAAGGGACTCCATTATAATGTTTCACGTGCTTGCATTAAGAGGTTAATGGTAGAGGTGAATTGGATTGACATATGGGGAACCAAGCCGGACGAGGTGTGTGTTTGCAACATGATGAAGTCAATGGGACTCCCTTGTCGCCATATGATAGTTAAGTATGAACATGGCATAATCCCTCTAGGCGATATAGATCCATATTGGCAACAATTAAGTTTTGTCCCTCCTCCAAAGGGCGATGTCGGAGAAGAGTTTGGTGACAATGAGATGGGAAGAATCGTTATCAAGATGTACCGGAACATGAACAAACTCGAAAAGCAAATCTTTTGGGATGACATGCGGCCAATCGTTTATCCACACACTTCGGAGAATGTGCACGAACCGAAAAAAGGGAAGGGCAAAGGTAGGCCAATCACCTAAGAAACAAAAAAACAAGTAAGAGAATATGTAAAGGTGTTGGGTAAGAGGAAAAGTGAAATGATCCCTTTTACTAGAGACCCTTGTGGGCATGAGAATACCGCGGCGAAGTATCAAGAAGATTCTAAGAAAAGGTCTAGGAATATTTTGGAAAAGGGCGAAACAAGTGAACGGGATATGAAGAAAAAAGGACCGATGTTACTTGGAAGAGCTACCTCCATATATTATAAAGTACGTCATATCCACTGATGACGTCCCTCCGGATGGTAATTGCGGATTCCACGTTGTCGTACAACAACTAAGGCCTTTCACTGAAGGTGCGAAGCTGTATAATGATAATCAAATCACTTATGTCCGCCAAAGGTGGGAGTTCTAAGATCTTCCAGTAAAGGTTTGTTTTATTTTTTGCCTCTTCCACTAATCAATAAAACAAAAGATATTAGCTTAACCGCTAAATGATTCACTAAATCAGATGCAACATAAGGGTTCTCAGCATAAGGTTTGGTTAATAGCAATAGTTCACGAAAAATAGGCCAACTCTAATTTTGTGTTCCATAGTATAGTTCGGTTACCAAAGATTTTTTGAGAACAAACCGAACTCAACATTGGTAAATGTTAATGAAGAGTTCGGTTTGTCAAAATTTTTATAACAAACCGAACTCAACATGTTTGCAACTACTGAAGAGTTCGGTTTGACAAGATTTTTTGTCAAGAGTTCGGTTACATTTTTTTTTTTGGTAAAGTTCGGTTACTGAATAGTTTTAGATTTTTAACAGTTCGGTTACATAAAAACTCAAATTAGCAGGAAAATTTGTTAAGTTCGGTTATAAAAAAATTTTAGGCTTCTTTGCGAACTCACCGAACTGCCAGTTCGGTGACCTAGTTTTGAAACCTAGAGAACCGAACTGTTCTTCGTGTTCTTCCTTTCAGGAAGTTCGGTTAACAAAATAGGGTTTTTTAGAAACTTGACCTAGCCGAACTATGCACTGTAACTTCCATTTGAACCTTATTTTGATGATTTATATTCAATTAAACGAATCAAAATCAAATTAAAAGTAATGGGTTTGTTGCAAAATACCTGCGAATCGGTCCCATGGCAGAAAGAGGCTTCTGCAGGCGTCTATTATACTGGATTATGGCTTCACTTAGTTGTTCCACTTCTTTACGAAACTCAAAATCACTCGGCTGATTTGCTAGATGTCCCAATCGAGGACCTTCTCCTTGAAGTCTTTTGGTTTGCTTTCGAAGAACCATTCTTATAGTCGATTGATTAATCGACGATGACAATTTTTTGAATCGACGATTAATCGATGAAGACGATGTTGAAACGGGGAAGAAGAGAAGAACAGTCTTCTGAGAGGAGAAAACTGTTTTTTTTTTTTTTTTTTTTTTTTTTTTTAGATTAAGTTAGAGGAAATTATTAGGTTAGGGTTAATTTTAATTAGGGTAATAGGCAAAATAGTTATCTCATGATTTTTAGGACATCCCTTAACATTGTAGGGTAGGAGGCCTTATAAAAGAATGGTCCCCAAAAAAAGGCTGGTCCCCAAAAAACGGTTCTTTCTTATACAAAGTATATATCTATAAGAAACTCGGCCCAATAAGTCCATTCCTTCTTTATGAAGTGTAAATGCAAAAAGTGCATGTAGAGACATTCGAACATGTGACATCTGCTTCCTAATACAAGCGGGAATCCACTGATCTTTCTTTCACGACTAAAATGAAATATATTATCTATATATAGTAATATAAACGTAAATAACAACATTCCCTCCCCTTGTTTAATTAAGATAATTTTTTTTATTATTTTATATGTGCCGAATTTTTAGTTCCGAACTCAAATTAGTAAAACGAATTATACGCGTACGTATGTCGTTCCGAACTATTACCGTATTACGAACCGTTGACCGACTTCTTGACCGAATTCCAATTACCAAAATCCGTATAATACTCGTACGTTTGTCGTTCCGAATGTTTCCTGCACCGAAATTGCTAACTAGGATACAGAGTTACAAATGCGCCAGCCACACCTACTGCGCCATGCCAAATGCACCTCGCCATGGCCCCATGCCGCGCCACCATACTGGCCTTCACTACGTGGCTATCAAAACGAAGGCACGCAACAATCAACGGTTGCCCTTCATTCCCAGGAGCAAATCCTGGCCGTCTATGGTTACCAAACGACCTTTGCCCCAAAACCCTAGCTTGGTCACGCACCTAGCCCAAGCTAGTCACGCCATGCGCCTATGGCGAACCCTTGGCCCCACATGCCAAGCCAAGATAGCCGCGCCATGCCAAACGCACCTTGCCTTGGCCCTAGCCATGCTAGTCACATCATGCCAAGCCAAACGCCCTTGCCTTGGCCCTAGCCACGCCATACGCCCATGGTAAACCCTTGGCCCCACATGCCAAGCAAAACCGCACCTAGCCAAAGCTAGCCACGCCCAAGGCGAACCCTTGGCCCCACATGCCAAGCTAAACCAAACCTAGCCGGGATTCGTTGATGGTGATTTAAGATTTTCATGATGTTTGTGAGACGTGGCCAGTTTCATAAGTTTTCTTCATGAAGAAGATGGTTTGAAGACTTTTATCAGTTTCATGGTGTTTTGGTCGAAGAGATGGTTCTATGAAGATGGAAGTTCGGGTTTGAGCTTCAAAAGTAATTCTACGGGTATATAGAGAGGGTGAATAACTCTGGTGGAAGACGAAGGTGATTTCCTGTGATCGTATCATGCTTGGAAGCATGATCCGAGGTGGAGAATTGTGGGGCCAGTCGGTTATACATAGTTTAGTTTTTGGAAGAAAACCAAAACTAGGTCGGTGGTTTGGTTTATCCAAAACTTAGGCAGTGATTAATTAGGTTAGTTAGCCGGTAAAAGAGTTTGAGACAACTCTTAAGGGTTTACTTATTCCTAAGGTAATGATATCTTAAGGGCCAAGTTTGTATCTCTATATATAGGACTAGAATTGTAGGTTTGTGAATAATCCAACCTAAAAGACTGGTAAATCCTTGAGCTTAGGATTTTGGTCTCTTTGGTAGGGAGGGCCGTGTGCTACCGTGAAGGTCAATATTGGTGTTAGAGAAAAATTTGTAGAGAGAAGATTTTGGTGTTCTAGTGAGCCCTAAACCAAGTTTCTAGACGGTTTCCATGTTTTTCCTCTGTTAGTAGCAACGGAGTGATGCACAAACTATATCGATGCTCATGTCGAATCATCAAGAGTGATGCAATGTCTTGAAAAAATTGCATCACTTTTAGGACAGTAAAAAAACAGGTTGGAGATCTTCTCTTTTAAGACAAACATTATTAGCAACCATTTCAGAAAGATTTTTTGCTAATTCCAATGGTTCAAGAGCATTATAATACACTTAATTTTTTGAATATGTTGGAGTCTTATGCAACACCCCAAACAACTCAGACTTTATTGGTGACTTTCCTTTAACTGCTTTCAGCGTCTTTCCTAGAAACAAGAATTTAAACAAATGGTGATCTTAACTCTAAAGTCTGCACCCAATCCAAGATTTATCATTGAAACATACAAAACATGCTTCGCACCTCTCCTAGTAAAACCCAAACATACCAAAATGTAAGGGAAATGCTCCACACGACCATACCCTATTAGTGATGTAATCGAAGTGTAAGTTAACTTTCTATTTTCCCTACTATTTATGGATTTTCTTATCCACCTAACATCACGCTGGTTTTTTTTTTTTTTTTAATCCAAGATTCCATACAAAGCAGGCACAAGATAGCAAAAAGAATAAGCAAAAACTTACTATTACCACCTGCCAAATAACAACAAATATGAACAATTAAGCAAACACAAAATTGGTCAATTAATCCAATAACGACAATTCTTGGGTGAAAAAGACATGTAAAATTTGATATTGTTCAAATAGACGAGAATGTAAAAATATATAGGCAGAATATAAACAGTTTCATCCTACCCATTATCTAATACATTTTATTATTTTTAATTTACATCAGGATACTTCCAGTTTTGTCCTCGCTCTTTTTTAAGTTTAAGACAAGATGAATCCAGTTTCATTCTGCTATTTTTTTGGTGTCCATTTTACCCACTATTAATTTTTAGTCTGTCCATTGTAACTATGTTTTATAAATATTTGGACAAATAACCTAAGTTTCATTAAACAAAAAAATCGACAAAACAGATGCAGGAGCGAGAAATTAAAAAAAGGAAAGCCAGACCAAACGACACTAGAGTAATAACAATGGACACGAAAGGACACCAACACTTCCTTTTCTTCAGTGGTACAGCTTATACCACATAACCATGAAGTCAAGGGTTCAAGTTCAAGGTGTGGTATCAACAGTGAGAGGGAGAAGAAGAGAAAAAGAAAACCAGGTATTCTATAATACCTTTTTTTTCTTTTTCTTTTATTAGTCTTTTATTAGAGTAGTTTCCAACCCCATTGTCTGCTTTTTCAATCTTAAACGCACGACGTCCAGAGTAAAGTTGCACGTAATGTGGTTTTCCGTGAGGCTATACGTCCACTGCTCAGCCCCGAATTCAATCACCAGCCTAGGTTTATTCGACTTTTGAAAACATCGTTAGGTCCATCATGGTCGTAACACTCGTAACACGTCCCGATTCAAATGAAGTACTATTCTTTAGGGTTCGATATCCTTCACCAATTAAAATCCAAATCCAAACTTTCTAATTGAAGGGAGTTTCGATTTAATCGGCATTATTGGGGTGATATCTTTATCTCATCAAAACCCAGTTATCGCAGTCTAATTTCCACAACCACCGGTAGAGTCTATCTCTGTTTGCATTTCGACTATGAGATTGCCAACCGATTCGGTATAATAAGCCCCCTACTCCCTAGATCCTTTGTGATTTTCATTATCCCTTCCTTGTAACTTGTTTCGGTCGGTATTCTAGTGGGGATATTGTTATGTAGAACAGTACCCGGAAGTTAGTGTGCATGTAACCTTTGTACTAGACATGATACCTTTATAATCCTAGTTGCTGTTCGCCTTTGTTACACTACAACAAAAACATATATGGATCATTCTTAAAAAGTGTGATCTAAGTACTGCTGTCTGTGATCTTTGCCGGTATAATCTAAAGGGTCATCTATAGATCACAATTCTTTTGCAATGAAAAGTGTGATCTTACCCTGTGCAAAGAACTCAAAGTTTTTAAGAGTTGAGATCTAAAGGCAAGGTTTTTCAAAGACAAGGTTTTCAAAGTTGTGATCTTTCCTCTAAGTTTTCAACCCAAATTTACCCTATGCAAACAATAAAACAGTATATTTCAATCCTGCACCTGTAATTCAAATTGATAACTGATATAAACAAAAACCAAAATTGTATATAAATGGCAAATAATGTCATTGAACAGGATTGCACATTTTTGCTGAATCTGCTGATTTACTCAGATTAACTACACATCAAATTCCTAGATAAGAGCTACCAATAAGTGTTCTCGATAAGATATTCAAGCAGACCATATATTATTCCTTACATGTCTAGCACCGATTTATCTCAAACATGTTGGAGCTTTACAACCTTGAGAGTACGGAGAATGAAGTTAACTTTGAAAAGCTCAAGAATACTTGCAGAATCCGTGGGGAGTATTTTGCACGCCTTCTTCTGCAGCAAACCCTTCACTACTCTGCGAGTTGAAAATCATAATCAAGTTCGGACAAGTGAACGATACAGATAAAGACAATAAGTAAGAACATAAGAGAACCACTAATGCTAGATTTACTAATGAACTGAGACGGGGGTAGACAGACAAGTACCCTGAGCACCATTTGCCTTTTTAATGACCAGAGGTTAAGGTTCTTAATTTATGAAAATCAAAAGATTAATAACAAGAGACAGTATTTCACACTCTCAACCTGATGAGAACAAAGGTATTAGTCGCCAGACTATCGGTTTTGTACTACAATTCTAAAGACAATCACCTGCTCAAATGACGTTTGCGCTGAAGATAGTATTGTTGGATGAGTACCTCTCGTAACCTGTAGCCAAGGACAAATTTGCAGATTAGATTGTAAAGTATATCAAATTCAGTAAGTTATATTCACGTATACAAATATACAAAGATGCAAAAGGATGTACGGGGGATAAATTATCATCCACGGGATAGAGCAACCCTGAAAACAACATAGCAAGACAAAAACTAAAAGAATATTGAATCCAATACGCAAGACATAATATCAATGCTTATGCATCAATAATCACGTGAAGTCAATATCCTCATAATGATGCACACATATTTCATTCAAAAGATGTACAGTACCTGCCACCGCATATTGTGAACTCGCATAACCTAATATTCTCTCCACTGAAGATTGATGTCTAGGGAACAGCTCACCACGGGTATCCTTGACAAAAATATCCAGTTGCTCAAGTTAGATTAGATGTCAACAATAAACATAGATTCAGATAACTAATGTCAAATAAGGCCAGCACCAACCTTTCTCTTCCCCGCGTATCTAACGTTCTTCTCACCACCAAATGAATATCCATAAGACACTTCCACTTTAGAAGAATCATGATTCATAATATCACGACAATTAATCTCATCCAATACATATCTCCTGGAACTTTGCTCTTCTGCCATTTTATGTTCAATTCCTTCTTAATTATCCACATGGTTTTGTAAAATTAATTAACTGTTGAAAATAATTCGAGGAACAACGTAGTACCAGGACACAATTCACTACTCTTTTAGCCAAGAAATGCCTCCAAATCATCCCTGGCTCAATACAACAATACTCCATTATATACTCCTGCAAACAAACGGAAAATGAATTGAGATATAAGAACAAACTTTCTGTACAGACCAACTGAACCAGAGAATACATGAGGCGTATGTAAGAGTTCAAATTCCTATTGTACCTGCCACAAGCTCATAGGATAGTGGTTTACATGCTAAAAACAAAGTACTGGACTTCAACCTGGTTGGAAACTCTCCTACGAGTATCATAAGCAGCCGTTGGAAACCAACCTGGTTGTTTTCCTTCTTCACCGCCTGGTCCAAAGTAACACATAACTAAGATTAAACTTTGGCATATCTAAGCCAGAAGACATATCATGTTCATATATGGGTCCCAAAATCACCAAGAAATGGAAAACATCGGGGTATAATATATAAACCCATAGAGAAACAAAAGCAAGAATATCAATTAGCAAACTCTTACAAGCATAGCTATCAATATCTTAGACAGGAGTTGATGAGCTTGATGTTGCATTTTCAGGTCCCTCAAATCACAAACAGAAGTCATAAATTCCCGATTTTGGCAACTACCCACATATAATAACTAGTTTGTAGTGAATTCATTCCTGATTATGTTAAATTTACAAATTCACTTTTCGGTTAAACATTACCAAGTTTTCAAAGCCACATCCGCAAAGGAAAAAAACACAACATTGACTGAATGCATGCTAACCAAAGATTCTGTGAGATAAGAGAGAAACATTCAGTTAAAAGGGAGAACCCCAACATTTCTATGTAACCAATTTCATTGACATGAGTCAGTTCAATAATGCCTTCACATAGTTAGTTCGTGCAAAAGACAAATACTTTTGAAATGGAGGGGTAAATTCACTCCCGTACCTGAAAATTATTATAAAACTCAAACAATCGAGCATCTTCAAGTTCTTGAGACTGCAAAGTTCTCTCCCAAAATGAACAACAAAATGCTTCTTGCAATTATGGAAACAAAACAATCTTCAAATTATTAAGAAAATTATTACACAAAAACATTAGTAGGAATACTGAAACCTGAAAAACCTACTTAAAGTTCGAATGGAAAAAAACAGGGGAACATACAGTTTAAAGTGATGCGTGAAATAGAAGTTAATACAATTGATGCAAATAGCTAAAACAAACATACCCTGGAATATGGTGATAGCTTTAACCTCCTAATATAAGCCAATGAACTATCATCTAGAAGAACAAAAACAACAAATTAATATTTCCTCTCTGGTTAATATGCTAACAGATACCCATAGCAACAAAAAAAAAAAAACAATGCTTATGCATCAATAATCACGTGAAGTCAATATCCATAGCCATCCGAATAAGATGACCAATAGAAGCCCCTTGAAAGAGAGTCGAAGTCATACAATTTCTTAAGACCACTAAACTACAAATCCAGGAAACAATAATAAAACAGAGAAGAATAAGAAGCAACAATAATTACCTCCTCATATGCAGGAGTCATGCTTAGCCACAAAACACATCCTATATATGTAAATATTGGGAGTAAGCCTCAACTGAAGCAAATATCAAAGCACGGGATATAAGAGATAAACCTGCAAAACCAAATCAAATTAAATCTACAAATTCTAAATTAAATCATAAAACCACTAATGATAACCTGGCAATAATATCAACAGATTTGTGGCTTACATGCTAAAAACAGAGTATTCGGAGACGGAATAGAAGCATAATTTCAGATCATAGAACTTTAATGATTGGTAAACCACTAAGGATTCAAACTGTATCTTATGGTACCTGAAATTCAAAGAGCAACATTACTTAAATAGTCTAATAGAACTTAGTATGATGGTGAAACAGGACAATGGAGTTTTTGAGAAATCTACCTTGCCAGAAACAAGGGAAGTAGAGAAGGAATACTACGGTCTGCTTTTGCCACCAATGATGTTGATGGTTTTTGTAAATACACTGGAGCCCTAGGATTTTGTGAAACATAACAAGGTTTCCGAGATGCCTACAAAACAGCACTCGTATAAACTTCCAAACAAGAATCTAAACATTGCATTATCTCCACATAATTGCATTGATATTACGCCAAGTTTAAAGAGATCTCAACTCAAGATTTACTTTTTAGGGTTTGAATTAAAAGTGACACAACAAAATTGTTGAGCAAATTGATGCATTCGTGCATATATACATCGGTGACTATGTGATCACCATTTATAACAACTCTATCGCTTAGAGAGCAAGTTCATTGGTGTCCCGTATTTCATAACGAATCATCCCCATTGCAGGGGTTAGTCGCCAATGAAAATCTTTGAATTTCCAAGGTGAATGTTGGAATTGAATTATCTGATCAATTGAGCTTGCGTAGTAACGTTAGGTGTGGATTTCGTTGTAGCCACACCAAAGATTTCCCGATGAAGTAGAAACAAGAATACCATTCTTAAGTGAGTAGAAAAATCCAATTGAGATGGGTCGTCATTTCTTAATAAAAGAGATAGTTCACAATTTGGAATAGCAATAATAGTAAGGGCTATGTTAAAAACCGACTAGCGTGCAACTAAACTAGTGTCACAACTTAAACATTCATCACAAACCAAGGTTATTATTCACTGATTCTCACCATGAATTGCAACAAATTGAGATTTCAGGCTTGCTTAGATAGATGGGTTAGGTAATATAAAAAAAAATCTGAAATTTAGAGAAAACAAAAATAGATAACAAAAAATTATTGTGAAAAACCAAATGGTAGATCTCATTACAACTAAAAATAATTTTACATAATACATTGGGTATTTTTTTCTTTAATGTATTACTTCATTTAACTTCTTTCTCGCCGTGAGACGAGATTGATGAACAGAAACTAAACCCCATTCACCGAATACATCTCAAATTCCAAAGAGTCAAGACAACCTGAAGAAACACATGATATTGCTTGATCTTCAAATTTTATTAAAAACCATATTGAATAGATTCAATCTGGAGAAACAGATGAATTCCTCAAGTTTTCAATTTTCTTAAACAACTTGGAATCCCCACATTGAACAACAAATATAAAGGATAAACAATGGATGAGAGGAAAAATTAGAATGCCAGTATAATTCGTTGGTGATGATGTTAGCGAAGCATCTGCCATGATATTGTTTGGGTGCCATTCACAATAACAGACATAAATGTGATAAGATAAGAGAGTTTTTGTTTGTTTAGGGTTAGGGTTTTGTTTTCTTTTTCTCTACACAGAGAAGAGAGATGGAGGACGCAAAAAGTATAATCTCTAGAGAAGAGAACTATACTACTTATAATGCTTAAAATCTGCCCGTTATTAGGTTAGGGTTTATTTATTACCCTTGATTTCAGTTTCCTTCTTTCATCTAACGACTCATCACATGTACTTGACTGACTGTAATTTTTGACCGTAGTATACGTGCTATAAACGGCTCTGATATGTGCTTCATATAAACAAGGAAAATTTTAAACGATAGGATCGTTTTATCATCTGAGTGTAAATCTTGGAAAGTTGTGGCTCTCTGGTTAATAAATAGCTAGCAATTCGTTATTCTAAAATTCATCATGAGTTTGATGAATTTCTTTTTCAAAAAGTCCTAAATTTCGAAGAAAAATCTCAATTTTAAAATTTGTCATTTTATATTTTGCGTTACCCAGAGTAGGAAGATTCAAACTTATGAGCTTCTTTGAAGACTTATGATTTGCATAAACTCGAAGCTGCTACACATCAAACTATTGTAATAGGTATTTAGCTTATGTCTGCTTTGTAAGCAGCATTTCGGAATTAAAGTTAAGCACAACATCATTGTAACCAGAGATGAGGAAATTGAGCCCATGAGTTTCAATGACAATAAACTTAATATCAGAATCCACTTAGTTGGTGGGCCTTTAGTTGTAATCAAGACCGTTTCAACAGAACTTCCTCCACTTTTGGTGGCCTAAATCTGAGTAGTTGAACGTTAATTGTGGAATTCGTCTATCAACTAATAATAAAGTAGTATGAAGCTGGGTGACTTAAAATACGCATTGCCGCACAAATTCTGCAATTAGTTCAATAATCAATGTGCCCCATTGTAACCCAAATCTGGAATCTCTCACCGCCGCGTTTTAATTTTTCTTCATCTGTGATCTAAGATTTTCAATTTATCATTGTCGTGTCACAATTTGTCAAGAGATATGCTTCTCAATCCAAAATATCTCCTAAGATGCTGCGCCAGCGATCCTAAATCCACTCCAATAGCAGAAGAAAATGCTCCACTTTTGCTCATCTCCAAACGGTGTAACTAAGGTGTAATTAACTTTTGTCTATTTACCCTACTACTTATTGAGTCACCTAGGGCTTCATTTTAGTTTCTTTTAAAAACTGCCTCTTCTCAATCTCTTTCTTCTCAGTTTGACGCCGCCTCAAAGACAACCATCATAGATCTGGATCAATGATGACTCCTGATGTTGATAATCGATCATCAACAAGAAGAACAAGACACTCAGCATAATGATCTCTGCTCTCAACATAACTAGTATGTTTTTGTGAGGCGGTCCATGGCAGCTTGACATGACGCAACTAGAAAAGCAGACAATCTTACCTTGATTCAGTTAATGTTATTTTAGATCGGCCAATGTAGCAACCATTAGGGCACAGGTAAAATCTTACCTTGATTCAGTTAATGTTATTTTAGATCTCTGCTGCTGCTATTTTTCAACATTTTTTTTGTTAGTTTTTTTTTTTGTCTTCTATTTGGATTTTAGAAAATTTGATTTTAATGAAATCATCTAGATATTTGGGGTGAATTATTATTTGTTGTTAGGTTCTAAGGGTTTTTGTTTAGGAAGAATTTGTTGTCATTTTTCGGGGTAATTCAAGGGTTTTATTTTGGTTTATATTTTTTTTTTTTTTTTTTTTTTTTTTTTTTAATTTCATTTAGTTTGATTTGCTTGGGATTGTAACTTGTTCCTATTTCTGTTTTTATTTATGCTCTAGGTTTTGGGTAATTACTGCTTGGTGGAAATTGGGAATTCTAGCAAAATAAACAACTAGTATTTGTATTCTAATTGCTAGTATCAAGTCTCATTTCAGATTTATATGCGATGACGCATTGGTATGAAATTTTTCTATGGCTATTACCTCGACTAGACTTATACTTCTTAAGTTCTAACAGAGTCGTTTAAAATACATCTGGTCTGGGTAATGAATGCAAATTTAGTTCTATGTTGGCTGGAATTGGATCTTTCATGGGGCCGACTCTGTAATGCTTTGAAGTCTTACTGATAATAGTTCTTCGAAAAATGTATCAGGTCTATAAAACTGATTGTCTGGTTTTGGATAAATGATTTTTTGGGCTTGTTGCTAATACTAGAGTGATTATACTACTATTCCTTATTTGTTTCATTTGATTTGATAAGTTCGACTCTGGACTCTTGCATTAATTAAAGTGGAACTGCACAAGGGAGTAACTTGGGATAAATAATTATATGTAAAATAACTTATATTCTTTGATTTAGACTTATTAGACCACTCAATGGCTGTGAGCCACGGTGTGAACATGCTAGTGTTACGGTATAGTTGACAGTCAAGTTGGTATAGGTTACCTTAGGAGTATCCTAGCTCATAAATGTGTCATCTGATTTCTCTACAGTATACCGAATTAATATGAACATCCTAATGATTTAGGTAATTCCATGTGCTTTATTCTTTCTCGTTCTGACTGTTTGTCGTAGCTACGACTAGATGACACAATTATGGATGAAACTTTCTAGTAATTATTTGCCTACCTATCAAGAGTTTGTTGAAATGTTGGTATGACCATTAGACCGTCAGACTAGTTTAACGGAAACATCTTCCCATTTTAAGGTCCGACTAGCTTTGGATTAATAAAAACTAAATAATTGATTTCATTTCGTAATGGTGCCGCTTGTTGTTTCAGTTTGGTATCCCCTCCATTCTTCAAATGCAGACTGCACCCCTCTTCTTCTCCTCTCCTTCTTCTTCTACTCTTCCTCCATAACGTCTTCATGGGCCTTAAATCTACCCTTCCTTAGTTCAACATGGGCCTGGAGTACATATCCCAACATGACTATTCACTTTTGAGTGATAAATCTGTGCAGGTGAACACCTACCTATTACTAGGGAAATGGGGAATACAAAACTCCCAATTGTTTAGTCATTATTATAGAAGAGAAAGAGGTGCAAGGTATGGATGGACGTATTGTCCCCGTGTCATGCGAAGATGAGGAGCTTATCACATGACATCAAGAAATTTTGAAATCTGAATGTTGAGGTTTTACCACTCTCTCAGTAGAAATGTTGTAGATTTTGTAAGTGAATTTACAATATAATAGCAAATGGCTTACATTTGCTACAGTAATAATCTGAATGACTTAAAATATGCATTGTGGGTTGTGGCCCAAATTGTCTAATTAGTACACCATGTAGTAACCCAAATCTGCTTCCTGACAAGAAATCTGATTGCATTTCAAAATTTCCTTCATGAATAGCTGGTGTACTCTAGTTGTATCTTCATAATTTGTCAAGGAACTCGTAATTTTCTTTTTGATCCAAAATATCTCCCAAGTCCTATCTCAAAATTTATGATTCCGTGATTCAAAACCTGCATAGTGTTCTAAAATTTATAGCGCAATCCAAAACTTGTCTGTGTAACGTAAAATATGACGTAAGGCTAAGTCCTATGGGCTAGATTGGACTGCTAGATTGGCCAAAAAGTGTTGCAAATCATGAAAAAAGTGTGGGAAAAAAGTTAACACTCAATCTGGCTACTTCTCTCTCCTAGCAGTTGCTCGCAGTCGCACTATCGGCGAGATTGAAACGCTGAATAGTGCGGCGCTCAAAAAGTAAAAATTACGCTGAACGGTTCAGCGTTTGAGGAATATTCTAAGGGATCCGCCAAAAAACGCCGAACCAAACGGCGTTTGATAGTAAATATATTTCCATTGAGAAGGAAATATATTATTATTGTAAGTCAACTTCAAAAATTATTGTAAGGAAATATATTATCTGATGATGACAAGTCACTGTCAGCTACACTGACCCGTCTATATTAGCTAGCATTTCATTTTATCGAGCAACTAACCCGTCTGTGCAATAAGATGTATTGTTGTGCAACAGTGATGGGATGGGATGGGTGATAGACACTATCAATGCATCGATCACTGCACACTGACTAGTGAAGTTAATTTAGTTGGTAAATTATCGAGCGCTGTTTGGTTCAGCGTCGGACGCTGCACGGATCAGCGTTTCTCTGCTAGATTCGCCATCCCATAGGACTTAGGAGGTTGCCCTATCTGACGTGGATGGCCAATTTAGCAGCTAAATATCTAGCCCATAGGACTAAGCCTAAAGTTTTAGATCATTCCTAGTTTTTGTTTAGAAGTATAATTTTAGATCTACGAATTGTGCACTGGTGTAACAAGAGTGTAATTAGCTTTTTGTTTAGTTGCCTTGCTATATAGCCGCCTGCGTTAGGGCATCCTCAGTTCATTCCCTAAAAACATCATTCCTAGTTTCCTCTTCCACTTTCGCTTCCTTTGTTTTTCCCCGCCGCCAAAAAAACATCACCACCACAGATCTATGGCTTATGATGTCAATGATCATTAACAATAAGATCGCAGCATGATGGTATCTCTCTCAAACGTAAGATCTTACTCCTCTTCCATTCAATTTTTATTTTGTTATTAGAACTACTCAATTGTAAGGATCACCGGGATTTTTAGAATCAATCAACAATTTTCAGTTGTATGTTTTATTAATTCTCTTCTCTATTGTTTCATCTGCAGTGCAAGGATCAGCTGGATAATTTTATTCTTCTCTATTGATGTTCGTTTGATTTTTTGTGGGATTGCACTTTTGTGTCTTCATAGTGAGTGTGCTTAATTGTTGCTTTGTTGTGGACTCATATAGTAAGGTTCCATCCTCAAGAATTACATCCACAAGAATTACATGAACAGAGATAATGCCCTCTTCCATATATATATAGTCAGGTACCAGGGGTGGACTAGTAATGCCCTCTTCCATATTGCATCGACAAAGGCATGCACCGTTCGCAATGCTTTTACCAGGAAATATCTTCCATCCAGCAAAGGAATTCCTTGATACCGTCTTCAAATTACGTGATCTTAAGGATTCCATCCACAAGAATTACATGAATAGAGATAAAAGAAGAGAATCGTAGTAATGCCCTTTTCCATGCATATTTAATTTTCTAATTACTTTGGTAAGCGCAGGATTGCGGAAGTAGATTTTTTCAGTACAGCTCTAACGGTATTTTCTGATCACATTATCCTTTATCCGACTTACTGATTCAACTGCAGTGCAAAGATCAGCTAGCTCAGCTGGCAATAATCAGTGTTGGTTGAATCTTATGTGTTTGATTGGATATTTTTACTGACAGTCAAGCAAACAATGCAATAATCCAGCAAATCTGTCGAGAATCAGCAAGGTGGGGATCACCAAAAATCCAATCAAAGGCAACCAAATAAGTCATTTAGATGTAAGACATTGTTCAATCAAGGCGCAAATGTGGTTGTGGTTTAGAATCCACAATTGAGGATAGCCATCAAGGAGTTCGATATACAATTAACTGTGTTATTGCGAGGAATAAGGCTTTGAAGAATCATAGTGGTGAGTTTCATATTTATACTATAATGCCCAAAGTGATGCAAATCAACATGAATTTTGAGATAAGAGATAAGCAATGGATGATTTGAGATATTTGAGAGGAAAAGTCATAATGCCCAAAGTGGATAAGATGAGAGTTTGTTTAGGGTTAGGGTTTTGGTTCTTTTGTTTTCTTTTTCTCTACAAAGAAGAGGGATGGAGGAGGCACAAAGTGGATATAATTTCTGTAAGAGAATATAACTATACTACTTATAACGCTTAAAATATGCCCGTTATTAGTTTAGGGTTTATTTATTACCCTTGATTTCAGTTTTCTTCTTTCATCTAACGGCTCATCACATGTACTTGACTGACCGTAATTTTTGACCGTTGTACATGTGCTATGAACCGCTCTGATATGTGCCTCATACAAACAAGGAAAAATTTAAAGGGTAGGATGGTTTTGTCATCTGAGTGTAAATCTTGGAAAGTTGTGGCTCTCTGGTTAATAAATAGCTGACCATCCTTTCTTCTAAAATTCATCATGAGTTTGATGATTTTTTTTTCAAAAAGTCCTAAATTTCGAAGCAATTGCCATCCCTCACTAAAAAGATCTCAATTTCAAAATTTGTCATTTTATATTTTAGAAAAATCTCATTTTGAAAAAGGGTTTTACCTAAATACCCCCATGTTTTTCCTAATTACCACCCCTAATAAAAAAACTTAATAATCTTACACCCAATCTGAAGTGGGTAGTAGAAACTCACCTTCTTCTCCAACTAATACCCTGTATCACTATTACCTGTAATAGCCGCTGCCACCACCATCGCCACAATTCCATCACCTTTAATTTTCTCTACAACATATCCATGTGTAAAATCAAGATCTTATATTAAGATTTTGATTTACATTTTTGTCTTAATATTAATCGCGATATTGATTTTAGAGATAAATTAGGTCTTTTTATCTTGATCATCTTGATCTAGGTTTTTTCTAATTTAGAATAAAAACGGTTTCAGTTTTAATAGGGTGTTTGGCATTCCCAAATGGTTGTAAATTGATCAAGATAAACCTTTGCTAGCTCGGAAAATATACCGCAATATAAGAACAAACATCCTTCCTGCTTCGATGTAGAATATTTGGAAATTTTATAATTAAGATCCATGATTATGTTATGAAGAAGATAGTGGTGACGACAATACATGCAGTAAGTGGAAGTGGTATGAGTATCACCATATTAAGATGCCGGTAGCCTGGTACAGTTACAGAAGAATTGAGTTTGCATTACCCACTTCAAATTAGGTCTCCAATTATTATGTGGGTGGTACTTAGGTAAAGTGTGGGTGGTATTTAGGTAAAACCTTTAAAAAGTCCTAAATTTTGGAACAATTGCCATCCCAGTAGCAGAGTAGCCTTATGAAGATTCAAACTTATGAGCTTTTTTGAAGACTTATGATTTGCATAAATTCGAATCTTCTACACATCAAACTATTGTAATCGGTGTTTAGCTTATGTCTGCTTTGTGATTAGCATTTCGATTTTTCAGAATTAAAACAATTACAAAGACCTTATAACAACGCACTGCCAAATCGCTCTCCCTACTACAAAATATTCTTGGTGGCCTAAAATCCACCAAGTAGCAGGACAAAATGCTCCGATTTTTCTAATGTCCAAGGTGTAATTAACTTTTGTCTATTTACTGTACTACTTTAAAACTCTATTTGTTAAGTTTGATAGCATAGCTTCCATGACCTTTCTTGGGTGAAATTTTCCCACTTCGCTAGTACCTCTGAATCTTTTGAGTTGCCTGCACAAATTAGCTATAAAAGCATGTCAGATATTGCTGAATCAAAAACAAAAAAAGTATGATACCATATGGGTAAAAATGAAATAAATTTAAAACTGCAACGGGATGAATTATGGTTAGATATAAAGATAAATCAGAAAAACAACAAATCAACATTATACCGTAACTTTATAATGGAACACTTAAAACGACATCTTACTTTCGGAATTCTAACATGAAATTTCAAGGAATAACACTGAGATTCTGGGTAAAAAAGTAGCTTGCTCATCCAACCCTTAGTCGATCAAACACACCAAATTTCCTAACCTTCTCATTCCCATAAAAGTATTTATTACAATCCACATTGTTTATTTAAGTTGTCCATGTTTTAAGAAGGTTCCAGAATTTTCTAGAATCATCTTGGTGTTTCCTTATTTTGGTATTAACCTATATAAATAGGTGCACAAGTCTTACGGAAATACACGCAAAACAATCTAGAGAAGAGTTCTCATAACTAGAGAATTTTAGGATTTAGAACATTTTGTTTATAGAGAATTATTTAGGGTTTGTGAACATCATCCTGCTAGTCGTAGTTGTGGTTTCTTCTTTGTAATTTGTTCTATAATAAGAGTTGATCGTAGCCGTTCGTGGACGTAGGCACATTGCCGAACCACATTTAATCTTGTGTCTTTCTGTTTTCTTTAATTCTACGTGATCCAAATAACTAGTGTCTTGTGAAGAGGTTAATTCTAAGGTCTTAATCCTAACAGTTTACACAAGAGAATGTACCAGTAACTCATATACACTAAACCCTTTCAACAAATGTTTATAATTACCATATTTCCGGTATACTGAAACTACTAAGATGTGAACATGTTGATCAAAACATCTGTCAAATGCTTAGATGTTGTAGTCAATAGAGTAGGAATGAAATGTGAAACATGGAGTATGTATGTTCATCCTATTAATGGTAATCCTGTTAGTTATTATGTTTAGTTAAGTAATCAATTTGAAGAAATAAAATGGAATCCTTGGAAAACTTAAGGCCTTGCGATGGCTTAGAAGCATCAAATCCACTAAAGAAAAATTAAACATGCCAATGAGATGGAGAACATGGGTATTTCTTGAAGTATTTCAAAACATAAAAACCCCAAAAATCTCAGTAACTAAACGTATCAACTAAATATCATAATGTACTTCATTCGAAAATTCTTACCTGAAATTATAATTTCAATTAACCTGTACTTGAAAGCAAGCCGAGTAAAGTTTATTAATTACACCGGAATCAATCAAACTAAGGAAGCAATTTATCCAACACCATGGATGAAAGACTAATCTTAGTAACTAATGTAACAGTTGACACCTAAATACATATATGGATGATGATGATGATGAAGAAACATAAATCAAACTGAAATTAAACATGCTTCAACAAACAAACAACTATAAACATATTTGATTTCAGGAAAAGCATATGGTTACCAAAACGATACCTATTTCGTTTGGAAACTCAGTACTCCAATCTCCAATTCAGACCTTTTGGGTTTCCCACGCTGTTAATTGGACGACCAAAGGGAGTCCCTATGTGGTGAAAAAGACTCAATGTTGTCCGTCACAATGTTTGTGCAAAAAAAACAAAATCAGTTTTTTTTCCTAACAATTTCCTGAAATTGAGTTACAATTTGAGATGATAAATCAAATCGATTGGTAATTTCCATCAAACACAAGTAAAGAAACAGATTCACAGTTCAAAGTTAATCGAAACAGCCAATAGATCGATCGGAATCGACTAACTTCAGTATTGTTTCCAAAAAAAAAAAAAAAAAAAAAAGCCGGAGCATTTCATCAACATTCCATCAAATTCAATCAAATTTCTTGAAAATTCTTCCAATTCCCTCATATACAACGATTAAATATTACCTTTTATTTGTTCCAACTCGACAAATTTTACACTTTCAAATTTGAATTTTGCTGAAAAAACAGAGTATTGGGTTATCTCATATGTGAAGAAGACGACCCAAGTTCTGCCTTTTTTGAACTCAGTTGTTTGCACCCACACTTCAAACCCCACAGAACTCGAAGCAGCTGATATTCTACCTCTCTTGGACCCTCGATCATTTGAACATCCCCGTGTAAATCTACAACCTGCACCATTCTTTGGTTGATGAATGTGTTCTCTGTCCATGTGAATACAACGAGTTAAACTGACGAAATGATGATATTCTTAAAAAATTAGGAAAAAATACAGTAAGCTCATAGAGCTGGTGTGAGTATTGATTGGTGGTAGCGGTGGAGTTGCAGATCTACATTTTCAGAAGATGAAGACGAAGAAAGGGGAACAGTAAAGTGAGAGGGAAAGAAAGGGAAAGAAGGACTGATGCACGCAAATACCCTCAATATTTTATAAAATTTTATGTTTTTGGCTGCTGACCGGCGTGGACCTTTATGTGAGCTGCATTGTCATCTTATATGTACAATATGGTCTAAATGGCAGGGAGTATCTTAGCATGGATACTTTCGTGCCCTCTTGATTCCCGACTCCCGAGCAAATGTGATTTAAGGCATCCAACAATTTTTATACAGGACATTTTATTGCAACATTAAGCCTAATGTACCACACTCGGTATACTTTTGCCATCCATACCATGTAAGTTTCTAATTAATGCCGTCGTTTTGTAGGCTTCGTAAGCGTCTTTGTTTATTAAGTTATGTTGATAACAAGAATGATTTATTAAGTTATTAGTTTCAATTAAGCCTTGTAATTGTTTTCGAAGTAACTGTAATAGGCATGTAGATGTAGGATGTAGCTTCTTAAGCCTCTTCGCAAAAAAAAAATAGTAAACGTTAACAACCAGAAAAGCATATATGTTTTTTTGGTCGGCCCTCACTGCTGCAGCAGTAATCTAGTTCTAAATCTAGTTACCCTAAATCGAACCTGTGCTTCTTTGTGTTGATGGTGTCTCTTCATTATTTGATCGCCTAAACCCTTCCAATATATTGATCAGACTGCCAATTTTATATCCCATTGGATATGAAATACAGTGGGTATCTGTAACGTTTCATCACAAATGACTTCAACTAACATTGAAAAGTGTAACATTAAAATTCATAAAAAAATATGTATATGTTCATTCACTGGGAAAAAATTAATCTTGTACCACAAAAGTAGTGAAGCAACTTAATTAGGCATCCAAGACCGTGAAGCTCTACCCGATAAATTAAAACCATGAGAGGAAAAATCATAGTGCTATGATCAGATCTATTGTGTGGTAATCTCCACCAGGATATGTGTAAGGCTTCCCATACAAGCCCAAAATTATATTCATGACGACAACAACAACCAATTTCTCACGATGATCATATCTTTGAGGGAGATTCTTTTTAGGAATTTTTTTGGTTCTTCAATGCCGCCGGCATCCTTTAGCCCTCTCCACTTTCACTCTCTCACTTTTCTCTCTTTTTGAAACATCAAATGGGAATTTTAGGGTTTTTTATTTTTCTGACCACACTAAGTGGTAATTTACCAAACTGTCCTTCAAATTTAACTTTCCACTGGGTTTTAGTATGGGCCATATAGAGTTGCAGTACGAGTACACACTCAACATGGCTAATCCCTTCTGACTGATAAATTTGTTGAGATGAATGCAAATTTCCAGAGAAGTTGGGGATCGAAAATGATTTACCCATGCAATTGTTATATCATTTCAAGTACATCTTTGCATGCGCATCGCGTGTGCCGGGCGCCATAGTCCTAATTGAAATTCTATAGATTCGAATGCTTGCAAATGGTTTCAAGTGAAGATTTTGCTCATTAGCAAACTGCCTGCCATGATACCAAGAGGGTCTTAGATATCCTCATTTTGCACAAATCTTTAATATAGTAGGTCACTTAATTTCTGCGACCGTAATGGCCTAATGGGAAACATAATTCTTGGGGGTACACTTTCTCAGTAAGGGAGTATGTTTATGAAGAATGGTGTTCTAAAAACAAGCCATTAGGAGTTTCTGAATGACAAAAAAATAAAAAATACAAATACATTGCATCGCCTGAATAAGATTGGTTTTACCACAACGAAAAATATTGGCCCAGATGAAAGTAGTGCCGCAGGATAACGTTATTTTTAGTAAATACATGCGACTCAAAATAAGAATAGACGCAGTTGTGACAGCTACCGAGTTACACTTAATTAAACAGAGCTTCACAAACTAAAACAAGTAACAACGTTATTGTGATGAAAAATGAGATGGTTGGATTTAAGACTTGTTTGGAGTCAACGTTCAGTTATAGCATAGTGTTAGGCTAACCCCTGTGGGCTAGATTGGCCAAAAAGTGTTGCAAATCAAAAAAAAAAAGTGTGAGAAAAAAGTTAACACTACTTCTCTCTCCTTGCAAGTGCTCGCAGTCCAACTGGCAGCGAGATTGAAACGCTGAATGATTCAGCGCTCAAAAAGTGGTCCCAATGTTGAATGGTTCAGCGCTCACAAAAATCATACGGATCACAAAAATCACAAAATTTGATATGACGACTAAAATTTAAAGCGCTGAATAGTTCAGCGCTCAAAAAGTGACCTTTACTCTGAATGGTTCAGCGTTCACAAAAATCACAAAAATCACAAAATTTGATCTGAAATTTAAAACGCTGAACCAAACAAATACTGGACAAATGGTCCCAGGATGTCGTGGACTGCTAGATTAGCCATACCATAGGAGCTAGGAGGTTGCCCTAGATGACATGGATTGTTAATCTAGCTGCTAGATTAGAAGATCATAAGACTTAGCCTTAGATATTCATATAACACTCGACCTTAATTAGGTTTTTAATGAAACACTTCAAACGTAATAAATGGGCAGTATTGTTTCATGCACACAACTTGCTATTGAACTTGAGAATTAAAATTTGATGCACCCCTTCACATAAGTGAGGATATATTGGGGGTTTAAAAAATGATATATGAAGTTATGAACAAAGCCAATTGATGATGGCGTAATTCAAATTAGCTAGACTCAACTTTTGTTGACAAAATAAGAAAGATAGTAGGTATTTTCGGAAAGAAAATAACCATAGACTATTTGGATTACCATAATTAACAGTAGATTCTTAGGGAAGAGATCGAAACAAAACTAATGACCCATGCAATGAATTAATGGGCATATTTTCGGGAAAAAAATTATATTTGGGACAAATATATGATTTTTTGAAATATGGAAAATATTTCCATTAAAGATAATGATGTCTACCGTAATTGGTAGAGCATTTGAAAATGGGATGGATTCTTGGAATTGAGAATATTCTTGATAATAAAACCGGATATAAAATGAAAAAAAAAAAATCCTTGATGGATAATAAGGATCTTGTGAACGAAAAATTGATCACTTCGAAGACTATATTCGCCCGTAAATATAGGAGCAAGATGAAAACAATTTAATTTTAGATAGAGACCCAAAAAGAGAGATATTTGAGTTTATTGATATCGAAACAGAAATAGGCACAACTGATCGATCATTTCAATAAAACTTGAACGATGAAATAAATTAAATTGCAGAAGCGATTGGATGGAGGGCATTTCTACTCTGATATCATGTTAAATTGCAGATGATATCATGTTAGATTTTGATATGTACATCAAGACTAATATGGACATCATTGATTTGACAAATAATAAAAATATTAATTAATGATAAAAAAAATGATAAAATAACAAATAAATAAATCTACATACCAAAATGTTTTACTGAGACGAGTCAAGCGATATTACGTGGTTCGGTCATCTCGACCTACGTCCACGGAGAAACCCATAAGGGTGAATGAAATTGATGGTCGAAATTCGAGATGAGTATACAATTAAATTTGATCTCTAATTTATAGAGAAAACTAAGCCCTAGGAATATAATGTAAAATCTTTACTAGGTGAATATATTTAGGAAACCATAAAGATTACCAGGGAATATTCTGATCTTCCAAATATATTCAATAATCTTTTTATATCTTGTCTTCACGTACACTGCACGGATACCTCGGTGGAATTCTCTTCATAGTCACCTTGACTTTTAGTATCCCGTTGTTTATGGGTAGAAATCGTTTCCGCCGATTTTGGTAAATTCGGTGGGTGAGTGAGAAACTGGTTTAAACCCTAAACAAATGTGCTGCACGTGAGCACTTTATAGATTCGAGAGATCAATCTGTACAAGTCCGGCCTAAACCAAGAAATGGCCGTTCCCGGACTTGCTTCGATCACAAAGTGGAGGAGAAGGGTTGATTTGGGGAGGGAAGCAAAGAAAGGTGTTGAGACCAGAATAATTCCGAGAGAGTAGTGTCTCGACTTGTATCAGAAAGTGAAAGCTTAGTAAGCTTGCAAGAGATGAAAGCTTTTTGGAGAGCTTGCAAAGTTGCCTTTTCTGAGACTGTTGTATTTTTCTCCTGACCGAGACTTGTTGTCTGGTGGAAATAGGTAAGACCTATTTATACAAGTCGAGATTGAAACGTACCCTGGCCTCATGAAGGAAGAGAGTAAAGGGTGAAATAATGGGAGGAGGTGGTAACCGCACGGTGTTAATGGGTGAAAACGTTTTCACCATTATTTCCTCATTTATTGGACCGCTTTATTCCTATTCACGCTTTCTTAATGTCGGCGTAGTGTACGCTGCATCTTCTTTATGACCGTCAAACCAAAACCCTAGAAAGCATCCCCGCTTGTGTTGATGTCTCGAGTGTTGGTTGCATCTCGAGTGCAAATGGCGTTGCTAGTGGTGTGTGTGGCATGTGCCATTGGCATGTGCGGAATGCCTTTGTTGCGGGTTGCACCTTGAGTGCAAGTGGTAATGCCAGAGATGCTAGTGGCGTGTGTGGCGTGTGCCAATGGCATGTGCGGAATGCCTTGGTGTTAGGTTGTATGTTGAGTGTAAGTGGCAATGCCAGAGCCGCTAGTGACGTGTGTGGCAAGTGTCAATGGCACGCATGGCCATTAGGGCTATGTCCTGGTAAGAAAGCTACCAGCGATGCGTGTTGGCATGTGCCAATGGCGTGCGTGTCCAACTTGGGTCGCGCCATGGTGGGAAAAGCAACCAGCGATGCGTGTTGGCATGTGCCAATGGCATGCTCGGCCATTAGGGCCGTGGCCTGGTAAGAAAATCTACCAGCGAGCGTGTTGGCATGTGCCAATGACATGCGTGACCAATTTGGGTCGCGTCCTGTTAGGAAAAGCTACCAGCGAGCGTGTTGGCATGTGCCAATGGCGTGCGTGGCCAACTTGGGTCGCGCCCTGGTGGGAAAAGCTACCAGCGATGCGTGTTGGCATGTGCCAATGGCATGCGTGGCCAATTTGGCCTAGGTTGCATGGTTTGCAAGCCTAGGCGCGGGCGCCATTCTGGCATGGCGTGGCTAGCTTGGGCTAGGTGTGGATGGCATGATTTTCCATTGGCACGGAGGTGCGGCTAACATGGTCGGCATGTTTTGGCGCGTTTTGGTGTGGCTGACATGATTTGCCATTGGCACGGAGGTGCGGCTAACATGGTTGGCATGCTTTGGCGCGTTTTGGTGTGGCTGGCATGATTTGCCATTGGCACAAAAATGCGGATAGCTTGGGCTAGGTGTGGCTGGCATGATTTTCCATTGGCACGGAGGTGCGGCTAACATGGTTGGCATGCTTTGGCGCGTTTTGGTGTGACTAGCATAGCTAGGGCCAAGGCAGAGTGTGTTTGGCATGGCGCGGCTAGCTTGGGCTAGGTGTGGCTGGCATGATTTGCCATCGGAACGGAGGGGAATTAGGGTTTTGTTCGTTGTAACCCTAATTTGAAAAAATACCCCCTATTAATTACTGACTACATGCATTAAATGTTCTAATAAATGTGTCACCGATGACATTAGGTTATTTGGGGTTTTACGATTTTACGCTTTGTTTAAAAACCACCATCAACATTAAGTCCCCCGCTAGCTCGGAACAGGGAGCTTTGTTGCGAGGTAAGTATAAGATGGTGACAAACTATCGGCAACAAATCGTAAAGAGAATTGAGGAGGCTTGTCGACCTTTTTATAAATAGGATTTGGAATCCTTGCCTCTGCGATTTTGCACAAATCGGGAGGTCATGGCACGATTGGGGAGTCAACATCATTATGAGATAGGAAGCTGGGCGGCATTGAGAAGTTGGCGCGAGTTGGGAAAGTGAGCGTGCTAGCTGGAGGGACTGGCGCAAGGTGGTGAAGCTGAGTGTGCTAGCTGGCGCGACTTGGGCGGTCATTGGGAAGTTGGCATAATTGTTGGGACCGGTTCAACTTGGGAGACGTTGGGAAGTTGGGCGTGAGTTGGGAAACTGAGCGTGCTAGTTGGTGGGACCGGCGCAAGGTGGGGAAGCTAATTGTGCTAGCTGGAGGGACCGGTGTAAACAAGGAGGGAGTAGGTGTTTCTACAGATAGCTAAGTTTCCTTGTTTTGCCTTCCTTCACGCGCGCGGCTTCAATCAGGGCATTATCCATGTTAAAATCTGGAAGCATTATGTCCCTCATTGCTTCCTTTTATTTTTTAAGGTTTTGTATTCATACCCAACGTAATTGCATCATTTGCCCTCGTTTGAGAAAGGGTTCTTCTTGTTGAGTTTCTCTCTTTATCATGTCGCACGGAGACGAACCATCTTCTAACCAGCCAAGTTATCCAGGTGAAGGCGCGAGGTCTGACTCGCTTGTTTGATGAATGGAAAGTTTTCATTTTGTGCAGAGATATCCCGTTGGAGCATGCGTTACTGTTATCGACGAGGATGACCTAGTCGTTCCCCTCCCTTCAAATCCAACCTTGTTGACTGCTGCAGACTTGGAGAACGCTGATTTAGGGCTCTCTTGTCATGAATACTCCTATGCAGGTTCGTCGTTTGAGACTCGTATGAGGTGTCTATCCTCCAATTATCGGAATGTTGGCGGTTTCCTGGTGCGGAAAGAATTCATGGTCCTTTATACGAGGATATGAAAGACATACGGTCATATCGCTACCAGGAGCGTAGTGAAGTGTTGTTCGTAGTGAAGTGTTGTTCGTACGCCTTGGTTTCCATAGTGAACTGTCTTTTTCCAATGATTGCTGAGATGGAGAATATGTCCATCTGTGTTGCTGCAGAGTCAGCTATTCAAAGGTGGGAGAACATGGTGTCCACCTGTGAATCCTTGGAGTTTAATATTAGCTGGTTGCGGCATCGTCTCAATATTGTGAAGTTCGACAAAGCTGGTATTCTTGTTGGTGTGATTCCTGCCACAAAAGCCATGCTGGAAGAGGAGAAAGCTTTGGCCTTGGAGTCTCCGAGGATTGAAGAGTTAACTCGAGACTTGAAGAGTAGGACTGAAAGGTATCATGGTAGATTGAAGATGATATTTTGTAGGGATTATAATTTATTAGATGGTCTTTTCTGACTTGTATCACGAAGTTTGAAGGCTCCTCTATTTTTGATGTAGCATGTTGCAGGGAAGTGATTAGGCGTAGTATGCCTTAAGCCACTTTCCGTTGATGACTGCCTCTAGATTTCCCCCATCTTCTTTGATAATCTTGTAGTAACCACTGTCATACGCTTTAGTGATCATGTAGGACCCTTCCCATTTGGGAGAAAACTTGATCTGCCGATGCATCTTGCTTTGGATGTGTTTGGCGGTTTTTAGCACCATATCTCCTTCCTTAAAACCACCTTATTTTACATGGTTGTTGTATGCCCCGGAAATCCACATTTCGTATGCTTGTGCATGTTCCTACGCTGGGATCTTCTGGAGTCTATAATATCTAGTTTTGCGATTCTGGCCTTGAGTGTTTCGGCTTCATTCCACTGAGGTCCACTTGCTGCGGCGATTCTGGCAGACGGGATCTTGATTTCCGCTTGGAGGATCGCGTCTGTACCGTATACGAGGGAGTAGGGAGACATGCCGGTGGAGCTTCTAGGAGATGCTCTGTACGCCAGAGAGCCATTGGAAATTGCTCGTGCCAGGTCCTGGGATTATCGTGTACTGTTTCGGCTGAGGATTCGGCTCAGAGTCTTGTTGGCACTTTCGGCTTGCCCATTTCTGTGGGATAGTAGATGGTAGAGAAGACTTGTTTTAATGTCGTACCTCTCAAGTAGTTCCCCGTACTTGCTTGTTAGCAAAGGCGTGCCGTTGTCGGTGATGACGTGTTTAGGTACGCCAAAACGGCGGATGATGTGTTCCTTGAAGAACGCCGCGATCGTGGCTCCGGTGGTTCCTTTCAAATGGGACAACTTCAACCCACTTGGTAAAGTACTCGGTCGCGGTTATTATGTATTCATGCTTGTTTGAGGATGGCGGGTGGATCAAAAGGTGGCCACGACTACTAAGGTTGGTGGCTGCGATCATGATTCTTGACGTGGGGAGCGTGGTGGCACGACCCTTTGCAAAAAAGAGTGGTCTTTGAAGCGGCTTCGGCTCTTGGAGAGGATATTGAAACTTAAGGAGCCAAATGATGCAGCTTATGGAGATAACGCCGAAGCGGAGCGACTCTTTGGAGCGAACGTTGAAGCGGAGCGGTTCTTGGCGAACGTTGAAACCGAGCGGCTGGCTGGAGAACATTGAAGTGGAGCCACTTCCGAGAGAGAACGTCAAAACGGCGCCTTGAAACTCTCGAGCCTTGATGGTTACAATACATTGGTTAGCGAGTCCCCAGTTCCATCTATCGATCTGCTTTCCATGAGTGGTTGAGGTTTGGGAACGGCTTCCCTGGCTGGAAAAAGCTGCTTTCCTGATGTAGTGCGGTTGAGGGATGCAAATATGCCTTGACGCTACGCCTTGGAGAAATATAGAATCTCACATAAATTTTCCTCGATTTTGGAGAAGTCGTTCCCAATATTTACGTGTGATGAAATTGGATTGCTGATTCCCTTCTATTGGGCGTTCAAGAGCAACGCGAGCCTCTTCGTCTATAAATGCACGTCCTGCTGAAGTGCATTTTGTCTTTTCATCAAATCAACAGTGGTAAAAGAAGGTAGGCTTGTTCCGGATCTTCCCGACCTTGCCACGATGGTGGAGTAGCGTCTCGGTGGCGGTTGGAGCTATCGTGCTTGAAGAAACGTTGGGTGGCGAAGCGTCTCGGGGTTGCGGTGATCGTAAGTGTATCGCGCAGAGATGGCATAGTTTTGATCACGGAGTGCTCGAGCCATGGCACTGTTTCGAAGGGTGAGGATGGCGCTGCTTTGGCTGGTTGTGGAGCGGAGGAGATGGTGCTGGAAGGGCGCAAGATGTTAGCGCTGGAAGGATGCAAGCCGTTAGCGCAGGGTGTGGTATTGTGGTTGGCATACGCGTGTGGCATGTGTGCCTGGCATGCGCGTCTGGTATGTGTGTCTGGCATGCGCGTCTGGTAAGCGCGTCCGGCATGCGCGTCTGGTAAGCGCGTCCGGCAAGCGCGTCCGGCAAGCGCGTCTGGTAAGCACGTCTGGTAAGCGGGTGGAGGAAGCTTTGTCTTCGATTGACGACATGTGCAACGTGACTGGTCATACCATTTCTGGGAATGTAATCTCGAGCTGGAGGTTCTATTGTGACATGTGTGTAAACTTTGAATTCAACGTTCTTTGGTTCGTTGAAGGTTTCTCTGAGGTCGAGAAGTTTCTGGTCGAAACATTCGAAGGTCCTTCCACAGACATGGTGAAGAAGCAGGAAGCGGAAATCAAAAAATTGTGCGAGGCAAACAAGTTGAAAAGTGCGGCTCTCCAGAGCACGAGGGAGGCCTTTGCTAAGAGGAGCAAGCCGTTGTTGGAAAACTTTCCTTGAATACATTTCTGTATTTTGAACTTCTTATTTTTAGGTTGTTTTTTTTTTAAAGGCAAATGGAAACGCCTGGTTTATGGTTTTGATTTTCTGGATTTTTGGGGTTGACAGATAAATGATACCTTAATGGTTTTGGATTATTCTCTTGGAATGAATTGTATTTGGAAATGATGTTGTCTTGGTTATGATTGAAAGTGTTGCAAGCATCCCAGGAAAACCATGGAACCGTGTGTTTGGTAGATGACATGGGGTGAAACATAACATGGCTATTGGTTTTATCATTCCCGTGAAAACTTGAAAGAGAGAACCATGTATCTTGTCTAGGTAGGACTTACTTGGTTTTTTAGGTCTCTTGATGAAAAGGAAACCTTCCGGTGCACAACCGAGAGTTTTATGGGAAACACCGTCGTGGAAAGTCCCGGTCGTTCTTGAGTCAGTCGATAACCGAGCCATTGATCCTTGGGCGGATCGTCTACTTCTATCCTCTGGGAACACCGTCGTGGAAAGTCCCCAGTCATCCCTTGTCGCGTCATGACTGATAATCGAGTCGTCGGGTAGCCGAGTCGGAGTGGATCGCCTTCCTCTACCATCTTGACATCTGGGTCGAAGAATGAGATCACTGGTTGAAAATTGACATTGTAACCGAAAGATCGAACCTCCCGCTGTGGTCGCCAATTGTTTATGTTTAGAAATCGTTTCCGCCGATTTTGGTAAATTCGGTGGGTGAGTGAGAAACTGGTTGAAACCCTAAACAAATGTGCTGCACGTGAGCACTTTATAGATTCGAGAGATCAATTTGTACAAGTCCGGCCTAAACCAAGAAATGGCCGTTCCGGACTTGCTTGATCACAAAGTGGAGGAGAAGGGTTGATTTGGGGAGGGAAGCAAAGAAAGGTGTTGAGACCGAATAATGCAGGAGAGTAGTGTCTCGACTTGTATCGTAAAGTGAAAGCTTAGGAAGCTTGCAAGAGATGAAAGCTTTTTTGAGAGCTTGCAAAGTTGCCTTTTCCGAGAGTGTTGTATTTTTCTCTGACCGAGACTTGTTGTCCGGTGGAAATAGGTAAGACCTATTTATACAAGTCGAGATTGAAACGTACCTTGGCCTCATGAAGGAAGAGAGTAAAGGGTGAAATAATGGGAGGAGGTGGTAACCGCACGGTGTTTAATGGGTGAAAACGTTTTCACCATTATTTCCTCATTTATTTGACCGCTTTATTCCTATTCACGCTTTCTTAATGTGAGCGAAGTGTACGGCTGCATGTTGTGACCGCCAAAAAAAAACCCTAGAAAGCATCCCCCAGTTTGTGTTGATGTCTCGAGTGTTGGTTGCATCTCGAGTGCAAATGGCGATGCTAGTGGCGCGTGTGGCATGTGCCATTGGCATGTGCGGAATGCCTTTGTTGCGGGTTGCACCTTGAGTGCAAGTGGTAATGCCAGAGCTGCTAGTGGCGTGTGTGGCATGTGCCAATGGCATGTGCGGAATGACTTGGTGGTAGGTTGTATGTTGAGTGTAAGTGGCAATGCTAGAGCCGCTAGTGACGTGTGTGGCAAGTGTCAATGGCACGCATGGCCATTAGGGCTATGTCCTGGTAAGAAAGCTACAAGCGATGCGTGTTGGCATGTGCCAATGACGTGCGTGGCCAACTTAGGTCGCGCCCTGGTGGGAAAAGCTACCAGCGATGAGTGTTGGCATGTGCCAATGGCATGCTCGGCCATTAGGGCCGTGGCCTGGTAAGAAAAGATACCAAATGAGCGTGTTGGCATGTGCCAATGACATGCGTGGCCAATTTGGGTCGCGTCCTGGTAGGAAAAGCTACCAGCGAGCGTGTTGGCATGTGCCAATGGCGTGCGTGGCCAACTTGGGTCGCGCCCTGGTGGGAAAAGCTACCAGCGATGCGTGTTGTCATGTGCCAATGGCATGCTCGGCCATTAGGGTCGTGGCCTGTAAGAAAAGATACCGGCGGCGTGTTGGCATGTGCCAATGACATGTGTGGCCAATTTGGGTCGCGTCCTGGTAGGAAAAGCTATCGGCGAGCGTGTTGGCATGTGCCAATGGCGTGCGTGGCCAACTTGGGTCGCGCCCTGGTGGGAAAAGCTACCAGCGATGCGTGTTGGCATGTGCCAATGGCATGCTCGGCCATTAGGGCCGTGGCCTGGTAAGAAAAGCTACCAGCGAGCGCGTTGGCATGTGCCAATGACATGCGTGGCCAATTTAGGTCGCGTCCTGGTAGGAAAAGCTACCAGCGAGGCGTGTTGGCATGTGCCAATGGCGTGCGTGGCCAACTTGGGTCGCGCCGTGGTGGGAAAAGCTATCAGCGATGCGTGTTGGCATGTGCCAATGGCATGCGTGGCCAATTTGGCCTAGGTTGCATGGTTTGCAAGCCTGGCGCGGCGCCATTATGGCATGGCGTGGCTGGCATGATTTGCCATTGGAACGGAGGTGCGGCTAACATGGTCGGCATGTTTTGGCTCTTTTTGGTGTGGCTGGCATGATTTGCCTTTGGCACGGAGGTGCGGCTAACATGGTTGGCATGCTTTGGCGCGTTTTGGTGTGGCTGGCATGATTTGACATTGGCACAGAGGTGCGGCTAACATGGTTGGCATGCTTTGGCGCGTTTTGGTGTGGGCTGGCATGATTTGCCATTGGCACGAGGTGCGGCTAGCTTGGGCTAGGTGTGGCTGGCATGATTTTCCATTGGCACGGAGGTGCGGCTAACATGGTTGGCATGCTTTGGCGCGTTTTGGTGTGGCTGGCATGATTTGCCATTGGCACAGAGGTGCGGCTAGGGCCAAGGTAAGTGTGTTTGGATTGGCGTGGTGTGATTAGCGTAGCTAGGGCCAAGGCAGAGTGCATTTGGCATGGCGCGGCTAGCTTGGGCTAGCTGTGGCTGGCATGATTTGCCATTGGCACGGAGGTGAATTAGGGTTTTGTTCGTTGTAACCCTAATTTTAAAACATACCCCCTATTAATTAGTGACTACGTGCATTGAATGTTCTAATAAATGTGTCACTGGTGACATTAGGTTATCCGGGGTTTTACGATTTTACCCTTTTTCTAAAAACCACCATCAACACCAAGGTACCTTTGTTTTTTAATACTAATTAGGGTTTCAACATGCCAAACCCTAATTCCCACACCATTGTGTCAATGGAAAACCATGCCTGCCACATCTACCGCGCCAAGGCATACCAACCATGCTAGCCGCACCACTTTGCCAATGGAAAACCATGCCAGCCACATCTACCGCGCCAAGGCATGCCAACCATGCTAGCCGCACCACCGTGCCAATGGCAAACCATGCCAGCCACATCTACCGCGCCAAGGCATGCCAACCATGCTAGCCGCACCACCGTGCCAATGGAAAACCATGCCATCCACGTTTACCGCGCCAAGGCATGCCAACCATGCTAGCCGCACCACTGTGCCAATGGCAAACCATGCCAGCCACATATACCACACCAAGGCATGCCAATCATGCTATCCAAGCCAACCACACCTTTCCTTGGCCCTAACCATGCTAGCCCCACCATGCGCCTGGCCACGCCCAAACCATGCCACATGTGCCAATGGAATGCAGTGCCAGCCACCTTTCCGCGCCATACCTTGATGGCCTTCCCCATGCGGCTACTAAAACAAAGGCTTGAAATAATCAACGGCCATATTCCCATCTAAGATGCAAATCTCAGCCGTCTAAGGTCACCAACCAACGCATGGTAACCTTTTAGCCCAACGCCAAAACCCTAGTTTTGGCCACGCTAAACAACGCCAAGGCATGCCGACCATGCCACATGTGCCAATGGCATGTCGCGCCATACCATCTTTGTTATAGGACTAGGAAGTGGTGTCGGAGCTGATGATGGATTTGATGGAGGTGGCGGAGCTGGTGGTGGAGGATTTTCGTTTCTCCCTCTCATTTGAGATCGAAATACAAAGGACGGAAGAAAAAAAAGAAGAACATAAAAAGGTTAAATTTGGAATTATGAAAGGTTTATTTTTGCTAAAAATTTCAGTTATGCCATTAGGGATATTTGTAAAGTTGTTCAAGGATATTTATGAAGGCCCATTGAAAGTAAGGATATTAATTCAATTTCCACTAATCCTTTTCGAAATGCACTGTGGAAAGCATTTCTGACCAAAACATTAAGTCGACTATGCCACCTTCACCAGCATCTTCAATTCATGCAACATTATACAGGATCAGTGCTGCTGCACATTAGAAAATACTGGTAAGACTATGTAATTTCTTTCTTAAACGAGTGATTAACTCATGTCCAAGATGAGCTATGACTAGTTTATGATACAGAAGCTATTAGGTTGGATGACCTAGCTGTAGTTCATTTCTCTTGTAGTATACTGGTGACCTTAGGGAGATGGAAATAAATTGCGCTTCTCTAGGGTAATAATGCCTATCCTCCTATTAATAAGAATGCAGCTAGCGTCCTTCCTAGACCACACAATAAAATGCCTTTCTTAATTATCTGCATTGATATATATTATTGCATTTGGTTATGAACTAGTATTATTTGTATTTGGAAGTTGATTCTTTTCGTCGCCATAAACTACTGGACTAATAATTTTACAGCAACCTGTTCTCTCTCATTAAATTGTAATTGAAAATGAAGTACATCACAGTTTAATTCGGAAGATTAAAATTTAACCTGGGTTAGGTTACTTTAGTGCATAGGTTAAATTTAAAACCTGCAACTGCAAAAAAAACCTTGTTCTTTTGTGGTCAAAGCTGATGCTGACAAGAACTGGCTACTAGCCTACGTCTACTAGGTCAATCATTTATCTTTGTAAGAAGTGCATAGTTGCACGTTACCCAGATCACTAGGTAGGAGTAGTACTGGTACGATTTGATTCTTTTCTTGCATGTCATTTTTAGCTTGCTTCATCATTTTGTGCTAGGCAGAATGGCGATGTCCCACATTTATTTTTATTTTTTTAAAACCAAACTAAATTTATTCAAGATTAAAGAGCAAGTACACGTTGAAATGTCGGGATAAGTTGGTCCTGGATTACAAGGCTATAAAGGAATTGTGGGTGTAAATCTAGCCAAATGTGTTTTGTTGCGGTATGTCCCAAAGCCTGAGTCTTGTTGTCAGCTGCAAAGTTTGTTAATGCATCAGCAAGCAAATTTGTTTCTCTGTAGACATGGAATATCTCCCAGTGTGGTATTTGACCTAGTAGCTCTTAGATTTTGTGAATAAGAGGTTGAATGTGCCAGGGTGGTGTAGTGTTGGTCGTGAGGTAGTATACTAGCGAAAGAGAGTCAGTTTCGATGAGGAGCTTAGGGATGTTCATTAGGCATGTCTGATGAAAACTAGTTAACAATCCTCTCGTCTCTGCCATGATTGCAGATGTAAAACCTAATGGTTCTGCTATAGAAAATAAAACTTTCCATCATCATTACGCAAAGCTGCTCCAGCTCCTGCTATACCCGGATTGTTTCTTGACGCCCCATCGCAGTTGAGTTTAGGTATCCCAGTTGGTGGTGGAGTCCATCCTACAGAAGCAATATAACCAGAATTTCGATGGTTGTTGTTGCACCTCGTTGGGTAGAGGCCTGGAGCTAAGGCTGGTTGATATAGTTGTGCCCATCGGTACTCGGTTGTGTCTTGAATGATAAGTAGCCTGGTAGTAGTTGGTGTCTCGTTGTTTCGTTGAAAAAAAGTTTTGTTTCTGTGAATCCAAATGTGCCATAATGTGTAACAGATATGTGTTGTGTATTCAGCAGGTGGCTTGAAGCGAGGAGGCAAAGGGTGGAGCATATTCTCAACACTAGTTAGATGAGAAATAACAAGAGGCATGGAGGGGTATTGAGTTTGTAAAAAAGACTTAACTTGGTTCCAGATCAGCTGAGCTTCAGGGCATAAGAATAACATGTGACATATTGTTAACGAGAATATTTTATTACTGTTCACCAAATTCTATTTTTCAATATCCCTTTTTGAGCATAAATATAACAAGTGCTTATGTTATTATATATTGTGTAAAGGTAAGATAACATTCATCTATGTTCTTTTGCACCCCTTTTTGTAGCTATTTGGTTTGTCAACGAGCCCTTGGGAATGCACGCAGTCTATTTTAGGGTTGGCTGAAATGAATTTAGATAATTGATACGATTATATAATTAGTCTATCAGTCTATAATAATTGTGCGTTTAGACAAATACCTTGACATTCCTCTAAGCCTATCCCATGAGTCTATTATTATTATTTTTTATTTTTTTTTTATTTTTTTTAAGCATAGAAGATATAGATATGATCACATGAAAGTGGATGATCACTGATCAGAGAACATGATTCAACAATGAAGGAAATACATACGGTACATATCCATCTTATCTGAACATGCGCTTTCAAAAATCATGCAACACCGTACATTCATAAAAGAAACAAACCAGTCATGGTTAGCCTAGGTAGCGTGCAATAATGAACTTGTAAGTTGTAACTTGTCGTCCTCGGTTTCACTGTCAACTAGGCCTAGGCTAGGACAGCTTTAAGACATCATTACCACAAAAAAAATAAAAAAAAAATATATCTTGCTGTCAAATGCTATATACACTGTAAGTTGGGTTTTCTCATCATTATACACCCTCATTCTTCTTCTTCTTGAAAAGAGATATCTCACTGAAAAGAAAAATATTGAAACCAAAAACTGCAAGATGTCTGCCTCTGGCGAAACTAATACTCGACGGAACTTATTACTGTGTCTCCATTGTAAGCATGAACTGGCATATCTAGATGAATGCGAATTAATAAAGGCTACCAAGTGTACACCACATGTTGATTTAGTTGGATTTCCATCACAGCCAGAGTAAGTTTAGGAAGAATTTCGTGTATTGATTTTTATTTTCTTAATTAATAATTTTCGTAGCTATTGTAACCAATTCGAATTAAACATGCAGGGACATTTTTGATCATTCGCATCCTCCTAGATGGATCTTCAATCTTAATGTAAGTTCTTATTTACTATTTGTAATCATTTAATTCATCTATCAACCAGTTGCAAACTCTTGTTTTTGTTCTGTTAATTTTTTCTCTCTTTCTTATTAGAGATCTAAAGAAATAAAACTATAGATTTTTCGCCGGACATCATGAGAAATAAAACTTGATGAGATCTCCAATTTTATTTCCTTTTAATCAATAGTAGAAATAAAAATAAAACTAAAACCAACAACATGAAAAATTTTCTGATTTGATTTTTCTTTCGTGACCGGAGATATTCTGATTTGATTCTATATATATTCACCAGTATTTATCCTTTGGATTTAGTTTGAAATGAATGGATGCTTCACATCCTTTAAGACAACCTTTAATCCAAACATCCTCGCTCTCCGTTACACAGGTAGTCGCAGATAAGGCGCATTCTTGCAAGTGGATCAGGTGCGGTAAATGCGACAATCATATCGGGAATTTTTTTGTAAGAACTTATATTGCCTACCTACTTTCTTGGATCTCAATTTTTTTTTTTTTTTTTGATGCAAGTCTAATATATTCAAATAAATGATAATACTAATACTGTTTTTATTTTTGTTTTAGTACCCCTTAGGTGCTACTGACCCCGAGGAAGAATATAAAAAGGATTGGATTAGATCTGGAGAACCCTATGGGAATTTCATCTACCGGGATAAGCTGTTATTTGTTATCATGAATATTGATGACATCCCACCGGTCAAAATATATTAGAGCTGGTTTGAGGTAGAAAGTGATCAAATCCCTACTTAGCAAAAAAAAATAAAAATAATCAAAACCCTAAAAATGAACTTCTTCAATAGTTAAATTTCCGGTTATTATGTTTTTATTATTGAGTTTAATGGGCTAGATTGAAGCTAGTATCATGCTTAGTATTGCGTTGGATTGCTTTGGTACCTTATTATTATTATTATCAGTATTTTATGTAGCTAATTAATAGTTAATGAAGTTTTAGTTTTTAAAAAATGCCTCTGTTAGAGATAAGGATATACTATCTCTCTGTCTCTGTCTTGTACACCGGCAATTATATCCGTTGGCATTGTGGCTATGTGATGAATAAATTTGATGTTGTTCATTCGCATTGCTAAGCAAAACAAATTAAACTTCTAGAGCTACCTACCCATTTAGAAAACTCCGACTGTTTAATCCAACACATAAATTCATTGTGCACATTAATTATCGGTATGAAAAGTATAAATTGTGCACATAACTGCGATTAGTAGACACGTACAGGATAATTCACCAGAGCAAGAATAACGTTTGTTGTTGTGCAAGATAGATGAGAAAAGCTCAACACGGTTAAAGTAGCCCAAATGCAATTGCCAAGTTACCAAACAATGGGACTTAAAACAAAACACTCGAGCAAATTAGCAAATGATTTAAATACTTCAATATGATCCTTTTCCTTTCTGTGCTAACGGAGCCCTAAGAGCTGCTGGCATCTTCTGACATGCAGCAAAGGATATTGTTAGGGTGAATTATAGTAGCGTAGGAACCAGTCAGCGAAACAAACACTTTCCTTAGCTGAATTTCAGCGGAACAGCTTAATATGGAAGGTAAATCATTGATGTTGGTCGATTTCAGAATATATAGGAGTCGACAACTATTTATAGAATGGCTAAGAAAATATTTATGGGAATATATATGGCCAAAAAATAGAAGAAGATATTATTGGGTATTGTTTTCTTTGTATAAAAAAAGAGGTACATACAAACCCTGACAGCAGCAACACAAGCTATGTCAATATCAAGCCTTCCGGAAGAGATTCATGAAAAGCTAATCCTTAAAATGCCAGTGAAATCCATCTTTATGTGTAAGTGTGTCTGTAAACTCTGGTGTAATCTAATTGCTACCTCCGAATTTGTTAAAGATCACCTTAAGCTTCCATTATGCTTGAATATGAACCAGCTTACTAGTTTTATTGTCGTAAATAAATCATCTCTATGCTATGTCGAGTATGATTTTGAGAATGATGATGAACAATTTTGCCAGAAACCTGCAAAAGAATTATTCAACCTCCGCTGCCTTGGCTATTTGGACGACTCAGGCGAACAGGATATCGTGATAGTTGGTTCATGTAACGGTTTGGTTTGTTTAGCAACAAAAATCGACGAGTATCTGTATGATCATGTCTATGTATGTAATCCTATCACCCGAGAATGTTTACAACTTCCTAGCCTCATCCCGAATAACAAAGACTATAAAGATCATGGATATGGCTTTATGTTATACGGATTTGGTTATGTTTCTTCGAGTAACGAGTATAAGGTTGTTGGAATCAGCTATTCAGGAAACAAAATATATTCAGGAAAAGTAGACGTATACACAATTGGTGACGGCAGGGGGTGGAGAGATAGAGGAGGAATCACAACCGACCAATTACTTTGGTCATCTACCCAAGGTATCCTTGTCGACGGAGCACTCTTCTGGATTGATATCTCTAGTGCAGGTCCCATGATATCGGTCTTTAATTTAACGGATGAGAAATTCTATATGCTCTTTGTACCACCTCGTCCGCCTTCCGACCAAGGACATTATAAATTGGGGGTTTTGAGAGGACAATTGTGTTTTTTCCGGGCAACGACATATGATACTTCGGACATATGGCTGTTGGGAAAGAATACAGATGATTATGATGTGAAAGAACAAGTTGGTAAAGACGAGCAGTACCCAGGGATATGGAGCAAAGGGTCAGATACAGAAAAGCACTCCCCGTGGATTTGGAGCAAATGGTCAACAGTGACATTGGAAGGCATAGAAAAGTACCAACCCTTAACCACAACTAAAAGTGGGCATATATTATTATTATATAGAGAAAAGTGGAACCAAGCAGAAAGGAACAATGTCGTCGTTCGCTATGACCCAAACACCTCAGATTCAAAAGAACTAGGAGATATTGGCTTGCCTTTGCCTGGTTATGGTAACGCTACAATACACGTCAACAGCTATATTTCCTTGAAGTTACTTGGAGAACAAACTGTCTTTGCCCGGTTATCATAGACACATATGGGTGAATTTTCTATTCTAAGTGCTGAATCAAAACTATAGAACTTTATACACAAGAAAAAGAACTCTAAGTGATGATACATGAATTGTGCTAAATTTAGTTCTTTTAGACTCGCATATATATTCGATGTTGCTTTTGTGTGTGATGGAGAGCTAAGAGCAGAATCATATTGAGATTTGTTCCAGCACTGCTTTACAACTTCTTAGTATGTTGTATTTGGTTCAGTGAGTTCATTATGGAGTAGTAGGTCAAGAGAGAAATTTAGTGAGGAAAATCAATTGAAATGTAAAAGAATGTATTGCTTCTTTCTGTTCAATGAAGTTATACCCTTATCGTATTCACTGTTCGTGCCCTATGAGTACATGATAACCCAAATCTAAAACTACAAAACTATTGTTGTAGTTGTATGCAAATTATAAAATCTAAGGGAATAGGTATAACAGACACTTTCTTACTCCCCCAGTACACCAAACTGTGATCTGCAGTAGTTCGACCACCACAATATCAAACCGCACACGAAAGTAGGGGTGCCATCATAGCTAGGCAACTCAAGAGTACAAGTAAGATGTTTTGGTGGATGGTTTTTTATAAATCTTAATCAACACTTCATAATATTTAAAAAACATAAAAAAATCAGTAATAAGCTTTGCACCAGATTGTTTGTACAACACCTGCTCATACCTGACATCAGAATGCCTTACCATTAAGCCTGGACTTTGATCTTAATTTTGCCAACTTTGAGAGTGAAAAACATGCTGGGTAGAAATCCCACTATTTGAGGTGCAATATAAGCTAAAATAAAGATTCAAAGGTTTGATCCACAGCATATTGAACTACATATAACATAGGTGGTATATCAATATCAAACACTTGCACAAGTAATTAAATCAAGTTGATAAGATTAATATACACATCTACACCAGAGACTCAGACTATTTGATTGCTCTAAATTTTACAATAAAAATTTAAACCAGAAAAGACATCTATGTAAAAACGTGGAATCCAAAACTAATATAAATCGACAGTGCCATACCCATCACTACGTTAACATGCTCCATAATATTTAATCAATTTTGATAATCTATGTAAAATTGGACATCTATGTAAAAACTAAATACATAATAATCTTTATTACCCATCACTTTTGCATTCCATTAAGTTTTCTCACGTAAATGAATTTCTCCACTCTATTCTCTCCATCTTTATTATTTCTCAAAGATGTTTGTTATTTCTCATTCCTGTCATCAACAATATTTAATCAATTTTGATAAAACTTCACACTCTAAATATTCATTACATGTGTAATGTTCTTGAAAAGGATCAATCCATCTGTTTCAAGATGTTATCTATTTTATTGGCTTAAATTTCGCCATATCACTTGTTTTTATTCACAAGTACCACAAACCAGTCAAAGACATGGAAAATTGTTTCCCTGTTTTATACGCACATTTGGTACCCCACTTTACTCCGAGCTTGTTAGAGCCCACTTTTCCAACACAAGTCTATGTATTCTGCGAAGAAGTGAACGTGGTCAATAATCGAAGTTTATATGAGAAGACTATTTTCAACTTTTTTAAAGAGATTGTTCAAGTTGCACACTTCAAAGATTTTCTGTGTCCAACTTGAGGGGGTGTATTGGAATATTATGGGGTGTACGTACAGGACACCGGGGTAACCGTATACATGAAGAGAAGAAGTGAACGTGAGCTTGTGCACGTGCAATGAAGATAATTTCAAAGATAATAAAGATTATTATGTATTTAGTTTTCAGGATATTTATTAAATGCCTGGTCAACCAGAATATGAGATATTCCATAATCTCCTAGGCTAGTTAACTCTATAAATAAGAGTCTTATTGTAAGTGTAATCTTATCTCAATATCCACTGATGATCAATAGTGAAGTTTCACCCTAAGGGGTTTGTGTGGACGTAGGCGTTAGTGCCGAACCACGTTAATCGTTTCATCTTCTTTGATTTGCTTTTCTTCTAATCGATGATCCGACTCAATGATACCCATAATTTATTACAAATATAAATTCTATAACTCGTTCAATATGAATCATTATAACTCAAATTCTGCTTTGAAATCTCTCATATTTGCTTCATTAACCAAAAACATATCTCTTGATCCAAAAATGTCCGATTTTATCCTAGTTTTGCTACAATAGTTCATAATTTGTCATGGGATTCGTAATTTTCTACTTAATCCAGAATGTATCCTAACCTGAATTATATGGTGTGAGATTCCAGATCTTCCTAGTTAGTGATCTAAAATTTATAGCTCAAAATCTAAGTGTAGCCCCATATAAATAGTGCCCTAATGTAATGGTGCAACCAGAGTGTAATTAAGAAGCAAATTATGATTTGCTTCTCAATCCAAAATATCTCCTAATATGTCGTGTGACTCAAAACCTAGCCTGGGATCCTAAACGGCAATGCGAAATCGGTCTCCCTAATACGTACAAAATATGGTTGGTGTGGCCCATAATCCAGAAGTAAACCCACTCAAATAGCAGGAGAAATTTAACCACCAGAAAATTCAAATTTAGAGAAGTTCCATGGGGATACATGCATTGATGTGATGGATGGGTGTCTTACCACTGCTTTATTGTAATGCAAACCTTGGTTTTGAAGTATGGTTGATGAATGATTATGGAAAGAAAGAGTCATGGACTAAAATATCATTTATATAAACAAGTAAAATATCTTAACAGAATAGGGCGGCAACAATATCTTTGAAATATTCTTCGCCGGAATAACAAGCGCACATGATGAAAGAAAGAAAATGGAACTCTGGAACACCCACATTCAAGGATTTAAAACAAACCATTGTAAATCATCACAATTCAAGTTGTGTTCCAATTGAAAAAGAGTTGTTGGACCATTGGTAATGATGAACTACCTATTAGTGCAGAAATCCAAATACTTGACCATGTAAATTGAACATTATATCCATGAAATTTGAGTACAAAACTGATAAAATGCAACTCAAAAGTCTTAACCGATGCATGAAAAATCAGTGAAAGACTTATGCGAAAATCTCTGTTCTACATTTTCTGTTCAAACCATATCTTCAAGAACTCTTGAAGCTGTTGGAAACCAAGAAGGAAGATAAAGGAACCGAAACTCTATTACAATTTCACTATCTTCCTTTGCAACTCCAGAGCATGTAACAGCATAGAGTTCAATTCTCATTCTCAGCTGAATTCTTGGAATAACAGCCCCCAGCGAGGATCATAGCCTGCAATGTATTGTTGCTGCAGAGAGTTGAAATCGGCTGTTCCACGATCAATCTCTGCACAGAGAACATTCAACACTTATGAGACTAGAATCAAACAATTGAACAATAACGAAAAACTAAAAGAAGAGAAATTTACCTGAAGATTTAGAGAGGAGAAATCATTGTGCTGCAAGTGAATCATCAACATTAAGGTTTCTTCTTCATCTTCTTCTAGCATTTTCAGATGAGGTTTGGATCGGTCATTGAAAAGGAAATTCCTAAAAATCCATGACCGTCTTGGAAGAATTCTGCAAGAAATTTTGAGATCTAACAAAGTGAACAAGAAAGGTTGTCTTATAGATGTTCTGGCGGCTGAAATAGGTGACATATGTTTTTAGGTTTCTTATGATAAGAGAGAAAGTATACCAAGATTGATAATCAACGGTTGGAAATGTTTCCAAGGGTAATGACACCCTAACAGATATGCCACATAAAGTCGGACTCGAATTCTTCTTATTTGGGTTTAACCCGGTTTTATGATACCGATACCCAAACCCGAACTGTAACAGAACACAATGCTAAATTACTAAATTCCGAGGATAGTGAAATGGGACTGACAAACTGTCTGCTAGTAGTTTGCCCCAGTTTTGCCATTGTGAACGGTACAATCGATTTTTCTGTGCCGGGAATAGCCTTTCTGCAAACCTAATACCATCAATTTGTGTACTTGCCCAAGAAAAGCAATGGATTGAAGGATTTTGAGGGTACATCACTCTGTGTGACTACAAAATCTTTCTCTTGCTTCCCTGGTGATCACCAAAGGTGCGGATAAATATTTTCACTATTTTTCTACTCGGAACAACTCTTTTTGAGATGTGCAGTTCAACTTTTAGAGAATGTAAGCTCTTTAAAAATGGTAGAAACTAGTGTCTCCATGTATATATATTTTCAAGGAATTTCGCAGCCGTCCTGCTCTTTGTAATCAAATTCAGTTCTTTCCATATAAAAGTTCAGGAGCCTGAATTTGGGAGTATTTTCCTTAACTGGAAAATGGATTCGTTTTTGAGCAGTCTTTATCGGCTGCGACTTCAACTGACTGACATTATCGTTCATGAACTAACTAAGGGATAGAAGTCTGACGATTGGTGGAGCAAAAGATGTTAATACAAAAGTTAAACAATTGATCAAAAGCATAAATGTTATTGGATCATGAAATCTTATACAAATGGGAAAGGTCATTATCTAGGCAACTCAAGAGTACAAGTAAGATGTTTTGGTGGATGGTTTTTTATAAATCTTAATCAACACTTCATAATATTTAAAAAACATAAAAAAATCAGTAATAAGCTTTGCACCAGATTGTTTGTACAACACCTGCTCATATCTAACATGAGAATGCCTTACCATTAAGCCTGGACTTTGATCTTAATTTTGCCAACTTTGAGAGTGAAAAACATGCTGGGTAGAAACCCCACTATTTGAGGTGCAATATAAGCTAAAATAAAGATTCAAAGGTTTGATACAGAGCATATTGAACTACATATAACATAGGTGGTATATCAATATCAAACACTTGCACAAGTAATTAAATCAAGTTGATAAGATTAATATACACATCTACACCAGAGACTCAGACTATTTGATTGCTCTAAATTTTACAATAAAAATTTAAACCATAAAAGACATCTATGTAAAAACGTGGAATCCAAAACTAATATAAATCGACAGTGCCATACCCATTACTACGTTAACATGCTCCATAATTTCTTCTCGTGCTCCTTAATACTACCTTGACATCCGAAAGTTTCTTGGGCGTATGTATAATCGTGGCTTCTGGTACGGGTATTCAAAAGATTAGTGATAATGTTAAAGACTTGTTTGCCCAAGGAGAAAAAGACTAATCTAACAATAACAAAACCTATACGTATCACATAACCTATTCTGAAAGCTCAATAAAGGCAACAATTTTGTAGGTGCTGTGTTAAAACTTGTATGTAACCGCAAAACCTGTATGTAACAATGAAAGCTCAATATTCGCCAAGCCGAAAAAATTAATTAAGCAGCAACAAAACCTGTATGTAACAATACAATCTATTAAGCTCAAGAAACAATACATTTGAGTGACTAAAAACTAAGGATACCAACAACACCTTACCTAAATCAAGGTAAACCCACTCAGTGTTGTACTGAAAATCCATCTCAACCAACGTATGGAGGGGTTGGGTTTCACGGAGAGGTGTGGTGCATCTTATCCCGTTTTTCCTGCACAAAAACATTGAAATGCTTAAAAGCAAAAATTGAACAGTAATGAAACCAATGACCCTAAAAGTAAGAGAAGATTACCTAGGTGAGCACGGTTATGAAGTAAACTTGAGTTTTGAGAGGAAAAATCATTGTGCTGAGAGTGAATCATCGACGACAAAATTAAGTTTCATTCTCTTCTTCTTCTGGCTGTTTGATGATAAGATTAGTATTAGTATTAGTATTAGTGTTTAGATTGGTGAGCGATAAAGAAATTCTCGAAGAATTCATCTAGATTTTTTTTTGGAGATCTGAATCTGAAACTGAAGATGAAAAAATGAACAAGGCTTAAAAAGTTTTATAGGTGTGCTGACGTCTGAAAATAGGTTTAGGGTGTAGAAGAAAGATAGATCCAATGGTTGGAGATGTTTTATCTATTGGAAACATTAATTAAATACCCCTCCTTTTCAAGGTCTTCACAAATACCCCTAAGATCTTCACAAATACCCCATAAGGGGTTATTTTAAGTGGATAATGAAAATGAACTAGTACTTTTTTGGATAATGAAAATGAACTAGTATGTTCTTGACGCGTGAAAACGTCAACCCAACCTCCTACGGAGGTTGAATTGACTTAATATAATCCTAGATGTGCCAAAACTATACCCTAAAAACTTAAAATATACCCTTTAGGGGTATTTATAAAGTTCTTAGGGGTATTTGTAAAGACCCATGAAAAGAAGGGGTATTTATTTAATTCCCACTATTTATTCTATATGGGCCATAAAGTCTTATCGGATCCGAATTATTTTGGTTTATCCCGTCCTTCTCCCTCAGGTCTAACGTAGGCCTGTGTGAGTCTTGTTACCATCTGACATTTGTGGGTGATTTCATTGAATCATAAAATCCATTTATTTATCGATGCTTTCATTTATGGTCAGTCTATATATTTAAGGTGTAAAATACAGGCAGGAGTAAGTGAAGCAACAGATGGTCACTGGAACAACTATCCACATGGTCTACAGGTGCTAAGAAAAATATAAAAATCAACTTAGTGACCCATTAGAACATTTGATTACCAAGTCCAAAAATGAAAACTGAAACCAGAAAAGATGTCTAGGTAGAATCAGAAAGAATCCATACGGAAATGAGATGCAAACCACAGGAACGCCCAGTTGTTCGGTATTTTTTTTTTTTTTTGATTGGATGAAAAGTGCTGCAAAGAGTATACAAGACCAGTGTTGGTAACATTCTCTAATTGAAAACACAGATGAACCAACGTAGGCATGAAAGAAAAATATAGAAAACTAGCATCATCTTTAATATGGGCAAAGGTGAAGGTCGGCAAGATAGAAGAAACTTCCATCACCAAAATCATTGAAACAACACCATCTTTACCTCGCATAAAACTATACCACCTGCATCGTCACAATGTCCACAAAAAAAAAGTTTGACAGAACTCCACATGAGCTCATCTTAGTAATGAAGAACTACCAGCTGGTGCAGAAATCCAGATCCGTGACCATGTATCTCGTGCTAAAAATTGAACATTATATCCATGAAATTTGAGTACACAACCGATAAAATGCAACATAAAGTCATCACCAATTCGTAAAAGATTACTGAAATAATGGGATATGCAAAAATCTCAATTTGTATTCAAAACGTATCTTCAAGAACTCTCAGTTAATGCCAATATATAAGTGTCCCACATGTAACAGCATTGAGTTCAATTCCCATTCTCAGCTAATTAAATTCTTGCAATCAGAACACCCAGCCACGATCATTACTTTCAAAGAGCAGAGATTTGAAATTAGCCGTTCCACATCGATCATCAACTTCATCGTTGATTCATTATTATTATTTTTCTAACTCCTTGTTAATAGTATAAAATGAATAACTTCGCTCTAATCATATAAATCATCAACTCTTCTTGTTTTTTAACCTTTTTCGCCTTCTTCTCTTTCTTCCTTTGCCTGGTTTCGCGTGGTCGTCTCCCCTAATTTCTCCAGTACCTTTTGGCATTGGAAAGTTTGAGAGGAGAAATCATTGTGCTGCTTTGTTTCAGGTGAATCACAAACAACAAGATTGAGGTTTCTTTTTCTTAGGGCTGTTTCATAGAAGTAAAAATGATTATTAGATCGTTGAGAGAGCAAGAAATTGTTGCAGAATCCATCGTCTTAAAAAGAAAGAATTTTGAGATCTGAATCTGAACAAACAATGAGAGAAACGAGCAAGGAGACTTTGTTTTTTATTGATTTTTCAGCGGCCAAAGATACGCTTAGGGTTAGATAGATCCAATGGTTGGAGATGTATTTGAGGGCAATGGATATCTTCTTTATGGGCCATAAAGTCGGATCGAATGCTACTTATTTTGGTTTAGCCCGTCCTTACTGACTACTTAGTCTCTCAAAATCTTACATTTAGTTTTTGTTACCGTTTGACGACCTTTGTATGGAATGTCACTGACTAATGTTGCGGCCAGTGAATATATCAGAACTTGCACAGGTAATTAAATAAAGTTGATTAGATTGATAAACAAAACTCATTCTTTACTTGAGAATGACTACAATTGAAGTTAAACGTGCTTTGTAAACCACGACGCTCATATGGCTATTTAAACATGTAATCTTATACAAATGATGAAGTCATTAGCTACCCACTCAAGAGTATAAGTAGAAGTACATAGTGGATGTTTTTCATATAAAGCTTAATCAGCACTTGATACTAAATTTAGTATTTTCAGTAATAAGCTTATTACCAGATTGTGTGTACAACCACCTGCTCATATCCAAGACTTGAATGCCTGACTGAAACGACAAGGTAGAGAAGATGAAGAATTCTTATTATTGAAAAGCTTAGGGATACAATACGGTTCTCTGTGACTTAATAATAGGGAGAAAACCCAAAGCAAATTACACCTAAAAAAAAAAATCTTTCCTAAGTGATATGCTAACCATATATATAATATACAATACTGACCATTAAGCATGGACCTTTTATTGACCCCATAATAAAAACATGGACATTTAGCCAATTTTTTTTTTTTTGCTAAAAGGGAGTTAAACATGTCACATGTGTTGGTTAAAAATTTCCGTGCTCAGTAAAAAGAATTATAGTACTTTATTCAGATAAAAATTAGTTGTTACAGAGGGACAAGGAGGAAAACAGAATTCCACCTTCCACTAGGCACCTTTACAGCAAAAGGACATTCCTAGCTCAAACATGAGCATAACAAATGCTACTTAGCTGAAGTAAGAAGCCCTAAACCAACCCCCATGAACATAAGTCCATAACAAACTATGCACCTTTACAGGAAAAAGGCATATCACCCATAGACTGTAGTCCAAAGACTACCGACACTCATAGTTAGAACCGTTTTTTGGGGACCAGCCTTTTTTTGAGGGGACCATTGTTTTATAAGGCCCCCTACCCTACAATGTTAAGGGATGTCCTAAAAATCATAAGATTACCAATTTGTCCCTTACCCTAATTAAAATTATCCCTAACCTAATAATCTAAAACAAAACCTAAAACTAAAAAACCAAAACCAAAAAACAGTTTCTATCAAAACTGTTCTCCCTATTCGTTTCTCTTCTTCCCCAAATACAACATCGTCTTCATCGACTCCATCGATTAATCGTCGATTCAAAAAAATTTCATCGTCGATTAATCAATCGACTATAACAATGGTTCTTCGAAAGCAAACCAAAAGACTTCAATGAGAAGGTCTCGATTGGGACATCTAGCAAATCAGTAGAGCGATTTTCGATTCAAAAAGAAGTTGAACAACCAAGTGAAGCCATAATCCGGTATAATAGACGGTTGCGAAGCCTGATTCTGCCATGGGACCGATTCGCAGGTATTTTGTAACAAACCCATTGCTTTTAATTTGATTTTGATTCGTTTAAATGGATAGAAATCATCAAAATAGGGTTCAAATGGCAGTTACAATGCATAGTTCGGTTAGGTCGAGTTTCAGAAAAACCCAATTTTGTTAACCGAACATCCTGAAAGGAAGAACACGAAGAACAGTTCGGTTCTCTAGGTATCAAAACTAGGTAACCGAACTTGAAGTTCGGTTAGATCGCAAAAAGCAAAAAAAAATTTCTAACCGAACTTAAATTTTTTAAAACAAATTTTTTTAACATGTAACCGAACTCCGCTATTTTTGCACTGCTAATACGAGTTTTTATGTAACCGAACTGTCATATTGAGTTCGGTTTGTTCGCATAAAAATCTAACCTTAGAAAATAACCGAACTTTACCGGAAAAAAATAATGTAACCGAACTCTTTAGAAAAAACTTGACAAAACCGAACTCTTCGATGTAGTTGCAAACATGTTGAGTTCGGTTTGTTCATAAAATGATGACAAACCGAACTCTTCATTAACATTTACCAATGTTGAGTTCGGTTTGTTCTCAAAAATATTTGTTAACAAACTATACTATGGTACCAAAAATTAGAGTTGGCCTATTTTGTTTAAGCTAATATCTTTTGTTTTCTTGATTAGTGGAAGAGGCAAAAAACCAAACAAACCTTTGCTTTGGAAGATCTAAGAACTCCCACCCCTCGAGGCAAAGTACATTGTGATGCCGGTCACCGTGGAACCAAAAATGCTAAGTATAGAGGTGGGTCATTACTGGGATGTTGTGATCCAAGATGGTGTTAATAGAGATAATGTTGACAACGTAATCCAACAAGTTAATGAAGAGATTGTGGAAGCGATGGGCAATGAAGAGATCGTGGAAGCGATGGGCAATGAAGAACAACATCAAGGTGGAGAAGGTGAACCAGCCGAAAGAGGAGGAAATGAGGGTGCCAATGATGGTGAACCCCGATGAAGGAGGGGAAATGAGGGTGACAAAGATGGTGGTGAACCAAATGAGGGTGACAAAGATGAGGAAGATGGAGATAAGGATGATGTTGAATCAGAGGAGGAGTTGGATGAAGAGGAAGTTGAAGAGGAAGAGGCACAAGTAGAAATAGTGCAAAAGAAACCTAGAAAGACGCCTAACAAGCCTTGTGCTAGATATTCTTACATTCCCGATGACAATTTGTGTTTGTCTCCAAAGAATCCAACTTATGGTACTCCGAGAGATGGAGGGGAGTTATTGATGGGCTACAAAAACTCATGGGCTGCCAAGATCTTTGCGACAAAGGTATGCTTCAATCTTAACCATCAAGATTTCTCAGTCATCTTCTTTTATTTGAACTTATATTTTGACATATATTGTTCTTTTCTATATATTAGTATATAAGATAGTTTGTTGCTTTTGTAGGATCATACTAATGCTGTTCGTGTTTTGAAACGTCAAAAGAACAAGATATGGAATATAGAAAATGAGTGTGATGAGGTCCGCTTGGCGGTATTTGATTTTGTACTATGGAACGGGATACAACATGCGCACCAAAAATTTGATCTTGTCACTTTATTCTTTGCATTTGCCGAGAGGTCTTATCCGAGAGACGGATACCTTTCATCTACCTTTTGGTGAGATGGCAATTACTCGGATGATTGTTTTAGAATCACAGCCCTACCAATAACGGGAACAAGTGTTCGAGATGGCTACGATCCTTCGATGAGTTTTGAACTTCTTGAAAAGCTATGCGAAAGGTGTCTAGGATGGAGCGATAAAAGGCACAATGTGAGTTTAGGCGAGCTAACAAAGAGCCTCTGACGAAGGTGATGAGTATAATGAGTTCGAGGCAGACCGCACGTGCCGGAAGAAGTTGAAAAAGATCAAGCTCAAGACCTTGTTTGATGAGTTTTCGAGGACGAAAGATTTGGTTGCTCGAGGAAAGTTGGTGATGACAAAGGAGAAGATTAAGCACCATGTGACTGCTTATTTGTTATATCAACTAGGAACCATTTTCTTCCCTGACAGTTCAGGTCACGTGGTAAATGCTCATTACCATGGTTTTGTTCTTCAACTTCTCAAACTTCTCTCTCTCAATAATTCTACTTCTTTTTTAAAAATCTGATTTTTTAAATCTCAAATCTTTATTCAAAATAATTTCACTAATCACACTAACTAATCATTAACCAAATATAATCAGAGGGTAGTTTTGGTATTAATATAAATATTTAGATAAGGGGTGACCTAGAATTACTTCTAATGTCTTACCCAAAATAAAACAATGGTCCCCCCAAAAAAAGGCTGGTCCCCAAAAAACCGTTCCATAGTTAGAGACAAAAGAGTAAGAGCCCACGTAAAACCCAATAAATACAAGCCCATTCAAGTTTAGAAACCCTAATGTTTTCACCATCTAGTGATTCATTATCACAGTTTTCCGGCAACTGTCACTGCCGCTTTTCCAAGCTCTTCGAGTGATTGCACATAAGAGAGACCACCATACCAATCGAACCACATCTCTGCTCACTAAAAAGCAGAAAATGTTGTAAGAGAAAAATAGCCATTTACCTTCTTCTTCCTTGGCGATGAGGTGAACAGGCCAGCGTTTGAATGCAATTCCATTCCAACATATAAGTGTCCAACCATGGATCTAAACCAAATAATACTGACGGTTGGGTTCCACAAAGAGTAAAGGGTACTATGTCACCACACCCTTCAAAACAAGCAAATAAATAAATGAACAAAACAAAATTAAATTCAAGAGCCTAAAAACATTAATGGAAACCAAAAACCTTAAAAGAAGAGAAATTTATCCGAAGCCAAGGTAAAGGAAATAAACTTAAGTTTTGAGAGGAAAAATCATTGTGCCAGTGAATCAATAGCAACAAAATTAAAAAGGTTTCATCTTCTTTTTCTTCAACTTCTTCTGGTATTTTTATGATGACACAACAATTAGTATTACCAGTAGCACCAGTAATAACGGTGTTTTGATGGGCGATGTATGACGAATTTCTTGAAGACTCCATCGTCGGAGAAGGGATTTTGGTATAAATGTGGAGATCTGAATGTGAGAACAAGAGAAAGATGAACGAGGTAAGTTTCTTTAGCTTGTTTCGACAACGGCTGAACATTCTTTTATATGGTGTATATAAGTGAGATTTCGAGGTGTATATAAGTGAGATTTCGAGGTTAAATGGATGAGAACCCTAAAAGATATCTTTATGGGCCACAAATCCGGATCCTACTTATTTTGGTTTAGCCCAGTCTTATGTTCCCAATGTATATTGTAGGCCAGTGAACAATAAACCAAATTGTTACATGCGTAAATTATCATGTGAAGGTTTCTCTCAAGATTTTGGCAAAACATTAAGTTGTCCGCTCAAGGAGATCAGGTCTGGAAAAGGATCTATGTACGCTAGTTTGTTGTGGTGTCTTTGGATGGAGAGAAACAATAAAACATTTCATAACAAGGACAAGAGTCGAACTGCCATCATTTGGAAGCTTTAAAAACTTTTTCTTGGACATCTTCTCTACGGTGTTTTAGAAACACTCCTCCAGATGAGATTTTTTTATAATTTAGTTCTTTTTTATTATCTTGTCGCGGCTACTTGGGTCTCAGCTTTTTTCAGCTATTGCTTTCCTATAATTTTATGTTCATATTCTTTGCATTTCAAAGTCTATCTTGTTCGTGTTCGTTAGCTTTTCATCTGCTTGCACTTCCAACATTGTTGATATGACCGAGTTGGTCTAATGCACCAGATTAAGGCGCTGGTCCGAATGGGCTTGTGTTCATCGGACATTTGTAAGAGTGTCACTTTCAAATGTTACTTGGACGATGTAGGAGGTTGTGGGGTGTAAGTTCCAAAAGATTATTCACTTTGCGTCTGTGGGTATATCCCCAAACTCAAATGGATCCTCTGATCCTCTTTTTAGAGATTTTATTGTATTTTTGTAGTGGTCTTTCAACTCTTTTTCTATAATCCTAATGTATTTTTCTTACATTTGCAGGCTTCCCTTTCTATAATCCTACACAAGTTTCACCGTAATCTTCTTCAATTTTACTACCGTAAAAAAATTTCACCATAACTTCAATTCAAATTTTTCTGATTTAGGTTATTGTCGGAATCTCTCCATAAAAATGGTCTTCTAGCTAGTAACATAGGGACTGAAGTCACTAATTTGTGGACGTATTCAAACAAAACCATGGGTTATGACTCTTTAGTGTGTTCAGTTTGGTCACAGTTTTTCCTAATTCTTTTGGTAAACACTGCAGAGAATTGTTGAGGTAAAGTAGTATTACCATGTATTAACAAAAGTCTTTCACCAACGGCAAAACCCAGAAGAGGCAAGAGGTGCGACAGATTATCTAAATTTTTTCGTCTTTCTTATAATTTCAATTAAACAAATCCCTAGTTTAACTAAGGGAGAGCCATACCAATGCAAAAACTGAAACAACAGATATGCTATCTGACTATCACTACTTAACACGAAGGGGTAAATGAAGCAACATCTAGTCATTGGAAAAGCTATTGACGTCTAAAGTGCTTTCCTTGGCTAGTGAAGCAACAGATGTGGACCACTATTGTAGGTGCAAAAGAAGCTAACATTCAAAGGGTTAAATCCAAAGCATAAATGAATGATTGGGATTTTGTGGGACTTTCTGTTCCGAAACATAAGTGCAAAATTGATAATATATCTTCTGTCTTGCAATTTGAGTACACAAATGATAAAATGCATAGATGAAAGGCAGAAAATGGAACTCCTTGAAATTTGACTGATAAAAAGCAGGATATGATTGTTAGAGGATATCTGAAATCAACATCTATTCTTCACCAATTGGAGAAAAATCACTGAAATACTTGAATATGCAAAATCTCTATATTCCAATTTATATTCAAAGCATATGTTGTGCAAACTGTTCACTACACACAAAATCAACCGAGAAAACCCAAATTAGATGTGGACCTTCTGATACCTCGCCGAATCCAAGGAAACTACCAAACCGACCATCGTGGTTGGGTTTGGGGGAGATGCAGATGTCTTGCTGGATCAGTAACGAAGTTCACCTAAGGAGAAGGGGCAAACTGGAGTAACGAAAACCCTTACAGAAAAAAGGGAAGTTCACCTAAGGAGAAGGGGCAAACTGGAGTAAACTTCAGTCTTGAGAGGAGAAATCATGGTGCCATTGAATCATCAACATCGAGATTAAGCTTTCATCTTCATCTTCCGGCTGTTTCAGATATATGATGATAGTAGAAATGGTTATTAGATCAGTGAAAGAGAAACGTATTGTTGAAAAATTCATCGTCTAAGAAAGAATTTTGAGATCTGGATCTGAAAAATGAGAGGAGTGAACACGGAAAGTTTGTTTTATAGATGTTTCAACGGCTCAAGATACGTTTAGGTCATAGAGAAGATGGATCCAATGGTTGAAAAAGTTTTTGAGGGCAATCGATACCCTAACAGATATCTTCTTTATGGGCCATAAAGTCCTATTTATTTTTATTTAGCCCGGTCTTATTCTCTCAAGTGTTACATTGTCGGCCTGTTATCGGCCAGCTAATACATTTGGCCATATGAAAAAAATAACTCTTCATTGAATCATAAGTTACTTACATGTGCAAATTTCAACTCGCAAAACTATGATTTCAATCAACTATTTACAACTCCATTTATTAAAAGCTTACAACAGAGGATTAACCACTGGCTGATCATTTGTTTCCTTCCCTTAAGTCTTAATGAGGTTGAATATTTGGAAACATACAAGTTGGATGAGCCATGCATTGGTTCCTTACAAGACCAACAAACTGATGATCACTTGGAGTGTAAGCTCCAAAAGATTAATTTTTGCTACGGGTACTATTTTTCCAGTTCCCTTTTAGGGTTTCAACAATTAATCAGTTAGTAACCATCAGAAATTGGCATAGTTGGTGAATGAAGAAATTGCTTTGCCGGGTGATGACTCTCTCGTTCAAGGAAGAAGTTTATGGAGGAATGTTACAAAGATAGTTCCTGAAATTCAGAAATTTGTAACGCATAAAATAAACAGTGGTAGAAATATTAGGTTCTGGTACGATCATTGGGTTGACAGGGGATGTCTCAAGGACTTGTTTCCGATTATTTTCAAGGCCTGCAGAAATAAACAAGTTTCCATAGCCGAGATGATCACTAATGGACATTGGGTAGGAAACTTCAAAAAGTACCTGTTCTTGTAGAAGGCGAGGATGAGGTTAAGTTTGTGGACAACTTCTCATTCCAAAAATGTGCTATGAAGCTCTAGCAGGTAATGTGGAAGAATGCAGCTATAAGAACATTCTTTGGTTAAAAGGGATTCCAAACAAGGTAAGCTTCTTATTGTGGGCGGCTTTCAATGATTTTATACCTACTCGGATTATGCTCAGACAGCGAAGCGTCCAACTTGAATCCGACATGTGTGTATTTTGCAACAGCGTTCACGAGACAGCAGACCACATGTTGATCCACTGTGAATTATCTTTTAAGGTATGGGATTTCTTTATCAAATCATTTCACATATTATGGCCTATGCCGTTATCTATTCTCGCAAGTTTTCATTGCGTGGAAGTGGAACGTTTTAAAGGGCGGATGTAAAGCATTATGGGATATGACATACTTCGCCATCGTTTGGCTTGGCGTGGCGTGACCAGCTGTTTATAGGTGAAAATCGTTTCTGCCGATTTCGGTAGGTGAGTGAGAAACTGGTTTAAACCCTAAACAAATGTGCTGCACGTGAGCACTTTATAGATTTGAGAGATCAATCTGTACAAGTTCGGCCTAAACTAAGAAATGGCCGTTCCAGACTTGCTTCGGTCACAAAGTGGAGGAGAAGGGTTGATTTGGGGAGGGAAGCAAAGAAAGGTGTTGAGGCGGAATAATGCAGGAAAGTAGTGTCTCGACTTGTATCGAAAGTGAAAGCTTAGGAAGCTTGCAAGAGATGAAAGCTTTTGGATAGCTTGCAAAGTTGCCTTTTCGAGTGTTGTATTTTTCTCCCGACCGAGACTTGTTGTCCGGTGGAAATAGGTAAGACCTATTTATACAAGTCGAGATTGAAACGTACTGGCCTCATGAAGGAAGAGAGTAAAGGGTGAAATAATGGGAGGAGGTGGTAACCGCATGGTGTTAATGGGTGAAAACGTTTTCACCATTATTTCCTCATTTATTTGACCGCTTTATTCCTTTTCACGCTTTCTTAATGTGAGCGTAGTGTACGCCGTAAGCCAGTGACCGCCAAACCAAGACCGTGGAAAGCATCCCCCAGTTTGTGTTGATGTCTCGAGTGTTGGTTGCATCTTGAGTGCAAGTGGTGCTGCTAGGGGCGCATGTGGCATGTGCCAATGGCATGCGCGGAATGCCTTTGTTGCGAGTTGCACCACGAGCGCAAGTAGCAATGCCAGAGCTGCTAGTGGCATGTATGGCATGTGCCAATGGCATGTGTGGAATGCCTTGGTGGTAGGTTGTACGTTGAGTGTAAGAGGCAATGCATAGAGCTGCTAGTGGCGCGTGTGGCATGTGCCAATGGCATGTGCGGAATGCCTTGGTAGTAGGCTGCACGTTGGGTGTAAGTGGCTACCAGCGTGGGTTTTGGCATGTGCCAATGGCGCGTACGGCCAAGTTGGCCTAGGTTGCACGGCTTGCAAGTTAGGCTACCGAGCGTGTATTAGGGCCACGGCTAGGCAATGAAAGCTACCCGGCGAGCGTGTTGGCATGTGCCAATGGCATGCGTTGCCATTAGGGTCACCGCATGGTAAGAAAAAGCTACCAGTGACGCATGTTGGCATGTGCCGATGGCATGCTCGGCCATTAGGGCCACGCCTTGGTGATAAAAGCTACCAGCGAGCGTGTTGGCATGTGCCAATGGCACGCTCGGCCATTAGGGCCACGGTTTGGTAGAAAAAGCTACCAGCGAGCGTGTTGGCATGTGCTAATGGCATGCGTGGCCAATTTGGGTCGCGCCTTGGTAGAAAAAGCTACCGAACAGCGTGTTGGCATGTGCCAATGGCATGCGTGGCCAATTTGGGTCGCGCCTTGGTAGAAAAAGCTACCAGCGAGCGTGTTGGCATGTGCCAATGGCATGCATGGCCAATTTGGGCCGCGCCCTGGTAGAAAAAGCTACCAGCGAGCGTGTTGGCATGTGCCAATGGCATGCGTGGCCATTTTGGGTCGCGCCCTGGTAGAAAAAGCTACCAGCGAGCGTGTTGGCATGTGCCAATGGCATGCGTGGCCAATTTGGGTCGCGCCTTGGTAGAAAAAGCTACCAAATGAGCGTGTTGGCATGTGCCAATGGCATGCGTGGCCAATTTGGGCCGCGCCTGGTATAAAAAGCTACCTGACGAGCGTGTTGGCATGTGCCAATGGCATGCGTGGCCAATTTGGGTCGCGCCTTGGTAGAAAAAGCTACCAGCGAGCGTGTTGGCATGTGCCAATGGCATGCGTGGCCAATTTGAGCCGCGCCCGGTAGAAAAAGCTACCAATGGCGTGTTGGAATGTGCCAATGGCATGCGTGGCCAATTTGGCCTAGGTTGCATGGTTTGCAAGCCTAGGTGTGGGCGCTACTTTGGCATGGCGCGGCTGTAAGGGTGTTTGGCTTGGCGTGGCGTGATTAGTGTAGCTAGGGCCAAGGCAGAGTGCATTTGGCATGGCACGGCTAGCTCGGGCTAAGTGTGGCTGGCATGATTTGCCATTGGCACGGAGGTGCGGCTAGCATGGTTCGCATGCTTGGCGCGTTTGGTATGGCCGGCATGCTTTTCCATTGGCATAGAGGTGCGGCTAGCTTGGGCTAGGTGTGGCTGGCATGATATTCCATCGGACGGAGTATCGGCTAGCATGGTTGGCATGCTTTGGCGCGTTTGGTGTGGCTGGCATGATTTGCCATTGGCACAGGTGCGGCTAGCTTGGGCTAGGTGTGGATAGCATGATTTGCAATCAGCACGGAGGTGTGGCTAGCATGGTTGGCATGCTTTGGCGCATTTGGTGTAATTAGCGTATCTAGGGCCAAGGCAGAGTGCATTTGGCATGGCACGGCTAGCTTGGGCTAGGTGTGGCTGGCATGATTTGCCATCGGCACGGAGGTGCGGCTAGCATGGTTGGCATGCTTTGGCGCATTTGGTGTGATTAGCGTAGCTAGGGCCAAGGCAGAGTGCATCTGGCATGGCGCGGCTAGCTTGGGATAGGTGTGGCTGGCAGGATTTGCCATTGGCACGGAGGGGAATTAGGGTTTTATTCGTTGTAACCCTAATTTGAAAAAATACCCCCTATTAATTACTGACTACATGCATTAAATGTCCTAATAAATGTGTCACTTATGACATTCGGTTATTTGGGATTTTACGACTTTGCCCTTCGTTTAAAAACCACCATCAACATTAAGTCCCCTGCTTAGCTCGGAACAGGAGCTTTGTTGCGAGGTAAGCATGAGATGGTGACAAACTATCAACAACAAACTTGTAAAGAGAATTGAGGAGGCTCGTCTGACCTTTTTATAAATAGGACTTGGAATCCTTGCCTCTGGCAGTTTTGCGCAAATCGGGAGGCTGGCACAATTAGGAAGTTAGCGTCGTGAGAGACATGAAGCTGGGCGGCATTGAGAAGTTGTTGCGAGTTGGGAAAATGAGCGTGCTAGGTGGTGGGACCAGCGCAAGGTGGGGAAGCTGCGCGTGTTTGCTGGCGCGACTTGGGTGGTCCTTGGGAAGTTGGCGTGAGTTGGGAAACTGGGCGTGCTAGCTGGTGGGACCGGCGCAAGGTGACGAAGCTGTGCGTGCTTGCTGGCGTAACTTGGGCGGTCCTTGGGAAGTTGGGCGCAATTGGTGGGACCGGTGCAACTTGATAGGGCCGGTGAAAACAATGAGGGAGTAAGTGTTTCTTACAGATAGCAAAGTTTCCTTATTTTGCCTTCCTTCACGCGCGGCTTCAATCAGGGCATCACCCATGCCAAACATCTGGAAGCGTTACGTCTATCATTACTTCCTTTCCTTCTTTAAGTTTTCGTATTCATACCCAACGTAATTGCATCATCTCCCTCGTTTGAGAAAGGGTTCTTCTTGTCGAGTTTCTCTCTTTGTCATGTCGCGCAGAGATGAATCATATTCTAACCAGCCAGATTCTCTAGGTGACGGCGCGAGATCTGATTCTTGCAGGAGCATCCCAACAAAGGTTATTCGGGTTAAGAAAATCATACGGGTATGTTTTCTTCTTCTTTGGTGGACTGACGTGCGCTTTATCACTTGTTTGGTGAATGGAAAATTTCCCTTTTGTGCATAGATATCCCGTTGGAGGATGTATTACTTTTATCGACGAGGATGACCTAGTCGTTCCCCTCCCTTCAATTTCAACCTTGTTGACTGCTGCAGACTTGGAGAACTCTGATTTAGGGATCTCTTGTCATGAATACCCCTATGCAGGTTTGTCGTTTGGGACCCGTATGAGGTGTCTCTCCTCCAATTACCGGAATGTTGGAGGTTTCCTGGTGCGGAAGGAATTCGTGGTCCTTTATACGAGGATATCGAAAACATACGGCCACATTGCTACCAGGAGCGTAGTGAAGTGTTGTTCGTCCGCCTTGGTTTCCATAGTGAACTGTCTCTTGCCAATGATTGCCGAGATGGAGAATATGTCCATCCTTGCTGCTGCGGAGTCAGCCATTCAAAGGTGGGAGAATATGGTGTCCACCTGTGAATCCTTGGAGTTTAATATCAGCTGGTTGCGGCATCGCCTCAATATTGTGAAAGTCGACAGAGCCGGTATTCTTGATGGTGTGATCCCTGCCACAAAAACCATGCTGGAAGAGGAGAAAGCTTTGGTCTTAGAGTCCCAGAGGATTGAAGAATTAATTCGCCACTTGAAGAGTAGGGCTGAAAGAAATCACGGTCGATTGAAGATGATATTTTGTAGGGATTATAATTTACTAGATGGGCTTTTCTGACTTGTATCACGAGATTTGAAGGCTCCTCTTTTTTTTTTTTTTTTGAAGAAATAAAGAAATTCCATTAATCCGTTGGATTACATTGAAATTGATAATTGGCAAGAAAGAAAGTAAAAGCAGAGAGGGTGTCTGGACGTTCACACTTTTGATGTTGCATATTGCAAGGAAATGATTAGGCGTAGTATGCCTTAAGCCACTTTCCGTTGATGACTGTCTCTAGCTTTCCCCCATCCTCTTTGATAATCTTGTAGTAACCACTGTCGTACGCTTTAGTGATTATGTACGGCCCTTCCCATTTGGGAGAAAACTTCGGTGCCGATGCATCTTGCTGGATGTGTTTGGCGGTTTTTAGCACCAGATCTCCTTCCTTGAAAACCCTGGATTTTACATGGCTGTTGTATGCCCTGGAAATCCTATTCTCGTATGCTTGCGCATGTTCCTCTGCCCGGGATCTTCTAAAGTCCATAGTATCTAGTTCTGCGATTCTGGCATTGAGTGATTCGGTTTCACTCCACTGAGGTCCACTCGCTGCGGCGATTCTGGCAGACGAGATCTTGATTTCTGCTGGGAGGATCGCGTCTGCACCGTAGACAAGGGAGTAAGGAGACATGCCGGTGGAGCTTCTAGGAGATGTTCTGTACGCCCATAGAGCCATCGGCAATTGCTCGTGCCAGGTTCTGGGATTGTCGTGTACTGTTCGGCTTAGGATTCAGATCAGAGTCTTGTTGGTGCTTTCGGCTTGTCCATTCCCCTGGGGATAATAGACAGTAGAGAAGACTTGTTTAATTCCGTACCTCCCAAGTAGTTCCTGCACTTTCTTGTTAGCAAAAGGTGTGTCGTTGTCGGTGATGACGTGTTTAGGTACGCCGAAACTTGCAGATGATGTGTTCCTTGACGAATGCCGCGATCGTGGCTCCAGTGGTTCCTTTTCAATGGGACACTTTAACCCATTTGGTAAAGTACTCGATCGCGGTTATTATGTATTCATGCTTTTTTGAGGATGGCGGGTTGATCTTCCCAATGATGTCGAGTCCCCAGCTATAAAAGGGCCACGAGCTACATATCGAGTGTAGGGATGTTGGGGACGCGTGGATGAGGTTTCCGTGAATCTGGCATTCTCGGCATTTCTGAAAGAAAGTAGCTGCGTCATCTTCCATGGTCGGCCAAGTAGTACCTCTCGTGTATCTACAGGAAAAGTTTCGTTTCCCTTGGTGTTCGCCTTCGTGCATTTCTCTCAACATAACTGGGATTTCTGTACCGCCCAAACACCGCAGTAGACTTCATCCAAAACTCTTGCGATATAAAACCCCGTCATGGAACACGAATCTTTTGGACTTTTGTTTTAACTTGGACGCATCCTCTTTGTCAGTAGGAAAGAATGCCTTCGCGAAAGAAAACGATGTACAGCTCCCGCCAGTCCCCTGTGAGACTGATGTTGAGGACTTCGTCCGACATGGGGGCGCCCGACAACCGGGACACGCCTTCCGGAGTAATCGGGATTGGGTTTCCATCTCCGGCCATTAGTATCCAAGTCGTTGTAAACGACGATAGAGGGTTACTACCGATGTTGTTCCACGTGACTTCGGTATGAACATGTTCAAGTTGTTGTTGTGCTTCCTCTTTTCCGAGACACCTTGACAGAGAGCTGTCTGGATTTCGATGATACAAAACATCTTGAAGCATAAAGAAATTCCGCAAAGTATTGAGGTCGACCTTCCCTTGGAAAAGTGAGTTGTTGAGTTCTTGAATGATAGGAGTTCTCCAGTCATCATCCTTGGCTTTCTCAGGTTGTGAAAGCCATGTCGAAGCTATGGTTCACCGTTTTACTGTTAGGGTTTCCTCGGATCCTTCGAACTGCAGCTTTGATGCTAGCGTAGCTAGGCAACAAGATGCTTATTCTTTACTGCGGACGACATGTGTGATGGTTGCTTCGGCGAAATAATTTAATAGTTTTTATGCTTCAGCCCTGTATGGTGCCAGCGTCAGTTCTTTCAATGCGTAAATCCCGTTTACCTGGTTGATGAGTAATTTGGAATCTCCTCTTATCTCCAAATGCGTGGCCCCGGCCCGTTTAGCTAGTGGCAGTCCAATGAGGAAGGCTTTGTATTCAGCTGAGTTATTGGTGCATGAAAAGTCTAGCTTGAAAGAGTGCGAGAAAACTTCTCCGGAAGGAGATACTAGTACCACACCTGCTCCTCCGGTGTTAGTGCTAGGGGTGGAAGAGCCGTCGAAGAACAGTAGCCATGCTTCTTTTTCGACTAAAAAGATATATGGAAGGTCTCCCGGAAGATCTTCTCGTAACTCTGCGGTGTTTTCTCCTGGGATTGCTGCTAACAGGTCTGCAACAGCCTGTCCCTTTATGGCCCTCGGGGAAACGCACGTTATGTCGAATTCTGACAGCTGCAGGAGCCATTTAGCCGTCCTCCCTATCAGAGCGGGTCTCGAGAGAAGGAACTTTACAGGGTCTGACTTGGATATTAACACCAACTTATTGGAGAGGAGGTAGTGCCTGAACTTCTGGATGGAATAAATTAACGCTAAACATGCCTTTTCTACTTTGGGGTATCTGAGTTCAGCGTCGCTCAATATTCGACTGAAGTAATATATGGGATATTCAATTCCGTTGTCGTCTTCTTGAGCAAGGAGGGCTCCAATGGCGGTATCGCTAAAGGCTGTGTAAAGACATAGTGGCTTCCCTTGCATAGGATGCTTCATGACGGTCGGGGAGGACAGCGTTTGTTGGATCTTCTGGTACGCTTTTTGCTGAGACGTAGTCCACGCGAAATTCGCTCCTTTTTTCAGCAGAGGGGTAAACGCAGTAATGAGCTGTGCCAGCCCCGGTATGAAGCGACGAATATATTTTACCTTGCCCATGAAGCTCGGGAGCTCCTTCACGGTTCGTGGTGGTGGCATCGTGAGGATAGCTTGCGTTTTGACTGGGTCAACTTTTATCCCTACGGCCGTTACTTGGAATCCCAAGAATTTCCCCGAAGAGACACCAAAGGCGCATTTCAAAGGATTCATCTTCAGCTTGTATTCGCGACATCTTTCGAACACTTGTCGTAGCGTTCCTGGATGATCCGCTCGAGTCTTTGATTTAACCACCACATCATCTACGTAATCTTCGACTTGTTTGTGCATCATATCGTGGAAGATGGTAGTCATGGCGCGTTGGTAAGTAGCGCCAGCGTTCTTCAGACCGAAAGGCATTACGATGTAATAGAAGTTTCCGAGAGGGGTTCGAAAGCGTCTTACTCGCGTCGTGCTCATACATCTTTATCTGGTTATAGCCGCTATATCCATCCATGAAAGAGAACATACCATGTCCACTGGTAGCGTCTACCAGCATGTCGATGTTAGGGAGCGGGAAATCGTCTTTAGTGCAGCACTTGTTCAGATCTCTGAAATCAACACAACATCTGATCTGACCATTCTTCTTTTTAACGGGAACGATATTGGCCAACCAGGTGGGATGATGAATAGGTTTGACAAAACCAGCGGCTAGTAATTTCTGGACCTCCGCCTTGATTTGTTCTTCTACGTCGTGTCTGAATTGTCTTGGAGGCTGCTTGACCGGATTGGACCCGGGTATCACGTGCAGATGGTGGGTGACTAGTTTTTCATCCAAGCCAGGCATTTCTTCGTAAGTCCATGTGAAAACTTCCTGGTATTCTTTGAGTAGGCCGACTAGCTTTGAGCGTTCCGCGGAGTGTAGAGCCGAACTGATCATAATGGGTCGCGGGAATTCCTCATTCCCTATATTGACAGTTTCGAGTTCATCGGTGGTCAAGTTGGTCCCGTCTTGTTTCTGAGGGGCGTCTGGAATTTCCACCTGGTTATTGTGAAAACATTCTTTCGGGCGGAGAGACCAGGTCATGGTCTCCCCTGCTAATTGCTAACAGCGGTGATGATGTGTGAGTTTTCACTTTTTGCTTCGTCCTGTGGTAAGGGTGCATTCTCGCTTGGTGCGGGCACGGGTTACGCCCGGTGGCGGGAGACTGGCGGGTCTTCCTTCTAAGGAGACGGTGGGAGTGCGGTCTCCTCTGCGGAGTATCTCCAGCTTGTCGCTATCTCTGAGCGATGTCCATATCGGTAGCAGAAAACTGTGAATCTTGGTTGTCACGCCTTTTGAATCCTCCTTCGGCCCATGTGCTTCTACGCAGTAGACTGGTGCATAGGGGGACAATGACGCGGGGATGCGGACGACTTCTCCGTTCGATCAAGTTTCAGCATTGGTGGTATGTTGAAGGAACGATTTTGAGATTGTGCATCCACGGCCTTCCCAGTATCATGTGGTAGTCTGGTTATTTTTCAATCACTTCAAACTTCACGCTTGATTGAATTGGCCCTATTGCCAGCTCCAAGTTGATGTAGCCGTATGTGCTAGTTTGGTTGCCTTGTGAAATCTGTCATCGTAGTGGGTTGTCGTATGATCTCGTTAGGTCGCACCCTGGCAGCTTTGAGTGTCTTGAGAGTGATGACATTGGAAGACGCACCCGTGTCAATGAGCGCTCTTCGAAACTCTATGTTCCTGACAAAAACCGTAACATGCAAGGCCCGGTTGTGACCGTCTTCCACCATCATATCGTCATCGGTGAAAACAATATTGTTGGTGGATTTTCCGGGGATCCTTGGAGTCCCCGTGGGTGCAGGAACTAGTGATGCGTTCAGTGTTATTCGGTTAATAGCAGAGAATGTTTTTATTCGCCGGTCCTTGGAGAGGTGTAGCAATTCACACAAGTTTTCTACCAACATGGTCGCCTCCCCGGTTTGTCAAGCTTCCAGTCAGTGACAAAACCATTGATTTGAGAATGCTCATTCGGGATGTCAGTCCCCTGCTCTTGATCTCCTGGGAAAATGGACCACTTAGCTCCGATGTTAGGCTGATGAGGAAGTCGAGTATGCTGTTAATCGCATCCTTCATTAGATCCATGTTTTTGGCGTGAATCTCCTGAGCACGCATCAGGTCAACCAGTCTTGGGACCTATTCATTGGTCGTATTGCTTCCGGAAATTGACGAGTCATCATGACCTTGAGCAGGATCAATGTTTGTTGAGATGGCCTGATAGCCGACCATGCTTGCGCGAATTTTAAAGACGGAAGTTAGAATTTGATATTGTAACCGAAAGATAAATCCTCCCGCTGTGGTCGCCAATTGTTTATAGGTGAAAATTGTTTCTGCCGATTTCGGTAAATTCGGTAGGTGAGTGAGAAACTGGTTTAAACCCTAAACAAATGTGCTGCACGTGAGAACTTTATAGATTCGAGAGATCAATCTGTACAAGTCCGGCCTAAACCAAGAAATGGCCGTTCCAGACTTGCTTCGGTCACAAAGTGGAGGAGAAGGGTTGATTTGGGGAGGGAAGCAAAGAAAGGTGTTGAGGCCGAATAGTGCAGGAGAGTAGTGTCTCGACTTGTATCGTAAAGTGAAAGCTTAGGAAGCTTGCAAGAGATGAAAGCTTTTTGGATAGCTTGCAAAGTTGCCTTTTCGAGAGTGTTGTATTTTTCTCCCGACCGAGACTTGTTGTCCGGTGGAAATAGGTAAGACCTATTTATACAAGTCGAGATTGAAACGTACTCTGGCCTCATGAAGGAAGAGAGTAAAGGGTGAAATAATGGGAGGAGGTGGTAACCGCATGGTGTTAATGGGTGAAAACGTTTTAACCATTATTTCCTCATTTATTTGACCGCTTTATTCCTTTTCACGCTTTCTTAATGTGAGCGTAGTGTACGCTGCAAGCCGTGACCGCCAAACCAAGACCCTGGAAAGCATCTCCCGGTTTGTTTTGATGTCTCGAGTGTTGGTTACATCTTGAGTGCAAGTGGTGCTGCTAGGGGCGCATGTGGCATGTGCCTAATGGCATGTGCGGAATGCCTTTGTTGCGAGTTGCACCTCGAGCGCAAGTAGCAATGCCAGAGCTGCTAGTGGCATGTGTGGCATGTGCCAATGGCATGTGTGGAATGCCTTGGTGGTAGGTTGTACGTTGAGTTTAAGAGGAAATGCATAGAGCTTCTAGTGGCGCGTGTGGCATGTGCCAATGGCATGTGCGGAATGCCTCGGTGGTAGGTTGTACGTTGGGTGTAAGTGGCTACCAGCGTGGGTTTTGGCATGTGCCAATGGCGCGTACGGCCAAGTTGGCCTAGGTTGCACGGCTTGCAAGTTAGGCTACCAGCGTGTATTAGGGCCACGACTAGGCAATAAAAGCTACCAGCGAGCGTGTTGGCATGTGCCAATGGCATGCGTTTCCATTAGGGTCACGGCCTGGTAAGAAAAGCTACCAGCGACGCATGTTGGCATGTGCCGAGGGCATGCTCGGCCATTAGGGCCACGCCTTGATAAGAAAAGCTACCAGCGAGCGTGTTGGCATGTGCCAATGGCACGCTCGGCCATTAGGGCCGCGGTTTGGCAGAAAAAGCTACCAGCGAGCGTGTTGGCATGTGCCAATGGCATGCGTGGCCAATTTGGGTCGCGCCTTGGTAGAAAAAGCTACCAGCGAGCGTGTTGGCATGTGCCAATGCCATGCGTGGCCAATTTGGGTCGCGCCCGTAGAAAAAGCTACCGGGCCGAGCGTGTTGGCATGTGCCAATGGCATGCGTGGCCAATTTGGATCGCTCCTTGGTAGAAAAAGCTACCAGCGAGCGTGTTGGCATGTGCCAATGGCATGCATGGCCAATTTGGGTCGCGCCTAGGTAGAAAAAGCTACCAGCGAGCGTGTTGGCATGTGCCAATGGCATGCGTAATAATTTGGCTCGCGCCTTGGTAGAAAAAGCTACCGACGAGCGTGTTGGCATATGCCAATGGCATGCGTAGCCAATTTGGGCCGCGCCCGGTAGAAAAAGCTACCAATGAGCGTGTTGGCATGTGCCAATGGCATGCGTGGCCAATTTGGGTCGCGCCTTGGTACAAAAAGCTACCAGCGAGCGTGTTGGCATGTGCCAATGGCATGCGTGGCCAATTTGGGCAGCGCCCGGTAGAAAAAGCTACCCGGCGAGCGTATTGGCATGTGCCAATGGCATGCGTGGCCAATTTGGATCGCGCCTTGGTAGAAAAAGCTACCAGCGAGCGTGTTGGCATGTGCCAATGGCATGCGTGGCCAATTTGGGCCGCGCCCTGGTAGAAAAAGCTACCAACAAGCGTGTTGGCATGTGCCAATGGCATGCGTGGCCAATTTGTCCTAGGTTGCATGGTTTGCAAGCCTAGGTGTGGGCGCTACTTTGGCATGGCGCGGCTGTAAGGGTGTTTGGCTTGGCGTGGCGTGATTAGTGTATCTGGGGCCAAGGCAGAGTGCATTTGGCATGGCACGGCTAGCTTGGGCTAAGTGTGGCTGGCATGATTTGCCATTGGCACGGAGGTGCGGCTAGCATGGTTGGCATGCTTCGGCGCGTTTGGTATGGCTGGCATGCTTTGCCATTGGCATAGAGGTGCGGCTAGCTTGGGCTAGGTGTGGCTGGCATGATTCGCCATCGGCACGGAGGTGCGTCTAGCATGATTTGGCGCGTTTGGTGTGGCTGGTATGATTTTCCATTGGCACAGAGGTACGGATAGCTTGGTCTAGGTGTGACTGGCATGATTTGCCATCGGCATGGACGTGCGTCTAGCATGGTTGGCATGCTTTGGCGCATTTGGTGTGATTAGCGTAGCTAGGGCCAAGGCAGAGTGCATTTGGCATGGCGCGGCTAGCTTGGGCTAGGTGTGGCTGGCATGATTTGCCATCGGCACGGAGGTACGGTTAGCATGGTTGGCATGCTTTGGCGTATTTGGTGTGATTAGAGTAGCTAGGGCCAAGGCAGAGTGCATCTGGCATGGCGCGGCTATCTTGGGCTAGGTGTGGCTGGCATGATTTGCCATTGGCACGGAGGGGAATTAGGGTTTCGTTCGTTGTAACCCTAATTTGAAAAAATACCCCCTATTAATTACTGACTACTTGCATTAAATGTCCTAATAAATGTGTCACTGGTGACATTAGGTTATTTGGGATTTTACGACTTTACCCTTCGTTTAAAAACCACCATCAACACCTGCGTAGCTAGGGCCAAGGCAGAGTGTGTTTGGCATGGCGCGGGTAGCTTGGGCAAGGTGTGGCTGGTATGATTTGCCATTGGCACGGAGGTGTGGCTAGCATGGTTGGCATGCTTTGGCGCGTTTGGTGTGGCTGGCATGATTTTCCATTGGCACAGAGGTGCGGCTAGCTTGGGCTAGGTGTGGATGGCATGATTTTCCATTGGTACATGAGGTGCGGCTAGCATGGTTGGCATGCTTTGGCGCGTTTGGTGTGGCTGGCATGATTTTCCATTGGGCTTTTTCGTTTTTTTCTCACCCCAAATCTCCATAACTCAAGTTCCAGGGCCGGTGTAGCTTTCCCTTGAGTCATGCTTTCTAGGTTATCTCCGATTATGACGTGCGATAGGTCTTACTTTTTTGCCTCTTGCATGTATGCGAACTAAGTTACACGCCACATTCGGATTCCTAGTCTATATGATTCAAATTTTCATTTTTGTTGCCTTTGATTAAGGTCTTACTTTGAGATCTTATAATTGCCTTTATCTTAATAAAGAATTTCTTGAATATGAACGAAATTTTCAAACTTGTTTATTGGACTGAATATGACATCCCTGTTCAAGAATACAAGCTTATATCCTTAACTTCGCATCCTTTTCGATTGTGCGACTTACTTCGCACGCCCCTATGGGTAGTATTTCTTCAGATATAACCTATTCCAAGGACGATCCGATCTGCGACCCATATTCCTTCCTTCTGGATCAATTAACTCATAAGCTTCGTTTCCAACTATTCTTATTATTATATAGGGTCCATCCCACTTCTTTTCCAATTTCCCATCACCTCCTTTCTGATAAATTGGGATTTCTCGCAGCACCAATTCATCAGGTTGCAATTCTCTTATCCTAACACGTTTGTTGTATTCTCGAGCTAATCTTTGTTGATAATTTTCCATATGTTGCAAAGCGACTTCTCTTGCTTCTTCCAGGTCATCAAGTTTCGTTAAAATTAGATCTGCACTTAGATTTTTATCCCAAGATTCTTTCTTTGTGGTTGGAATGATGACTTCTGTTGGTAACACCGCCTCTACCCATATGTCAAACAGAAAGGTGACATTCCTGTTGCTTCTCTCCTTGTTGTCCTATAAGCCCATACTACATTATGTACTTGTTCGCACCATCTCTTATTGTGTCCTTCTAACTTATTCTTCAAGTTGTCTGCTATTGTTTTATTAGTTGCCTCTACTTGTCCATTGCTCGTGGATATAAAGGAGTAGACTTTTCACTTTGAATCTTGAATGCATTAAGCAACATTTCTATATTCTCACCCTCGAACTGTTTTCTATTATCAGATACCAGCTGTGCAGGAATGCCAAATTTGCATATGATATTTTCAAAGATGAATGTGAATATCTTGTGTACTTGTTCATACCGAACCACGTGGACGTAGGTAATCATACCGAAACACGTATATCTTGTGTACTTGTGCATCTCTTGCTTGTTTATTTTATTGTGTGTGTGTGTGTTTATGTTTCTGGGATGTACAAGTAGGATTTTCCGCACCTACAAAATCCATTCTCCGATTGGAATTGGGGAATTTGATCCCGAAAGTTCCAATCTCCATCAAAGCTGCCAAGCTTAAGCTCTCTCCCCAAATTGAAGTTCTTAAAGTATCAGGGTATGTATTTATGCTGAATTTGATTCTACTACTCAGTTGATCACTTGCATCTTCTACCTTCTCCAGCTGTCGAGCTTTAGTGTTTTTGTTCTGCATACTAACTGTTTGAAGAATTACCCAACAGACAATTGATACTGCCAGGAGTATACATAAAGTTGAGAAGGTATTTTGTCTGATACAGGACATTTAACGAATGTTATTTTGTCAATATTTTGCGAAAAAAATCAGCGCAGTAAAAATGTAGACTTCACTCAACTAAATAAAAATGAAATTCAATGCTTAAAAGAGAAGGTTTCTAACCTTATAGATGTCAAACCAATATGTATGTTTTACAGGTTACATGACCCGTAACCCATAAAGTATAGGACCGTGATTCTATGAAGAACAACAGCTCTTAACTCACGTTGCTTATCGGCTAAATCTAAAGTTGACCATACAAGATTACATATTCCTATTTAGCACCCTAACTCTATTTAATAAAACACTTATTTGGCAGCTTCAATATCAACATAAATAATATGTTACGTCCGCTGTAAAAACAAAAAAGATACACCAACTGATCGGTTTTCAAAATATCAATTGTCCTAAGGTTATGCGACAGTGTTGAATGATTTAATTCTAAATGATTTTTATTTATTTATTGTTGATATATTGTTGAGAAACATCATTTGCGGTGTCATATTTTTTTGACCATGAAATAATGCATATGATGGAGGCTATTATTTGCCGATGTGCAACGCACATGCACTCTACTTGTAAGCTTTAAATACAAGAGTTCAATCGGACACCAAAGGAGTAGACTTTTGCTGTTGCACAACATGCCATTTTTGATGCCAACTAAAAAGCCAGAAAACTAAAACAACTTACAACATTATTAAATTCAAATTTTATTATGATATCGTAAGTCTTCACTATGCCATGTCTCTCAGCACGCTATATGGATTGTAAAGTAGATCAAAGTATGCTCCACCCACACCCACTTATATATATCCTAGTGATGTAAGGGAAGTGTAGCTTACTTGCTATCTATTTGCCCTGCTAGCTATTTATACGTCTCAAGTGTTAGGGCATCATCCTTAGTTTCTTCTTACACCTCCTCTTCTCTGTTTTCCGCCGCCGCCTCTCTCAAAATTAACCCACCACAAATGTCGATCGATCATGACTTTTGATGTCGATGATCAACAACAACAAGACATTCAACATGATGATATCTTCTCTCAAACATAAGTGTTGCCAAATGCTGTTGTTCCTCTTCTTTTTTCACTAAAGTGGATCACAGGTAAAATTTTAGCTTTAATGTTGGGTCTTTAATTTGAATTCTCTTATCTTTAAACATTTATGTGAGTTTTATTTTTCAAAGCAATGGGTTTATGTGAAATCATCTAGATATGTGGCAGAATTTGTTGTGATTTTTAGGGTAATAAGAGTTTTACTTGGGGTGGAGATTTTTTTTAATTAAAAGCTTGTTTGTAATTTAATTTGGTTTGATTTGCTTGGAATTGTAACCTTTTCTTGTTGCTGTTTGTATTTCTCCTATAGGTTTGTAAATTGTTTTTGGCTCAGTGTCTCGTCTAGATGGGATATATTGGCTGATGAATAGAACAAATGATGAGGGGCCTTCCAGGGACCTAAGAGGAGTAAGCTCGATCTAGCAGAACAGAATCCAAGTGAAATTCAGATCGACTGAGACTTTTGGGGTTCAAGGGTGTAAAAGTAGTAATCTGAGGGCAGGATCTGGATTTACTCATGCGAAGTACTTTTACTTTGCAAGGGAATCTTCCTAACTATATTTTGGTAAGAATATTTGTTTCCAAACTTTATGTTGTCAATTATAGTGCTGTTGATCGAAGAGTTCCCATGTTGTTTGTCTATTTATTGATCATCTGGGAAGTAACCAATCTGGCACTGAAGTCCCCATTAAGAAGTATAGGAACAAGATAATTAGTTTGTTGTTCTTAAGCGTATGGTGTCCTATCATTAGTCCTGTAATCTGATCTTGTCATTTGGAAGTGCTGATACTAGAGAGATTGCAAGTTTGTTCATGTTCATAATTTCTTTCTCTAATTATGCTTGACGGATTTCTTTCTCCAACTATGGAACTTTACGCATAGGAAAAAGAACTCTAAGTGATGATACATCAATTGTGCTAAATTTAGTTCTCTTAGACTCGCATATTCGAACACTGCTGTACACTTTCTTAGTATTTTGTATTTGGTTCAATGAGTTAAACTCATTATAGAGTAGTAGGTCAAGAGAGGAAGTGAGGCAAATCAATTGAAATGTAAAAGAATGCGCCGTTTCTTTCTGTTCGATGAAGTAAGTTACACCCTTATCAACAAGAAAAGCAAGACACTCAGAAGAGTAACTACTATATCTTGATTCTCTTCATTTTATTTTTATAATCAATGTAAAAAATTGTAACTCCAACAATCATTGTGGTTAATTTGACAGTCCTAGCTCCCAATGTCTTGCGCTAGATGGAGCAGAAGCGTACTTTAAGTAGTATGGGATACGTTGTTGCAATCACTAGTGGTGCCAAATGGACCTTCAAAGACTTCAGGAATCACGTGAGCAGAAAGTTAAGGAATTGGGCATTTGAACAATGTAAGGTATATGCATGATGGGGCAGTAAAGGTGGTCCAAATACTTGGATGGTTGTTCTGTGAGAACAAGGCATTGATGTGTGAATAATTGTATCATAGTTGGTTACCATGTAGTTTTTTACTCATTAGTGTTCAAATTTGTGTGTTGCTAATTACAAACCAAATGGAAAGGAAAGTGGAACGTGAGATTTTGTCTATAGAGCAAAAAGATCTCTTAATTCGTTTTTTACTGTGAACTTGGTGCGATCTCAGAGTCGAATATGAAATCCAATTATGTATGTTTAATGGTACGTAATTCTATTTTCTCGTATGATTACTATGAAAATGTTTAGTTGATTTTTCTTCCTAAGTGATTTAATTCTTAACCTTGGGTTTTTTAACTGTCTGTGTTTTCTGATAGATACATAATATTTTTTTTAGGAAGAGACCATTGAATTAAAATATCTGTTTTTCAAAATCTTACTCACACTCTAATGTGAATGGAATGTTGGAGTTGCAGGAATATTATAAAGTAAATCCAAGTACTCGGCTTGAAATGTAGGATGTCTATCAGCTAAAGAAAGAAGCTGAGTGACTTAGAATATTCATTCATTCTGGAATATGTACCATTGTAACACAACCTGTATCCTGACATGAAACTTATCATCTGTGTTTCAGTTGATACACCAAAACATGCCTCATAGTCTATAATTTGGAACTTCACCCTAATTTTGTCAAAGTAGTTCATAACTTGTCACCGGATTCCTAATTTGCTTGTTAATTTATAATAATATCTCCTAACCCCAAAAAATATATGATGCGCCTGTGTGACTCGAAATTTGACTCAAAAATATATGAATGAGAAATGCTCAAATATCCTGTTGTAGTGATGTAACAGAGGTGTAGTTTTTAATTTATTTTTTTTAATTTACCCTAGCTGCCATTTAGATTCTACTAGACGTCTTGAGTCGAGTTGGGGCATCCATTCTTATGGTTTTCTTTGATTCTTTCTCCCCTATCCCTCTGTCTATTCCCTCCGCCGCATTGAAAACAAAAACAGAAACCAACACAGAGCGATTGATTGACCATGGCTTTTGATGTCGATGATCATCAAACAACAGTATTAAGAAGATCTCAGCATAATGATATCTCCTCTCAAACGTAATTAAGGTCTTATTCCTCTTAATTTCAATTCATTTTATTTTTTAGTTTAAAATTAATAGTTAATGAGAATTATTAACGATTCGCTTCTCCTGTTTCATCTGCAGTGCAAGGATTAGTCTAGATGGATCTCCAATATTTTGGACTGGTGAATGAATCGAGAGGTTTTGGTAGTGGCAGCATCTTAGTCTAATCTAAGTTGTTTGAAGAAAAAAAGTGGTGAGTTTTCATATTTATATGAATGTCTAGTAATCAGATTAAACTTGTTTTGAATTTGTTAAATATTTGATGTGTTTTGAATTTGTTAAATATTTGATGACACATCATTAATGTTTTCATGTGTTCTAGGATCTTTTTGATACTTCAAGTTTGACAACATAACGGCGAGAGCACATCAAATCTGGGTCATTATATTCACTATTCATTATTTAGTAAACACTTAATCCTCCAGCTGAGAATGCACATCTAATCTGGGCAGTACAAGACATTATGGTAACAATGTTAAACTATTACCCTCATGTTGATAGTGATCTGTAATTCTGATTGGTTCTTATGCAATAATGACACTTTCTTAGAACTTTCTCAGAAGGGTGCAAGTAAAAAAAAAAATTCTGATTGGTTTATGATACAAAAGTAAACCATCCCCTGATTGTACATAAAACAAAAGCTTATTCTTTGATGTAAGCACCTCAGATGAGAACAATATCACAGATAACCTAGAACATTGGGCTTCATAAAAAGAACTAGCTAGTGTAACCTGTAGTTGTAAAGTGAGCTGTGTTTCGTTGTTCTTTTTCAATAAATTTATTGATGATGCAGTCAAAATAAACACTGTAGTTGTTAGTCTCCTAGCTAGATAGTCTGCTTCATGAACCACAATATGACAACTGATCTAAATATTTATAAATTGATCCTTGTTCTGTCACGTAATTTGTTCTTAATTCGAAAGATCTCTTAAGATCCTAAATCGCAATCCGAATTCTCGAGTCATCAGCGTCGTCTAAGGCATCATTCTGTAGTCTCTTACTGCCCCTCCCTCTCTCTCTTCTCTGTTTGACGCCACCTCAAACATTAGTACAGATCTAACAACTAGAAAATGAGAGAATCTAGGCCAACGTAGCAACCATTAGGTCACAGGTAAAATCTTAGATAGAGATGAAAAGAACTGTCTAGAGAAATACTTAGTCGGTGTACAAAGCCTATAAATATGCAGTCGATGTCTCATTTGAAATCAATCCAAAAACTCAAGTAAGTGATTGAGAGTGAGAGCTAAAATCAAGTCAAGTGAGTCTGCCTCTGTAAAGAACTAGAGTGAGCCAAAGTGCTACACCAAAACCTCTTGTAACATTTCTCATTTTTAATCATAAGCCTCACTTTTCGATTAACCAACCTCTTTTCCCAAATCAATTCCATAAATCCTATTATACATTTCGGCACTGCGCCAACAGTTTTGTGCTGATTTTGGGCTACGTACGTACATCGTTGCTGCTTTCCAATAAAACCGTATCTTCATATATATCAATCAAAAAAGTAACCTGCTTGTAGTACTCATGAGTCATGGACTAGTGTACCCTCACTGTCAATTTTTGAGATGATGAAATGTAATTTTAGACATGATATTTGAACCAATAGAACGGACATAATAGAGATGTTTCCATCATGGTGGGCACATATAGCTTTCCTCAAGTTGTGGACAACTTCTTCATCTAACAATGATTCATGATCACAGATAAAGAAAATTCACCTAGAAAAGAAGCTAGACATACATGTAGACAACTAGAGGACGAGGAGTTTGAGAGTGATTAAGAGCTTGAAGAAATTGTCCAAGTAGCACGAGAAAATTTGTATGTCTCCAAATGATGTAACCAAGGTGTAATTAACTTTTCAGTTCTCTATCTATACATTACCCTACTAGTATTTTATTGAGTCGTGAGTGTTATCTAGGGCATCTCTTTAGCATCTTATTGCCTCTCCCTTCTTCTCTGTTTCACGCCGCCACAAAAACCACCACAGATCTCGATCTATTATGGCTTCTGATGTTGATAAATCATCAACAAGAATAAGAAGACAGTAGCATAATGACATCTCCTCTCAAACATTACTAGTGTGCCCGTCCTCTTTGTTGTTTTAAAGGTAAATCGCAAGTAAAATCTTATCTTGATTCAGGTTAAGTTTGGATCTTCCAAATGCTGCTATTCTTAAATACTTTTGTAAGGTTTTATCTGACATTGGTATTTTAGAAATATTTGTGTTATTTTTTATTTAGATGGAAGCTTTTTGTAATTTCATTTGGTTTGATTTTCTTGGAATTGTAACTTATTCTATTTTTGTTGGGAAATCCCTTATGATTTAAGTCTCTTGTTCTTCAATAGGGACCCCCTCCCGCTAAAAAAAAACCTGAAAGGCGGAGAATCGGCACCAGCTATATCAGAAGCCCTCTTGTCATTCGCAGGGATGATTACAGCAATTGCTTCAGTCTGGAAGATGTGTAGCTGCGCCAAAAGAAGACGAAATGGTAGAGGAGGTCGAGGAGGAAGCTGAGAAGCTTCAATTTCACAACTAAATGGACGGATCAAAGCTGGACTGGTTCATTATATTAGCTTCAAGCACTTCATTAACCTGGAAAATGAAATCCAAGTTTTTGATGGCCATTTCTCATTCATGCTTACATTTGATACGATGTTTTTTGTTTTTGAACCATTTATTTAATCAAAGTATGCAATTACCAAACATATAAACGCTTATAGATAATGAGTGTTTTCTTTTTGTTTGTTCTCTGACGACATAGCCTACACAGACACACTCCATGACCTGAAAAACAATTTTTATTTTTTTTTTACAAGTTTCGGGTTTTGGATATCGATGGCCTATGTTTTTGTGTAATGCATGGAATTAAATCACCTCACATCCGTATCCCATTCAGTAAGTAATCTCTCCCCACTATGCATTTGATGCGATTCTTCTAGCACACCATTCAAAAATCCAACAAAGATTTCTTTAGGGACCGATCCCATGGTACTAAGTCCACTGGTACGATTCCATGCCTACATAAATGTTTGCAGAAATACATAGCCTTATCAGAAAAACAAAATATTTCTTTGATCATAATTAAGAAGAAAATCAGGAAACAGTAGTGGATGAAAATCAATCTATAATTACCTTTTAGGCTTTCCGAGACCTCTCATACCGAACTTTAGGTTCAACATTCATAATACAGGGTTGTTTTTTCCTTTTCATTTCCATTGTGATTTTGCATAAATCTAGCAAGCTAGCTAGAGAGATAGATGTAATTAGAATTTACAAAGAATGAAAGATGTAGTGGGAGAAGTTCTGAACTTCTGATCTCTGTTTTATAGAGAGATTTGCAGGCAACAAAGCTGAAAGTTTCTGTTAATAACAGAATCTACGTCACCTTACCCTAAACTGTCTTTTCTCTAACAGACATCGATCATCTAATGCTAACAGAATCTTTAATCAGAGCGAAAGAAAAACAATGCAGCTGAGCTGAAATAATTAGCTGCTTTAAACAGAATGAGTTTCTTTCGAGATATCGTAACCTAAAATGGAAATGGTGGGATCAATGTTGATGTGGTTGTTAAGGTGTTTGGTGGCAACACATGCATACGATATCCCTTTGAAGATGGAGAGGAGAGAATACAGTCGAATCGAATTAATTGTTACTTGTTAGACATTAACTGAGATAATGCCAATACACCTAATTTAATCTAATTCATTCACAGAGACTGAAAGCGACAATGACTACGCACCTACTGGTGGTTGAATTATTGAATTCTTGAAGATAAAATTTTGCCAAGAATATCATGAGATTGATATCGATATGTAAGACACCGAAATAAAATCGTCAAGAAGTTTACAGAGAATTTACCAAGCAATGTATACTCCGGAGCATAATATCCATATAACCCACATAAAATAAGTATAATTAATTCAACGAAACTGGTTCTTATGATTATTAACATAACCCATAAAATTATATATAATTCTTATATATAGCCCAAAATAAATTATCAAATCCCTAAATCGAAAAAATAAAGTAAAAGTAAATCATGTAACTTTCATAATTAGGTTTACGTAATATCTGTGGTATATAGTATGATAATGACTACGCACCTACTGGTTGTTGAATTATTGAATTCATGAAGATAAAATCTTGCCAACAATATCATGAGATTGATATATGTAGTATCGCTAGGATTAAGACACCGAAATTGAAGACGTAAGGAAGTTAACAGAGAATTTAGCAAGCAATGTATACTCCGGAGCACAATATCCATACCTTCTCTTAAATATAGTCCATTATTTTATTAACTATAACCCATATAAAATAAGTCATTAATTCAACCAAACGAGTTCTTATGATTATTAACATAACCCATAAAATTATACATGATTTTTATATATAGCCCAAAATAAATTATCAAATCCCTAAATCGAAAATGTAAAGCAAAAGTAAATCATGTAATTTCCATAATTAGAATTATGTAATACCTGTGGTATATATAATTGATGATCCTAGAATACCCAGTTTGATGTAATCATGATTGAGAAAAAATAAAATCATCTTAGAGTATTGATTTTATGGAAAATCAATGGTACTTGGAACCTTGATTCATTTTAGAACCCCACAAAGAAAGAATTTTTTTTTTTCTATTGTGGTTGTGCGGCAGGTTGAGCGATATTGTAACATATTATCACCTGCACCAAGAACAACAATAATGGAGATCTAAAAAGTTTTGTAGTCCCTCATTATTTTGGTGTACTTGCACGCGAAGGCATTAGGTTAATGAGCTATATTTTTCAAACGAATTATCATTTGCTATAAATACATCCAAGGGGATCGCTCAACAAAGTATATTGACAAAAGATTTTGACTAAAAATACATGGCTTAACAAAGATTAATTATAAGAAAAATAATTTATACAGACAGTGCAAATGGAAATTTCTTGAGAAGGTGCTTTAATTTATTGCTACTCACCTATTTTTACCGGATACTTTTACGTCTTCGTAATTTCACTCACACCATAATATAAACGGATTTATGTCCTAGCTATCTCCTAGCCTATGTTCTTTTTGGTATCACTCTTTATGGGTTGTAGTTGAAGAGTAATATGATCGGTCGAGTGACGAAATCGTCGATCAACTAAAATAAGAAGCCTTCATATATATGCATTTGTGACACAAATTCTTCACTTATTTCATTAATTAGCATTTAAACTTAAACGTGAATCGTGACATGATGAAATCTCTCATCACAAATGATGGCATGATGCCCCACCTTGTGTATATCCTAGTTGCGTAATTAAAGTGTAATTAACTTTTATAATCCCATTTGTCTATTTTTATTACTATTTAGTTTGGGTAAATTATTCTTATGACCTTAGAAAATAAGTGTCTTACACTCTTAATCTTCTGGCCCTACGGTCATAGAAATAATTATGCAAATTATTCTCTTGGCCCCGAAATAATTGTAAATATTTCCGCACACATTCTAGCTGTGCATATTTGCTGCACGGATTCTAGTCGTGGATATTTTCTACACACTTCATATCAATGTGTTTTCATCTTTAAAAAATGGTTTTAGGAACTTATTTAATGTACATATTATACTCCTCCGTTCCATTTTAGATGATGTTTTAGGGTTATGTTTTTGTTCCAAAATACTTGAAAGTTTTTATATTTTTCCACAAAACTACCAATAACACCCTTACATTTTGTCTTGGAACTATAAGTTTATTTTTAAACGCACTTATAGCATTTAATGTTTGAAGACTTTTCTCAACGATATAAATGGAAGATCTTCACATCTCTCTTCATTTCTTAATCTGCGTGAAAACTACAAAAACATCAACTAAAATGGAACGGAGGGAGTAGTGTAAACCATTATGAAAGGTTGACTAAAAATATGGATAATAAATGCCACTAGAAAAACACTGTGGATAATATTTGCACACTAAAAAAAAAATACTTGGAATAATAGTTGTACTTTAAAAAAATTCGGTGGATAATATTTACACGCGAATAAGAAAAATAATAAAAATCGTTTAAGGAATAAAAAATATCTAAAAATACGAATAATTTGATATTTGTATTTACGCTCGTTGTATTGGTCTTTCGAAAACCTTTCTAAATATATAAAATTTGTCAAATTTCTCAAATTTGTGAGATGTGTTATATTGAAGTTGGTTTGAATAAACTTTGTGAGATATCCTCCAAGAATTTAGTTTATGTCAAATTTTAACATCATTTAACATCTTTATTCGTATGATCCTCCTTTTTTAAGGGTCATTTCAATAAAATAGGTTAAACAATTTTTAAATGGGCTTTAAGCCTAAGACCATAAGAGTAAGAAAGAGTGAGGTGAGGGTCAAACCCTTAATTCCCACATTTACTTTAGATCTTAGCTGTCCGATTTAGGGCATCCTCACTCATTCTTAGTTTTCTTTTTATTCCACTCTCCCTTTCCCTCTTTTCCTGTTTGTTTCCGTCATCTCAGATCCGCCGCCGCCGTCGTCGATCATGGATTTTTATATCGATGATCGTCAAACAATAGCAACAAGAAGATCACAACATGATGATATCTCCTCTCAAACGTAAGATCTAACTTACTCCTCTTGATTTCATTTTATTTAATTTCTAGAATGAATAGTTTATCAGATATATATATATATGGACTCTTATTAATTCGCTTCTCTTGTTTCATCTGCAGTGCAAGGATCATCTGGATCTCCGATTCACATAACTCAAGTATTTCTTCTTCCTCTTCCCCCATAGAAATGCCTCAGGTACGTACATACCTAAACTTATTTAAGTTTAATTCAACAATGAATTTTTTTTTAAGGTAAATCTAATTTAGGACTAATAATTTATCTTGATTTTCATTTTTATGATGGAAGACAAGTTTGATTTACTGTTGTATACCCTATTGCTCTTATAACACCTTTGTGAATACGGTCACGCTAGGGGTCGCGCTAATTGCTCGCCACTTTCACGCAGGCTGAGGTGGGGCAATGATGTGGCAGGCGATTCGGATTTTATTCATTCCACGTTTCCGTTACAAGAGAGAGATAAATACAGTATTTTAATGAACCAAAAGCCTCTGCAACTTTCAATGTTCATCTTCATATCCGTCTTTCAACAAGAAAATCAATTTTAGAAATCTAGGGTTTGAATAATATAAACTCTGATAAAAAAAAAAAAAGGTGAAAAATAGATCATATTGACTGATGAATGTTGAACTTCTTCATCTTATTGATTTTTTCTTTAATTTTCAGATAAAGCTTTATATCGTCATCATCATCTTATGCGCCTAGTGCCGATGGTGATTCATTAACACACGATGAAGAAGAAATTGGGTTAGATTTTACAAAATATCTGATTCTGTCTCAAGTGTTGGAAATCAAATTGATTCTTTTTCACCAAACAATTCCTCCACCTTTTCATTTTTCATCATCTGCTCCTACTATTTCAATTTCATCATCAGTCGAGGATAATTATAATAATCCTAAAGTTCAATTTCATGTTTTTTATAACCAAACCGCTATAAAATTCAGAGACTTCAAAGTTAGGGTTTAGAGTAACAATAATATACCCAAATCAAAAAATCAAAACAGAGCAAAATCAAGATGGTTCCTTTAAAAGAAAATTTGGGTGCTGGGGTTATCTTAAATTGAAATTATAATAAGTAATCAGAGATTTAAGAGGAAACATGGGCACTTCTATGAACTAAATTATTACTGCTGCTGCAAGGGAGAAATAAGAGTCAGAATCATCAATTTCTTAAACAGAAAATTAATTAAAGCCATCAACTTAGGGCGATTCGATTTTCTTATATGGTTTGGTTTGGAGGAACTAGAGTCTATCAATTTAATTTCATCTGAGAATTCTGATAAAAAAATCAGTAAAAATCATCTGAGGAGGTGAAGAGGAAGATTAAAAGAGGGAGAGAGAGTGTTAGACAGATAGATGAAAAAAAAAAGTCAGACAATTTTATTTTAAGAGAACTCAGAACACTGACGTGTGATTGTAGAAGCCACGTCTCTTTGCCACATTTATTTGCCACGTTAGAACGCGTGAAAGGGGATAAGGTTAGATTTTGGTTGGATAATTGGGTGGGAAAGAGACCTTAAAAACTCTTTTTCCTAATCTTTTCGAAGTGTCCCGGAAGAAAAATAGCTTTGTGATTGAATATTATCATATAGACCCATAAGGGAGGGTAGTGTGGAACCTCGATCTGAGAAGATGACTAACTGAGTTAAAAATTGAAGAAGCTACTGCAATTTCTGTGTTGCTAGAAGCTAACACAATTAGCACTGAAGATGACTCAAGAAGGAGGAAATGGGAGAAGGATGGACGGTTCACAGTTAAATCTTGCTATGAGCAGTTGTTGGGTAGGGAACAAGAAGCTATCATTTTTCCTAAAGAGGCAGTTTGGAATTTTAATGTACCAACAAAAATTTCCTTTTTTATATGGCTGGTACACCATAATTCCATACTTACTCAAGATGTTCTTCAGCAAAGGGGAAGGAAATTATCCAATAGGTGTTACTTGTGCAAAGCCGATACAGAAACAATCAATCATTTATTCTTACATTGGCAAATTACTCGGCCAATTTGGAACCATTTCTTTTCAGAATTTGGGGTGCTGGGAGTACAAAGGTATGATATCATACATGCCTTCGACGAGATAAAAACCCGGAATTTCTCGATGGCTGGAAATCATATGTGGGAGCTGCTTCCGTATGCAATCTGCTGGATACTTTGGAAGGAGCGAAACAATAGATGTTTCAATGGTATAGGAAAAGACTAAGAGAGGATTATATTGGATATCAAAGCCGTTTTGTTGTATTGGTCAATTCCAGTAAAACCTCTTAGAGGTTTCAGATTTCAGGATTTGGTATTCAAATGGGCTGATCTGATGTGAAAGTAGAGCTTCCCCTCTTGTTTGCGGTTGTTAGATCCTTGGGTTGATTTATTGTTGTCTCTAACATCTTGCTTTTCCCTTCTTTTCTTTTGGTTGCATGGCTGGTACGTCCAGCAACTTGTAATCACTCTTATTCTTTTATTATTCTAATATACTATTATAGTTTTCCGATCAAAAAAAAAAAAAAAAAAAAATGCGATGTGTAAAAGTCCGCCTGGTTATCAGACGTTAATTATATGTTCGCTCCACAATCAGAAGCACTCTTAATCTTCGCCGAACTCCAGACGGTAAATATACCAGCGCCCCACTCCAGACGAACTCTTAATCACCGCTGACCAAATATAGTTTTGCTCCATCTTTTGCTCATCCATTATGGACATTGCTAATGCCTACTCAAGTCTCATGACTGCTAATGACATTGTACAAAGAGTTTCACATGTCCTTTTAAGATGAATAAAGATAAGGTTTCCTTCTCCAATCACATGTCCTTAGATATAGGAGGTGTCCGAGTTATCTGACATGGGAGATTCTCATGGAAGGAGATCCATCAAAAGGATTCATTTTTCCAGGTAGGCGGTGTCAATTTTTGTACTCTGGTCTTTACATCACCAAAATGTCACAATTACTGACAGTCATATCAAAGGATTACAAGCTTCTAATCGAGGCATTTTGCACTAAAAATGGTTTAAACTCTAGGAGTGAGTGTTTATTTTACTCAAGTGAAAAGGCTTCTTGATAGCGAAAACATTAACAACAAGGCACTAGGACTTGCAAACTAGAGCAACAAACAGTCACTAACACACTCCCATTTTGGATTATTGAAGAAGTAACTCAACAAACAAACAGTGGTAGGAATTCCTTCCTATTCAGGATCAAAGTAGTTATAGTACACTGCTAAAATAAACTCATTGTTATCTTGTAGGTATTACACTTGAATGTCTAATTCAAAAGGAACAAACCCAAGATCCAATATAGAACATTTCTAAGATCTAAGAATCCATTTAAGATGAAAATCTAACAGTAACATAACAATATAGATACCCAAAAAAAATTTATTCACACATGAGTATTACATATTTGATGAAAAAACTCCACAAAAAAAAAAAACAGAATAATCAGTGATTGGAATTACATATATTTTTCAGATTCTCAGCTTTAGACCCATTTCTAGAGTTTTCAGATTCTCCTGAGCTTCCTTCAAAGCTTTTTCTTGCTCCTCCCCTACTTTGCATAATGCATTAAAAATTGATGGTGCACACTGTAAGAGAAGAAGACGTGTCAATGAAATTCATTATTTCCGCAGAGAGTATGTATACAGGTAAAATTATCACTTTCCTTTTCATCAACAAACTTGGCCAAGAAACGTTCTTGTGCCTGCTCGTAAGGATCTCCAGGAAATATAGGATTTTGTTTCCAGGTTTCGTCAATGTACTCAATGATAACTAGAGATTCCGCGACAGGTTTTCCATTGTGGACAAGTATTTCGAATCTTCTTATTAGCAAGATTGTACTGCAATAGCATTGGGCTCTTGCTCTTAAGATCTTCATCTATGTACTCGTACTCAATTCCTTTGATTTTGAGCGCCCATTCAACTCTATGAGAGTAGGGACTTGCCCAATACCCAAGTAGCTTTACTTCATTATCGCCATTGTGTTATCCTGCAATCTGCACCTTTACTCTCACTCTAATCGAAGGAACTAAGAAGCTTCATTTGGCCGACTAAATTGTCCCAATGAAAGTCTGGAGTTGAAACGAAAAATTCTACTTGTGCGCAGATGCCATAAACAAACTTTTTTCCTTCTGAAAACTGGAAATAGACATACAGATGCTTAATTGAACTTGTAATTCACGTTAAAATCACCACACTGTGACGGTGACCTCACTGCAATAACCAGGGTAAGGATCCCAAGAAGTCCACATTAGAAGTGCCAAGCCCTTGCTCCACCCACCCAGGAAACAGGATCCCAAGAAGTCCACATTAGAAGTGCCAAGCCCTTGCTCCACCCACCCAGGAAACAGGAAGACACCATAACCGGAGATCTCAACTCTTATTCATGTTGAACAAAAACCTCGACATTCAAACATCTAACAGGTATTACACCTAAATGTCCAATTCATAACCATCAAACCCAAGATCAAATATCTGCATAGAATCTAAATTCTTCATAAATCCACTACATAAATAAAAAAATTTCTTGATTCTAACAAGTACTAATTCAATACATTAAGATAAAAAATCTTACAACAACTAACAACAAATGACTGAAAATAACAGGTACTAGTTTCTTATCAGTGGCCACAACTTTTTCTTGAAGCTGCAAGAACTCAAAGAGGGAACTTTATTAGTCGAAAAATTTAAAAACAAAAATAGAATCGATGATTTGCAATTAAATTATGTTTGTCATTGCAAATTGTTTGGTTACAATCAACACTTTTACTTCGGAGTTTCCAAGAAAAATAATTTACAAAGATAGAGATCTGTGTCATGGAGCTTACATCCTTAATTAAAGATAAACAACCAAGAAAAATCAGAAACAGTGGACAAAGAAAGATATAAAAACCACAGGATATAGTAGGACACCAGGGTATATGTAATATATGGTTGGTGACCATGCTGCAGAGCAACATCAAAAGATAAGACGACCGCAATGTTTCCTACTGTTGAGAGTAAAAATCATCCAATCTATCATTTCCGTTGATTAGCCTCTGGTTCCGACTTAATGTTGAGAGGAAAATCATAGTGCATGTCGTTGTTTACTGTGTTGATAAATAACGGATATTCCCAATAATCCATTTGAGAAGATAAAAATGAAAGAGGGCTTTCTTCTAGATTTTAGATCAGAGAAAGACGAAAACGGCGAAGTTGTAGTTTGAGATATGAAGTGAGTGTATTGTAAGCTTGTAGCCTTCCTGGTTTATAAACAAAACCCTAAGGTGTGTGGTGTGCCCTTATCCTTATCAAGGATAAGAACAACAAGAGGCCTAGTAAATTAGCCCGCTGGACATATTAATGGAGTTCTTGGCTTTCGGTAGTCTCTATAAGAGTACCTGTAAAAATTACTTGTGACAAATATACTTGCATAATACCGTGTTTGTAAGATCGTTGATACTACAAGAACATAGAAGACATTTACATCATGCAAATCTGAGTCAGAGAGTAGAAAGAGTTTCACATGTCCTTTTAAAAGCACATTTGCAACAAAGGGGTGGGTGGATAAAGCTGAGGCGTCCTTCTCCAATCTCCCTGCATGCCTTAGATAAAAGTATTACAAGCTTCTAATCTAGGCATTTTTGTACTGCAAGTGGTTTAAAAAAAAGATTAATGACAGGGCACTATGATCTGCAAATGATAGAAGAACAAACAGCACAAGTAACACACTCCCACACAACAATGTTAGATGTTCCTATTAAGCATCGAGGAACCAAGTACAGCACCAATTCCTAAACAGGCTATCATAATCTGTCACAGCTAAATAAACTCATTCATGTCTTGTGAAAATCATAATAACCTATCAAAGTATCAAACAAGTATTACATTTGAATGTCCAATTTAAATATCTACATCTAATCTCAAATCTTAATAAGACTAAAACATAATGAAATCTAACAATAACAGCAGATTCCTGAAAATTGGAGATCCAGGAAAATCATCTCATGATACTTAGACTCGTGGTATTACATATTTGATCGAGAAAAATTAGAAACAACTACAGGATCATTGATATACAATTTTGAATCTGGAAACTCAAACGTTCTAAAAGTAGACAACAATTTCAAATTTCATTTCCGACTATTTTCTAACTTGCAAATGGTTTGGTGACAATCCAGACTTGTTTGATACTTTGATAGAAAATTTAGTTACATGAATAGAAAATTCCACTGAGATTCATAATCAACCTGCCCAAATCAGAAGGCTGTGAAAAGGGTTGTTCAATGTTACTCCTTCAGACCGATGACACCAACCGATCTATGATTTCCTTTAATAGGTCTCAGTAACAATCAGAGTGCAGAGACAGTTTTCAAAGCCAATGATTTACTTTTGAGAGGAAAAATCATAGTGCTAGGTGGATGTGAGGATGTTCTTCCCAGTAATCCTTATCTTAACCAGAGCAAATCAAAATGAAAGAACTTCTTTTTGGATTTTAGAGTTAGAGATTCAAAACAGAGAGGAGAAGAAAACGGCGAGGTTGGAGCTAATTTAATTTATTGAGATCGAGAGAGAGGTAGCTAGTTTATAAATGAAAGTGAAACCCTAAAGTATGCATGTAGATGTGTAGATGTTCCCAAGAATCCATTTGAGCAAATCAAAATGAAAGAGCTTCTTCTGGATTTTAGAGATTCATATCAGACAGGAGACGAAAACGGCGAAGCTGTGTGGTTCTGAAAAATAGACTGTAGCAGCAACTAGCTTATAAATAAACTAAAAAGTAAACCCTAAAGTGTGCCCTTATCCTTATCAAGGCTATTCAATGTAGCATAATAATTGGCCCAAATAATCAGCCCTCTTGATATAATCCAACGGTGACTTTGCTTTACTTTGTCTTTTTCTTCGAGAGCAAAGGGCAAAGGTATATTCGCCTGTTCAGCCGTTTAATGATTTTGACGACAGACCTGATCACGGGCAACTTCAAAGTTGCTCTTTAACCACTGTTATATAGCTTAATTATTGTGATGCCCCCATATCCATATCTTAGCGCAAGGACACCTGATCACGGCGAACTTCTAGACTTCTTTGACGGTTCTGGACTCTTCACGTTCAGTTGCTTCACAATGGACCTTTGCAGCATCAAATAAACGATTGCAGTATCCAATATTATGGGTTTCTATTTTCTTCTCATCAACACCGACAAGTCTGAGTGAGTATATCCGATCTGATATGGGAGATGCCCTTAATTACTTGTTCTCTCCTAGATTCTTCGGACGGGTGCATGTGCTGATGTTAAGGATCAGTCAGGGGTTACATATCCGCAGAGAGGGTTTACGAGGAACTGGTGAAATACCGGAATGCTAATTGGTTGGAGTTCTCATTCTACCTTAGCCAACATCGATGCAAGGTCAGTTCTTGCTGAGAAGGCATTTGCACCTTTGCTATGTGTTCCTCCTCATCATCCTTTATGCCAAATTTGAAGGACAGTAATTAATGGAGTTCGCTGGCTTTAGCTATAAAAATTACTTGTGATAAATATATTTGCATACTACCGTGTTTTTTAAGATCGTTAATACTACAAGAACACATAAGACATTTACATCATGCAAATCTAACTCGGAGAATAGAAAGAGTTTCACATGTCCTTTTTTTGGAGCACATTTGCAGCAAAGGTATGGATAAAGATGAGGCTTCCCTCTTTGATCTCCGGACCATAAATAAAGGCAGTGTCCAAGTTATCTGAGAATGAAGTAGATAGATAAATCCACCAATAGCATTCAATTTTCTTGAATGGCAGTGTTTATTTTTGTATTCTGGTTACAATCTTCAATTTTCGTGGAGTCAAAGCCCGTTTAGAAGGGAAATGCAAGTAACAACTTGTTCACTAGAACTGGTGCTCAAATTATCTCAGAAAGGTTCATAATTCGGATCAACCACATCGCAAGCAATGTTGACATACCATCGATTTTTTGAAATTTCAGTCTTGTACTTAGAAGAGTAGATACCCATCGCCAGTTCCCTTTTTTACTAGGCTATACAACCGGTTATACCTGTTGTCAGTTCCTGGACATAGCTAGTGTATGTGGTTGGATAATCCAACTAACCCTCAGGCTACAAATGTCTAATATACGTGCGGGACAAATTTTGTGGGTTCAAGGAATTGTAAGGGTTTAAGGATAATCCAACTAACCCTCAGGCTCTATTGAAAAGTGTTCCTATATCTTTTTTTATTTTGTTAGAGAAACTCCAAGTCTCCAATGGGACACATTTAGTTTGCTAATTATTTGTTTTTCCACGTGGTCGGGCAAACTGAATTTTGAGAAGATTGAGCCGATCGTCTCAATATAATTTTATCGACCCAATCTAAGATGCCATGAACAAAACCTTTTCTCAATCTAAGACGCCATGAACAAAACCTTTTATTTGAGGATTTACTCATCCATTTTAATGGTTTGTTAGCCCCACAGTAGGTGTATAATCACCAAATTGGCTTGTTTAATGTGCCCATTAGAGTTGCTCTTATGCAACATTGTTTAAATTATTACATATGCTATGAGCCTGTTATTCTTCGATCCAGGATGCTTCTGCCCCTTTAACGTTACCTACTAGCTAATGCAGCTGCTTGACATGCATAAGTTACCATGTTTTAGAATGTAACTGGATAGTTACCATGTTTTAGAATGTCACTGGATGGTAATTGATACCTCGCCTTGACAGGTATTACGAAACTGAGTCCGGCCGAGTTGATTCAAAGGAATTGACTGATAGTGATCATCAAGCAAACAACCAATTTTAGGATTATTGTCTTAATTGCATGTTACCTTATAAGTCTCCTTGTAAGGAGTCTGAATCTGTTCACACTCCTCTGACGAGTGTATATTTCACATATTTTTCTGATTTTGTTGATTATTTAACATATGGCTCTATTAACCTCCATGTTTAGAATCACGACCCTCGTTATATAACTCCCTAAATTAAATCAAGGGTAGAGATTAAATTGTGAAATATACACTCGTTAAAGAGTGTGCACGAATTTGCACTCCCTTGTAAGAAATTATTTTGAGTTTCAGTGATTACTAATGTAGCGCAGAGGTAAAGCGGTAGAAAGTAGGAACATATCCTTGCATAGCCGGCAGAAAACTTTCTAATTATGCAAGGAGTTGATTATGCTATATACAGGACCAGTACTCATATAGTTTTAATATTGTTTTTCTTTGGATCCTTGTAAAAATTGAAATTTTCTTTGACGATAACAGAAAAAGTATGGATCTAGCCAAGTAGACTCAAGCCTCATACCACTTAAAAGTGAAGTTTTTCAACAACAAACAACTTAACAAGAAGAAGATGTATACTGCCTATAACAACTTGATGCCTTTGCGATGCATAGAAACAAAATATAAGTCAATTGCTATTATACCGTAAATTCTCTTACAAAATGGGGTTAAGTGGCAAAATGTCCCAAAATGGACCCCAAGGTTGTGAAAATGCCCCGAACGTTAGGGAAAAGATTAAAATGTCCCATTCCGTTAGATTTTCCGTTAGAGAGATTTAAGTAGTCGAAAGTGCCCTTCAGGGTACATTGTTCATAATTCAGGGTTCAGTGTTTAAAATTCAGGGTTCAGGACTTAGGGTTCAGGGTTTGGGGTTCAAGATTTAGGATTCAGGTGGTGGTGGTAGTGCGGTGGTATTGGTGGTGACAGCGATGGTGATAGTGGCGGTGGTGGTGGCAGTGATGGTGGTGGTAGTGGCGGTGGCAACGATGGCGATAGTGGCCGTGGTGGTGGTGGTGCCGGCGGTAGTGGTGGTGGTGGTGGTGGAGGAGGCGGTGGCGGTAGCGAGGGCGCGCGGTGGTGTTGGTGGTGGTTGTTCTAGTGGTAGTGGTGGGGATGGTGGTGGTAGTGGTGGCAGTGGTGGTGGTGGTGGTGGTAGTGGTGGCAGTGGTGGTGGTGGTGGTGGCAGTGATGGTGGTTGGTGGTTGTTCGTTTGGTGGTGGCGGTGGTAGTGGCGGATTGGGGCGTTTTGATTAAGAAGGATAAAAATGGAAGTTCAAAACTCCATTGACCGGTCAAGATGCCCATTTTTTGATCAAAATGCCCCAAACGAATGGAATAGAGCATTTTAATCGTTTTCCTAACATCCGGAACATTTTCACAACCTTGGGGTCCATTTTGGGGCATTTTGCTACTTGACCCTACAAAATGTGGAAGTGTTCTATCGAGGGAGTGGTAAAATCCTGATATTCGGATTTTCAAAATTCTAAATGTCATGTGACGTGACAACCTCATGTCCTCTCGTTTTTTCATGACATTGCATTCCATCCATACATTGCACCTCTTTCTATTCTATAATAATAGAACATCAGCACGTATATGGAGTTTTCCATCCTCCATTTCCTAATCATTTGTATTTACCTCAACAGATCTACCACTCAAAAGTGAATCGCCATGTTGGGGGTATATACTCCAAGGCCTATGCTAAAACTTAAGGGGAGGGAAGGTGTAAGGGATATTTTGGTAAATCATATTTTTGAGTTGCATATATAAAAAAGCCCTAAATCTACATTTGATGTTTCACAAAGAGAAAAAAGTGAGAGAGTAACCAGTGAGGGCGGCGGTATTTTAGAGCTCTCAGATCTGATCACCAGAAATGGGTTCTTGTTATTATGAATCCTTACACATACCTTGGAGATCACAGGGATTACACAATCTTCACACTATGATTTTTCATCTCACGGTTTTAATCTACTGCAGGTTGTTTTTTTAATCTACACAATAGATCATCAAAAAGATTAAGATTTAGTCTCAACTGTGTGTTCCGAAAATTGCTTGGATTGATTCTAATAAAATACAGTTCTAACTTTACTCACCTAATTGTTTTTCTAACAGGCTAAGTATCTGCTTCCGGAGGTGTTTTTCCAGAGCACAACCTTGGTCAAGATAAAATGCAGTCCTAAGCTTACAAAATCAGTTAGATGTAATTTTAATTCCAGGTAGGAGTTTTACCGTAAAGTAGATTATCAATGGTTTTAGCTTTACCTTTTACCTTATTTTTGTAGAAGACATTGAATGACAATTTTAAGGACTCATATTCTTCATCTCATTGGCATGTTTTGATACTTCTAAGCCATCGCAAGGCTGTAAGTCTGTCATGGATTCCATATATTTTCCCAAATTAATTAATGAAGTGAACATTATAACTAGCACGATCACGATTGGTAGGATGAATGGACATACTTCATAGTTCCTTCCTACTTCTGTCGACTAGAATCTCCAGGCATTTGACTAAATTTCTGATCAATGTTAATTAGTAGTTTTAGTGTATATACATGGTTATGTTACTTACACATTCTCTCATGTAAATAATGTGCATTGTAATTTTTTTTATGTCAATGTGTGATTATTTTTTTTTGAACAAGTGTGCTTGTCTATTTGTATAATTGTGGTTGATGACCTGACGTATAAAATGCAGAGAGCATGTACATTTGATAACCATAGCAGAACATCTTTCGCTTTTCGCCTTCTTGTGTGTAGCATGTGTCAGGAATTATACCCAAAATCTCAGTTTTATTGCCCGCAATTTCAATTATCATCTAAGAAAGATTTATAAGTGACTCAGAATACCTTTTTAAGTGTTCCATAAAAAAATTAAGGTCTAGTGTTGAATTGTTGGTCTTCTATTTGGTCTGAGTATCCAACAATATGCTAGTGTTGATTTGAAGTTATATAACAGTATCCTATAATGTATCATATTTTCTTTATTTTTGTTCAGCAAAATCTGACAGGCTTTTAATTCTAATTTGTGCAGGCTTTTAACGATCACTAAAATGCAGAAGTGACCTGCAAAAGATGCACTAATGGAAGGTGAAGACATGCTCAAAAACATAAAAAGTAGAGGTTTAAAGTAAAATTTGTTCAAACAAGTATTATATGTATGCATCAGATGGTTTGTGTCGCTGTGTTTCAGTAGCTGTTACACCTTCGTTTGTACTCTCATTTAGTCACATGTGTTTACTGGTCATTGAAAATAATTTATCCTGCATCACTAACATTAACTTATCAGCTGGGCCAATATTTTTCGTAGTAGTTAAAACCAATCTTATTCAGCTAATGTAATGCTTCGCGTGTTATTATTCTGGTCAGCCTATGAAATCTTGGTAAATTACTAAATTGAGATAATCAAACTTTTTGGATCACAGTGGTTCCAAATCAACATAAACGCTTTTTTCCTTAATCCTTCTAACAAGCCAATTGGAAAAAAAGTGTGGGCGGGCATTGTGAAATGAAATAATGAAGCTCAACAAAATACTACATAAAAGGTAAATTCTGGTGATGGGATTTTATACTGGAAAGACATTTGGTTGAATTTAAAAACTTTTTTCTTGAAAAACTTCAGTAGGAGAAAGGAGGGTTTTAAAATCCACCGATCAACACCATATAAACTGTTGGAAATGAATTTGGGGTTAAAGATTAAATGGGTATTGAAAATGATTTGAAAATGGGCCCACAAACGCTCAACTTGGTTTATGGAAATGAAAATTTCTATTGCACTGTGGTCGTACAGACCTTACAAGACTCACTTCAATCTCTCACTCTTTATCACCTATACCTCACTTTGGGTATTCACTCACTTACGCCTTCCCATGACCTCTACTTCCCTATTTATAGGAACCGTTTTTGGGGACCAGCCTTTTTTGGGGACCATTGTTTTATAAGGCCATCTACCCTATAATTATAAGGGATGTCCTAGAGTAGTGACATTACCAATTTGCCCTTACCCTAATTAAAATTAAAACTAAACTAATAACTACCAAAGTTTAACCTAATCCTAATCTATTATCCAAAACTAAATATCAGACCCTACCCTAGCCGCACAAACTGTTTTTGAGAAGAAAAAAAAAAAAATCTTCTCTTCTTCTTCTTCTTCCTCTTCCTTTCATCATCGTCTTCATCGATTAATCGTCGATTCATAAAATTTTCATCGTCGATTAATCAATCGACTATAAGAATGGTTCTTCGAAAGCAAACCAAAAGACTTCAAGGAGAAGGTCCTCGATTGGGACATCTAGCAAATCAGCCAAGTGATTTTGAGATTCATAAAGAAGTGGAACAACCAAGTGAAGCCATAATCCAGTATAATAGACGCTTGAAGAAGCCTGATTCTGCCATGGGACCGATTCACAGGTATTTTGCAATAAACCCATTACTTTTAATTTGATTTTGATTCGTTTAATTGAATAAAAATCATCAAAATAGGGTTCAAATGGAAGTTACAGTTCATTGTTCGGTTAGGACGAGTTTCTAAAAAACCCTAGTTTGTTAACCAAACTTCCTGAAAGGAAGAACACGAAGAACAGTTCGGTTCTCTAGGATTCATAACTAGGTCACTGAACTGCTAGTTCGGTGAGTTCGCAAAGAAACCTAAAAATATTTTCTAACCGAACTCTGCTATTTTACAACAATTTTTTTTTTCACATGTTACCCAACTCTGCTATTTTTCCCGCTATTTTGAGTTTTTATGTAACCGAACTTCTATATTTTGTTCGGTTTTTTCGCATAAAAATCTAAAACTATTTAGTAATCGAACTGACAGAGGAAAAAATAAAAATACAATATAACCGAACTATGCCATTTTCCCCAATATGTTGAGTTTCAATTTAACCGAACTTGTCCAACTATGTTGAGTTGCATACATGTTGAGTTCGGTTTATTCGCATAAAACCTTGACAAACCAAACTCGTCAGTAGTTGCATACATGTTGAGTTCGGTTTGTTCGCAAAAAACCTTGACAAACCTTGAAAAACCGAACTCTTCTTTAACACTGACCAATGTTGAGTTCGGTTTGTTCTCAAAAAATATTTGGTAAAGGAACTGTACTCTGGAACACAAAATTAGAGTTGGCCTATTTTTCGTGAACTTTTGCTATTAACCAAACCTTACGCTGAGAATCCTTATGTTGCATCTGATTTAGTGAATCATTTAGCAGTTAAGCTAATATCTTTTGTTTTCTTGATTAGTGGAAGAGGCAAAAAATCAAACACACCTTTATTGGAAGATCTTAAAACTCCCACGCCTCGAGGCAAAGTACATTGTGATGTCGGTCATCGTGGAACCAAAAATGCTAAGTATAGAGGTGGGTCATTACCGGGTGTTGTGATCCAAGATGGTGTTAATAGAGATAATGTTGACAACGTAATCCAACAAGTTAATGAAGAGATCGTGGAAGAGATGGGCAATCAAGAACATCATCAAGGTGGAGAAGGTGAACCAGCTGAAGGAGGAGAAAATGAGGGTGCCAATGATGGTGAACCAGCTGAAGGAGGAGGAAATGAGGGTGCCAATGATGGTAAACCAGCTGAAGGAGGAGGAAATGAGGGTGACAATGATGATGGTGAACAAACTCAAGGAGGAGGAAATGAGGGTGACAAAGATGGAGATAATTTGTGTTTGACGCCAAAGATGCCAACTTATGGTACTCCAAGAGATGGAGGGGAGGTATTGATGGGCTACAAAAACTCATGGGCTGCCAAAATCTTTGCGACAAAGGTATGGTTCAATCTTAAGAACAATCTTAACCATCAAGATTTCTTAGTCATTTTATTATATTTTGACATATATTGTTCTTTTCTATTTATATTAGTATATAAGATTTGATTTTGCTTTTGTAGGATCATAATAATGTTGTTCGTGTTTTGAAACGTCAAAAGAACAAGATATGGAATATAGAAAATGAGTGTGATGAGGTCCGTTTGGCGGTATTTGACTGTGTACTATGGAACGGGATACAACATGCGCACCAAAAATTTGATGCTGTCACTGTTACTGCATTTGCCGAGAGGTCTTATCCAGAGACGGATACCTTTCATTTACCTTTTGGTGAGATGGCAATTACTCGGAAGATTGTTTTAGAATCACAGCCCTACCAATTACAGGAACAAGTGTTCGAGATGGCTACAATCCCTCGATGAGTTATGAACTTCTTGAAAAGCTAGTCGAAAGGTGTCTAGGATGGACCGATAAAAAGGCACGATGTGAGTTTAGACGAGCTAACAAAGAGCCTAAGGAAGGTGATGAGTATAATGAGTTTGAGGAAGACCGCACGTACAAGAAGAAGTTGAAAAAGATCAAGCTCAAAACCTTGTTTGATGAGTTTTCAGGGACGAAAAATTTGGTTGCTCAAGGCAAGTTGGTGATGACAGAGGAGAAGATTAAGCACCATGTGACTGCTTATTTGTTAAATCAACTAGGAACCATTTTCTTCCCCGACAGTTCAGGTCACGTGGTAAATGCTCATTACCTCCAGCTATTGGACCCCCTGAATGAGGTGAACAACTACTCTTGGGGCATTGCGGTTCTTTCATTCGTTCAAGAGGAACTCAGAAAAGCTTCGAGGCTTAAGAGTCTATATTTTGGAGGCTTATACACCCTTGTTCAGGTACCCCGTTAAATTATCGTTTGTGTGTTCCAATATATAAGTGAATGAATGTGTATTGTTACTAATCATATTGCGAATGTATTATTTGTTGCCTCTTCTTATGGGTTTTGGTGTACGACCACTTCCCTAAACTGCAATTGTCTCATGCTCACCCTCCTTGGCCTTATGGGAAGCCTACAACTGGCAAATATGAATTTTTGAACTCACAGGAAAAGAATAAGAAAAAAAAGGTGTTGGAGTTGAGGGAGACATTGGATAAGTTAACAGTGGAAGATATGGTTTTCCATCCTTACATCATTGCATCAGATGAAGACGAGGAGGATGTTGAGGTTATTGATTTCTCACCTGTTGCGGTGTATAATGGACCGTTGTTTCATCTTGGAGGTTGTATAATGTATAATCCTTGAAGAGTATTACGACAAGTTTCTTGTGTCCAAAGTGTCCCACAAGTGGAAAACTTCAACTTCAAGGTGAAGAAGCAGGGAACTAAGAACACCGAGAAGAATTTCACCCCCAAATACGATCCTGCTCCACCAGTGGACCACTGGAAGAACTTTGGGGATTATCTTTTTCCAGTTGAAGAGTTGCAAGATTCATTTGATGAGCTGAATGCCGCTGACGAGGGATATATGGAATGGTATGAACATTTTTCTCATCCTCGTGTAATAAACAGTGTCCAACAAGCCCGTGCTGATAAAGCAAAAGCGACGACAATGGAGAAATAGGCTAAGAAAAATATGAAGCATACCCCTATGTGTGGTGATGAGGCCTTGATCTTGTGGAATTCGGCGGTAAGATATTTACTCTTATTTTTGTTTTTCAAAATGTTATGAGTTATTGAAAAATAATAGTTACTTATGTTTTTGATGAGAAAAGGTGAAGGCAAGTGCTAAATTGTTGAAGAAAATGATGGCAAAAATTCGGAGTGGAGAGCCGATGGATACTCGAGAACAAACAGACCTCTACAACCAAATAACTAATGTTTTTAATCCCAACATTGTCGATACAAGCCAGGTTGATCCAATCCAGACCATGCCGTCGAAGAGGAGTCGCCGAGAAGGGGAAGGTTCAAGTCGGATGGTTGAACAACAAAGCAGTGGAGATGACACTCCTAGTGACGAAGGACGACCTAAAGCTCCTAAACGCAAGAGTAGAAAAGTTTCTCGTAGTGGTCGTGGTAAATGAGTGATTGCAACAATTATTGCGGATTTAGTAGTTTGTTTGGATATTTGGAATATTTTTTTATTGCGGATTTGGCTATTTGTTTTCTTATGTTCGTGTGCTTCCAACATTTAGTTATGTGGATTAGTATATGAATTTCATAATTTGGTTTTTAATTTGTATTTTAAGGGATTAGTTTGGCTATTTTAAGAAACATTTAGTAGACAAAATATCGTAAACAACCGAACTCTGATTATCTTAACTGGAAACCGAACTCAGATTACATTTAAAATCTAACCGAACTCATCTACCAAAAAAATTCAGAAGTTACAGAGTTGTATTCGGTTACCTGCAATTTTTTAGCAGGAAACCGAACTCCAATGTTCGGTTCCCTGCAATTTTTTAACAGGAAACCGAAATCCAATGTTTGGTTACCTGCAAAAAAGGCTGGCAACCGAACGTATGGGTTAATAGTCCAGCCTTAGTGTAGTTTTAGTTCAGTTAACCGCAATTTAAACAGCCAACCGAACTCTTGCGTTCGGTTGTTTCGCAGATTTTGCAATCTAACCGAACTCACAACAATAAAATTTCAAAAGTTACGGTGTAATGTTCGGTTACCTGGTATTATTCATCAGGTAACCGAACTTGGTGGTCGATAAGTTCGGTTTGTCCGCATATTTTGCAATCTAACCGATCTCAGAACAAGAGAATTTCAAAAGTTAAAGTGTAATGTTCGGTTACCTGGTATTATTTTGCAGGTAACCGAACGTTACAATGTGGAGATCATAAGTCAGACATAATTTTCCTAAGTTCGGTTACCTGCTATGATTTACCAGGTAACCGAACATTACACTGTAACTTTAGAAATTTTGTAGTTTGCATTGTTCGGTTACCTTTGATTTATAGAACCAACCGAACCTGTGAGTTCGGTTTTGTCGATGCATTTCTTATGTTACCGAACTATGTATTTTGAAATTTGAATGACACTAATTTCGAGTAACGGCTATTTTTATAGCCGTTATAGACCTCAGTGGTATAAATATGTGACTCATAGTAAACATTTTGTCTCAAAATATTCTAAAAATGGCAGCCACTACTCCTAAATTTACTCTAGATGAAGGTCTATCTCTTTGCAGAAACTACATACTATACTATCCAAAGAGTGGTGAAGAACGAAGAATGAATGGTATTATGAGTCAAAGTTATTGGGGGAAAATTCATGAGAAATCCTGCTCCGACACAACAAACCCTCATAACCGTGATCATATAGCTTTGTTCATTCGATTCGAAAAGATTAGAGATATAGTTGTGGAATTTATGGCTTTATTTCGTATCATAAGGCGGTATCGACTTAGGAGTGAAGGATTCTCCAAATCATTTTAACATGAAAAAACGAATGGCGAAGATGGAAGATAAAGGATTTCAAATATGAATATCATTTCCGCCTCCTTGAAGACTTTTTCATAACGCGTTTCGGATATTAAATGTTATGTAGCTTTAGTTTTAGTTCGGAAATGTCCTCTAATTTCATTTCCTTACCGAACTTTAGTCCTGATGTCACTGTTCGGCGATGTCATGTAATTAAGTTCCAATATGAAAAAAAAATGTTCCAAAAATAACAGTCTCTTATTCTTATGAAAATGTTCAAAGCATAACCCAAAAATAAGACCTAATTCTAAAAACACAATCTTTGATTCTTATGTTTATGTTTATGTTCAAAGCATACTTAGTTTAATTAATGGTACATTTAATCATCCGCAAGGGAAACTGGACCTTCGTGTATGATTTTTCCGAATCCTTCAAAGTTTTCCACCTCTCCATGTTATGCTCGTACATAATGCACCATCCCAACATTGTGTCGGGGTTAAATCCATGCCAATAAGAGTTTCCGCATATCGGAGGCAAGTGGACAATCGTCTTCTAACCGTAGGCCTATAAAATGGTTGTTGTTAACAAGCGCAATCACCACTCTCCTACGTTTAAGTTGCTTGACACAAATTTTTGTTTCGGAGTGTATGTGAAACTAGCACCTTTTGAGAAATAGTGAACCACGCAATTGAATGCTTTGGCGATTAAGTGCCCACATATCGGCATGCACATCCAATGATCCCTTGTGATTGGATCCCCCCGTGGAGACGCCTATGATACCTAACAAACCGCACATTGAGACTAGCATCCCCATCAGACAACATTATCTTGTAAAATCCCGGGTTGTCCTTTAGCTTCTTCAACAACCTTTGCCGGACATAAGTGATTTGATTATCATTATATAGCTTCGCACCTTGATTGAAAGGCCCTAGTTGTTGTACGACAACGTGGAATCCGCAATTACCATCCGGAGGGACGTCATCGGTGGATATGACGTACTTTCTAATGTTTGGAGGTAGATCTTCCAAGTACCTTGTATCAACAAAAGGTGGTGTATCATCAATTGGTCGACTTCTTTCTTGGATGCGGCATATTGGAGCATTAAGCTTCACGTCTCGTTGAATTGGTTGGCTAGGTTCCGATGGAGTAGGTGGGGTTGGTTGCGAGCGTAACATCGGTCCTTTTTTCTTCATATCCCGTTCACTTGTTTCGCCATTTTCCACAATATTCCTAGACCTTTTCTTAGAATCTTCTTGATACTTCTCCACGGTATGCTCATGCCCACAAGGGTCTCTAGTAAAAGGGGTCATTTTACTTTTCCTCTTACCCAACACCTTTGCATATTCTCTTACTTGTTTTTTTGTTTCTTTGGTGATTGGCCTACCTTTGCCCTTGCTTTTTTCGGTTCGTGCACATTCTCCGAAGTGTGTGGATAAACGATTGGCCGCATGTCATCCCAAAAGATTTGCTTTTAGAGTTTGTTCATGTTCCGGTACATCTCGATAACGATTCTTCCCATCTCATTGTCACCACACTCTTCTCCGACATCGCCCTTTGGAGGAGGGACAAAACTTAATTATTGCCAATATGGATCTATATCGCCTAGAGGGACTATGCCATGTTCATACTTAACTATCATATGGCGACAAGGGAGTCCCATTGACTTCATCATGTTGCAAACACACACCTCGTCCGGCTTGGTTCCCCATATGTCAATCAAATTCACCTCTACCATTAACCTCTTAATGCAAGCACGTGAAACATTATAATGGAGTCCCTTGAACAACCGAAGGTCCGCCTATTCTTGATGTTACCACCTTTGTCTACAATCTTTTTATACTTCATGATGCGGCTTTTTTGGAACTTCTCTTTAATTCTATCAATCTCGCGGTTGAAGTAATTCTCCATTGCGTTAAAAACAATCACAAAATTATCGACACATCCAAAAAGATTTTTCTTCAACCGGTGGTGAGCCGATTCTACCAAACTTGTTGCTTGATTCCCAAAGTGTTTATGGTGGTTGGTAAATGCATAAACGAAGCGCTCTTTGTGCGGTTCCAACCATTGCTTAACCACATACGTTACAATATCCTCGGGATATTCGGGGCTAGACCAATGTTCGATAAATGCCGCAAGATTTAGATTATACTCTTCTTCGGTGAGAGACCAAGTCAATGACTCCCATTCACCAGAGAAAGCAACCCATTTAGCGTGATTTATAGTGTATTGTATATCGAATTCCGCTTTTGCATCCGCTTGTTCATCTTCCGGTAGCTTACTAATCTCTTCAAATGCTTTCCTCTTTGGTGGACAAATTTGAGGCTTGCACCTATTCATCACATTACACCATATATGGAACGTACAAAGCATATTATGTGCTAATGGGAAGACTATCTCTATTGCGTTCATTAATGCTACATCGTTGTCCGTCACTATAACCGCGGGGATATCATCATCTCGGTATATGGCCTTCACTTGTTGTAGCGCCCAAGTGTAACTTGGTTCTTGCTCATCTTCTAGAAAACAAAAAGCAACGGTAAACGGTGACTTCGTCGAGGTACGACCAATAATATTCAACAATGGCATCTCGTATTTGTTAGTCTTGTAAGCACAATCCATTATAAGAACTTGATGGAAGGATTGAGCCAATTGAACACTCTTCGGATGCGCAATGAAGAGATGCGTTATTTCATCTTCCGGACCTACCTTCTTTTGAACCGCGTAGCCTTTCTCTTTAGCGCAAAAAAATAGTTGTTGCAACACTTTTATATCCTTCCATTCATTCCTTTTAATTGTCTCAATTGCATTGTAAATGGTCTTCAAAGATGATACATTATCCTTGTTATCATCCTTTAGTAATCGAAGCATGATCTCCGGTGAAATTCCCATTCTCCTAAATTTTGCTATTTTCACCATTTCTTGAGGAGTGAGCCTTGCGGCCATTGCATGTCCTTCAAGATCATCCAGACGGGGGTGGTTATGATGACCTGCCACCTTATCCATAGATAGAACCCACCCATTCTTTTTTTTGCACTTACTAAATACTAGCTTGAACGGACATTTAATTTTCTTTGAGCACGTTGTGTTCTTCCTCGTCGTCTTTCCTTTATACACATAACCCTTCCTCTTGTGACTAACATCGGGATCTCCACTTCTCTCACAAACCATTTCAAAACGAGTTTGGCTTTCTTTTCCATTCAAAACTAATACACACATGGCTTTCTTGGAATGCTCTCTAGACCAATTCTTCGCATCAATAGGTTTATCAAAAACCAAATCATTGACATAGTGATTAGATGTATCTTCAAACAAATGACAACCGAGAAGGTTGATTATCCATTGGTATAGGTTGACATTCAATCTACAAGAAATGGAACAACATCAATTGCAATCACAAATCAATTCGGTTACATGAAAATTTTATCGGGATAACCGAACTCATAGTTCGGTTTGGCAAGCAAGTTGACAACTAACCGAACTTTACGTATACTAAATCATATTTAATTATACATAAGTTTGGTTATATAGTGGGTTGGTATGAAGTTTGCGAACTAACCGAACTTTATACACAAATGTGAAATCTTATTTTACAGAAGTTCGGTTAGCTATTGGTTGCAAACTAACCGAACTTATAGACACTCACAGTTCGATTTGTCAAGCAAGTTGACAACTAACCGAACTTTACGTATATTAAGTCAAATTTTATTGTACGTAAGTTCGGTTAGATAGTAGGTTGGTATGAAGTTTGCGAACCAACCAATCTTTGTTCACTAATGTGCAATCTTCTTTTACATAAGTTCGGTTAGCTGTTGGTTGCAAACTAACCGAACTTATAGACCCTAAAGTTCAGTTACATTTCGGCCAAAACGAACATAACACTGTAATCCTAATTACACAGTTCGGTAACATGTCTGTTAACCGAACTTCCAAAAAGCTCCATTATTGGAGAGTTCGGTAACCTGCGTGTTCACAAAAAGTAACCGAACTACACTTTCAGATGAGTTCTGTTACATGTTATTCACACAAGGTAACCGAACAAGCCCAAATCTACTTAACAAATTCACATTTTTTTTGAAAATTTGGACCAATTCAACCAACATTATCTAAGTTTAGAGCATACCTGGGTACCTAAATAGTCTTCCTCCGGTTGTTGTTGGTAAAATCCATCGTTTTCATCTTGAGATTGGCTTTGGGGAAGAATACATTCACCATCTAAGAAATAATTCATATCCTGATCATTGTGAAGATTGACATATACTCTAGGAGAGGAAGGAGATGAAGATTCGTATGAGCTATCATCAATTGAATCATCACTTGAATAGTCTAGATTAGTGAACTAAAAAATATTTTATTTTCCATGTTTTTGTTCTTCATCTTCTCTAACTTTCCTCTCTCAATAATTCTACTTCTTTTTTAAAAAATCAGATTTTTTTATCTCAAATCTTTATTCAAAATCATTTCACTAATCACACTAACTAATCATTAACCAAAAATAATCAGAGGGTAATTTAGGTATTAATAAAATATCTAGATAAGGGGTGACCTAGATTTACTTCTAAATGTCTTACTAAATATATATAGAACCATGGTCCCCCCACAAAAACCATGGTCCCCAAAAAACGGTTCTTCTATGAGCTCTCCACCGACTCCAAACTACTCTAGTTTGGTCTAGATTGTTCATGACTCCTTCACTACTTTACAACTAACTGGAATTTTCTAGAGAACTTGTGCTCTAGTCTTTTCTTTAACCATGAAGACTCTAGATGGGCTAGAGTACTCTAGAACTTGTCTACACCAACTAGTTGGGCCTAGATAATTCTAGACACTTTTAAATTAAAAATCAAGTTTACATTTTTAACAACCCCCTTAAACTTGATTTGAAGTAACTCCAAGAATTTATCGTAATCTAACAAAGACCTCGTGCTTTAGTGGTTTCGTGAATATATCTGCAACTTGGTCTTGAGACTTTGTGTATTTTAGTTGTACCTTATTCTCTGATATGCACTCTCGGATAAGATGGTACCGTGTGTCGATGTGTTTGCTGCAGACGTGGAACACTGGATTCTTGGCTAAAGCCATTGCCGACTTGTTGTCCACAAATATTGTAGTCGGTTTTTACTGCTCCATTTTAAGCTCTTTCATTAAACTCCTTAACCATATCGCGTGATGGACACATGATGCTTCTGCTGCGACATACACAACCATGCAAGTGGAGAGTGTGACGATTGGTTGCTTCTTCGAACTCCAAGTGAAGCCCGTATCTCCGAGGAAAAATACAAATCCAGTAGTACTTTTACTTTCATCTAAATCTCCATCCCACTCATTATCACTATATCCAACGAGTTTGTATTTGTCTGACGACGAGTAAAATAAACCGAAATCAAGCGTACCTTTTAAGTAGCGCAAAATTCTCTTGGCAGCCTTCATATGGGTAGTCGTAGGTGCTTCCATGTAGCGACTAATTAGCCACACTGCATAGAGAATATCCGGCCTTATACAAGTTAAGTATCTCAAGCTTCCAACAAGACTCTTGTAAAGAGTCGGGTTGACCTTCTTTCCTCCATCGACCTTTGATAGCTTGATTCCGCATTCCACGGGAGTGATTGCTGGATTGCACTTCTCCATTTTAAATTTATTAAGGATTTCCTTCGCATATCCTTCTTGAGATATAAATATTCCATTTTCTTGTTGTTTTACTTCAAGCCCGAGATAGTATGACATATGACCGATGTCTGTCATCTCAAATTCTCTCGTCATCGCTTTCTTGAACTTTTCGAACATTGTTTGGTTATTTCCCGTGAAGATCAAATCATCTACGTACAAGCAGACGAGAAACATATCTCCTTTTTCATTCACCTTCACATAGAGAGCATATTCATGCGGGCACTTACTGAAATTATTTTCTTGGAAGTACTTGTCGATTCTCCTGTACCACGCTCTTGGAGCCTGTTTTAGGCCGTATAAAGCCTTTTTCAACTTAAGGACTTTGTCTCCATGTCCTCTCGGCTTGCACCCAGTGTGGCTACTCGACGTATACCACCTCTTCAAGATGCCCATTTAGAAAGGCAGACTTGACGTCCATTTGATGGACTTTCCATTTATTTTGAGCAGCTAGAGAAATAATTAGTCTAATAGTTTCAAGACGGGCGACAGGAGCAAATACCTCATCATAATCGATGCCCGCTCTTTGGTTTTAACCTTTTACAACCAATCTTGCCTTGTATCTTTCAACCTCCCCTTTAGCGTTTTTCTTGGCTTTGTACACCTATTTCACTCCAATTGCTCTTTGTCCTTTCAAAGTGTTACAAGCTCCCAGGTGTTATTTTTCTCAATAGCCTTGATTTCTTCATCCATCGCCTTTCTCCATTTCTCGCTTTCGACGGCTTCTTCGAAATTTATTGGTTCACTTTCTACAAAGAGACAAAAGAGAGATATATTGTCTCCATAGATATCATTTAAACTTCTCGTCCGTAAGGGCCTTTTGCTAGAACTTTCATCTGCTGATGATGGATCATCATGATGCACTGCTGGAGGTGATGGTGGTGGTGATGTAGCTGGAGAAACAGGTTCGGGTGGTTTTCCATATTCATCCTATATATAGCTGTCAATTTTCAACCCGGCTTGCGGGTTGGACCTAGCTTGGCTTGTTTCAACCCGGCTCGGCTTGTCCCGTTGTCTAAACAAGCCGGGCTAGGGTTAGCATATCTAGCCCTAGTAGAAAACAAGCCAAGCTAGGGTCAACCCGCGGGTTACCCATCAACCCGTGAGTATATGCTCATATATATAGTCGCTCATACAGTCATACTGTCTGATTTTTTGGTTGATGTGAGACACAAAAAAAAATTCCCGTGATATCATTTTATATTTTTTCAATAATCTGAAATTTATATCTTATTTACAATTGAATGACAACCAATAACTTGAAATTTACATTCAATAGAACCAAAGAAGCCTACACCTAAGAAATAAAAAACACATTTTACATTTATTATATACATATTAACGAATAACAATTAGTAATTAAATCCTTTGTATTATTTTAGATCATCAATCCCTTCACATTCCATATCAATAAAATAGAGATATCAAATCCAAAATAAATTGATTCATTAGCACCAAAAAAATAAAATTATTTTTAAATAGAAATACTTGAATTTTGTGTCATGGCTTAGTAAAACAAGCCAACCCGTGAACCCGCCAAGCCAACCCGTCTAGGGCTAGGGTTGAGATTTTGGGCTTGTAGATGAATAGTACTAGGGTTAGGGTTGACCCTAGCTTGGCCCGTTGACAGCTCTAATCCAATAGCCTTTTTCTAAGAGTTGTCCCAAACTTAATATATTCATTTTTACGTTAGGGACATAATAAAAATCAGAAATAAACTCATGATTCCATTTTTCAACCGAATCAAGATTTTTCCAAGACCATTCACCGGAGTTTTCGATCCATTTACAAATGTCACGTTGCCGGAAACTGATTCATCAAGCTCCACGAACTTCTCCTTCGTGCCGCACATATGGTTGCTTGCTCCGTATCAAGCACCCATGTATGATTTTCATCATGGTCACCTCCTTTGCATGCCACCAATAAGGTCTGGTCTTCATGATTTTCTTTACTAGCGTAGTTTGCTCTCTCCTCGACATTATTTGAAGAAGATCGACAGTCTGAAGCATAAGGACCACGCTTATGGCAATTATAGCACTCAACTTGAGATTTGTCATACCTTGGCCTATTATTGTTGTGCCATGAATTGTTTCCTCTGCCACGACCTCTTGTGAAGCTTGACCTATGGCCCTTCTGATCATCGTTATTCTGCTTGTCTCTTCCTCTTCCGTCGTAGGTTCCGCGTCCTCTTCCTCTAGCATTACCACTAGAGCTCTCCCCTTTGTCTTTCAAAGTGAGCTTCGCTTGTAAAACTTGTTCTACTGCTCCCTCTTCGCTTCTCTTTCTCATTCTTTCTTCATGGGCTTGTAGCGATCCCACGAGCTCATCTACGGTCATGGATTCGACGTCTTTGGACTCCTAAATTGCGATGACGATATAATCAAATTTTGGAACAAGTGACCACAATATTTTTTCGATCACACGACTATCACTCATGACCTCACTATTTCTTTTTAGTTGATTGACGACGACTAAAACTCTTGAAAAATAATCCGATATTAATTCAGACTCTTTCATGGAGAGAGATTCAAACTCACCTCTTAGAGTTTGCAACCGTACCTTCTTTACTTTGTCCACGCCTTTGAAGGAATTTTGCAAAATTTCCCACGCCTTCTTTGCATTAGCGGCTCTTGATATCTTCTCGAACGACGACTCATCCATGCCTTGATAAATAAGGAAAAGAGCTCTTTTATCTATCTTTGTTGATATACGCAGCATATCTTTTTCATTTTGCGTTAACGCCGCTTCATCCTCCGGTTCGACATAACCTTTTTCTACTATCTCCCATGCATGTTGCGAGCCTAGTAACGCCTTCATTTGAATGCTCCAATTTTCATAATTATCTTTGGTGAGCTTAGGAATTTGGAAGGGAAACATTTCAGTAGCCATTAGGATTTATGGCTCTGATACCACTTTGTTGGAAATGATTTTGGGATTAATGGTCTAAATGGGATTAGGAATTGTTAGCACTCACTCGATTGAACTCACTGATCACTCAAAATGATGGTCGGGAGAAACATATTGTATTGCTTTCAAAACTGTTTGCTTGGTCGTACACAGACCCTACTTCTCTTACAAAGACTCACTTAGTTACTTTAGTTTTCACTCTCACTGACCTTTACTACCCACTTTGGGTTCCACTCAACTACTCACTTATACCTCACTTTGAGATATCACTCGATTACAAGTCTAAACACTACAACTAATGCCTATTTATAGGCCTTGATTGACCGACTTCCTATAGCTCCTGAACTTTCTCTAATTATCTAGTACAGCATCTACTCTAGAAGATACTTTACATTTCTTTTTACATTAATGTACGGACTTTGACCACGTCTAGAAAACTCTACATTTCTTTTCTAGTCAACACACTGGACTAACCTTGAGAATTCATTCACCACTGTGGATACGTCTTTAATTCTCTAGATTCTTCTTGATTAATTTAAATCAAGTTTATTCTTCCAACAAAATCTGCTCTCTGGACAGATAAGCGAAGGGTGAAAGTCAGCAGCTCCGACATCATCAAGAGAAACTGCCATCAAGCTCCATGAGATGGGATGCAAAAGGAAAATTTACACCTTCTATTGCTGCTGCACTAGACCCTGACATGAATAACTGAGAGATCTTCTCATGCCGTTTAGAAATTCCATATATAGTTAAACAGTGCTGCTGAGTCTCGGTGCCGTACATCAACAACGTCAGATCTTCCATTAATCTTCGATGAACAAGGACAGGGCATTTGGTCTAGTGGTATGATTCTCGATTAGGGTGCGAGAGGTCCTATTTTTTTACAGCTTTCTGAATTCCATTGTATCCCATTATTCTCTAATTCCCTTGAATCTGATGACGATACTTAAATTAGTTCCGCCTACTTTCGTTGCGATAACTAGTTCAACCTATGACGGCAACAATTATCAAGTAAAGATAATTTGATACAGTAATTATCAACGGAATAGAACTCGAATTTATAACAATGTTTGTAGTATGAAACCACATATCATTTGGCTGCTGCGCACAGTTAACTTGAGTTTTGATGTTTTCCAGAAGAGTATTCTGAATCGTGTTTCCCTTTTAGAGCACACCACAAGTCATACCAAAACCAAGCTCTATGATCCCCTCCTGGTATTCCTAACAAAACTAGAAATTCCAAATATCCTTTTCAGTGTACAACAGCATTAACGAACACAATCTCCTATATATTCCTGGTAGAACTAGAGATCTGGATCCGTTTAGAATACAACAACTCATCCCAAACCCAAGCTCTATATATACCTGATGATGGCCTATGCTTAATCTTCACACACAATCTCAGAACTACAATATTCTTTGATTATTGAAGTTAAGATAATTCAGCTCTTTTTTTCTTTTTCGTCATGGGTTTCAACAGCAAGTTTTTGTTTTCCTTGTTACTTTTGGTTGTGGCGGTTCCTTTAATGGTGACGGGTATTGTTTGGAATGTTGGTGATGATGCTGGTTGGTCCGGTCAGCATCAATTTGATTATACTACTGACTGGGCGGAGTACACACCGTTTCTAGCTGGTGATGACAGTCTTCGTTTTGTCTATAATCCCAACACCACTAATGTCTTAGAAGTCGCTTTCGTAGATTTCATGCTTTGTGATGGAACATCACCACTCGCCACCTACAACTCCGGGGACGACATAGTTCCAATAACAAAACATGAACAGTTTTTCATCAGTGGCAATCCTGTTGACTGTAAGAACGGCCTCAAGGTTGATATTATTGTTACTGATTCACCATATGTTAGGTATTGGCGGGCTGGCCATGAAGGCATACCCAAAGATCCATCTGTTGGAGGAGCAACCACGACCCAAATCTCCGGAGGAGAAACCGTATCATTTGATATATATTCGTCAGCTTCTACTCCAGCAATGTCACCTACTTCTACATAAGCAAAAGGGGAAGCCAACACTGTGCAACATGATTTGTGCATTTAAATTTTTCTTGCAACTGTTTTCTTGTCTTAGCCGCAGGTACGGTACTTGTTCCTGCACTAGGTTTTGTTTATTACTACTAGTTTCTCGATTCTTTTTATTATATGATTTATTTATCTTCCTGAAATTTTGTAATGACACTTTGATTCAGATTTCAATGAAATATGCTAGTTATTTATTAAAGTTCTGATATGCCATCATCCAAGCTCTGTTACAAAATTCATACTATCAGCCCACTTGAATTTAAGCTACAACCAGCTGCCAGTAGCTTTCTCCTTAAACAAATAACACTTAAAACATCTTCCGATCAACGGTTTAATGCGTTCAAATTTGAAATCGGAATTATATAAATGTTACAACCTCGAAAATCTCACTTTTTTCTATAAAACTTATAAAAACTATATATGTAACAGCATTTGGCTTTATCGGCATATTCGTCATTTACGTGAATGCTTCCTTGGATTTCCTTGCTCGATACTAAACTCGAGAAACAGTATTCAATCTGTTTTGTTTTCCTTTTTCTTTTCCGATTTTCAATTACAGTCATTATTATTTATTTCTTTTACGTAGTTGGCGTTATATCTAACAAGTCAGGGTCTGCTTCAAAAAACAAAAAAGAAAGTCAGGGTCATGTTGTTTTGGAATTCCATCACACCCTCCCTTATAGCCCAGTGGTAGAGCGTCAGTCTTGTAAACTGAAGGTCCGCAGTTCGATCCTTCCAGCGTGAGGGCAGAGTTTATACATCTATCTTTTTTGCTCATGCCATGTGTTACAGTAAATATTGCCATGTGTTACAGTAAATATCGGATGTCATATGATATGAGTATCCAAGCTCGAGCTTCTGATACCCAGTTTTTTATATTTTCCTTTGCAAAACTAGAAATTCTGAATCATATCCGTTTTGGAGTACAACAGTACTAACATACGAAACCACCTTCCTAATTTTTAAATCAATCTCCTATATAGGATCCTACCATACACGAATTACGAAACCGCCTTTCTTACCTATGATTCCTACTGCAACTAATTTTGAATCCTTTATTCGACTACAACAAAGATATTCCAAAACCAAGCTCTATGATCCAATTTCCAAAAAGTCGTCCGAAAACCAAGCCCTATATACACCCCTGATGGATCTTCACACACATTCTCTTTTCTCCTCTAGAATTATTCTCTGATTGTTCACGATAATTCTTTTTTTACGTCATGGGTTTCAACAGCAAGTTCTTGTTTTCATTGGTGCTTTTGGCTATCGCGGTTCCTTTAATGGTGAATGCTGTTGTTTGGAATGTTGGTGATGCTGCTGGTTGGTCCGGTCAAGCTCAATTTTCTAATTGGTGATGACAGTCTTCGCTTTGTCTATGATCCCGACATTACTAATGTCTTAGAAGTCACTTACTGTGATTTCAAATCATGTAATCCAACATCTCCACTTGCCACCTACAACACTGGGGACGACAAGGTTCCTATAACAAAACTCCACCAGTATTTCATCAGCAGCAATTCTGTTGACTGTAGGAATGGTCTCAAGGTTGATATTCTGGCTTATGATTCACCGTATCTTAGGTGTTGGAGGTCCGACGATGGCCACAATGTACCCAACTGCGCACATCATCAGTTTGTATTTCAATCTCGAGCTATTTCTTTAATCAATCTTAATTAGACGTCTTTCAAAGCAACGAAAATACTACTACGATATACGAGACCAAATGAAAGGTACAAGTTAGCTATTAATAAGGGTTAAAAGACAGATCCCTGACATATGGGAGAAATTCCACTGCAGCAACTGCAAACCTATTCCCATATCCGTCACCAAACAAGCTCAGGCAGATCACCACATTATCCAGGACATGCCTAGTTTGATTTTAGAAGGGTATTCTGAATCCTTTCTCGCACACCACCAAGTCATACTAAACCAAGCTCTATGATCCTCCTATTCCTCGCATGACTAGAAATTCTGACTATCCGTTTTAGACTGCAACAATATTAAACCACCTTTCTTATGATCATCCTAATGATTCCTACTGCACCTAGAATAGTGAATCCTTTATTGCAAAACCAAGCTCTATGATCCAATTTCTAGCAGAAATAGAAATCTGAATCCGTTTACAGCATCACTAGTCATCCCCAAAACCCAGCCCTATATATATGGCCTATGCTTAGAGAGATCTCCACACACAATCTCTTTTCTCCTCTCGAATTACTCTCTGATTACTTAAGACGATTCTTTTCTCCGTCATGGGTTTCAACAACAGCAAGTTGTTGCTTTCACTGGTGCTTTTGGCTGTCGCGGCTCCTTTAATGGTGAGCGGTTATTTTTGGAAGGTTGGTAATTCTGCTGGTTGGTCCGGTCAGTCTCAAGTTAATTACACTGATTGGGCCTCGTTACCAGCGTTTCTAGTTGGTGATGATGCTCTCGAATTCGTTTATAATCCCAACATTACTAATGTCATGGAAGTCACGTATTGTGATTTCGAATCATGTGATGCCACGTCTCCACTCGCCACCTACAACACCGGGTTTGACGAAGTTCCGATAACAAAAGTAGGCCACCAGTATTTCATCAGTGGCAATCTTGTTGACTGTAGGAACGGCCTCAAGGTTGATATTATGGCTACCAATTCTGAATATATTAGGGATTTTAGGACCGACCCACAGGCCTTTCGTCTTGGCTATTTTGTCGTACCCGGTATGGGATGGCCATATGATGAAGGAGCAGACATAAATGGAGCCACATCATGTGATTCGGATTCATGGGCACCAGCTTCGAGTCCAACTATGTCACCCACTTCTTCTATTGAGGCTGCAGGAGGGGATGTCTAAGCTGTTACTATGCCTCCTAGCAGTCTTATTCTAGTCATAGCTGCGTCTCTAGCTGTTTTTGTGATAGGCTTTGTTTATTAGAGTTGGAACTGGAATTTTAATTTATGTTTTTTTTATAAGAAATTTGCATTAGCACTTTGATTGAAATTTCAATGGAAATTATTTATTATTTTTAAGTTTTGATAATTCATCATCGGTGACTATATTATTTTGTTTACAAAACCGAAAGTAACTACAGCACTGTCCAAGTAGTCAGGACGTGCCTAGTTTCATTTTCCCAGAGAGTATTCTGAATCCGGTTTCCGTTTATATACTTTTTTTTTTTTTTTTTTTTGTCCTAGAATATATAGGAATCCTATGAGACTTCCAAATTTTCTCTAGGTTGTTCCCTATATATAAAAGAACATCACCATTATTTGAGACGCAAAGAAAAAACAATCACAGTAGAAAACTAATCGTTCTCCTCTTTACTGGCTCTCAACATGGGAAACAAGTTAATACAAGTAAAGTTGAATATCACCTCCCACTACAAGCTGTCCTCATTGCAGATGATTTCGCAGCAGAGAAATTCCAACCAATTTCTTTGGAACGACCAAAGGTACTTTACCCATTAGTACATAATCCAATAATTGATTATACGCTAGCTTGGCTTAGATCATCAAATGTTAAAGAAGTATATGTAGTTTGCTGTGCACATTCCAAACAAGTTATTCAGTATTTAGAAAAATCTTATTGGTTGTCTGTACCTGAATTCACTGTTAAAATTCTGGAAAACCGCGGTTGTGTCAGTGTTGGTGATGCTCTTAGATTTTTTCACCAAAGTGATGTCATTCATGGCGATTTCGTGCTTGTAAGTGGAGATATTGTGTCATATTGTACGCTAACCTCAGTGCAGTCACTTCTGTTTTTAAATCATCCAAGGCCTCACCTTCAAGAGCTGCCCTTAGGATAGTTGCTTCCACCTCTATATCAAAAACAAAAACATCATCGTTATCCAAGTCGGAAGTTTCATCATCATTTATTATTTCAGCAGCAGGGAGCATTTCTGGTTCTGGCCTGTGGGTATCTGACCAAATATAATAACCAACCCTAGCACTGTCAGAAGATATTGATGTCAACTCAGGCTCCTCATCACTGTCTTGGTTTTTCGGTTGGGGATGTAAAGATACCTTGGAGTTGGCGGGTATTACAGGAGATTTTGCTCCAACTACGACCTTGAATAATAAAACTAAAAACCACTCCTGATTTTATCACCACCCCGTCACAAACAAAAGCATTGTTAAACTGACAACCATTTTTTTTTTTTTTGGAAAAGATAAAATTCATTCACCAGAGAGTGCTGAGATAGCACTTAAAAGAAACAACACACACCTATGGAACAGGACAACACAAACATAAGTAAAGGGGAGTACAAATATGGAACAAAAAAAGATTTCCCCTATTACATGTTTGAAGCTAGTTACTGCTTAAAAACCTCCCAACCGTGCATGAAATCCACAAACTTAAAATGCTTAAAGGGTTCGTGAACTGTCGCCCAACTGAATAAGCAAGCCTTCACTTGAATAATTACCCTTGCTACTGTTTTTTACGTTAGACCACTTTGAATATTGACATTGTCCCAAATATAGGAATTCTCAATTTTTACGTTAGACCCAATACAACAACCTTTCCCAATTACTGAATTAGAGATATTAGAAAAATCTCCAATGCTTGTCCCATTTCCAACGTAGGTGTCTGGACCAACGTGTGCAGAACTCGATATCTGTACGTCTGATCCTTTAAAAATTCCCTGACTTTCTTATTTGATTGCACATTTGCTAGTAAACTGAACATCTGGCACAAACGGGTATGTCCACCGCTGAATTACGTCCTTGCTAATGGTATCGTAGCTCTTCAAATCATCCACTCTGGCAGCATATTTACTTGGGTGAATTTCGTAAGTGAAACATCTGTAGCTCATGACATCATCCAGCAATATTTTGCGACATTACATACACTCCACTAATGGCACAACCTGATGCAAAGTAACCATCTTGTTTAATCAGATTAACCAAATACGAACACGAGCTATTAGAAAATTGTTTAGTAAACAGACTTTATCGGTACAGGAGCTAGTGGGACTAAAGTTAAAAAGGTTGTAAAGTTTTGACTTCGTTGTTTTAAATTGCAGTCAAACAGTCAAAGGTCATGTCCTCATCAACTGAAAGCAGTAAATTTTTGCAGTAGGCTGATATCATTTGACACCATAATCAACCAGGTCTCAACACTTTCTTCGCTTCCCTCCTCAAAACCAACCCATTCTCCTTCACTTTGTGACTGAAGCAAGGATTGGCTATCAATCCCAGGAGCAAATCAACGGCCAAGGGTTTGCCATGCGCCATGGCAACAACACGGCCAACAAAGTGTTGAGAATGGGTTGGTTTTAGGGCACCATACTGATCTCTCGAAGGGTTTGCCATGCGCCACATGCCTAGCCAAAACTGTTGATTGTTTATGGTTTAAATTCGTTTCCGCGCCACTCTGTTGGCCTTCCCTATGCGGCCACTAAAACGAAGACGTGCAACGATCAACGGTTGCCCTTCAATCCCAAGAGCAAATCCTAGCCATCCAAGATTACCAGACGACACATGGTAACCTTTGGCCCGAAAACCTAAGTTTGGCCACGCCAAACCTTGCCATGCCAACGGCATGCCAACCTAGCCGCGCCACCACGTTGGCCCTCACTACGCGACTACCAAAACGAATGCGTGCAACGATCAACGGTTGCCCCTCCTCTCAAGATGAAAAATCTCGACCGTCGAAGGTCACCAGGCTAGCAAGTTTCCTGAGCTTGACTTGCCAACCCATTCTCAACACTTTCGTTGGCCGTGTTGTTGCCATAGGCGCATGGCAAACTCTTGGCCCCAAGGATTTGTACAGATTGATCTCTCGAATCTAAAGTACTCACGTGCAGTACATTGTTTATGGTTTAAATTCGTTTCTCATCCACATACCCGAAATTACGGAAATCAGTAGAAACCATTTTCCCCATCAACAATTGGTGCAACACTTGAAGGTTTTAATATGAGAATAAATATAATATTTTTCCGAACTCCACAAGTGTTCCCTGATTTTGGTTTCTTGGTCTCTCTATCCTTCATCGTTGTTCCGTAAATGATAATGTTGCGAGTGAATGATGTTGCGAGTAAATGATGTTTCTTGGTTTCCGAACGCCACCACCATCTACCAATTTACCTAATGCCTCGAGTAAATGATGTTGCCAGTGGATGATACCACAAGAATTGGCAGCTTGGTGGCAATATATTATGACTTTCCTCCTATGATTTAGTATTAAAGATCATGAGTTTTCCGAAACAGATTTTTTTCTTCAATATATTGGCGACAAATCTAACAACTTTATTGCATACCCTTGAAAACACCGCCTAAGTTGCAATAATTCGTCATCCGCGTCTATTTTACCCTTTAAAATTAACCTACACCGCTGCACGTGTATCTAACACACGCAATCATGGCCGTCTATGAAAAGATATGTTGGTCATCAAATACGGTCCATCATACATAAGATACTAATTTCTAGGGTTCCATTCATTTGCAGCCGCTTGAAGAATACCAAACTAATTTTCACCATTAATCTTGCACAATACAACTAAACTACTATTCCATTTGCTTCTCCTCCAAAGTCTGTCTGAAGAATGGCAAGCGAAAGGTATGATTCATATAGATATCCCTCCTTGTCTAACTAAATACTATCTCTTGTTGATGGGTTAGATCTTGATTTCAGTTCTTTCTTATACTCTATTTCTTGTAGATTGAATGAGGCTGAGCTTGGTGGACTTTATTCTGGAACTACAATTGGCGCTCTGAAGAATACTGTCGGAACCTATATAGTTACAGATGGGTTTTCAAGTTTAGCAATTAGTGAAGAAGAAGAAAAGAAAAATCAAGAAATGGGAATACAACCAGGACCTTGTTGCATAACCACTCAGAAGGCCGTTCCAATCGGAGATCATTTATATGCAGCCAGATCTGGGTGCACTGGTTGGTCGATTCCCATTATCGAGAAATTAATGGATAGGGTAAGAAGTACCCATTTGTTTTTTTGTATTTATTTTCGGTATTATCAATTCGTAATTTTGCTGCTTTTCTTCATCGTCATGAACTGCCCCACTATTCACCCACATGACATTTGAACGAAAGAAAGAGATAGGCCTAAATTTTTAGGTACCACATTGGCATACATGGGAAATCTATCCAACTTCATAATGTTATATTTACCCTTAATTAGTGTTGTAATGCAATATTTTTTCAGAAATTTAGTGTGTTAAAAATATTGAATTTAACATTCAATTAAAACTTGCAAACCTGAAGCATGCGCTGAAATTATATTATGGCAGCAGTTCAGTGAATATTGATTGAGGATATTATGTATGGGGAAGTAAGACTCAACTACTACATCAACTACTTTAGGATTTAGGCATGAGGCGCATGGCCATTGTTATTCACACAACCTTTAGAATCTATGTTACAGTCATTTGAGCAACGCTTTAGTGCTTTAATTGAGGTTCTTCAGACCTAAATTGGTGTCAAAAGTGATGTACAAATTATTGTAGATAGCTATCAAGAGTTATTCTTGACTGTCAACTAGGGAACTACGATACGTGTGCGGAGTTGTGTTGTTGAGATATGTGGCATGCTAGTCATATCATAAGTATATCTACGCGGTTAAGACCGTGTTATGTGTCATATGTGAGCACTCAGTTGGCAAGCAAAAGTTTTTGTGAAACATGAATTTGCCACTCTAGTAGGAGTATAAGAGTTGCAGGAAAGTATTATGTACAAGAATGTTCCTTGTTTATCTAGCAGGCCAGCAGTTGAGATTAGATACTAACAAGTATATTCAGCAGGTAATTTTCTTGTAAATTATAGCAAGTGTTCTCGCAGCATTGCACTCATTGTCAGAGTTATCGCGACACTGAATTATGGCAAGCTATGTACCTGCAATCGTTGTCAAATGCATATAATTGTAATACTTTGGGTAAGAAATGTCATGGAACATGAAGGACTGATAAGCCTATAGATTAATACCCTAAACAAATGAGGATTAGTTTTGCTTTTTGACCTTTACCAATTGTTTAACTTTGTTTTGTTTTTGTAACAGGTTCAGAGTGAAGACCTTACTCCTGCACAATGTGCTGAACAAGCAACATGTGAATATATAAATGAGAAATATGAACTTCCTCCTAACTGGCACCCTATAAGTGGATTTGACATAAAAAAACAAAACTGTGGGCTTACCTTTGCTTCCTATAATGTGGCCAACCCTACAGTTGTGTTTGCTGGTAGAAGTTCTGAAGGGAAAGTTACAATTAAAGAGCTTGTTGATTGCGATACCGATAAGGTTGTTCATCCCACTACGCGTAATCGTTCCGTAAGACGGCGAACTGTAGTGACTTTTAACTGCCATGGTTCAGGGGCCCGTTTCGCCAAAGAAATACTCAAAAAGCATTTAAACAAAATCAGTAGGGGATTGGATGCAGAGCGTCATGGAATGATTCTGTTAAAAGCATTGCGCTATGCTTGTAAGAAAGATCCACATAGTGGAGGAGTAATAAGGGGTATGGTTCTTTTTGATGGTTTTTCTTTTCTTTATATATTTATTAGAAGTACAAATTGATTTAACATTGCCTGCAATCCAGATGTAGTGTTTCTTAACAATTTGTCGTGTTCCAATTTCTGCTTGTCAATTTCCATACTAAGTTTGGCCTGCATGAGAAACTCAGGTTATAAAATTTCTATGAAGAGTCCAACAAATAACCCCACATAATAGTTTTATGATATGGAGTTGAGAGAAGCAGATTGTGGGTACCTCAATCATTAGTTGTCATCTCCTTTTCATTTAGTTCAGATCTGTTGTTTGCCTAGTTAAGCATCCCCTTTTCAGCAACAAGCCTTTTACTTTCCACCAGCTCTGCTTCATTCTCATTTAGTTTTACCCGGACCATCATTAGATTTAGAAGTATACAACCGATGAATTATGTTTCATAGGTTAAGTATCACATTTCTTTAATAGTAAGGCAACAATGTAGAGGAAATTATTGTGAAAAGATATGAAATACTCCTCCAAATCCATGTACCCTGACTTGAAAGAAATTGAATGATTTTTATTCTGATGTTCTTTTATTTTTTATACAGTTGAAAGATTTTCCGATGAATTATGAAATTGAAAGATTTTCCTGTTTTGGTATATACAGTTGTGCTTCTCACAACAGATGGTGCCATAGACATGTATGAGGAGAAGGAAGAGGATCTCAAGGAGATTTTGAAATATTACAAATACAGACAGAGACTAAAACGGCGGCATGAAAGCAAAAAGAGGCGACATGAAAGGAAGCAGGTTAAAGACTGGCTGAAGGTTTACAAGCGCGTAAAGCCCCATAAGTTTCAATTTCTATAGTTTTTTGGTGATTATTGAGGGAAGATCTGATGAATTATGTTCATTTTTGTTTCTCATTGTGGATTTACCTATCTTAAATCCAATTTCTGCAGATTTTTCTTCAAATTATATTTTTTCAAGATCTAGAACTTCGATTTATTAATTTATGTTAGGAAAAAACGGATTTTGTATTAAAACCAAAAGTGCATGGACCATGATTTGATCCCTAGACCAATTCCCCACTAGTTGTTTTTTCTTTTGAATGGATAAAACATTAGTCCCACATAGGCTAAAATCTTTAGAGTTTTAGACTTAAATACCATGGGTTTTGCCCAAAGGGCATGGCCCTTTGGGTCTACACACTTTTGTGTGAGGGGGAAGACCTAGACTATGGCAAGGTTGCCTTTCCCGTACGCGCGGTGCTTCGCACCGAAGCACGCACGCCGCCGTCCGTCCGGGGCGGCGGGCCGCCGGGCCGGGCTCGGGTGGGGGTGGGGTGTGGCGGTGCTACACACACACTCTGTTTTATGACCCCAAAAGAAAGGGAAAAACAACACACTGTTTTATGACTGTAAAAGGGAAAAGCAACACTTTGTCTTGCACTGTCCTGTCTTTAACAAAACATTACCAGTTTTTTCTGTCATACGCATGGGTTCTTTGCATGGTTTTTTCCTTCTTGTTTATGACGTTCTAAACATTATATAAGGAAGGGTTTTCTAGCTCATTAAAAAGAACAGAGAAACATCTCTTCTCTCTTCTTCTGCTCTTCCTCTGTTTTCTGTAAACAATTTTACTATCAACTTTGTTTTAAGTTTTTCGTTCTGCTGCCAAGTTCTAAGAGTGCTTTCTTTGTATGCTACGAAGAGGAGTACTATCAGTAGTTGTATCCTGGAGGTGACTTGCCAACTGCTATAGCATCTCAGAGGAGTAGCAGGCAATATTACCTTTAGGTCAGCGTATCTCATACGTGCCTCTACTAGTTCTTGATACCATTATCAGTGCAACTCCTGGAACATCAATCACGCATCAGTTCGAGCTAAGTATTTTTTCTAAGTTATTACGAATGTTGTCATTATCTCCAACAATCTAAAGGTAATATCTTTCATTACTATATTTTTTCTGTAACAACATGGGAAAAAGTACTGTAGACAAACCTCCAAAGTTTAGTGGAAAAGACTTTAAAAGATGGCAGTACAAAATGTTATTTTTCTTAAAAAGAGCAAAGGTTAGATGAAATAGCTTTGGAAAAACCTTCAAGAAGACTTCATGACCGTGGTTATGAAGATAGATTGGATAGGTGGACTAGGAAGAATTACATGTGCAAAAACCATATTCTTAACTCTGTCGGATGACTCCTTGTACGAATTTTATAATGCAAAAGAAAATTTAATCGCTTTTGATTTATGGGAAGCCCTTGAAGAAAATATCTTGCTGAGGCTGCTGGAAGCAAGAAGTTCTTGGTCGCTAGGTTCCTGGAATATAAGATGACTGATGAAAAGCCTGTAGTAGAACAATTCGTCGAACTCCAGCTACCCATCAACGAAATTCTTGTTGAAGGCATGCATATTGATGAAGCTCTACAAGTATCTGCAGTGATTGAAAAGCTTCCACACTCATGGAACGAGTACAAGAGGAGGCTGCGACACAAGAATAGGGAAATCACCATGGTGGAGCTGGGGAAAAAGATCTAGGCTGAGGAGCTTCTATGCTTGCAAGGACAAGAGCTCCGATCTTGAGCAAAGACATGTCCAAAGAAAGCTCATGTCATGGACGATAATGTTAAGTCAAAGAAAAAGCATGGAGAATCCAAAGAAAATGGTAATAGACGTAACAAACGTCGAAACTCCAAAGGTAACAATCTTAAGCCTAGGGTGGTGTCTCCAAAAACACCATCAAAGGCGACTGCTATAATTGTGGAAAAACTGGTCATATGGCCAAAGACTGTAGGGCTCCTAAAAAGACCAAAAATGATCCAAAAAAGAAAAATAAGGCAAACATAGTAGATGATTCTGGATATTTTACTCGCATGGTGTCTGAAGTCAACCTTTTCTCTAATATGACCAATGTGAGAGACTGGTGGCTAGATTCTGGAGCCACCAAGCATGTCTGCAAGTTCATAAATGCTTTCTCCTCCTACACCACAGTAGGAGATGATGAGAAACTGTTTATGGGAAACTCTTCCACTGCTAAAGTGGTAGGGAAAGGCAAGGTTGAATTGAATCTCACTTCAGGAAAAACGCTCGCATTGAATGACGTGTATCACGTCCCGGACATATGCAAGAATCTTCTCTCAAAGACCATCTTACTAGGGAAAGGTTTTAAATTTGTTGTTGAGTCTAACATTGTTGTAATCTCTAAGAGTGGTGACTTCGTAGGAAAAAGTTATGTCACTGAAATCATGATTAAGCTTAGTGTATCTCTTTAAACATGAATGTTAATGCATCTTCTTCGCTTATATTTGTGACTTCTCACATGTTTGGCATGATAGACTTGGACATGTTAATTTCAAATCTTTGGAAAGACTTGCTAATTTAGGTTGCATTCCAAAAATAAACATTGACAAAAATCATAGATGTGAAATTTATGTTGAATCTAAATATGCAAGAAAACCATTTAATAAAAAGGTTGAACGTAGAACAGTTCCCTTAGAACTAATACACTCGGATTTAGGAGATTTGAAATCAACACCAACTAGAGGTGGTAAAAAATGGTACATCACTTTTATAGATGATTACTCACGATAATGTCAGGTTTATCTTCTTAGAAGTAAAGATGAGGCTTTAGAGGCTTTCAAACTATATAAACTTGAAGTAGAAAACCAAAAAGGTGTTACAATTAAAACCCTTAGGTCAGACCGTGGCGGTGAGTATGTGATACCCATAGGAGAATTTTGTAAAATTAACGGCATCATTCATGAAACTACTGCACCTTCTTCACCTGAGTCGAATGGAGTAGCCGAAAGGAAAAAATCGAACACTCATAGATATTGTGAACGCTATGTTGACCAGTTCAGGGTTACCTTCGAACTTGTGGGGGGAAGCAATTCTCTCGCATGTTATATCTTGAACCGAGTTCCTTACGAGTTTTGGAAAGGTAGACAACCTTCCTATACGTACTTTAAAGTGTGGGGGTGTTTGGCCAAGGTGGCCATTCCTCGTTCCAAGAAAACCAAAATAGGACCTAAAACTGTAGACTGTGTTTTCCTAGGATATCCTGAGCATACTAATGCACATAGGTTCATGGTCATCAGTTCTGACCATAATAACATTGGTCTGAACACCATTATGGAATCTAGAGATGCTGTGTTTTTTTGAACACATATTTCCTTTAGGGTATGGACCTCGAAAAAGGGTCCATGATGACCTCACAGATGTTCCTTCGACTAGTCAACCCCCATATCTAGAATATGAGACCGAACCGAGAAGAAGTAAGAGGGTTAGAACCGAGACAAGCTTTGGCCCAGATTTTGTGACTCTTACAGTAGAGTCTGAACCTCAAACCTACAAGGAAGCTATGACTTCTCCGGAAGCTCCCTTCTGGGAAGAAGCTTCAATAAATGAGTGGGAGTCCATTCAGCAAAACGAAACTTGGGAGATTGTAGACTTACCTTCTGATAGTAAAGCCATAGGTTGCAAATGGGTTTTCAAAAGGAAGCTTAGAACAGATGGAACTATAGAGAAACATAAAGCTAGGTTGGTAGCTAAAGGCTATAGACAAAAGGAAGGATTAGATTTATTTGATGCCTATGCACCGGTCACTAGAATCACTTATATTAGGATGTTGATTGCTATTGCTTTTATTTATGATTTGCATATACATCAGATGGATGTTAAAACTGTATTTTTATATGGTGAATTGAATGAAGAAATTTATATGGACCAACCTTAAGGTTTCGTTGTGAAAGGATGTGATAACAAAGTATGAAAATTGAAAAATCTCTGTATGGTTTAAAACAAGCACCTAAACAGTGGCATGAAAAATTTGATCATGTAATGATATCTAATGGCTTCAAGGTTAATGAATCGATATCTAATAAATGTGTTTACATTAAATTTGTGGATGATTCTCATGTTATTGTGTGCCTGTATGTTGATGATATGCTCATATTAGGCAGTAACCTTGATATTATTAATACCATTAAAAGCATGCTTAACGAAAACTTTGACATGAAAGACTTAGGCCCCAAGCTCATATAATCTTAGGGATGAAAATCGAAAGACGTCGACGGATATAGTCTTAGTCAATCTCATTATGTCGAAACGTACTTAAAATATTTAATTATGAAAATGCTAAACCTGTATCTACTCCTTATGATCCTAATTTTAACTTGAAAAAGAACAAGGGAGAAGGAATTTCTCAACTTGAGTATTCTCGCATTATTGGGAGTCTTATGTATTTGATGGACTGTACAAGACCTGATATTGCTTACACTGTGAGTAGATTAAGCAGGTACACTTGCAACCCTGGGCGGGATCGCTTGAATGCTCTCTACAGAGTTCTACGCTACCTGAGAGGCACTTCAAACTATTGCTTAAAATTTGGGAAGTATCCTGTGTGTGTTGGAAGGGTATTGTGATACCAACTGGATATCGACTCGATGAGTGCAAATCTACTAGTGGGTACATCTTCACACTTGGAGGCGTGTCATGTCATGGAAGTCTTCCAAACAGACATGTATAGCTCGATCCACTATGGAGTCTGGAGTTTATAGCCTTGGAGAAAGTCGGAGAGGGAGCCAATGGATACAAGGTTTCCTGGGATGAATTACACTCGGCCCAAGCTCGTGTCTTCGATCGCAATCCACCGTGGACAGCCAAGCCGCTATTGGTTGCAAGGAATAGTGTATACAACCGAAAGTATATACATCTAAAAAGAAGACACGAAACAGTGGAAACAACTACTCTCTACTGGTATTATCTCTATAGACTTCGTAAAGTCCAAAGATAATATTGCAGATCCTTTGACGAAAGGTTTATCTAGAGAGGTAGTTAGATCCACATCGAGGGGGATGGGACTTAAGCTCATAGAATAAATCACCATGAAGAATACTCAACCTTGTGAATGGAGGTTCAAGATCAAGGTTCAATGAGATAACTAATTTATGGTGACATCGAGAAAGCACTATCTATGTCCCTATCTATGGTGTAACCGTGTGATAGTGTTGCCCGCATGATTTAGGATGATCTCATTGAGATATTAATGGGTTCCATGGCTTTGTTTAAAGTGGGTGTGGCAGACACTATTAATTGACTCACTTATGTGGATGTTGGAAGTGTGGGCCGCTTCCTATGAGAATTTGAGCCGATTCTCTAGAGACATTCATTAAGTCCGGATTTAGCCCACGGCCAAAACGGGCACAACGGCAAGAGCTTGTGGCTTTTCTTTGAGACATCAAAGTGTGGTTGTTATTTATGAATTGCATTCATTGTTGGCGGTTCAAGACATTGCGTTCACCGTTACAACAAGCAGCCCTCAGAACCTCTCACTAAGTTAAGGTTCAATCTCTGGGACACCTTAGCCTAATTTTGTTGTCTTCTGTTTTCTCGTGTTTTATCGATATGTTTTATCATTCATGTGGGGGATTGTTAGAAAAAAACGGATTTTGTATTAAAACCAAAAGTGCATGGACCATGATTTGATCCCTAGACCAATTTCCCACTAGTTGTTTTTTCATTTGAATGGATAAAACATTAGTCCCACATAGACTAAAATCTTTAGAGTTTTAGACTTAAATACCCACTACAAGAAAATGGGGATTCAGTGTCAAAGAAATTTGTCAGGAAATATCCTGTTTTTGTCTCAAATATTTTTTGAGATGGATTTTTTGTTGTCATGAAGTTGTCTCAAATACCCCGTCTGGGAAAGTATTTTGCGACAAAATTACGAACGGTCACGAGAAAAATTAATTAACAACCAAAAATTTATTGTCAACAAAAGTCTCTTTCACCAACGAAATAAAATTGACTGTGAAAGTTATTTTAATGACAAAAAAATTCGACACCAAAAGGCATTTTTTTGCGAGCAAGATTTTTGTCGCAAAAATGTAAATTCAAGGACAAACTAATTTGTCTTTAATGATAACTATTGAAGACCAAAAAGATTGTCTCAAAAGCGAAAGTTTTGTGTCAATTTAATTTGTCTTTAATGATCACTATTTAAGACCAAAAAATTGTCTCAAAAGCGAAAGTTTTGTGTCAATTTAATTTGTCTTTAATGATCACTATTTAAGACCAAGAAAGTTGTCTCAAAAGCGAAAGTTTTGTGTCAATTTAATTTGTCTTTAATAGTAATTATCCGAAACAAAAAAATTATCTCTAATTAATTAATAAGAGTCAAAATCAATAGCCCCTAAATATCAAATTTTGAAGACTAGATTGTTCGTCTTTAAATATTTTATTCGTAACCAAATTTCTTGCCTTTGAAAGATTTTTTTTGGTCTCTAAATTTTTTATCAAAGACATTTCGTTTTGCCTTTAAAACGAACTTTGAAGGACGATCATTTTTGGCCTCCAAATGCAACATATTTTGTCCCTAAATATTCTCACTTTGCCTCCAAATGCTTTTTTAAAAGACCATCTTTTCTCTTAAAGAAATATCATGGGAAGCTAAAATTTATTTCACTTTTAAAATCAATTTTCTTCAGAGAAATTGTTTTCTTCAGCAAAAGCGAAATTTTGGCCTCCAAAGGCTTCTTCAATTCGGATAATTGTTATTTATGAAAAAAAACAGAATTAAGAACAAAATAACTCAAATTTTATTATATATTTTAGTAATATTTTATTGCCATTCACAATACAAACAATCTAAAAACAACCCAGCAAAATACAATTCACGCAAAATGAAACGCATTTGAACTCAGATCCATTATTCAACATCTCTCGCCAGGATTTTTATTTTATTTTTTTTTTTTTTTTTGTAGCTTCCAAAACTGTGAATCTTTAAACCTTTCCTTTGAACAAATTAATAACCCAATTTCTTCTGGCATCTCCGAATCCGTGATGCATGCCTTTAAAAGTATAATCAAATGGCCGTCTTCTTTTTGATTACTCTTTCCTTTTTGCGCCCCCATGTCCTTATACCTAGGAAAGTATTTAGAAAAATGTCACTTCATATATAGCATAAGAAACAATGAATCTCAGCAGAAAAATTACAAATGATATGATTACCACATCAAGAACCTTGTTGATTCCATTAATCTCTTAAAACATGAATTATTGTTGTTATTCCATACGAAGACAGGCTGCTCATGCTCCCTATAAAGCTAAAGAAACACAATCCTCATGAGTATCTGATTAAGAACAAAATAATATTTTTTCTCTGTCATTATTCAACAAAAATGAGTTTTTCACCTCACAAGATATGTATTAAATCAACAATTGGAAAAAAAAAAAGAAAGAAAGGAAGCCATTGATTCGTTACCTATTTCATTAAGAAGCAAAACTTGAGGTTTCTCTGGGATTCGCCAACTTTCACACCAACTTCTCCATATCGATACAACGAGTACCATAGTGGATCTCTACCATCAAAATCTGGTTTTTATAGAGAGTGAGAGAGATAGTAAGCTGGTGGTGACAGAGAGACATGAAGAGAAGGAGTCAAAAGACTGAAAGATGGAGAAGATAGAAAGAGGTGGGACTGGGAGGCGGACGGAAAGTGGGATGTAGAATTAGGTTTAGGTTTAAGCCTTTAAAAATGATTTCTCTCATTTTGGGCTTTGGGCTTAGTAAAAGTCTCATGTTTTAGAACTGTTTTTTGGGCACTACTCAAAAATAGTGGGGGACTAGTTTGTGATACAAATGTCTACCCTATACTTATAAGGGGTGTCCTAAAGTTTGGAAATGACTAATCTAACCTTCACCTATATATATAATCACATCCTCCCATCACCACCACCTATATATATATAACCACCGCCGCTCACCACCACCGACCACCTCAAATCACCACCATCGCCACCTCTATATATAACTTAATTTAAATCATTAACAAAACAAAATCAAAATTATAACAAACCCATTACTTTTCATTCGTTTTCCGTTGAAAAAATGAGAAGTAATCATCAAAATGAGTTGAAAATGGAAGTTACAGAGAGAAGTTCGTCTAGGAATTATGTGAAAATTTTTGTCGAACTAGCCGAACTCAACTTTAATGGAGGTTTTTGTTTTCAGGGAAAAATTCGGTTACGTCGAAAAAAAAAAGGTCCAAGCCGAACTCATAGTTCGGTTACATCGAAAAAAGTTCGGTTACATTGCAATTTTTTTTCTCCTCACCGAACTTTTCTCTGAAAAACCTGCATATTGAGTTCGGTTACGTCGCAATTTTTTTTCCTAGACGAACTCCTAGTTCGGTTACGTCGTAGCTTTTCTTCTCCTAACCGAACTTTTCTCCAAAGAAAAACTCCATTACAACCGAGTTCGGCTACCTGTGTTTTCGAAATATTAGCCGAACAACACTTGCGAATGAGTTCGGCTACACTGCTCTTCGATTTCGTGAGTCGAACTATTTTAACCAAACCAAAATTAATTTGTAAATTGTTCATTTTTAGGAATGTTTTGGCCAATTCAAGCACCGTTAACTAAATTTGAAATTTCCATGAGTACCCAAAACATCATACTCTTGTTGTGGCTCTTAAAGAAAAAGATCTTAACTTTTTTTCTTCCAAAACCCTCATTTTCATTATCACCTTCATCTTCATCTACTGCCATCTCAATAATTCTTCTTTGAGGTGGTCGGTTGTGGTGGTGGTCGGTGGTGATGGTAGTAGATGAGAGGGAGTAGTTATACATAGAGGTGGAGGTTAAACAAAATCACCACCACCACCACCTCAAATCACCACCACCGACATGTACTCCCTCTCACTAATGCCTCAATAAGCCAATTTAATCCCACTAATTATTACACTAATTTAATTACCAAGGGCAAGTTTGGTATAAAAAAAAACTTGGGTGACTCATTATTACTTATAATATCCACCCAAAAAAATGGAGAGTAGTTCCCACCATTTTTGAGTAGTCCCAAAAAAATGTTTCATGTTTTAGGAGTTTCCAAAGGCTTTGGGCTTAGTAAAAGGTCTCATGTTTTAGGATCTTCCAAAGACCCGAAGCTATTTTACCGGCCAATAAGGATCTAATGGATAACTTATTACTATGTGTAAAGTAATAATATTCTACGGCTTAACCATATGGTGTGCTAATCTAGTAGCTAGAGTACTGGTAGTCCACGTCAGTTAGGGCAACCTCCTAAGTCCTATGGGAGTGCTAATCTAGTATACTAGATGCGCTGGATGGAACGGCGAAAAGAAGTTTCGCTGAATCATTCCTCGAAATGAATTATTTTCTCAGCGCCGAACCATTCAACGCAACCAATCTCGGCCGCCAAATCAAAAAATAAATCAATCTGCGCTGAATCATTCCGCAAAAAGCATATTTCTCAGCGCTGAACCATTCAACGCAACTATCTTGCTACTAGTTCACATGAGAGCAAACGCTAGGAGAGAGAACTAGTGTTACCAAATAGTAGACATTTTTTTTTAACCCAACACTTTTTTGGCTAATCTAGCAGCTCAATCTAGCCCATATGACTGTCTAATGGTCTTCTGATTTTTAAAGAATTATAGAATAAACTAGGGTATGTTTATGATTTACGCATGTGATACTATTTTGTAAAGGTCCATATCAAAGAAAGCAAAATTTTCAAATAAAATAAATAAAAGGAGAACTCGGCGATGGATTTTTTTTTTTTCTTTTGTTAGATTAGAAAAATTAATGGTGAAATCATAAGCTTATTGCAAATTTGAACGATTGTGTAGATTGAAGAAATTGATTAAAATTGAAGAAATCAAAAATTATAATTATAATAAATTGCAAGTAAGTTGTGGATCAAATAAAATGAAATGATCTGTCTAAATTTTGCACCGTCAAAAAAAAAGTATCTATGCTTCGAATGATGCATAGAACACAACAAATGAATGCAATCTTTTTCCTAAGTTAAAGCCAGCTAATTTTTGATATTTTTGGATAAAATTAAAGGTCTCCATTGATGTCCAAAAACTTCGAAATTCATTTAGTATTTCTCAAAAATAAGTTTTTGATTTGGATATCCAATTTTATTGTTCCAACATAACATTAAGATACGAATGTATCCACATCCAAAATTTAAAACCTACAATAGCGTGTGTATAAATTTTATTTTTCTCTATTATATTTATTTATTCAAATTTCATTCTAGCCTAATTATCTGTTACTATGTCATATTAATTCATTACAAAAGTATAAGCATCTTATAATATTCTTTTCTGATGATTTCGGATTGGGCATATTCTGTTTACACCTAATACACGAACATTAAATATTGAATTATCGAGAACATAAGTAACTTTCAAAATGTTAGAAAGAACTCATTGATGAACACTTTAGGAAAGATCTTGCTTGCCGAGCTCTTTCAACATTGACTTGTATTTTCTTCTCGGTCTGTTCAAAGGGTAGTCGTTCTTTCTTGGATCTAAGTAGTGGTAATACTTCGGTATCCGTTTATCCAATAACAGTGGTTACAAAAGGATTAGCAATTAGGCCATTTGTGAAAACGAGATATTACTTCAAATTTATCACTCTGTATTGTGGTTCAAAATTTGACCGTAACTCAAAAAATATCTAGAGAGTCAAAATTTATTATGTAACATCGAACATGCACATGCCCTATAATCTAAGAATCAAATCCTGACTGTGCATCAATGTGACCAGCTATTTCACAATTTTTTTTTTGTTGATAGAATTCAAATATAGGTTACATAAAGATCAAGAGATAGAAAATTACAAAAACAACATACTTGCGTTAATACATATTCGAATATTCAAGATGATTAATATACTAAATATATTGACTGACAGCTTGGAGATTCTGATGCCCCAAAATTATTGTCGTACTTGTAAAAAATCCATTAACTTAAAATAGAATCACCAAGGTGAAGACGAGAATCACGATTAACGGTGGAGGTTAGAAACATTTGAATTACACATTATTTTACAATATTAATTAACCAAATATTTTTAGCATTACTTTTTCTCCATTTTGAAATATGAGGTTTTAGCATTATGATAAAGGGGTTGTAAAACATTTTTACTTTTAGGACATAAAACAAAAACAATAAAAATGGATAGAAATTTTGTTGCAGTAGTGGAGTTCAAAGTATATGAATATGATAATTGGCACATAAATTTCCAATGAAAACAATTTGTTGAATTATATGTAATCTATCTTTTTTTTTATGCCTCAAAAAGAAAATGTAATCGTTATATAATTGGTAGGTTTTTTTTTTTTTGGTTGGGTCTAGAAAAGAGCCTGTAATCTTTCTTCGAAAAAACAAAAAGAATTAAATAAGAAAGAGCTCATAATAAAACTAACCGTGTCGTGCCATACACATTGTATAAAAACGCGTAATGTACCAAAAAAAAAAAAAAAAACACGATCTCCCCTACCCAAACGACTTAGCCAAAATAAGCTTAGTTTAGTCCGTTAGTTTTTCTCTTTCTTCCATCTCCCTAACCCTAAGAAATGTTCCAAATCTTCCACCAGATTTTTGGTATCTTCATCTGAGGATTAAGGAAAACCAAATCACCTAGATTTCTTCAATTAAGTAACTAATTTCCAATAAAAATTGAGCAGAATTACTTATTCCCGCTGCCGATTTGATTCTCCCTCCAAAATAAATTCACTCATAAATCTAACAACTAATTTCCGAGAAAAATTGAAGAGGTTTTAGTTTCTTCTGGCGGGATATTACGCGCTAATTAGTTTTGGGTTTCGAATTTCATCCAAAATTCAGAAGGCTATATAAACCCTAAGTCATTGATGGAATTTTCACATTCATCAATAATCTCTTCGGAGACTTATTTCTTCAAAATCTCGAAGGTACTCTTCATATTTTTTCTTTTACATTACATTCTTCCTTGATTTTCTTTTAAAACCCTTGTTATTTTAATGGTGCTGTGATTGCTTGATGGGTTCTTCTTTAATGAATCTATTCAAGCTTCCCTAATGGTTTAGAACTACACACACTGTTTACTTGTGACAAAAACCTGGTGTTTTAAATCTTATTTTTTTGGTACTTTGATTGTAAGTAATATACATATTTGATTTTTTAGCCTTTTGCGTTTTTTTTTTTTTTTGATTTTGAGTATGGTTGTTGATGGGTTCCTCTTCCATGGAATCTAATCAATGCTAATTACTTACATCTGTTTTTTTGTTTTTGAGTATGGTTGTTGATGGGTTCCTCTTCCATGGAAGCAAATCAATTCCAATTACTTGCATCTGTTTTTTTTTGTTTTTGAGTATGGTTGTTGATGGGTTCCTTTTCCATGGAATCAAATGAATTCCAATTACTTACATCTGTAATTCCCTAAGAAGATGCTACTTGTTATGATGTTCCTAATGGAACTTGTAAGTAGGCAGGAAGGAGTTGTTGGTCACTTGAAAATTATGCTTTAATTTAAATTGTGGATTGGCTTAGCCATTTGTCACCTTGATGTCTTTTTATTTTTACCAACTGTAAGCATGTTTACCCTCAATTCTGATAATATGTACACCCATTTTCTGCCTAAGTTTCTTACTCTTGTAGATGTCTGACTCGGCATGATGATATTGTGTACTAGTTTTCATATGTTATTGTAGGACCCTCCCAAATTTGTATATACTTAGTCCTGGTGCGTGATGTTGTTGTGTACTATTAGAATCCTTGTACCTCTAGCTTACGGTAGTTGAGATTTAGAAAATTTTGTCCAGTTGATTATTCAATTTGTGTTTTCTCAATCACTATGTATTGTTGCATCTGGGACAAGTGCAAGCATCACGCTAGCACTGCTGGTGGTGAATGCTATCAGTGACAGTGACTGTATGCAGAACTTGTGGTGATATTTCGAAGTATTGATGTTGTTTATGACCCACTTTCTAAAGTATCATTTTGGTGATGTTATGAAGTGTATCACTAAATTATTAACACATCTTTATTAATCTATTACATGTATACAACTGTTTTTTTTCACTTGATAATCTGCTTTTTCATGGTCATGCATTAGATTTTGAACCCTTATATTTCTTTTTTAGCCTAGAATCTTGGAATGAATTCAGAGGAAGAAAACTCTCTTCTTCTCTTGAACTATTTGAAACTGATAGCCTGTCCATTGATTAGATAAATTGGGATAACTTGTCTTAGGTGTCGATGATCCGGACTCCCAATTTCTATTTCATAACATATCGAGGATAATATCGCTTTTACTTTCAACCGATAGTTCTCGGCTCTCTTAATGCCATATGCTTTCTAAGTTTCCCTTACCATAGGGGTTGCCATGATGTGCATTCGATTTTACGACACACTCTTTTTCCTCTCCTCAAATTCTACTAAAGCGTGGGTTTTGATTTACATAAAAGTAGGATGATGAGATGCGATCCAAGGTCGTCCTAGGATCGCTTCATACGGTGACGCGACATCGACTACGCAAAAGGTGGTTAATGTGTCAAGGAACCCTTCCCCGTCCGAGACTCTGAGAGTGACTTCTCCCTTTGGTACTCGCCACCGCACCGTTGAAGCCGAACTCCGATAAGTCGACGGGATCAGGATGTCATCAGACAATTCCATCCTCTTGAAAGTGTCATAGAACAGAACCTCGACTGAACTACCACTGTCCATTAGTATCCTGCGGACGCCCCATTCCTCGATCATCAGGGTTATTACTAAGGGATCCCCGTGTGCTTGCCCGTTTAATGGGACATCCTTTGCCGAAAAAGTAATCGGCTGTATCATCCATGGCTCCATGGGGAGGGTCTTGGACACGCTAAATATTTCTCTGCCCGATCTCGTCCCTCTTGTGTATCCTCGAAGTGATACCGGTCCCTAAATCGTATCCTTGTGTTGCCGAGTGTGATATGGTATTACAAGTGAACCGAGCGCCGCGATTGATTCTTATTTGGTGTACTGGGGACCTCGGGCTGGGCCGGTGTCGACGGTGTTTTGACGAAATGCCGTAGGTATCCATCACGGATCGAGTCTTTGGACGATGTCTTTCACTTCTCTACAATCATTGGTTGAATGGCCGCGGAACTGATGATAATGGCAGAACTCTGGGTGGTTCCTTGTCCCGTCGAATTGGATTCCTCGAGTCTTGGGATAACGGATGTCATTCCTCTTTTTCGACTTCCTTGAACACTTCCTCCAAGGGTGCATTGAGCGGAGTATACGATCTTGGCTCGTGGCGAGGCTTCTTTCCTCTCGACCCAAACTTTCTTGTTTTCACCCCGGGCTGGGCACCGGGCCTTTTCTCGGATCGTTTCGTGGCTTCTCTCGGGTAGCCTCTTCGCGGTGCTCGCCTCTTGTATTCCCTATCTTGCGCTCCTTCCTGGATCTCCTCCAAGGCGATATAGTGCTCCCGCATCTTCCGATCTCCCTTAGTGTCTTGGGCTTCTCGTGTACATTGCCACCCGATGGGATCCGACTTTCTTAGCGAGTTCTCGAAGCCGAATATCTGTTGGTCGACCGGTGCTTTTCCTATATCCGTGCATAACTTCCTCCATCTGTCCGTTAAGGACCGCAGCGGCTCCCTGAGTCTTCGCGCCAGGGTAAACAACTTGTCGACTCTGGGCCGAGCTATGCTGTTATGCATGTATGTCTCGAGAAAGGTTTCCACCAAAACCGCATAGCTCCCAACGGATTTATCGGGCAGGGTGTAGAACCAACTCTTCGCTTCTCCTTCTAGGCTAGCGGGGAAAAATTTGCACATGACCACATCGTGATTCTTCCACTGTAGTAAGGACATGCCGTACATCTTGATGTGTTCCCCTGCGTCGCCTGTGCCATCGAACCTAGATGGGAAGATTGGCAACGTGCACTTTGGTGGAAATGGTGTTCGGTCCAATTCCCACTGTAAACGGTGTTTTCTGGGCTTCATTGATTACTTCGCTAACTTATCATCCTCGTTGTCTCCGCCGGTTCTTAACCATCCGCTCGAGTCGTTCGATCTTTGCTTGGTGGACGCGTCCGTACTCTCGTTGGTTGCTTCCTCTTCGGCCGAAGAATCCTCGGATGGCCCATACCCTTCTCCTGGCCGATTAGGGTCGGGTACTCGTCCTCGGCTCGGTGAAGGAGGTGGGTCGTCCCTTGGTGGAGTGTGGTTGCCAGAGGCGCCTCGGCTTGATGATCCCCGACCCCGTTCTCCTATTGCGGAGTTGGTGATTCTCGTATTCTAGCGCCAAGTTTCTCCTCTCGCAATTCTCTCATTAGGTCCTCCCTGTCTTCTTTGGCTTGCCAAGATGGCGAGTAACACGGCCTGCTCTCGTGACTAGAGTGACCATTCACTTGGTGTCCCGCTGTGTTAGGGGGTGCGGTTGGGGGTCTCGTAGTGAGAGCGATAGGAGGGACAACCGGAGCCGTTGGGTGGTCGATCACTACTGGGGGAACAACCGAAGCTGTGGGGCGGTTGGCCGTTACTGGGGACGTCTCCTTAGGGTTCCCTCCCGCCAAGTGTACTTGCCTAAGCCTTTCGCCTCTCGTTCTAAATCTCTTTGGTGCTCTGTAGGTTGTCTTTCTCTCCTTCGTTCCTCGTGTATCGTTTGAACTTCCTCCTCCTCCTCGCATCCGATGCGCCTCCCGTCTTCCATGCTGCCCTCGTTCCTCGGCCCCATCCGACTCGGGTTAATCCTCAACCTCCCGGTGGAAAGTCGTCATCTTGGCCCGTGATCGACTTCCTCGTCGACCGTAGTCATGCCTTTGATCAACACCCGAGTCTCGCCCCGCCGTTAGGGTCGACGATCTCCGTGCCGGGAATCCGTAAGTCCTCTTGCCCGCTAGATCCCGCCGTGACTCGGTTCCTCAGATCCCGCTCGTCCCGGAGGTACTTTCCATCGCCTTTGCTATCGTCCTCGTTCCTGGCCGCCTATCCGTTCGTTCCTACGTCAACAAAGTAGACAAAGACTTACTTGAACCGCTTCGAAAAGGTTAAGGATGGAGTACAGCAGTTCAAGTGCAGTGAAAAAGATTTTTTATAGTACGCTTCCCTTTACACTAGCGTGTCGGTCTCAAGAATAAATAGCTTTTGCCGCAAAAGGACAAATTTTGAAAAGTCTGTCTTGACACATCGCTTTCAGTACTCTTCCTATGCATTAATCATTATTTGTCCTATCATTCCCACGCCGAAATCATTAATCATTCGTGCGTTGAATCGGAAGATTTCTTTCATGGCGGCGATAGGCGAAACGACGACCCTTAACGACCGTCGTGCTGATGGCCGCAAGATTCCTATAGTTTTTCACTGATGCTGTGAGGCTCTTAACGTAGGATTACGGTGGGGCTCAGGCCGTTCACTATAATCCCGCCGGCCATGGTTTTCAAGAACTAGACTCAACGATTCTGAGCTAGCCCCGTTTCCACCATTATCGTGCTTCGTTTATCTTGCTAAAATGAAGGCAGATGTGAAATGGAGATAAATGCGACAATATCTTTCCCTAGAAGATAGTCCTAGTAACCTACACGTTGCGGCGGTTAGAGTCTTTCGTTTAGCATCAACTATCTTCACTAGATGTCGACAGAGCCGTTGAATCTCTCTTACAACGGGGTTCGGGTTACGTATCACCGTCACGAGATGGGATCCCCTTCCAGCTTCTACCAACATCGAAAGATGCTATTTAGGGAGCTCATGGGTTACCCGATAACTCTCTGAGGCGTCTTAAGCAAACAGTGTATCAGTTAAAACACAAAACGAACTTATATCAACTCGACAAGGTGTTGCTAAGAAAAACGAAGATAACAAGCAAGAACGCAAAGCTAACTTTTATCAAATCAACAAGACGCTAGTGAGAAAACAAAGATAGCAGACCGAAAGGGTTTCTCCCTTAGCATCAACCAGCACACAAGGTGTCTTAGGAGCTCGGATTTTTCCCTTTTGGTGTCCGATTTCAAGGTATCCGGAGATGTTATACGGTCCCCTTAGTCGGCGCCAGAATGTAGATGTAGAAAATCCTACCTCTACATCCAAAGGTAATTAGACAAACACACAAAGAAGCAAGACGAACAAGGAAAGTAAGAGAACACGAGATATACGTGGTTCGGCATGATTACCTACGTCCACGGGGGTTAAAGGATGATCTTATTACTCGATTCAAGGTTACAAGATGAGTGATTCTCTCTCAATGTTATGAGTATGCTCTCTTTTCTCCTTACTTACTTGAGTTCTACCTCTCTACATGGCCTCTATTTATAGTTACAGGTGATGATACATCCAGTACTACGATGTTAGGCCTGGCGTAGCTTCCTCGATGTTCCCCTCGGGCGTTAGTCGATGTCTCAGCCGATGTCCTTATTTGTTCGGGTCGGGACATCAAGCCGAGTGATGTCTTCTTCTGCTATCTCGTCACTCGATGTCGCCCACTTGGTGGGGATGATCGATGTCGCCCTTTGGTTCCCTGGCCGAGTCTTCCTTGACCGAGCTCTTCTCATCTTCTCACCAACTCGTCGGCGCATTTATTGCTCCAAAGACCCGATGCCCATCGCATCACAACTTTTTCCCCCTTTTAAATCGACTTCTCGAGCTGTCTCGCTCCTCTTTTCTTGCGCCTAGAGGTGATCCGGTACTCTAGGTGCATGCTTTCTTCAGTACGTCATGGCTTAGGATCATTCCACCTGTCCCTGTGGATTATTTACACCTACATATGCAAAGAATTGTTATTGTCTTCAGTTAGTAATATCCGTTCTTATTACTAACCAGATGTTATTAAAAGTTGCACATATGAATACACCATGAAATATAATACACCCTAGTTCTAGCATTCGGTTGAAAACTTCTTTTATTTACTAAAATACCCTTTAATTAGACTCTCAATTCTATACAGCTGCCCAGCCTGGCGCGGTTATAAGGGCAACATGGTGGATCTTGGACCCTTTGTCTCCCTACCGATTCCCATGATTCACATTCACCACAGGTTGTCCACCACCACCATGTTTTATTAGACCTTAATGAAGTGTTTCCGCTATATTAGTGCAACATACTAGATATATAGTAACTATACTTGCATATTTAGTATCATCATTCCCCACCTCACTACTAGAACACCGCTGCCACGGTGGGGAGGGCCGACCAAAAATTATTATAGGACTGTAAAAGAAAATTTGTGATCCCAAAAACTGATGCAACCAATTTATAAAGGGATACCACTATCACTTGAGAGCGATACCATTTTATATAATACAAATAAATATTAAGCTATCCAGATCCTTAGATCGCTGAATTTGTATCACTCTGCTAATAATTGGCATCCTGACTCTTAATTTTCACATATCCTGACCGTTTATAACTCATGCTAAAAGATTCTTACTAGTGAAAATTATGAAAATGTAAAACCCACGACCGAAGTAGTACATGTGAAAATATTTCACCCTTGAATATTCGTAGATCAAATAATTTGGTCATTTCACGTGAGATTGTTAGAGCATAGTATATCTATAGAGCAAGACAGACGTGGATGCACTGCGGAAAACTCTGAAAATGGCCAATACTCGAACTAATGCTACATTTGCAGTCACGTGTTCCCATGTCCAAGTGTTCCACATGCATTGTAAACTGTCAAGTCAACAAACCCCATGACATAAAAATAAAAATCACCCAAAGTATAAAATTTGGGTTCTCAGTCCTCATCTTCTTCTTTTTCTTGTTCAAGTCAAATTACGAAAATGGAAACCTACTTCTTTTTCCTAAACTTTCCCGTCTAACTCGTCTTGAAAACTAATTTTGCCTTTTATGTCTTCTTTTCTTGAAAACCAATTTTCTTCAGGAAACTTTTAAGTATGATTGTTTGTTAATTCAATTTTTTTATTAGATATTGATATTGGTATATTTGATTTTCGATTTGGAAAAATGGGTTTGTGATTTTGATTCTTTATTTGATAAACAATTAGAGAAGAAGATCGCAGTTTGTTTGTACCTGAAGATGACACCTATAGCATTTGCCGTTTTTAGGATCAATCAAATTTGAAGATTGTAAATCGATAGATTTCGCTCGAAGATTATGTAGTAATGATGGTGTTACCGGTGATAGTAATGATTGGGGTTATGGTGTTGGTTGTGGTTCTGGTTCTGATGGTGTGGTAATGGTGGCGGCGCTGCTGCTGCTACTGCTTGTGTAGGTGAAGAAATGAGGAAGTGGTTCTGGTGGTGGTTGTGACGGCATCTGGTGGTGGTGATAGCGGAGATGGTACAGTAGGATTTTCAGGGTCTTGTGATGGTGGTGGTGCGGCGAAGATGGTACTGTGGTGGTTGTGTGATAGCAGCGGAGGCGATGGTGTTGTGGTGATATGGCGGCGGTGGTTGTGGAGGTGTTGTAGTCATATGTGGTGGCGGAACTTCCGATGGTTGTAGAGGTGTTGTTAGTGACGGTGGAGGTAGGTGAAGAAATGAGGTGGTGGCGGATCTGCTGGAGTGTTGAAAAGAAGAGGTAAAAGAAGAATAAAGAGAAAGGTCGATTAATCACAAAAATCTGATCGGCTCACATCAATTCTCCGTGTTTTTGAGCTATCTAATCCAACGGACCAGATTTAAAATTGACAAAGAAATTTTTCTAAATCTTTTTGCAATTTCTTTAGGGTCCATTTGACAAAAAAGTGTCCATAAAAGGGACTCTCCCTTCACGGCCGCTAAGGCCTCCTATCGGCCCAATTAAAAATGACCCTTCCTTAGTATTGACACTTCAATATTTCATCATAAATCTCCATAATTCCTGCTTCAAATTTGCAAATTTTACATGTCACAAAGACTTAAATTTCATATTAGACCCTATCCTTTTATGTCATTAGACTACTTGCATCACCAGCACTGTCCAAAAAGACTAATGTGTGCAACTTTTTCAATAGATGTTGATGCATGTACATCCGGTCATGCCCAAAGGCCCCAAACTGCTTTCAAACATGAAATTGAACCATTTTAACAAATTTTTTGTATAAAAACTTGATACCCAACAATGACATTGGCAAGCCTAGAAGTTACAAGAAATTTGAAATTATCTAATTAGTTATTGTAATTATCATTGGTATGGAAATCAGAATTTCCTCTGTAGGTGTTTATCACTTTTATTCTGTAGATTCAGATTACACCTTGTGGGTTCAAGGTTTACAACCACTGTTGTTTTGTCGAAGATAGAGATTCGAAGCAAATGTTGTTGGCCATGATGTTGAAGAGGTTGACGCTTCAAAATTGAGATGGACTCAACATACGAAGATAGAGATTCGGAATTGGCACTTTTCCTTTTATTTCGTACAAGAAACATTTTTTTGTACATGGAAGAAAAATAGTAAAAGGAATTATTTCGAAGTATTTCCATTTTTGTGTGTAGTATTAAAAACAACCGGAGAGAGAATGTCTGCAACTGAAATTGAAAAACCTTGGTCTACTGTTACCGGTAAACGTCACCGGAAATTCCTTGGAGGTGGTCGTGGTACGATCATTAAGGGGGATACCTCTCCTCTAGCCTTCTCCATTGGAGCTAAACTCTTTGAGCTTTGGGAGAACTCAAATACTAGGGTCAAACTTATCACCATCAGGGAATCAGGTAAAGGAAAGAGATGGATAAACTCTTTCAGCAAGAATGGGGGTTGCTGGTTGGGATTGAAAGTAGAGGAAGCCTTGTGTTCTACTTTTGAAAGACAAACGTGGTCTTTCTCGGAACGGTCAGAATGGTTTACTCTTTCTCGTGAGAAAAATACAGGAGGAGAATATCTTATGTTATCTATACCGGATCATAAAAATAGAGTTAAAAGGATAGAGTTAAAAGGATATGGGGGTACGTACCGTTTGCTATTTGGTGGAGTGTGTGGAACGAAAGAAATAACAGGCTTCATAATAATATTCACAGGAGTGCGAAGCAACTGATCACGGAAGTCAAAGCGGTGTTATTTAACTGGACAAGAAACACAGATATTTTTACGGGTTTTTCTTTATCCACTGTTCTTTGTAATTGGGATGCTATCTTTGATACATCTATGTAATCTCAGAACTTAGTCACTTTTCTAGTGACTATGCCTCTCTTCTTTTATAAATTTTGCCCTTTTTTGTCAAAAAAAAAAAAATACCGGATCATACCGGTAAGCTACACCACACTTTCTTTCCTATGGGTAAGCTTAAACAAGGATGGCATGATCTCAGTTCCGCTTTGGATTCTTGCTGCAACTTTAAGAAGGAAATGACGACCAAAAAACCTCAAACGGAAGCTGCTTTTAAGACTAGTGGTCCTATCCCCAACTATTGGAATAAAGCTCCTTGCCAATCATTTTCCTTAAATGAGTCTCCGTCTTTTAGCAAAATCAATTCTTTCGCAATTGGGATCTTGCCATTAAGGTTGAGGTAGGGGCATTAAATGTTGATTGGTCGGAAGTAGGAGGCTGGCTTCAACAACATTTGGCTATTAACTACTCCTTCAAAATTTGGCCTCTCACTCATAATGAGGGCATTTTCTTTGTTCACTCTCGGAAGAAAAATTGAGATTCTGCGCTATTGTCGAAATGGTGATTGAAGAAGTTTCCTTGTCCTTCTCGGCATGGTCATCCCCTTCTTGTCAAAACCAGTCACGAAAAGGAATGCTTGGATCACAATCTTGGGTATCTCAGCAGATCTATGGAGCTCGATTTATTCGTTACCATCGGTAAAGCTTGTGGAGGTCTAATGGCAATCAGCCATGAAACAAGATCGAGGTGAAGTTTTATCTGAAATAAGACTCAAGGTTAAGGGCCCCATAGGAGAAACTCCTTGGACCATGGGAATATCTCTTCAGGATTGTTGGGTTTCGGCTCAAATTTCCTTAGCTGATAAACAAGTTGAACATTCAACTGGTATCCACCGTTGTTTACTTTTCGAACCGGAATCTTGCTCCGACTTCTCTGCTGGTGTAGATGGAAACCGATCAATCAGGTCAGCTTGGGAGAGAGAAAACTCACTTGTCACATCCCCTTTCACCAATCCCATCGGTGCCATTAATGCTCGTCCCCCTGCTCAACTACCCAAAGATTAATGTTGCTCAGCAGAGTCAAGACTCGGAACAGCTCTTTGCCTATACCACCTACACAACTAGCAATTTCAAAACCTTTTCGTATCAACAAAGCCCATTTGGGCTACCTACCAAAAAACTCAATATCCACTCAAAAAAAATCCATCCCACTTTCAAGCCCATCTACCTCTATATCCTTATCCCTCCGTATTCTCCAAATTCCCACCTTGTTTTTCCCAAACCTCCACCCCACCTTCAATGTCGAGACCCTAACATCACCCTACCCCTTGAAGACGGTGAAATTCCTCCATCCCCCGATACCCCTTTAGCTATCTCTCTCCCATCGGTGACCATGTCTGCTCCTATCTCATCGGTTCCGCTCCTGGACTCGGATCTCTTGGATGATGCTTCAAGCTCCTTGTCACTATTGAAGAAATCAGCCGCTCCTTCCGCGATCGAACCCCCAGTGATTCGTGCTTCTTGCGGCATCAAGAAGACCACTGTCAAACAGGCCAAAGCTTTGGCGTATCTTGAATACAAATTCGGAACCTTATTTGACATGACTAAAGGCATTTTAAGCCCTACAGGTATGGGATTCCCCCGACAGAGAGAGGAATATATGGCAATGGTAATGGAGGGTATTCAAGGTCACTTAGATACCTTCAAAGATCAAATTAAGGAACCAGGGAACAAGGCAAACAATTAAGGTTTGTTTTATGTTTGGGTTTTTCTGGGGATTTTTTCCATGTTTAATTGCATCTCTTGGAATGTCAATAGCATCCGTAAAAGGAAGCGTAGGTCTAGGGTTAGCCAATGTATCAAAATTTGGAAACTGGGGACCTCATAATTCTTCAAGAAACTAGACTTGAAGATTGTAATGATCGAATTGCCAATCAAATTTGGGGAGGAAGTAATTGTGGGTGGGTAGCTATTAATTCCATAGGCTTCTCGGGTGGGATTCTGATTTTGTGGAATATAAATTCTATTGAAGTTCAAGACATTATTCGTGGAGTTTATTCGATTTCTTTAAAATGTAAAATGTGCCTAGATGGTTTTGCTTGGGCTATTTCGTGCGTTTATGCACCTTGCGACGTTAAACTTCGCAAAATCTTGTGGGCTGAGCTCTCTTTAGTTCATGCTTCTTGGCAGATTCCTTGGTGCATAGGTGGAGATTTCAATGAAGTCTTACGGATGTCGGAGAGGCAAGGTTGCACTTCTATAACAAGGGGTATGAAATCTTTCATTAAATTTGTAGATTCGGAGGAATTGGTGGATCTTCAAATGAGGGGTCCTAATCACACTTGGAAGGATCAAAGTACCCTGGATAGATTTCTTGTTTCCTCGTATTTTGATCAGCACTACCCTAACATCTCAGCTCAAGTTCTTGGCGGACCCATGTCCGATCATTCTCCTATAAAATTGAGTTGTGAGATTCAAGATTGGGGTCCTCCACCGTGGCGTTTGAACTAATGTGGCTCCACAAAACAAACTTGATTGATTTAATGATGGGCTGGTGGGAGTCGTATCACTTTCAAGGGTCAGTGGCTTTATCCTAGCCAAAAAGCTTCGGGCTTTGAAATGTGACATCAAGAATTGAACTTTACTGTTTCGGCAATGTAGACAAGCAACTTGCAGACACCATAGATGAAATAGCAACGTTGGATGGCCTGGCCAGTCAAAATTTACTCTCTTCTACGCAAGTTACTAGAAGAAATTGCTTAAAACAAGACTTTGAATGCCTTTCCGACAAGAAAGATATCATGATGCGCCAAAAATCTAGAATTGATTGGGATATTCAGGGCGACCGCAACACTAAGTTCTATCATAGAATTACTAAAGTTAGAAGAAGACGGAACACTATTCGCTCTTTAAAGGTTAACGGCGTCCTCACGGAAGATAAATCGCTCATCAAGGACTCCATCACTGGGTTCTTTTTCGGATTTATTTAAGAAGAAAACTTCTCCTAGGCCCTCCATCACCGACAAATCAATCTCGAATCTGCTGCAAGAGGTTTAGAAGTTCCCATCACCGAGCAGGAGTGCTTAATGGCGTTGAAATGCCTTGGACAAGACAAGGCACCAGGACCCGACGGTTTCCAAGTGATGATTATTGTGAAATGTTGGTTTTTCATGAAACATGACATAATGCGGGTTGTGCGAGATTTTACTAAGTGGGGAACTATCAATTGGCGACTAAAGAACACTTTCTTGTCTTTAATCCCAAAGAAAGCTTCTATTGAGGAAGTTTCGACTTTAGACCTATTGGTCTAATTGGTAGTGTCTTTAAAATGATTTCAAAGGTCTTGGCGTTAAGATTAAAAGTGGTGCTACCTACAGTTATCTCAAGCCAACAATCGGCTTTTCTTAAAGGTCGCCAGATTCTTGATAGTGCGTTGATAGCAAATGAGTGCTTAGATTCTCGAATTAAGAGTGGTAAGCCTGGTGTGGTGTGCAAAATTGATTTCGCAAAAGCATTTGATCATGTTTCATGGGAATTCCTCGACGAATCTTGACGAAAATGGGATTTAGGGCTACATGGAGAAAGTGGATTCAAGGTTGCGTAAACAATACACCAATTTCGCTCATCAACGGTTCAGCTCACTCAAAATTCATCTCGGGCAAAGGTCTAACTCAAGGTGACCCTTTATCCCCTTTTCTGTTCTTAATAGTTTCCGAAGCTTTGAATGTGATGTTTCAAGTTGGTCACAATCGGGGGTATTGGTGGATTTGAATTGAGTCCCAATGGTTCAATAATCGGTCATCTCAGCTTTGCGAGATGACACATTGGTCTTCTTAGATGACTCACTAAATCAAATGAATTATCTCGTATACACCCTTCTTGGTTTTGAGATGATATCGGGCTTCACATAAACTTTGCTAAATGTAGTATATTCGGGGTTGCGAATGCGTCTAACTTAGAACAAATGGCTGCGATGTTGGGATGCAAATCGAAGCCCTGCCTTCCATATACTTAGGACTGCCCCTCGGTGATTCTTCTAATGGAGAGCATAAATGGGATGCGGTGATTGAGAAATGCAAAGGGAGACTCTCCTCCGGGAAAAGGTCTTGCCTAACAAAGGCAGGCAAATTATCTCTTATAAAAGTGTGCTAAGTAGTATCCCAATTTACATGTTATCTCTATTCATTGCTCCTCCAAAAGTTATAAAAGCCATTGAAAGAATCATCGAAATTTCTTGTGGGATACTTCAAACAAAGAAAGGTATTCATCATGTAGCTTGGAAGACATGTCGTTCTCCCCTAAAAGCCGGAGGGTTAGGAATTAAATCTATCCAAGGTATGAATAGAGCTCTTTTATCTAAATGGTGGTGGAGGTTTAACAACGAAAACTGCACTCTGAGATCCTCTGTCGCTTCCAAATATGGGTCCGCTCATTTCGATAGAGAGACTAGGAAACCAAATGCCACTAGAGGTTGTGGAGTCTGGAAAGGTATATACTCTAATCTGAAATTCTTTAAGATTTGTACCAAACTGAAGGTTGGAGATGGCTCTAAAGTTCTTTTTTGGGAACATCTTTGGGTTGGCGATATTCCCTTTAAGGAGGCCTATCCTAATATTTACTCAATAACTTCTACGAAGAAATGGACACTCCAAAGATGCGCCGCAACCTTAAGTAACGGGGCAGTTGGAATTTGGGTCTAGATAGAAGATTATCACAACTCCAAATCAATGAAGCTATCTCTCTTATATCAATGATTGAAAATGTAACTACGGGGGACGAAGAAGATTGCATCTCTTGGACAAATACAAGTCCGTTTGCTTCTCAAGAAAGGCCGCATACTCCTTCATTATTAAAGAGCAAGATTTGGAGGTAAAGAACCTCAAGATTTGGTCAAGGTCGTGGCCGCACAAAGTCGGTTTTCTTTTTGTGGCAAGTTTATCACAAAAAATTGGCCACAATGGATTCCCTCTACAAACGCGGTAAGCTAATTGTAAATGGTTGTTTAATGTGTCGCAAGGCGGGGAGAATCAGAGCTCACCTCCTGTTCCATTGCACTATGGCTTCTACTGTTTGGAGACATTTCTTCTCATACTCAAAACAATTGTTGGTAATGCCAAATTGTATCGATCTTCTCATTAAGGGCTGGAGAGCAAAGTTCACTTCTTTGGTCGGCCAAACTCTCGGGCGAACTTCTCCCTATAGCTATTTGCCGGACCATTTGGAACTGCAGGAATGAAGTCGTCTTCAATGATGGGGCGACAAACGGTTGAAATCATTAAACAAGTAAAGTCTCAAGCCTTTTTTTGGTGCCAAGACAAGGACTTTATGCGGTATTCAACCGGATCATATCCAAGCTAACTGGGATCAATTATTCATTTAAACTTTTTTGGTTAGTTGTCTTTTGCCTGTTTTAGTTTGCTATGTATCTCTGCTATCTCACTAGACAGGCCCTCGGGTTGTATTCTTCTGCTTATCTCTAGTAAGCTTCTTCAATATAATTTTTACCTTTGCCGATCAAAAAAAAAAAAAAAAAAAAAAAAAAGGAAGGAAAGAAAAGACAATTGGTTGTATAGAGTTGAATTGATAGGAACATGTAGTCTGATATAGCTAACATTTTGGTTAGTTAAATTGTTTCAATCTCTCAGCAATGGGACAGCCAAACCTCTTATAGTCTGTCACGAACGAGAATCCATAGTTTAAAATACTAGTCTATGTGGAGCTTTATATCACCGGAAAACTCGGATGACGATGATAGTGATGATGGTGACATAAGTTGTGGACAATATTATGCATTTCTTTTCTTTGGTAAGTCTCTTTTTGCAAACAACATTCAGTAGATTTTATTAAACTCAAGCATAAGTATAGTTATTACCTCTTAGTTTTGGTTCTTTGGATCAGGAAAGCTAACATGAAGAATCAAATTTAAGTGACGAATTTCTTATTCACTTGTCCTGCTTAAATGCAAATGAGCCAGAAGGCCTTACCCCTCAATAAGATTTATTCTTTAAAATAGCATCCCCAAATGGAGCCACACATCAACTCACAATCTGGAAGGGGTGTCAGATTCCAAGGCAGAGGAATCGTGGATCCATTCAAGCTATTATGAATCTTAGTATAACAACAGCAACAAGTTTAACATCTCTATGGAACTAATACGTTGACAAGGGATTAAAGGCTTTCCATCATTTTACTAAACCATGGACAAGAAGCATGAGTACTTAAGAGAGGAGATGCAGATAAATACACGATATCCATCCTACAGATGCAGCTCATCAGAACGAAGCATTCTCACTCCCATATTTTCAGTAGTTCCATAAACAAATATTCACTAAAAAAACTCCCACAGGAAATAGTTAAAAACATTTGCCTGGTCATACTAATATCTCTATAAAGACGATTATGTCATGTATAGTAATGGCTTCGTAAAATAGAACTAATTCAGATAAAACCTAGAAACACTGCTCAATGAAACATTATAGTGACACTGGCCAATTTCAGTTGATGTCGATGTCCTGCAGCGACAATGAAACTTTACCTATTTCAGCTAGCCAGTTACAGCAACATGGTAGAACGATTGGATTTTGATTTATTAATGCTAAAATTTAACAGTTGAATTTATTTCAAAAACACTAAGTCAAAGAGATAGTTAGCCCTGTCTTGGATCATTCTTGATAGATTCAATTTCTAAGGAACAGTAACAACAAATTAGCCTTTTTAGGATCTCACCTTAATCACTGTACTTGAAAATTTCCAATTCCAAACATTTGAGCTCCACAAAACATAGAAACCCTCCTGCTTCATCATCGGCTGTATTTACTTCTGCCAATCTTGAGCTCCATCTTGCAGTGCATTTTTCCTCTTCCCCTCTCTCTAATAAATTGCATTCAACTCCGTACAGAGTATGCGATGGACTTCCTTTGTAACTGTGCTCCCATACCTAAGTTCTCTTTGATTTTCTGCAAAATCCAGCCATGGTGATGATTTCCTCAAAGATACAGGCTATACCTGAAACTCTTATGTAAATCGACTATAGGTTCGATCTACTAGGTTCTGCAATTTAATACAGGAAACCAAGAAACAACGATCCAGAACCGTTAAAGATGATGATTCTGTAAATCTTGGGAAGCAATCTATCCACCATAAACTTAATTTCTGAGAGGAAAAATCATTGTGTGAGTGGATCATCATCAAAAACAAGACAAAGGGTTTCAATTTCTTATGTTAGTTTCAGTTGAATGATGAGAATAATAATAGTAGGAGTAAGAATACTTGTGTTCAGATCAGAGAAAGATGAAGAAACATCCATTATTGATGACAAATATATTTTTTTCGACAGAAAATTTCAGATCTACAGAAAATGAACAAACGAAGTTTCTCTTTGCTGGCGGCTAAGGTATTGTTAAGGATACCTAAGTTTCTTAGGTATAACACAAAATTAGATTGTTTGATCCAACGGCCCGAAATGTTTCAGATTTGACCTTGGTCCATAAACAGTACCATTGCAGGCACGTTGTAGATACCCTTTATCAAAAACTACCAATGGGGATTGGATTCACACACAATGCCAATGGTTTCTTATTAAGTAAACAATCTTGGTATAGGGGCTGCAAGAAATGGTAGAGGGGCGGTAACCTAATAAGACAAAAAAGGTCATTACAAGGTAATTCAAGTGCCCCTTATCAAAGAAAAATCTGGAAATGACTAATTAGCCATTATTGTTAATAATCAAGATTAGTGTTGATAATCAAGATTAGTGTTGATAATTAATCTTCACTTATTATAACTCTAAAATCAGATTTTTAGAGTTATAAAAAATAAAAGTTTAAAGGAGAAGAAAAAGAAAAAAAAAACTTACGTGATATTTGTGAAACCCTAGATTTTGATTCACTCGACCAAAATGAGTGATTCCAGTGACCCGGTATACTTCTAAATTAGGTCCCATTAGCTTTTTCTCGCACAAAATTATCGAAAGTATATAACAAAATCAAAACTTTTGAATTTTCAGAACAACTTACGGTTGCAATTTTGCTCGTGACCAGAGTTACGGTTCGTAAGTTATCGAATACCAACCGTAACTGGTTAAATTTGGGGAAAATCCAATCGTAAAACTAGTTACGGTTGGTAACTAAATGCTCGATACCAACCGTAACTGAAGAAAATTCTCAGATATAAGAACATACGGTTGGTAATTGAACTATTACCAACCGTATTAACATCAAAATCTCCAGTTACGGTTCGTAATTGAGTTAAAATCAACCGTAACTCGCATAAACCTAGAAATTTCAATTTCAATTTTCATACAAAACCCTAATTTTTGATACAAAAGTAACTTAAATCCAACACGATAAACTAAACCCTAACTGGGTTTTTTCAAACATTTTTCAAATCGCCGATTAATCGAAGACGATGAAATTTTCAGTTTTAATGGAGGTTATTGTTGATGGAGGAGAAGAGAAGATGAAGAAGAAGATCAAAAAAAAAAACTGATTGGAATTTTTCTGATTCATTAGGTTTAAAAAAAAATTGATTTGATTTTGGTTGATTTAAGGTGAAAAGGATAATCTAGTCAATCTACACCCCCTATAGGACACCCCCTAACCAATAAGAGGGACATTACTATCACACTTGCCGCCCCTCTACCATTTCTTGCCGCCCCTGTACCAAGATTGTAAGTAAAATGGACAGTATTCTCTCCAAACCGGGACAACCTCCTGGTGCAGGAAAAAAAGATCATGGTGTATCTATAACATAAGTTGACATTGACCCGAATGACATAGAAAAGAACAACAATCCGAAGATCTACAAACGCCTCACTCACAGCAGATATAGGAATTCAACTGGTACTTGGATCGGCTCCTCACCTAAAGCAGCACCAAAGCTTTTTCGAAAGAATGATTTCGCAATAGCAGTCGATCATTGCGGGTTTGCCCATCTCGTGGTGGAGACGAAGGTTGGCAAATGACTGGCCACCTCGTCTTTCCAAATGAATGTGACTGATTGCCATTGTGTTCTTTATCTTCTTCTTCATGTTATGATTGTTATTTGATATATTCCAAGTGTAAACCTCACTGTTGTTGTTGGTGCACATCCATCAATTTGTCAAATGATACCTTCAACCGCTCACGGCCTTGAAGGGAGTCGAAGTGGTGACCTATGTGGAGTTAACCCGGTCCTTTTGAGCTATTAGAATTTTTATGTACGAACAGAGATACTTATGTTTGAGTACATTCAATTACACATAGTATATTGTTTTTTCTTTTAAGCAAGTGAGAATTAAGTGTTTGACCCTCACCTCACTCTTTCTTACTCTTATGACTTTGGGCTTAAAGCCATTTAAATTTTTTTTAACCTATTTTATTGAAATGACCCTTAAAAAAGAAGGAGGGTCATATGTAAACTAAATTTGACATAAACTAAATTCTTGAGGGATATAATTGTCAAACCAACTTCAATATAACATATCTCACAAACCATACCTAGGAATTTCACAAATTTTGTATATTTAGAAAGGTTTTTGAAATACAAATCCAACGAGCGTAAATACATATATCAAATTATTCATGTTTATAGAAATTTTTATTCCTTAAATGATTTTTATTTTATTTTCTTATTTGTGTGTAGATATTATCCACAGAAGTTTTTTAAAGAACAACTATTATTCAAAGTACTTTTTTTTTTAGTGTGCAGATATTATCCATGACTTTTTTCGGTGTGCAACTATTATCTACAATGTTTTTCTAGTGTGAAAGCTATTATCCACAATGTTAATTATAACTTTTCATAATGGTTTATACTATAATATGTACATTAAGTAAGTTTATAAAACTGTTTTTTAAAGATGAACAAACACAATGATATGAAGTTGTATAGAAAATATCCACGACTAAAATCCGTATCCACGACTAGAATCCATGCAGGAAATATGCACAACTAGAATGTGTGCAGGAAATATTCACAATTGTTTCAGGGCCAAGAGAATAATTTGCATAATTATTTCTATGACCCCAGGGCCAAAAGAGTAAGACGCATGTTTTCTAGGGTCATAAGAATAATTAACCCTTTAAGCAATGTCAGTGCAGTATGTCTACTATGGACGTCGTTAAACTAACGCTAATTAAGACTGTTCTTCAGATTAATATATTTTGTCTGCTTCCATTGATGAACATACTGGATTAATTTCTTTGGGAAGTCGATGCCTTAAGATAACACACGTTGTAGCTTAGGCTAACTCCTATGGGCTAGATTGAACTGCTAGATTGGCCAAAAAGTGTGGGAAAAAAGTTAACACTATATATGGCTACTTCTCTCTCCTAGAAAGTGCTCGCAGTTCAACTAGCAGCGAGATTGAAACGCTGAATGATTCAGCGTCCAAAAAGTGGTCCAAACGCTAAACGGTTCAGCGTTTTGGGAATATTCCAGGGCATCGGGCCAACTATTCAAATAAGCTTCCCGGATTAATCGTTCCATTTAGCGTTGATATCCTGGAATATTCTCAAAACGTTGAATCGTTCAGCGTTTGGACCACTTTTTGGATGATGTTCGGTTCGGCGTTTTCCTTGGGCGTTGTTCCATTCAGCGTTTCGCTGCTAGATTCGTCATACCATAGGACTTACGAGGTTGCCCTAGCTGACGTGGATGACCAATCTAGCAACTAGATATCTAGCCCATCGGACTTAGCCTTACAGAGTTCACCTAATTTGTCTTCCCTGCATGCTGCATTCAGTCAGATTGATTAGTAAGCGATAAGAGATTATCCCTAAAGGACAGTGGTCTATGGCATTTAGTGCCGGATATGCCGTGTGCCCCCACCCCCCAAAAAAAATAAATTGCGTTTGGCCTTTTCCCCTCTCACTAATATCATTCAACTCCGTGCAGACAATGCCATGGACTTGCTTTCTCAATGTACTTCCATACCTAAGTAACTAAGTTCTCTTTGATTGATACAGTTGTGGTGACGACCTCTTCAAAGATATCTGCAATTTCTGAACCTCTTGTGCTGCAATTGATTCTGATAATGTTAGTACTTCTTTTTCCAAGGAGAAAAAGACCTAGGCGCACAACAACAAAACGCATCATACAACAACCTAATCTCAAGCTCAAGAAATTATACACCGAGAACTAGTCAATGAAGTTTGGTTTTAAACCGAGAAAAAAAAAGAAGTTTTTTTTTCCAAGAAGAGAAGAAGCGAAAGTCCTGGCAACTTAATTTGTTTGTAGGCTTGACTTGTTCTTCGAAATTTTTTGTGGAAGCGCGTGGTCTGTACCCAATTATCTATTTCGATCTGCAAATCCAACTTTCAAAAGCATACAGTACACAAGAAACTGGACATGGTTCATTTCCCCAGTTCTGAAATGATTATTGTCATTTTGAACCAGTTTTCTTGAGAGAAAATCTTAAAACAAGATAACTTCTCAAAACAAGATAAACCTCCATAACTCGATCAACAAGATAACTTCTCAAAACATAACTTACTTCACAATTCAGACTTACATATATATATCGAACTGTAAAGAAACTGAAAGCAACTGCCCCTAATAAATAGGATTCGATAAGATTGAGTTGAATACCCAAGGAGGTTGCTCCACCAGAATTAAATGGATCAAATATTTAGTTTTGAATCAATGGTTTAGAAAATTCCCATCCAAACTAAAAATGTTATGGTTGGAGATGAGTTTCTTTAACCTCCTTAAATTATGGGGATTTTGATCTCACATTGATAAAAAAATTGTTACACATAGGCAACATATTTTAGTCCAAACAGATCTTCGAGACATTAACCGTAAGCTTTGGTGTTAAGAGTTTAACTTGAAAAGGGAAGGCATCGGAATGTAGAATGATAGTAGGAAACTGTAACCTGTATTGGTATAAGTATATATATACTACTGATATATACTGAGATCGGTTACATCGGTACATCAAAACCCTAGCTAGAAGATGAAGAGGATCAAAAGTTATGGTTCAACTGATCATCAACTCTTAAGAATACCTAGTCTTGAAGATTTAGATGCTGACGTACTGAGCGAGATACTAAGCCGAGTTCCAGCAAGATCAATTGTCCGGTCACGCAAATTTGTATGTAAACATTGGCTATCTTTAATTCTATCTCCACACTTTGTGGAATCACATCGTATCCATTCACAAACTCGCGGGCCATCACTTATTATCAGAACTACTAACCTCAGTGAACAAAAAACCAAGTTTTTCTCCGTGGCAGAAAGCTCGCTTGAAGACAGTCAGGCGTTAAACGCCACTCTTTTAAGGACTTCTACGAAGCAGGAGCATATGCTTGTATCTTCAAGTGGTTTGTTATTCTGTCTCATTGACCGAATGAGTCATAGTGTTCGTATCTGTAACCCGTACACTGGAGAAATAACACTTTCTATCGGAAGATCGATTAGATATGAAGGAGGTATTGGAACGGGTGATCGCGTGGTTGCAAGTTACGGATTTGGATTTGATCCTTCAACTAAGACACACAAAGTAGTTCGTGTGTGGGACATAAGTCTTCCAACGGCAGGTTTGGTGTACCCATCAATGTTTGCGAAGTATTAACTGTAGGTAAAGACGATACATGGAGAAAGATTGATGAGGTACCACCATGCATTAGTGAAACACCAGCAGTCAGTCTTAATGCTACAATATATTGGATGAAAAGCACTGGCTCTTCCCCGGGGCTGCCCGTTGCAAAATATAAAGCGTTAGTTTCCTTTGATGTGGGGAGTGAGACCTTCAGAGAGATTTCAATCCCGAAATCCTTACTTGAGGAAATTCGCCTGATAAAATTGTTAGAAGTGGATGGATGTATTGCCATATTTCAAAGAGTAAGTCACTTTGAGGTGAAACTGTGGATATTCAATGGAAACTGGACCGAGGAGATTATTTGGATGCCTCTAGACTGGGACAGATACGGTCTACATGAAAGTATACACATTCCAGGTACAGACATAATTATCCTCAAAGCAAGAAGAACTGACGATGCGCCAACAGATTTGATATCTATATATCACTACGTCAGGAAGAAGAAGAAATTCGAGAAGGTTCAAATTCTTGGACTTCCTTCTAAGATGATGCGTCCTCTTGGTAGAATAAGTGGAATGCGCACCATGGACTACGCCTTTTTCACAATGTTCGAAAGCCTTGCTCCTGTTCAAAAGCAGCAACAATCCGAGTAGTTACAACTAATCTCATTCCCAAAAAAATTGTCTCCCTTGCTATTCACCTCTTTGTAGGAGTAGTTACCCCACCCTTTGTGGTGGTAGTTCGCATTGGCTTTACATGTCTTTAAGGTGCGATGACACTTGGAAAGTTACGACATCTTATAAAAGAAATGAAGTGAAATGGTCCCATGACACTTGTCATGTTACGAACGAAGTGAAGTGAAATTGTCCCATAACATTTTATAGAGCTTAAAATGGGCTTTGGAGCCGGCTGGGCAGGGGTGCAAATGCAACCCCTTGCAATGGGCTGGCTCCGCCCCTGTTACCCTAAAGTGAGATCCAGAACCAACCTACTGATAGTATTATCTGGGTATGAGAGGGCGATACAAATTAGTTTTGAGAGGAGAAGTCATTTTGCAAAAATTATGCGTTTACTAAAATGCCCTTGATACCGTTTCGTTAGTGATAGAAACACCCTGCGGCCACATGGTGCATTCGTCGACCCTTTTGTCTCACTAGCGATACAAGGATGCGGAAACAGTGAATCTCACAAATTTTACATGTCCCCATGAATTAAATTAAATTTCACACTAGACCACTACATCCTGAATATGCGACTGTCGGAAGACTATTTGCGGCAGCAGGCACTGTCCAAAAGACTAACGTATACAACTTCTTCTAGTGGAAGTTGATGCATGTACAGTCGGTGGTCTCTATGTGCATCCGAGTAAATATTTTTACGTTACCAAGCTGTGGAAATTGTAGACAAAACATCCTCCAAAAATCAATGGGAATTGGGTACTCTTAACTTAACTAGATGCTTTCCATTTGACGAACTTCGCTAAGTAAAAGCCCTGTTCATAAGTAGATTCAACCGCCAACAGAAATTGGCATCAAACTCTTGACCTTTCCAACGGTCAAGATTGTGGAATTAGAATCACATTGCTTGATATATCTTCCAAAATGACTTCCCCACATCCAAATTACGATGCCCAAAAGCTCTAGCACCTAAGGCATCACGCGGGGAATGCATTCTCCCCCTATTCGTACCTGCAAAATTGCAATAGAATTTTGCAGTTTTAATTTCTTGAATTACTAGGTAAGGCTTATGCATTAAACATATTCCGAGACGCGATCGGTACGAATTTCAAGGACATTCGTTTAAAGGACAATCCAGATTTGAACTATTGATTGTAGATTTCAGTAGTTCATGCCTCTGAGTTTCGGTTCTTTGGAATGTGAACAATCAATTTTTGATTCTATGAGGTTTAAGTAGCAATCTTTAAGTAACGAATTTCTTATTCCCACTTTAAGTAACGAATTTCTATGAGGTTTCTGTAACAAAAATGATATAAGAATACCCCCATTTTCACGCATGCTGCAATATACAAAATTGAGTTATACCTTCCACTCACAATCTAAAAGGGGTGTAATGATACCGGGGAAGAGCAGGAATGGTGTAAAAGTCTCAGTGCGTCCAATATAACCAAGCCTAAAACTACTTTGGGGTACAATCTTAAAACTGATCAGCTGCTATGAATCCAAAATCATTTTTGCTTATTCATTTGGTTGATGAAATGAAGAGATAAAAAAGGTGACAACAGCAATAAGTTTAACATGTTTACAGACACTAAGACATTGACAAGGGGGTTTACGGCTTCCTATCATTTTATTGAACCATCGGTATACATAGAGGAAAGCTGCAGCAGTATACACTCTATCCCTTCTACAGATCACTGGGAGATGAATATAATTGTATTATTGAAGAATCATCCATTACTCAGAGAGTGAGAATTTTGAGATCTAAAACAATGAACACACAAAGCTTAGCTTGTAGGTGGCGGAAGATATTTTTAAGAGTGGGTACTTTGTCTTTGTAACGGTTAGAGATGTAGATATTGGAATCGCATCAGAACCAGAACGAACCATTTCTAGGTCACTTAGGGTCCATTTGGGACACCAATTTAAAAAGCACTGCTTGCAACTCTTGGCCGGCTGAATCTCCAAATTCCAAGATCCTTTCCTTTACCTGGCTGGGTGGATACCACTGAGGTAAAACAGACCACTAAAATCTCCTCGCGTACATGTCTACCACTAAACTAAAACAAAGAGGAACATAAACATTCATCTAAAAACTTGATTAGGCATGTGGAAAGTTGGCGTCTAGCTAACCATTGCGAAATCAAATTTGGCGTCTTGCTAGCTAATATAGGAAAACCATTCCTGAGCTGTTGGAAAGTTGGATCGCAGTTATAAAATATGTATCCCACACTCTTTACACCACTATAGTGAAAACCAATTTGCATCTCAAGTGTATTTAGCATGAGAAAACGATCTGCAAACGCGTGTCAATTAGTGACCAATGTGAATGGTTGGTCCTATTTAAAGTGCATTGAGTGCACTGAGCAACTAGTGTTTATCAACCAAAATGTATCATGTTAACACTTTGTTTCACTAAAACTTTAGGTGAAGAGATAAGAACACAAGTTATATTTGACTTAGAAATCGATCATCTAATTAGTCTCTCTTTATGTATCCGGGTTTATGCATTGCATTTAAATCTGTCCCAAAAATACGATCTTCGAACTATTGATATGAAAAAATATTTTGGTTTCCTTAAAAATTTAATTTATGTCCATTTCATAATGATCATTTTCACTTCCATCAATATGACCAAAACATGAAACACCTAGACCTGTTATCTGTGAGAAATGAGAACCCAAGGAATACTTTCCAAAAACTAGTCTACCTTGGGAGTTTAGTTTCACTAAACTTGGATGATTATGTTGATTGTTTGTACCATGATAAAATTGCCAGATATTGGGCCAGACCATCATTCAGCTGTCATCCAAGTCTGCTATCAGCTGGTATGAATCTCAAATATAAGAGGGAAGCTCATCAAAACCGATTGTTAGTAGTCAACAAACAATGACCAACAAACTCCCACACACAACAATGTAAGTATGTATCGTATCAGAACATTTTCCTGGTCATACTTACATCTCTAATTCTCTATACTGTCATGTAAACAGGAATGACACTGGAATACAAAACTAATTCAGCAACAAAATTATGTGGAGATATCTCTGCCTCAATTGCTTTAAGATTCAGAAAATATACAACATTCATATCTATTCTGCACCAATGCAACCAAATAACTATGTAATGTTAACTATCATCAATCGTTCACAGAGAAAATATGAGTCCGCCCTGAAATATTTTTCACACTAAAACCAATTACTTAGTTATCAATTTCTAGAAAACCAATCTGATGCTTATTTGATATTTAAGATTTTTCAATTTTCTGCAGATTTAACGAAAGATAACATTCATTTTCTTCAATTCTCTGGAGATCTAGCAGAAAAACACACACAATTTAAATTTGAGAGGAGAAGTCATCGTAACAAATTAAAGCATCTGTGTCTTTGTTTTGAACTCCAAGCTATGTGTAAAGATTCCCACATGAAACTAAAACTCCGATCATAAACCATCTGGTTTTAGAAACGGCAAACTCTTATCAACAGCGGAACAACTTCGAATACTGGTTTTTCCTTTCACCGCCGCCTCACTACCACTCGTAGCCTCCTCTCTCACTCTAACTCTCTGAATAAAAACTCTACGCAAAACCTAGGGTTAGGTTGATATATATGAAAGTTGGTACAGTTTACCAAAATGCCCATGAAATTATCCAATTGTTGGAGCCCTGTGCGCCAGCCCAGTTATTACAATTATAAGGCGTATTATACTGCCCTGAGGATGAGAATGAAATCTCGGTGTCAACACTGAACAATTCTAAGGCCTATTATACTATCCAAAAATACAAACACCAATTAAGATAAAAAAATTAACAAATTTTATCTCCAAAAATACACTTCTTTTATATATTTGGAAACATAATTCATGGAAACGAAACCAAATAATATCAAAGACACGTGCCAACATATCATTGGTCCCTATGCCCCTTCTGGAAAAAAAAACCCATCAATTAATAACAAACTCGAAGAGTGCAAGCACATTTTTGCATCATCCAGATTTTAGTGGAAGTGATGGAGTAAATGTGAGGAAGGTTGCATTGACCAATGAGCGGTTTTTCTCCGACCCAAGTGTCCTCCAGAAATCTGATGGTCTTGCCATCCCCAAGCCCGAGATTGGTGCAACACTTGAAGGTTTTAAGATGAGAATAAATATAATATTTTTCCGAACTCCACAAGTGTTCCCTGATTTTGGTTTCTTGGTCTCTCTATCCATCATCGTTGTTCGGTACTTTGAAACCAGCGCATTTCTCCATAATGTCGTTTTCTCGTTGTTAAAACGCCACCACCATCTACCAATTTACCTAATGCCTCGAGTAAATGATGTTGCGGGTGGATGATACCACAAGGATTGGCAGCTTGGTGGCAGTATATTATGACTTTCCTCTTATGATTCAGTATTAAAGATCATGAGTTTTCCGAAATAGATTTTTTTCTTCAATATATTGGCGACTAATGTAACAACTTTATTGCATACCCTTGAAAACACCACGGGCTAAGTTGCAATAATTCGTCATCCACGTCTATTTTACCCTTTAAAATTAACCTACACCGCTGCACGTGTATCTAACACACGCAATCATGGCCGTCTATGAAAAGATATGTTGGTCATCAAATACGGTCCATCATACATAAGATACTAATTTCTAGGGTTCCATTCATTTGCAGCCGCTTGAAGAATACCAAACTAATTTTCACCATTAATCTTGCACAATACAACTAAACTACTATTCCATTTGCTTCTCCTTCAAAGTCTGTCTGAAGAATGGCAAGCGAAAGGTATGATTCATATAGATATTCCTCCTTGTCTAACTAAATACTATCTCTTGTTGATGGGTTAGATCTTGATTTCAGTTCTTTCTTATACTCTATTTCTTGTAGATTGAATGAGGCTGAGCTTGGTGGACTTTATTCTGGAACTACAATTGGCGCTCTGAAGAATACTGTCGGAACCTATATAGTTACAGATGGGTTTTCAAGTTTAGCAATTAGTGAAGAAGAAGAAAAGAAAAATCAAGAAATGGGAATACAACCAGGACCTTGTTGCATAACCACTCAGAAGGCCGTTCCAATCGGAGATCATTTATATGCAGCCAGATCTGGGTGCACTGGTTGGTCGATTCCCATTATCGAGAAATTAATGGATAGGGTAAGAAGTACCCATTTGTTTTTTTGTTTTTATTTTCGGTATTATCAATTCGTAATTTTGCTGCTTTTCTTCATCGTCATGAACTGCCCCACTATTCACCCACATGACATTTGAACGAAAGAAAGAGATAGGCCTAAATTTTTAGGTACCACATTGGCATACATGGGAAATCTATCCAACTTCATAATGTTATATTTACCCTTAATTAGTGTTGTAATGCAATATTTTTTCAGAAATTTAGTGTGTTAAAAATATTGAATTTAACATTCAATTAAAACTTGCAAACCTGAAGCATGCGCTGAAATTATATTATGGCAGCAGTTCAGTGAATATTGATTGAGGATATTATGTATGGGGAAGTAAGAGTCAACTACTACATCAACTACTTTAGGATTTAGGCATGAGGCGCATGGCCATTGTTATTCACACAACCTTTAGAATCTATGTTACAGTCATTTGAGCAACGCTTTAGTGCTTTAATTGAGGTTCTTCAGACCTAAATTGGTGTCAAAAGTGATGTACAAATTATTGTAGATAGCTATCAAGAGTTATTCTTGACTGTCAACTAGGGAACTACGATACGTGTGCGGAGTTGTGTTGTTGAGATATGTGGCATGCTAGTCATATCATAAGTATATCTACGCAGTTAAGACCGTGTTATGTGTCATATGTGAGCACTCAGTTGGCAAGCAAAAGTTTTTGTGAAACATGAATTTGCCACTCTAGTAGGAGTATAAGAGTTGCAGGAAAGTATTATGTACAAGAATGTTCCTTGTTATCTAGCAGGCCAGCAGTTGAGATTAGATACTAACAAGTATATTCAGCAGGTAATTTTCTTGTAAATTATAGCAAGTGTTCTCGCAGCATTGCACTCATTGTCAGAGTTATCGCGACACTGAATTATGGCAAGCTATGTACCTGCAATCGTTGTCAAATGCATATAATTGTAATACTTTGGGTAAGAAATGTCATGGAACATGAAGGACTGATAAGCCTATAGATTAATACCCTAAACAAATGAGGATTAGTTTTGCTTTTTGACCTCTACCAATTGTTTAACTTTGTTTTGTTTTTGTAACAGGTTCAGGGTGAAGACCTTACTCCTGCACAATGTGCTGAACAAGCAACATGTGAATATATAAATGAGAAATATGAACTTCCTCCTAACTGGCACCCTATAAGTGGATTTGACATAAAAAAACAAAACTGTGGGCTTACCTTTGCTTCCTATAATGTGGCCAACCCTACAGTTGTGTTTGCTGGTAGAAGTTCTGAAGGGAAAGTTACAATTAAAGAGCTTGTTGATTGCGATACCGATAAGGTTGTTCATCCCACTACGCGTAATCGTTCCGTAAGACGGCGAACTGTAGTGACTTTTAACTGCCATGGTTCAGGGGGCCGTTTACTAAAGAAATACTCAAAAAGCATTTAAACAAAATCAGTAGGGGATTGGATGCAGAGCGTCATGGAATGATTCTGTTAAAAGCATTGCGCTATGCTTGTAAGAAAGATCCACATAGTGGAGGAGTAATAAGGGGTATGGTTCTTTTTGATGTTTTTCTTTTCTTATATATTTATTAGAAGTACAAGTTGATTTAACATTGCCTGCAATCCAGATGTAGTGTTTCTTAACAATTTGTCGTGTTCCAATTTCTGCTTGTCAATCACCATACTAAGTTTGGCCTGCATGAGAAACTCAGGTTATAAAATTTCTATGAAGAGTCCAACAAATAACCCCACATAATAGTTTTATGATATGGAGTTGAGAGAAGCAGATTGTGGGTACCTCAATCATTAGTTGTCATCTCCTTTTCATTTAGTTCAGATCTGCTGTTTGCCTAGTTAAGCATCCCCTTTTCAGCAACAAGCCTTTTACTTTCCACCAGCTCTGCTTCATTCTCATTTAGTTTTACCCGGACCATCATTAGATTTAGAAGTATACAACCGATGAATTATGTTTCATAGGTTAAGTATCACATTTCTTTAATAGTAAGGCAACAATGTAGAGGAAATTATTGTGAAAAGCAAAACTGGATATGAAATACTCCTCCAAATCCATGTACCCTGACTTGAAAGAAATTGAATGATTTTTATTCTGATGTTCTTTTATTTTTTATACAGTTGAAAGATTTTCCGATGAATTATGAAATTGAAAGATTTTCCTGTTTTGGTATATACAGTTGTGCTTCTCACAACAGATGGTGCCATAGACATGTATGAGGAGAAGGAAGAGGATCTCAAGGAGATTTTGAAATATTACAAATACAGACAGAGACTAAAACGGCGGCATGAAAGCAAAAAGAGGCGACATGAAAGGAAGCAGTTAAAGACTGGCTGAAGGTTTACAAGCGCGTAAAGCCCCATAAGTTTCAATTTCTATAGTTTTTTGGTGATTATTGAGGGAAGATCTGATGAATTATGTTCATTTTTGTTTCTCGTTGTGGATTTACCTATCTTAAATCCAATTTCTGCAGATTTTTCTTCAAATTATATTTTTTCAAGATCTAGAACTTCGATTTATTAATTTATGTTAGGAAAAAACGGATTTTGTATTAAAACCAAAAGTGCATGGACCATGATTTGATCCCTAGACCAATTCCCCACTAGTTGTTTTTTCTTTTGAATGGATAAAACATTAGTCCCACATAGGCTAAAATCTTTAGAGTTTTAGACTTAAATACCATGGGTTTTGCCCAAAGGGCATGGCCCTTTGGGTCTACACACTTTTGTGTGAGGGGAAGACCTAGACTATGGCAAGGTTGTCTTTCCCGTACGCGGTGCTTCGCACTGAAGCACGCACACCGCCGTCCGTCCGGGGCGGCGGGCCGCCGGGCCTGGCTCGGGTGGGGGTGGGGTGTGGCGGTGCTACACACACACTCTGTTTTATGACTGCAAAAGAAAGGGAAAAACAACACACTGTTTTATGACTGTAAAAGGGAAAAGCAACACTTTGTCTTGCACTGTCTTTAACAAAACATTACCAGTTTTTGCTGTCATACGCATGGGTTCTTTGCATGGTTTTTTCCTTCTTGTTTATGACGTTCTAAACATTATATAAGGAAGGGTTTTCTAGCTCATTAAAAAGAACAGAGAAACATCTCTTCTCTCTTCTTCTGCTCTTCCTCTGATTTTCAGAAACAATTCTACTATCAACTTTGTTTTAAGTTTTTCGTTATGCTGCCAAGTTCTAAGAGTGCTTTCTTTGTATGCTACGAAGAGGAGTACTATCAGTAGTTGTATCCTGGAGGTGACTTGCCAACTGCTATAGCATCTCAAAGGAGGAGCGAGGCAATATTACCTTTAGGTCGGCGTATCTCATACGTGCCTCTACTAGTTCTTGATACCATTATCGGTGCAACTCCCGAACATCAATCACGCATCGATTCGAGCTAAGTATTTTTTCTAAGTTATTACGAATGTTGTCATTATCTCCAACAATCTAAAGGTAATATCTTTCATTACTATATTTTTCCAGAATAACATGGGAAAAAGTACTCAGACAAACCTCCAAAGTTTAGTGGAAAAGACTTTAAAAGATGGCAGTACAAAATGTTATTTTTCTTAAAAGAGCAAAGGTTAGATGAAATAGCTTTGGAAAAACCTTCAAGAAGACTTCATGACCGTGGTTATGAAGATAGATTGGATAGGTGGACTAGGAAGAATTACATGTGCAAAAACCATATTCTTAACTGTCTGGATGACTCCTTGTACGAATTTTATAATGCAAAAGAAAATTTAACTGCTTTTGATTTATGGGAAGCCCTTGAAGAAAAATATCTTGCTGAGGCTGCTGGAAGCAAGAAGTTCTTGGTGGCTAGGTTCCTGGAATATAAGATGACTGATGAAAAGCCTATAGTAGAACAATTCGTCGAACTCCAGCTACCCATCAACGAAATTCTTGTTGAAGGCATGCATATTGATGAAGCTCTACAAGTATCTGCAGTGATTGAAAAGCTTCCACACTCATGGAACGAGTACAAGAGGAGGCTGGGACACAAGAATAGGGAAATCACCATGGTGGAGCTGGGGAAAAAGATCTAGGTTGAGAAGCTTCTATGCTGCAAGGACAAGAGCCTGATGCTGAGCAAAGACATGTCCAGCAAAGCTCATGTCATGGACGATAATGTTGCGTCAAAGAAAAAGCATGGAGAATCCAGCAAAAATGGTAATAGACATAACAAACGTCGAAACTCCAAAGGTAACAATCTTAAGCCTAGGGGTGGTGTCTCCAAAAACACCATCAAAGGCGACTGCTATAATTGTGGAAAAACTGGTCATATGGCCAAAGACTGTAGGGCTCCTAAAAAGACCAAAAATGATCCAAAAAAAGAAAAATAAAGCAAACATAGTAGATGATTCTGGATATTTTACTCGCATGGTGTCTGAAGTCAACCTTTTCTCTAATATGACCAATGTGAGAGACTGGTGGCTAGATTCTGGAGCCACCAAGCATGTCTGCAAGTTCATAAATGCTTTCTCCTCCTACACCACAGTAGGAGATGATGAGAAACTGTTTATGGGAAACTCTTCCACTGCTAAAGTGGTAGGGAAAGGCAAGGTTGAATTGAATCTCACTTCAGGAAAAACGCTCGCATTGAATGACGTGTATCACGTCCCGGACATATGCAAGAATCTTCTCTCAAAGACCATCTTACTAGGGAAAGGTTTTAAATTTGTTGTTGAGTCTAACATTGTTGTAATATCTAAGAGTGGTGACTTCGTAGGAAAAGGTTATGTCACTGAAATCATGATTAAGCTTAGTGTATCTGCTTTAAACATGAATGTTAATGCATCTTCTTCTGCTTATATTTGTGACTTCTCACATGTTTGGCATGATAGACTTGGACATGTTAATTTCAAATCTTTGGAAAGACTTGCTAATTTAGGTTGCATTCCAAAAATAAACATTGACAAAAATCATAGATGTGAAATTTATGTTGAATCTAAATATGCAAGAAAACCATTTAATAAAAAGGTTGAACGTGAACGCTTCCCTTAGAACTATTACACTCGGATTTAGGAGATTTGAAATCAACACCAACTAGAGGTGGTAAAAAATGGTACATCACTTTTATAGATGATTACTCACGATAATGTCAGGTTTATCTTTTTAGAAGTAAAGATGAGGCTTTAGAGGCTTTCAAACTATATAAACTTGAAGTAGAAAACCAAAAAGGTGTTAAAATTAAAACCCTTAGGTCAGACCGTGGCGGTGAGTATGTGATACCCATATGAGAATTTTGTAAAATTAATGGCATCATTCATGAAACTACTGCACCTTCTTCACCTGAGTCGAATGGAGTAGCTGAAAGGAAAAATCGAACACTCATAGATATGGTGAACGCTATGTTGACCAGTTCAGGGTTACCTTCGAACTTGTGGGGGGAAGCAATTCTCTCTGCATGTTATATCTTGAACCGAGTTCCTTTTAAAAAATCAGATAAAACTCCTTACGAGTTTTGGAAAGGTAGACAACCTTCCTATACGTACTTTAAAGTGTGGGGGTGTTTGGCCAATGTGGCCATTCCTCGTTCCAAGAAAACCAAAATAGGACCTAAAACTCGTAGACTGTGTTTTCCTAGGATATGCTGAGCATACTAATGCACATAGGTTCATGGTCACAGTTCTGACCATAATAACATTGGTCTGAACACCATTATGGAATCTAGAGATGATGTGTTTTTTGAACACATATTTCCTTTAGGTCCGGACCTCTAAAAAGGGTCCATGATGACCTCACGATGTTCCTTCGACTAGTCAACCCCCATATCTAGAATATGAGACCGAACCAAGAAGAAGTAAGAGGGTTAGAACTGAGACAAGCTTTGGCCCAGATTTTGTGACTCTTACACTAGAGTCCGAACCTCAAACCTACAAGGAAGCTATGACTTCTTCTAAGCTCCCTTCTGGGAAGAAGCTTCAATAAATGAGTGGGAGTCCATTCAACAAAATGAAACTTGAGAGCTTGTAGACATACCTCCTGGTAGTAAAGCCATAGGTTGCAAATGGGTTTTCAAAAGGAAGCTTAGAATAGATGGAACTATAGAGAAACATAAAGCTAGGTTGGTAGCTAAAGGCTATAGAAAAAAGGAAGGATTAGATTTATTTGATGCCTATGCACCGGTCACTAGAATCACTTATATTAGGATGTTGATTGCTATTGCTTTTATTTATGATTTGCATATACATCAGATGGATGTTAAAACTGTATTTTTATATGGTGAATTGAATGAAGAAATTTATATGGACCAACCTGAAGGTTTCGTTGTGAAAGGATGTGAAAACAAAGTATGAAAATTGAAAAATCTTTGTATGGTTTAAAACAAGCACCTAAACAAATGGCATGAAAAATTTGATCATGTAATGATATCTAATGGCTTCAAGGTTAATGAATCGATAAATGTGTTTACATTAAATCTGTGGATGATTCTCATGTTATTGTGTGCCCGTATGTTGATGATATGCTCATATTAGGCAAGAACCTTGATATTATTAATACCATTAAAAGCATGCTTAACGAAAACTTTGACATGAAAGACTTAGGCCCTGCTCATATAATCTTAGGGATGAAAATCAGAAAGACGTCTGACGGATATAGTCTTAGTCAATCTCATTATGCTGAAACTGTACTTAAAATATTTAATTATGAAAATGCTAAACCTGTATCTACTCCTTATGATCCTAATTTTAACTTGAAAAAGAACAAGGTAGAAGGAATTTCTCAACTTGAGTATTCTCGCATTATTGGGAGTCTTATGTATTTGATGGACTATACAAGACCTGATATTGCTTACACTGTGAGTAGATTAAGCAGGTACACTTGTAACCCTGGGCGGGATCACTTGAATGCTCTCTACAGAGTTCTACGCTACCTGAGAGGCACTTCAAACTATTGCTTAAAATTTGGGAAGTATCCTGCTGTGTTGGAAGGGTATTGTGATACCAACTGGATATCAGACTCAGATGAGTGGAAATCTACTAGTGGGTACATCTTCACACTTGGAGGCGTGTCTGTGTCATGGAAGTCTTCCAAACAGACATGTATAGCTCGATCCACTATGGAGTCTGAGTTTATAGCCTTGGAGAAAGCTGGAGAGGGAGCTGAATGGATACAAGGTTTCCTGGGATGAATTACACTCTGGCCCAAGCCTGTGTCTTCGATCGAAATCCACTGTGACAGTCAAGCTGCTATTGGTTGCGCAAGGAATAGTGTATACAACTGAAAGTCTATACATCTAAAAAGAAGACACGAAACAGTGAAACAACTACTCTCTACTGGTATTATCTCTATAGACTTCGTAAAGTCCAAAGATAATATTGCAGATCCTTTGACGAAAGGTTTATCTAGAGAGGTAGTTAGATCCACATCGAGGGGGATGGGACTTAAGCTCATTGAATAAATCACTATGAAGAATACTCAACCTTGTGAATGGAGGTCCAAGATCAAGGTTCAATGAGATAACTAATTTATGGTGACATCGAGAAAGCACTATCTATGTCCCTATCTATGGTGCAACCGTGTGATAGTGTTGCCTGCATGATTTAGGATGATCTGTTGAGATCTTAATGGGTTCCATGGCTTTGTTTAAAGTGGGGTGTGGCAGGACACTATTAATTGACTCACTTATGTGGATGTTGGAAGTGTGGGCCGCTTCCTATGAGAATTTGAGCTGATTCTCTAGAGACATTCATTAAGTCCGGGATTTAGCCCACGGCCAAAACGGGCACAACGGCAAGAGCTTGGCGGCTTTTCTTTGAGACATCAAAGTGTGGTTGTTATTTATGAATTGCATTCATTGTTGGCGGTTCAAGACATTGCGTTCACCGTTACAACAAGCAGTTCCGGTAACCTCTCACTAAGTTAAGGTTCAATCTCTGGGACACCTTAGCCTAATTTTGTTGTCTTCTGTTTTCTCGTGTTTTATCGATATGTTTTATCATTCATGTGGGGGATTGTTAGAAAAAAACGGATTTTGTATTAAAACCAAAAGTGCATGGACCATGATTTGATCCCTAGACCAATTTCCCACTAGTTGTTTTTTCATTTGAATGGATAAAACATTAGTCCCACATAGACTAAAATCTTTAGAATTTTAGACTTAAATACCATGGGTTTTGCCTAAAGAGCATGGCCCTTTGGGTCTACACATTTGTGTGAGGGGGAAGACCTAGACTATGGCAAGGTTTCCTTTCCCGTACGCGCGGTGCTTCGCACCGAAGCACGCACACCGCCGCCGTCCGGGCGGGCGGGCCCGGCCAAGCCCGGGCTCGGGTGTGGGTGTGGGTGTGGGTGTGGGTTCACTAGATCCTATCATTTTGCTGAAATTTCGTACGCGATTTCCACACATGTGAAAGAATCTTATTCTTTTCTCTGTACGTGTTCGTCTCATGTGTCTGACACGCGTGCTACACACACACTCTGTTTTATGACTGCAAAAGGGAAAAACAACACACTGTTTTATGACTGTAAAAGGGAAAAGCAACACTCTGTTCTATGACTGCCAAAAGCAAAAGCATCTACACCTTGTTCAATGTCTGACTTTGTCTTACACTGTCTTTAACAAAACATTACCAGTTTTTTCTGTCATACGCATGGGTTCTTTGCATGGTTTTTTCCTTCTTGTTTATGACGTTCTAAACACTATATAAGGAAGGGTTTTCTATCTCATTAAAAAGAACAGAGAAACATCTCTTCTCTCTTCTTCTGCTCTTCCTATGTTTTCTGTAAACAATTTTACTATCAACTTTGTTTTAAGTTTTTCGTTCTGCTGCCAAGTTCTAAGAGTGCTTTCTTTGTATGCTACGAAGAGGAGTACTATCAGTAGTTGTATCCTGGAGGTGACTTGCCAACTAATATAGTATCTCAGAGGAGTAGCAGGCAATATTACCTTTAGGTCAGCATATCTCATACGTGCCACTAATAATTCTTGATACCATTATCAGTGCAACTCCTGGAACATCAATCACGCATCATTTCGAGCTAAGTATTTTCTCTAAGTTATTACGAATGTTGTCATTATCTCCAAAAATTTACGTTATTGTGGTAAGAGAGGTGAGGATCCTTCAGCCTGTATTCCAGATTAAGAGATTGATGAGAGTATTAATGAATGCCGTTTTAGTTTAACTGGAACACTTGATTTCCTAAAGCTGAAAATGGAGACAGAGTCAAAAAGATAATGGAACCAAATTTCAAACCAAAGATTAGTCAACAACTTTTGTGTGGGTGCTTTTTCCAGGATTAGCAATTTACTGGAAGGAGAGGATCATCTTATCCATTGCAAAAGCTTTGGGAAGGCCAATTAAGGTGGATAAAAAAACTTGGAAGAGGGAGATTGGGTATTATGCACATAAAAATGATCACATTTGGATTAGTTAGGGGAGTGGCATTGTTGCCTTTTCTTCCAAATTTCAGGATCTTCAAGATTTATAGGTGGAGTGTACTTCCAGTCACGGAGACGGCAAGGAACTACATATGGATGTAAGTAAGTTTTTATCAATGGGTTCTAGTCTTTATCTGAACATCTCCCCCTCTTTAATGCAAGCAAGCTAAATCAAAAATCCTTACCCAGTTTTTGCCTACTATTTTTAGGGGCGACCCCAAAAGAATTAGGGGCGACATAAAATGACAAAAAAGGTCACCCAAACCTAAAACAAAGCCACCCCTTATCTCAAATTTTTCGAAATGGCAAATATGCCCTCCATAATCGGTAGTTAAGTCTTCAATCGGGAGAAATTTGTTATATAGAGGAGATTCCATTTTCATATGATTGAGAATTTCCACAATCGGTAGTTTCATGATGTTTATTGCCTACCGATTGTACAATCGGTAGTTTCATGATGTTTATTGCCTCCCGATTATGGTAGTAGCCATAAATGCGAAATTTTCAAAAACCAATAAGAATTTTAGATTGAGAATTTCCGCAGTCGATAGTTTCATGATGTTTATTGCCTACCGATTGTACAATCGGTAGTTTCATAATGTTTATTGCCTCTCGATTATGGTAGTAGCCCAAAATGCGAAATTTTCAAAAACCAATAAGAATTTTAGATTGAGAATTTCCACAATCGGTAGTTTCATGATGTTTATTGCTTACCGATTGTACAATCGGTAGTTTCATAATGTTTATTGCCTCCCGATTATGGTAATAGCCCCAAATTCGAAATTTTCAAAAACCAATAGGAATTTTAGATTTCTCTATTTCCAAAATCGGTAGTTTTATGATGTTTATTACCTACCGATTTTACAATCGGTAGTTTCATAATGTTTATTACCTCCCGATTATGGTAATATCCCCAAATTCGAAATTTTCAAAAACCAATAGGAATTTTAGATTTCTCTATTTCCACAATCGGTAGTTTCATGATGTTTATTGCCTACCGATTGTACAATCGGTAGTTTCATGATGTTTATTGCCTACCGATTATGGCAGTAGCCCCAAATTCAAAATTTTCAAAAACCAATAGGAATTTTAGATTTCTCTATTTCCACAATCGGTAGTTTCATGATGTTTATTGTCTACCGATTGTACAATCGGTAGTTTCATAATGTTTATTGCCTCCCGATTATGGTCGTAGCCCCAAATTTAATTATTTCAAAAACCAAAGCTAGGAAGAAAAGAACATAGTCACAATCGGTAGATAATTTTTTTTCTAAACTACCGATTATGAAGGGACATATTAGTATTTTCGACCTATTTTGTCATTTTGTGTCGCCCCTAATTCTTTCGGGGTCGCCCCTAAAAATGCCAGGTTTTTTTGTTCACCAAACGGAATTTGGTTCACCAAACCGAATAGGGACCAAAATGCTTAACGGAATAGAGACTATTTGGCTAACAAATCTGAATATGGACTGAAATGCCTGACAGAATATGGACTTAAAAGTAATAATATGTGAAATCGTTTATTTACTGAAATGCCATTTTTATAAAAATGGTGATAAATATTTTAAAACTTCATATCTTCCAAATGGTACGTCGGATTTTTGTGAATTTTATATATTTGGAAATATCTTTGAATCACCTACGCAAAGAGCATAAACAACTATATATCAAATTTTTACTTTTTAATATATTTTTAATTCTCCAAAAAAATAGTTAAAATTTTAAGGTAAATTGACAGAGCCCATATACTTTTTACATGTTGCCTATATGATGCTCAATTACTTCATTGATATACTAGAAAATTACTTATAGATTTTAGTTTCAGATGCGAAAGATTGCCTCTGTTTCATTAAAAGTGATATTTTCATTTCTTTCATTTTTACCTAATAATAAACCAAATTGAAAAATAAAATGAAAGTACTAATTTTTCAAAAATAGAAGGAAAAAGTAACGTTGCCGACGTGCATTGCACGTTCTCACTACTTGTTCTATTAATGTTACTAGTTCAAATGGTGTTTGTTCAAAAGTTGTAGATGGTGTTAAAGATGTTAAAGGAAGGTCTATAAAAGGTACCACAATTATTATTACTTGGAAACAAGCAGCTTCAAATAATTTAAGGAACTAGATGTCTTCTTTCTTCTCAAAATCTTATTTTTGAATGCGAGTTATTTTTGGAATGTCGCCGGCTTGAAAAGGTTGAGCCAAAGAAAACTAAAAAATTTAGTGACTCAATTTAGTCTTTCTTTAGTATGGGTTATGGAACCCAAAGTAAAAGTTTCTGAAAATCGTGTAAAGAATTTAAAATTTCCCGGAATGAGTCAAAGGTTAATTCACTGGACTAGTCATGAAGGTAAAGGTAAAGATAACATATATATGGCGTTTTGGGCATTTTTTTATTATTTCCTTATAAGGGTGTAAACAGATGCATACGAATGCGGATAGGGCTTCTAGTCTTCAAATAAAATATTTAATTATCAATAATATGTTACATAATCAACCCACTATATCCATTTCGGCTCCCCTGACTAGCTCTTCATAAGGCTCACTGGTAGTAATTAGCACAACAACTTATTCAACTAATATAGTAGTACGTTGTTGGAGCTTAGCTTGTTAGACTTCCAACTACTCCTCTGTTTTAAAATAATAGACTGGTTTCATGTACAAACTCTTTGTAACAATACCCTTTATATTAAAAAAAAATCTAATATATTAAAAATGATTATTTGTAAAACATTATATTACCAATAGATAATTAATTTAATTTCTAAAGCAATAAAACATTATACTCCCTCCATTTCTTTTTTGTTGCACATTACTTGACGTATTTTCTCACAAAATTACCAACCATAATAACATTTTGTCTTGGAACTATAAGTATATTTTCAAATGCACTGATAACTATTAATGTTTGGAGACTTTTCTTAAAGGCATAGATGAGAAATTTTCATCTCCCTCTCCATTTCTTTGTTGATAATATAGTAAGATCAGGATAGTCTCAAGTCTAAGTAATATTGGGCGAAGCCAGGTTTCGAAAAATTGTATAGTGTATCTAGTACAACTACAGATGAATTTGGGATAAAATTGGTAGCAACCTACCTTCAATCTGATAAACAAAGCCTAAACTTCAATTGAAGTAAATCTGGGCTTTTCATTACCTCGAGAAAAGAATGATTGTTCTTTAATAGAACGATCCTCACTAACTGTATCAACAACTAGTAAAGCATCACATCTAAATACAGGACTCGAGGACTGACTCTAGGATGAGTACACCCATACAATGGATAATTACACCCACCAAGAACTACTTAGAATTAGAGTGACGCATAATGAATCAGGCATATGACACTCGCCCCTCCCATTTAGAGATCCTTGTCTTCAAGGATAAAATCTGGGAACTGAGCTTGACTGTGAGCAGCATCTTCCCATGTTGAATCTGCGGGATCTCGAGTTGCACCACCGCACCAAGACTTGTGGGATTTCGGATGTATCTCTCGACAAATAGTTCTAGTGTCCAAAACAAAGAATCGGTTCAATCACAAACTGTCCCGCATGGTGTACCAATGGAAGTTGAGGGTAGAAAATATTTGGAAGAGATCTTGTGGTTCTTTCGCACAGCAACTGATGTTTGCCTGTAAGGCTTCAGCTTCATAAAAACTAAGTCACCCACCTCAAAGTGTCTGTCAGACCTCTTTTTATCTGCAAAAAATTTCATCCTGCTTTGGGCCTTGGAGAGTTCTTCTTTCAACAATTGCAGCATAAGGTCTCTTTCCCGCAAGTATTTCTCCACGATTGCAACAGAAGTAGAAGAAGGAATTGGAAAAACCAGGTGAGGTGGAGCATATCCATACAATGCTTGAAAGGGAGACATTTTTAGGCTGGAGTGGTAATTTGTATTAAACCACCACTCAGCTAAAGCTAACCATTGTACCCACTGTTTAGGGTGAGAACTTGTCATGCACCTCAAGTACTGTTCAACATAGGCATTTGTTCTTTCAGTTTTCCCATCATTTTGAGGGTGGTAGGAAGAACTGAGCTTCAAGGTGGTGCCCAAAGATTTGAATAGTGCCTTCCAGAATTGGCTAATGAAGATCTTATCCCTGTCACTCACAATTGAACGGGGTAGGCCATGAAGTTTGAATACATGAGAAAGAAACTCCTTAGCAACTGTGATGGCAATGAATGGATGGCCAAGGAAAATGAAGTGACTATACTTGGTTAATCTATCCACAACTACTAGAATGACATTCTTTTTAAAAGATATTGGAAGTCCTTTTATGAAGTCTAGGGAGATGTGTTTCCAAGCAGTGTCAGGTATTGGAAGTGGTTGCAGTAAACCACCAGGAAGTGAGTTTTCTCCCTTGTTGCATTGGCACACATCACAAGTAGTGACAAGTTGAATAATGTCAGTCTTCGTATTAGTCCAAAATAAGGAAGTTCTAGCCCTGTGATAAGTACCATTGATGCCAGAATGACCTCCAATAGCTGAGGCATGTAAGGAATGTAATATGGAGGATATTAGTGTAGTACCTGAGCCAATATAAGTCTCCCTTTGAACATTAAGATGCCATGTGCATAAGAATAGTTGGCCTAGTTTGGAGTCACAGTAAGTTGTTGTGCGGTTGTGTCAGACTCATATATAGAATTGATATCCTACACCCACTGAGGTTGAGATACTGCTAATGATGAGCAAGAATCATTAGGCAATCTGGATAAGGCATCTGCAGTGGATTGTATAACCCTTTTTGTACTTAATGACATAGTGAAGACCCAAGCAATTTGACTAACCATTTTTGTTGTAAGGCAAAGTAGACAATTTCTGGTCCATAAGATACTTCAAACTATGATGATCCGTATTAATGATGAACTGTTGATTGCATAGATAGTGCTTCCATTTTTGAACAGCCGTGAGAATGGCTAAAAATTCTTTCTCATAGGTAGACAAGGCCAATGCTCGGGGACCCAATGGTTTGCTGAGGAAGGCAGTGGGTTTACAATTCTGCATAAGCACAACACCTATCCCTTTTGAACATGCATCGGTTTCTAAAGTAAATGGTTGAGAGAAATCAGGCAGGGCCAATACTGGAGCTGAAGTCATAGCAGTTTTGAGGGCAGAGAAAGCATTAGTAGCAGCATCAGACCATGCAAAAGAATCTTTCTTGAGCATATCAGTTAGGGGCTTGCAAATATTGCCATTGTTCTTAATGAATTTGCGGTAGTAACCTGTAAGCCCCAAGAATCCTCTGAGCTGATTCAGTATTTGTGGTTGTGGCCAAGTAACTATGGCTGCAACTTTGTCAGGGTATGCAGCAACACCATTGGCAGTGATTATGTGTCCAAGGTACTCGAGTTGTGGTTGACCAAATGCTCACTTGGAGAACTTGGAGAACAAAGAATGCTTCCTCAATAAGGTTAATGTAAGTTGTAAGTGTTCCATATGGGATTTCATAGATGGACTGTAGACTAAGATATCATCAAAGAATACAAGCACAAACTTACGCAGATATGGTTGAAACACTTCATTCATGAGAGCTTGGAATGTGGAAGGGGCATTAGTAATCCCAAATGGCATGACTCTGAATTCGTAGTGGCCATGATGAGTGTGAAAGGCAGTTTTATGGATGTCGGGTGCATAAACTCTGATCTGGTAATAACCTGAACAAAGATCTATCTTGGAAAACACCATGGAGCCATTCAACTCATCTAACAATTCTTCAATGAGAGGAATTGGAAATATATCTTTGACAGTAATGCCATTGAGTTTACGATAATCGACACAGAAACACCAAGTTTCATCCTTCTTCTTGACTAGGAGAATAGGAGCAACAAATGGACTATGGCTTGGTTGGATCACACCATAGGATAGCATTTCAGAGACTAAGGGCATTTTTATGGCCTTTGAGAAGTTGGGTCAGACCCAGTTTTAAACGGAATTTTATGGTCAAGTGACCTTGAGGGAGGAAGGCCAGTAGGTTCTGCAAAAACATCTGAGAAGGATTCTAGAAGAGTTGAGACCAGGTGGTGGTGGAAGCAAGGTGTAGTAGAAATTGAGAAAAATTGGCCAATGAGTGTAGAGGTATTATTTTTAAGAAACTTCTTTAATGAAGAAGCACTAATAAGACTCAGAGAGGGTTTAGAAGAGGTACCCTGAAGTGTGATTGGAGTGTGCCTTGATGTAGAAAAGAAATATTGAGCTGACTAAAGTTAAAAGTAACATCACCCAGATGGCGCAACCAATCAGCCCCTAAAACAATGTCACATCCACCTAAAGGAAGAGCTCGTAAATTTCAAGAAAATTGATGCCATTGCATTTCCCATTTGAGGTGTTGGCAGATACCATTGTTGATGGTGCTATCCCAATTAGAAACTGTGACAAACATTTGACCAGTTTGAGAGACATTAAGGCCTAATTTAGATGCCAATGCAGCATCAATGAAACTATGGGTGTTGCCTGTATCAACAAGGACAACCACAGGATGTTTGTTGAGATGGCCAGAGATTCGAATAGTGTCATGAGCAATAGTTCCTGTCAAAGCATGCAAAAAAATCTCAATTGAAGGATCATAATTTTAAGGAGAAGCATCAAAGAGTTCTTCAGTGGATAAGGAATCAGGTTCTTCTAGTTCTTCATCGAAGAATCAACATGAATAGTTGTTGATTTTTATCTCGTGACCTTGTCTCGTAAACTCATCACAATTATAACAAAGCCCCTTATCTTTCCGAACTTGCATTTGTGCATGAGTGAGTCTCTTGATAGGAGGAAGAGAGTTATTTGGTGAAGTTTTTGTGGGAGTAGTGGGGTGAGTTACAATGGGAAATGATGAGGGGTTCTGGGTCTTAGAAAAGGTGGAAGAAGAAGTGAAAAAGGGTTTGATGGTAGATGGGGGATGGGAGACAGAAAGTGGTGAGGGTGTAAATGGTCTAGAGAAGGATTTAGTGGGTTTAGGCTGGTGATGCATAGAAGCATGCTGCATTCTTGCCAAATAACAAGTCATGCAAATGTTGTCGAGTTCGAACATTTGCACTATTGTGCGAATCTCTTTCTTTAATCCACTAATGAAACTCGGTGTATAGAAACTCTCGGGAAGATAAGGATTATTAGCTACCATAAAACTTTTACAATGTTCCCAAAGATCATAATAATCTTCTACAGTGGTAGTTTGGAACAATTTATTGAAACTACCAACATAATTATCCTGAGCTATATCTTCGAATCTAGCACATAAATCATGAACAAAAGTATCCCATATAATGAAATCTTTACCCTGCTGATAGTTTAAAAACCAAGGATCTACTGAAGAATCGAAATGAATTGCAGCCATATCAACACGCTCATCATCAGGAAATTTATGTAAATTGAAATACCGTCGCATTGAGAGCCCAACCACGAGGATTAGTACCATTAAATCGTGGAAAATACCCTTTGGGTGTACGAGAAACTTACGAGATTCACTGTGTGGTAGGATTTCAAAGATGTGATTTTTCCTACGACTATGTCTAAACCGCAAGTGCACGGCGTCTATCGAGACGTGGCAAGTACGGGTCGAACCACAGAGACTTGTGGTGCTGATATGTTGATCAAGGCTTCCTAAACTGAGTTTCTAGTGAAGTGGTAACACAATTGTAGTTGTCGAAGCGACTGAGGTTGAGTGTATGAGTCTAAACTAAGGCAAGGAAGTAAATTGTAACAAATTAGAAGCTACCAGGGCAGTGAATTCACCACCTGAACCTATGCTAAGGCGCTTCCTAATCAAGTTATATTTTTGGTTCATTCCAGGGGAAGAACACCATGATAATGTCTTGACTAATCTTACACACTCCCCCTGGTATAGAGTGTCTTCTTACAAGTACATTCTATCACGGGGTCATGTGCTCAAATAGCTAAATCATTCTAAGACAATGAAGCATAACAAGAACAATAAAAGAAGATGAATTTCTTGGCATATTATCAGGGGTTTCAACAACACCCTGGCTAAGAACTTAGAACATAATTAAACTAAAAATAACACAAATTACACTACAATGGTGCTCTGGCTAGCCCAGGCATGAACTCTAAACATCCACAGTTCCTCTATTTATACATGCAAGGAAAACCCAAATATCAAACCCTAATTCTCTTTAAAATAGAAATTAAATCGTACCCAATCTCACCCATACTCTCTGAATCATTCTCGCCGATTAATCGGCTCCGAACTTTCCTTGCTTCGATTTTCCTCTCACTCGTGTCGAAACCCTAACCCTAACCTAACCCTTTCTATCTCTCACTTAGCTCCTAGGGAAGAAGCTAAGAGAGAGCTAGAGAGTAGTTTGGAGGGGATGGCGGCGAAGGCTGTTGCAGTGGTTGTTGTGTGTCGGGAGGTGATGGAGTGGTGGCGGGGCGGTTCATGGGGAGAGGGAAGGAGGTGGCGGAATGGGTTCTGCAGAGGGTATGGAGAAGAAAGAGAGGAGGAAGAGGAGAATGAGTTAGGTCGATGGGTGGTATAGGTGTAGGGTGTTTTGTTGTGGAGCAGGTATAAAGAAGAAATGAAGTGAGGGGTGCAAAAAAGCGTAGGATCTAGGGGTAATATCCGGACGGCTCGGGAGGCTCGGAGTAACCGGTGTTGAGTGGGAGCATCAAACGTTGATGTGCAAGGCCGAGCGACCATCGGATGCGTGGTAGATCAAATCTTACGGCTGGATGAGACGGACTCGGATCCGGGTCACGGGTCGGAGATGGATAGCTTGAGCCCATGTCTTGTAAGTTGGGTTGCTTCTTGTTGGGTTGCAACTGATGCGCGCGAGGGCTTTGGCTTTCTGCTCCATAGACACTTGTCTCCAATTCTCTTCTCCTTCGGCTCCTCAGTTTCTCCGAGCTTTATTTATTACCTAAAAACACAAAATTAATTAATACAAATATTTATTCTTGAAAACAAAGAAAACACGTAAATGCGGGATAATATCTCGATTTCTAAGCACAAAAGATGAGTAAAATGCCAATAAAAAGGTGTATAAAAATGCAATATTTGGCACTCATCAAATACCCCCAAACCCGAATTTTACTTGTCCTCAAGTAAAACAAAAATAAGAAATCCTAACTATACCCCGTCGCAGTCTCTCGAATGCATTTAGCGTATGCACTAAGCCTTTAAACCCCTAGGTGTCCCTAGTGGACGAGTTGTAGTCTCGTGAGGGTTTACCACAGAGGTGTACCCACAAAACCTTCTCCAACTTCGAGTGTGTAAAAGAGTCTCAAGCATCCAAGGAGATATGAGGACATAGAGTTTCACGCATGCTAGTAACACGAAGTTAGAACTACCAAAGAACGCATTCTCATCCTTAAGTGCTGAGCGAGAAGTAACCATACCATATGAAAGAATTCGGGTTCGATTGTGATCATCAGCCTCGACTTCGCCTCACCATTAGGGTTTTATGATAATTGCACTCAAAAGATCGCTTTTTTAGTCTCTCATGTGTGCGGGGAATAAAGAGAGAAATCCCACACGTTGTAGGTAAGAAGGATAACCTTCCGAAATAATTTGAGACTCCACGTAAGTGCGGACAAAAAGAATCTTTTTCTGATGATCTCTAAGAAAGGAAATCAACCATTAGCAAGGGGTGGGAGTACTCACTTACCTTTTCACCCGATCGGCAATTAATATCACTATCTCATAAGAACCATAGAAACGTCTTCAATCTTCGGTCTTCGGTCTTCAATTGTTGATGACGAACTTCTAAACTTCACAAAACTTGACAATTTTTAACTTTTATACTCAATTTCCTTGTTGTTTGGATTTTTCTTCTTGAACTCTTCATTACCATGGTGATATCAAAAATAAAAAATGAACTACAATATATATATATATATTATTTTTTTTATTTTATTTTTTTTTTGATTGAAATAAGTGAAAATAAAAATACAAATAATGAAACAACTAACTCCATGGACAAAGGACTTTATCACTCAATTTTTCCACAACTTGTATTGTCTTGATTTTATCAATTTTATTAATTCTCATCCTATTTTCTTTTCTTTTTCTTTGTTGCACGTAAACCTTGGACTATATCAATTTTTTCTTTCAATATTCTGATGATGCTCCGTTTGCTGATGATGATGTGTTTCTATGGGTTTGTTGATTGAGAGAGAGAGTGATGCTAACTGCAAATCGATATTTAGAAGGAGTTTTCATCTTTAAACATCACCCTCATGATTGACAAAAACTAGCACTCAAGAGATCAAAAGTAGTGCTGAAAATGGTGCGAAGTGGGGTAGCTCACCATTCCTACCCGGAATTGACGTACGGTGACACACACTCTAACAACTTTTCTAGAAAGTTGCAAAAAATTGAAGGTTGGTGCCTCACTTGATGTAAAATGGGTAGTCTCCACTATGGGTGATCACAATTCTACTACCGAATATCTAAACAAAGACCTAATTCGCTCTCCGGTATGGTTAAATCCAACTTTAACGCTCTAATCAACTAAGAAACCCGATTGTGTTCTCCTAAGACTTCCAATTTCTGTTATTTCGGTCAGATTCTCTATGTAAACATAGCTAGAAGCATGCTAGTGACTCTAAAATCTCTAAAAGTTGGAGGTTTTTACAAAAGAGTTTTGATTTTTATTTATTTTTATTTTTTTTTGAAAATACAAGATAAACTAAAAGACTAAAAACTCTAAATGCAAATCCACCCCAAACCTAAATCGAACATTGTCCTCAATGTGTCAACAGATAGGAAAAATTTAAACAGTTACATACCAAGAGAACTATGCTGATAAGAGAAAAGGGAAGAGATTACCGGATATCGGCGGAGCAAGGTTGAGCTTCATTAATCAAGGCTAGAATCCAACATTCTCGAAGGAGGTCATATCGGATTAGCATAATATATGCACAAGAAGACTCAACCGATTCAAGAAAGAAAAATTTAACAAGTCCTACTGGATAATATACAAAAAATTCACCATATATCAACAGTCTAAAGAGTTGAGGATCAACCCAATAGAAAATATATACAAACATCAACAGCCTTACACAAATATAAAATGAGAGTGCAAGTAAGACCGCATATGTGAATGAGTTTCCCCAAACCTAAACTTGTCAACAAGTGCGGTTTTGAGCACAAAATCTTGCAAATTTAAAGGTACATCATGCACAAGGTCTAACTCAAAATGAGTTTTGCTAAGAACAAAAAGTGCAAAATACATATTCCAACTGTGGTTCCCTAAAGGTGTCATACTTTGATGCAAAATAGTCCAAGAGGACTTGGGAGGCACAAAGTTCTAGGCCTAGATTAGGCATTCTTAGAAAAGTTGGTTTTGCAATTTTGTTACAAACTACACCTAGGTTTGGTGGAGGAGTTTCAATTTGTGACTTAGGAGAGAGGCTAGGTACATCTAAGTTGTGTTCATGTATAAAATTATTTGCACCATCACATACTTTCCTAAAGTCAGAAGAGGGTAAATCATGTTCACCTGCATAGAACAATTCATCAATCTCCAGGTCATACTCATCATCATTCTCATGTATAACATAACCAGGAGAGATATCATGTTGTAGCCTAGGCATGGAGTTAGGCACATGCATTGAATCATCCGTGTCAACAGACAATTCAGCTATTCCTAGGTCACAAACAGTGGTAAAGCATGCTCACATTCACGGGACAATTCCACAGGTTCCACATCATCATCACATGTATGAATATTAGAAGAAGCATCATTCATGGGGTTCACGCGAAGAGACACTTAATGTCTCGAACCTAAAGATTCTACTATATTTTCAAAATACACATGCTCTTCATATTCATCATCATCATCATCATAACAAAAATTCATCTCTCCATTCAAAATTGTAGTATTTTTAGTGTACTCATCTACCTCTAGATTAGGTTCATATTCAGTGTTAGTTGCATGAGTAAGACTAGAAACACTATTTTCAATCCTATCATTTTGTAACTCAATCAGGTTTCTTTGAAGAATCACAGTGAGTTGTTCTATTGAAGGAGAGTCTTCACTAGTGGGTATGCATTCCTCATATGGATATTCACTGTATGGTTGTGCATGAGGTTCACTAGAGAAGGGAAATTCAGACATGTTGCTATGTGGATGGTCATGCATTGCATTCATTTCAAGCCTAGCATTTTGCTCCATGAGTGTTTCCATTATTGATTGCCAACTAGGAGTTGGGGGAGTATAAAATTGTTCATCTACCCACTGTGGTGAATGATGCATGTGTGCATGTTGATTATGGTCCCAATAGTCACTTCTAGACAATTCGTACATTTGATTATCATGCTTTCCCTAGACTGCCTAAACTCATGTAAGATGTAGCAGTTCTCGCCAGGTGGTCTAAGCTACCACATAAGGTACAAGTATACATTTCATAGTGTCTAGGGGGATTAGATTCGGCCAGTTGCTCATGTAATTGCCTTTCTAAAGCAGATACTTGAGCTTCTAATTGATCTAGAAGTGATGACTTGGTATGAGGAAAGTGTTCATTCTCAACCTGTGGTGGATGATACATGTGCTCATAATGATTAGGGTATGTGAAGTCGGGGCCCTGAGAAGGCTCATAAAATTCCCTAAAATCACTATGGTATGTGGGGAGTTCATACTGTGAAGCATGCCCGTAAGCAAGCTCTCTAATGGATTTGTTTGTATCCCCAGTTGCAGACCAAAATCCTGACATGATTTAGCACTCAAATTGAACTCAAGGCCCAGTTGTAGTGGACTCAGTTTGGTTTAATGGGCTTCTTTGGTTCAAGTGGGTTTTGGTTTATTGGGTTTCATTTGGTTTATTGGGTTTAGTTTGGTTTATGTGGGTTTTGGTTTATTGGGATTTGATTTGGTTTATTGGGGATTAGTTTGTTTGCAGCCCAGAAGATACAACTTGGTTTATAGCCCGTGTCCAGCCAGCCCGCCTTAGCTTAGGCGGAAGCGAGCCAGCGGTTTGATTGTGAGCAGCCCAGAGCAGAGCCCACCCGGCGAGCATGGACAGTGCACAAAGCCGCACATCCCGATGCACAGCCAAGTATTTGGGCTTCAATTTCACAGCCCAGCTATGAAGACTAAGTTAGGTGGGGTGAAGGTTGGTTATGTGGGCTTGAGTTTGGTGCGAATGAGCCCAGTCGCCTGAGAATCCGCCTTTTGGGTTCCCGTGGTTTGGTTTGGGTGCGAGCTCGAGATGTGCATCCCTGGTCAGGCCAAGCACAAATTGTGTTGCACAGAGCAAGCTAGACACAGGATAAAACAAGCAAAAAAGTGGGTAGAGATCACTTAGCACATCACAGCTTTATGCGGTTGGCCTTTCAAGCACAAATTTGTACTCAAGACAACTTAAGCAAAATTATGTGCACAAAGATGGGTATTTCGAGGTGATTGGTTAAGTTCAAAGCCACGCTTATTGTGCTCGGACAACACTGAGTTATACAAGGCAGCCTAGGTTGGCAGCTCAAGCAAAGCTTGTACACAACACAAACCTAGGTTCAGCACAAGTAATGTGCTGGTTGGTACAAAGACAACAGATATGTTCACAGAGCAAAGCAAACTCACAGAAAAATAGCACAGCCCAGATTGGCAGCTTGTTCACAAATGCAATAAAGCGACAGACTTTTCAGAGATTATGCAAATGGGTGACAGGGTCTCACTCAAGGCACAGGGCATATGGCTCACAAGCTCAGTTGATATGGGTCTGACAACAAGTTGACTCAACAGCTCTGTGATATCAAGTTGGGATTGCAGCAACTTGGTTACCAGCTGCAACTCAGTCTCTACAGCTGCAGGGGCTGGACTGAGCACACATGGCAAATGTAGGCTAAGGCTTAACAACACACAACAGGGTATCACAGACTAGCAGAATATCAATGTGAGGTCAAGCTCATGGAAGTGGTGACAATTTCACACATGCATACGAGTTAAATAAGCAATATCATAGTATTCTCAGCTAGCATGCAAGGTAACTGGCTCAACAGGTAACCAGGGTAGTGCTTATAGATTTGCAGCTACAGCTAATTAACCAAGTTCAACCTCACAGCTACAGGGGGCTGGAGGGTTAGAGCACAGCTCACAGCTCAACTCACAGTTTCAGGGTATGCTCAGAGGTTTAACAACACTTGGTTCAACAAAGTGGTGGCTCACAGGGTCACACGAGTTGCAGCGAGATGAGCAGTTAGCGAGATGGAGTCTAAGAGTTCTGAGCATACAAGGTGGGAGCTAGTTTGTTATGCAAGGGCTAGAGATTGGCCTTGCAATCAGCCAAAGCAAAGCAAGGTATGCAAAGTGGGTTATGCTCGGGGCTTTGGCTCAACAGGGGCTCGATTGTTTTCCCCAAGGGTAGCTCAGCCAACTTGGCTGTCCAAATTGTCACTTAGCAAGTTGTGACTCTAGGTGTTGATTTCTCGGGTCATTGACACGTTTGGCTTAGCTCAAATTTAGCAAAGATGCACACAGATCATCACAGACATAAAGTAAAGCAAAGATTTGAGAATAATTAACCCGCTTTAGCCACAATGGCTATGTTGCTCCTTGTCTTCCCTTCCTTGAGTTGCACAGCTGCGTAGAAGTACTCGCTGGCTCAACAAGTCACTTCAGTTCTCAATATTGCACAAAAAGCAAGAGCACTTGTGCTACAATGAAAAGACTTCGAGCTATGCTTTATTGTAAAAAATGGGGCCACGGGAAAACAAAAATAACAAAGAAAGTGCGGGGGCAAGATGCAGATGATTAATAACAACAATTTAAGCTAAGCTAAGCTAAGCTAAGAAACAGGGAAACACAAAGTTAAGGCGATAGCAGAATTCCCTAAGACATGCAAGTATTAAACTAAGTTAAGCTAGAATTCCCTAAGTTACAGATGCAAGTTACAAAATTTAAACTAAGTTATACTAAAACAAGACTAAAAGCAAAATGTGAAATGAGTATGTACAGAGGGGGATGAAATGAACTCAAGTAAAGGCAGCGAGTTGATCATAGGGCACACGCCAAGTCCCGCAACGGCGCCAAAAACATGGTAGGATTTCAAAGATGTGATTTTTCCTACGACTATGTCTAAACCGCAAGTGCACGGCGTCTATCGGAGACGTGGCAAGTATGGGTCAAACCACAGAGACTTGTGGTGCTGATATGTTGATCAAGGCTTCCTAAACTGAGTTTCTAGTGAAGTGGTAACACAATTGTAGTTGTCATACGGCCCGAGGTTGAGTGTATGAGTCTAAACTAAGGCAAGGAAGTAAATTGTAACAAATTAGAAGCTACCAGGGTAGTGAATTCACCACCCGAACCTATGCTAAGGCGTTCCTAATCAAGTTATATTCTTGGTTCATTCATTCCGGGAAGAACACCATGATAATGTCTTGACTAATCTTACACACTCCCCTAGTATAGAGTGTCTTCTTACAGTACACTCTATCACAAAGTCATGTGCTCAAATAGCTAAATCATTCTAAGACAATGAAGCATAACAAGAACAATAAAAAGAAGATGAATTTCTTGGCATATTATCGGGGTTTCAACAACACCCGGCTAAGAACTTAGAACATAATTAAACTAAAAATAACACAAATTACACTATAATGGTGCTCTGGCTATCCCAGGCATGAACTCTAAACATCCACAGTTCCTCTATTTATACATGCAAGGAAAACCCAAATATCAAACCCTAATTCTCTTTAAAATAGAAATTAAATCGTACCCAATCTCACCCATACTCTCCGAATCATTCTCGCTTTCCGATTAATCGGCTCGAACTTTCCTTTCTTCGATTTTCCTCTCACCGTGTCGAAACCCTAACCCTAACCTAACCCTTTATATCTCTCACTTAGCTCCTAGGGAAGAAGCTAAGACACGAGCTAGAGAGTAGTTGGGAGGGGATGGCGGGCGCGCTGTTGCGTGGTTGTTGTGTGTCGGGAGGTGATGGAGTGGTGGCGAAGGCGGTTTGTTGTGTGTCGAGAGGGAAGGAGGTGGCGAATGGGTTCTGCAGAGTATGGAGAAGAGAAGAGAAGAGGGGAGGAGAATGAGTTAGGTCGATGGGTGGTATAGGTGTAGGGCGTTTTTGCTGTGGAGTGGGTACATCAAGAAATGAAGTGAGGGGTGCAGCGAGCGTAGGATCTAGGGGGTAATATCTGGACGGCTCAGGGAGGCTTTGAGTAAACTGGTGTTGAGTGGGAGCATCAAACGTTGATGTGCAAGGCTGAGCGACCATCGGATGCAGGGTAGATCAAATCTAACGGCCTGGGTGAGACGGACTCGGATCCGGGTCACGGGTCGGAGATGGATAGCTTGGGCCCATGTCTTGTAAGTTGGGTTGCTTCTTGTTGGGTTGCAACGATGCGCGCGGGCTTTGGCTTTTAAAACTCCATAGACACTTGTCTCCAATTCTGCTCCTTCGGCTCCTCGGGTTCTCCGAGCTTTATTTATTACCTAAAAACACAAAATTAATTAATACAAATATTTATTCTTGAAAACAAAGAAAACACAGAATGGGGATAATATCTCGATTTCTAAGCACAAAAGATGAGTAAAATGCCAATAAAAGGTGTATAAAAATGCAATATTTGGCACTCATCACCGTGAGAGAAATTATGCATCAGCCGCTTAAATCCTGCCATGGAACTATCTCGATTAGGTTCAGGTATCTCAGAAGAAGATGGATCTGGAGGTGAATTCGTGTTATGGTTAGGGTCAAGTAAACTGATAAGAAGGTTCATCTTGGTACCCAACGACTGAATATCAGATTTAATCTCAGTGATTGGATCTGTGTGTTGAGCGACAGTGGATGAAATTTCTTGAAGCTTTTCTTTGGTGGCCATGGTTATAGGTTCCAGGATGGAGTCTATTACCAATTGTAGTGTATCTAGTACAACTACAAGATGAATTTGGGATAAAATTGGTAGCAAGCTACCTTCTCTCTGATAAACAGAGTCTAAACTTCAATTGAAGTAAATCTGGGTTTTTCATTACCTGAGGAGAAAAGAATGATTGGTCTTTAATAGACCGATCCTCACTAACTGTATCAATGGCTAGTAAAGCATCACATCTAAATACAGGACTCGAGGACTGATTCTAGGATGAGTACACCCATACAATGGATAATTACACCCACCAGTAACTACTTAGAATTACAGTAAAACTTCGATAAATTAATAGCCTTGGGACCGAAGAAAATTATTATTTTAGCGAAGTTATTAATTTATCGAGTTAAAATTTAGCCTGCGCAAGCCTTGTTGGGACCAGAAAATTTTATTATCTTTGCGAAGTAATTAATTTATCAAGATTAATTTATTGAAGTTCTACTGTAGAGTGATGCATAATGAACTGTGGCATATGGCAAATTGGTAGGCAAGTTACAAATCAACGTATAGTTTAGCAGGTACTTATGGAATCCGAAAACTGAAGGGACAACATATGTTTATGAATCTTTTTCTCGTCCATATCTATTAAAGCATGAGACAGAAATTGATAGAAGAATACTAGAAATGAGACATTGGCTTAACAATTCCATTCTGAAGGCTACCGGCTACGATCAAACGAGAGCTTCTGAGACTATGTGGTCTGTTGTTGCTACACCTAGAAAGAGAAAGTCTAAACCTACTCGAGAGCGGAATGGTGCAGTCACCAAACAAACTTCTACACTTGCACTAAATAATTATTTAACTCCTATTCCAGAGGAGAAGCTTTTAAAATGAAACCTCATTTGGGGCATACATAGAAATTTTGGGGCATACATATGGATGACCCTAACTAGTGTGGGGTGATAAGGGTTGTCTAGTGAGTGGTTAAGTGACTCAAATACCCTTGATTAATTAATTAATTTTTAATATTAACTTTTTTTAGTTTTTTTTTATAATTTGTAATTATTTTTTTTAGGTTATTTTTTTCATAATTTTTTTTTATATAATTTTTTTTTGAATATATATATATATTTTTTTTTCTTTCTTTTCTTATTTGCATGGAATTTTTTTTTATGATAATTACAGAGAAAAGTTCGGCTAACAATAAAACCAAAATTATCAGCCGAACTTCTCTTTTTTTTCATCCTGAAAGTGTCGATGAACAGTTCGGCTGATAATTAAACACGAAGATGTTAGCCGAACTTCACTTTATGAAGAATAATATTAAGTTCAGATGTCTTATTTTTTTTAGCGAATCTGCAAACCTAGGTATGTTTTCACAAAACACAAGTTCGCCTGACATATAATCAGCCGAACCTACGTATGTTTAGGTTCGGCATATCACTAGTCCGTCGAACTTACATATCCTCCACAGAAACCTTCTATCCCACTACATGAGACGCCCTTAGTAGCAGAGGCAGGGACCATTCTTAGCTGTATAAAATCCTTCCCCAAGGGTACGTCGTGTGGCAGGGACGGTTTCCGGGCACAACACCTTTTGGATGCTTTTTGTGGGGAGGGATCGTCGGTTTCTGCAGATTTATTCGCGGCAATAACAATGGTTGTTAATCTGTGGCTCTGTGGGAGATGCCCACTCAAGCTTGCGGAGTTCATTGCATCAGATCCTCTAACGCCTCTTCTTAAGCCGGACAAGAGCATTCGTCCCATCGCTGTTGGGACGATTTGGCGCCGACTTGTGTCCAAAGTGGCTATGAAAGGGTAGGCAAGGACATGGCTGAATACCTCGGGACTATCGGTTCGGGGTAGGTGTTTACGGGGTCGCGGAGGCTATCCTTCATCTTTGTGAACAGGTTTGTCAATAAACACCACATGAATGATAAGCTTACTATGTTAACAGTGGACTTCACAAATGCTTTCAACCTTGTTGACCGTACGGCTATGCTTCTTGAGGTACGCAAGTCTTGCCCTTCCATATCACCATGGGTTGAATATTTATATGGGCAGCCCGCAAGATTGTATGTTGGGATTACTACATCTTTTCTTCTTCATGGGTACAACAGGCGACCCATTGGGGCCATTATTATTTTCTCTAGTGCTCCACAAGCTTGTAAGAAAAATAAACGAGGAATGTACATTATCCTTACAGCTTGGTACCTTGACGATGGCACTATTATGGTGACACTAAGAAGTAGCGAAAGCTCTCACGATTGTTCAGACAGAAGGGCCAACTTTAGGGCTTATTTTGAACATTAAGAAAACGGAAATTTTCTGGCCTTCTTGTGATGGACGAAAGTCAAGAGATGGGATGTTTCCATTGAAATTTCAAGACCAAATAATGGTGTTAAATTATTGGGAGGAGCAAATCACTTGGATGATGGGTTTGTGAAGGGCCTTGCCATTAAGAGAGCAGAGAAAGCAGTTGAACTCATGCAGGTTTTATCAAAGCTACGTGATCCTCAGAGTGAATTATTACTTCTACGTGCATGCATGGGTATTTCCAAGTTGTTATTTGGACTTCGTATTTGCCAGCCAGAATACATTGTGGAGGCAGTAGACATTTTTGATGAAGGCCTTAGAGAGGTGGTTGAGGGCATTGTTGTTTATGGGGTCCTTTCTTTGGAGAGCTACAATGGAGGTTATCTACACTGCCAATTAGATACGGAGGGTTGGGCATATATACTGCTAGAGAGACTTCTCAATATGCCTTCCTAGCTTCACGTGTCCAAACTTGGGGATTGCAGGATCATATATTAAGAAGTGGGGGGGGTAGAAGGTATGGATGACAATTTCAACAAGGCTCTGATGACGTTACAGGCAACTCTCCCTGATTTTGACTTTAGCAGTTTTACCAGTAAAGACACCGCCCCCACTAAAACCCAAAGTAATTTGGCGTCTGCTCTTTTGGTAAAGTAGTTAAAGACATGGATAGAGTTTACGAGTTGTCGGGTAGACAGAGAAAGGGCGCTTTAGGTTGCCTGCAAGCAAGGCATGCCGGGACTTCCTCCTCGCTATTCCAATTGAAGGCCTTGGACAAGATGTCACCTGTGGAGTACCGCACCATCCTTAAATACAGTTGATGATCCCATTATACCCATCAGACACACGTTGTCCTGCTTGTATCACCGGGTGTTTGGACGCTTATGGGAACATGCGATTCATTGCAAGGTAGACCCTGGTTTTAAATATAGACATGATCATGTGAGGGACACTTTATATGATATAACGTGGAGAGTGTGGTATTTCATGAAGAAAGAAGCGGTGTCAATTTTTTGACCGATCCACTTGAGGGGAGATCGACGCTCGAGCCCGGCGGATGTTTTAATTTTTGGGTGGGCTAATGGAAAACATGCATGTGTTGACCTTACTTGGGGTTTCTCCGTTAGTAGGTATCGGGCATGGCACTTTCACAGTCGGGCAAGCGGCGTTAAGGGCTGCCTCAGGTAAGATAGCGAAACATGAGAAAGCGTGTCATGTCAATGGGCATGCCTTTATTCCTTTCGCTTTTGATACATTTGGTTTTTTGGCTCCAGGCGGTTGGTCTCCTCAAAGAGTCCAGAGAGTCATGCATGAATGTCATGACTCCCGGCTCGAGAGAGTTTGTTTTTCATAGGTTAGGATTTGCAATTCAAAAGGACTTGCGCGCACCTTGACTTGCGCGCTTGCCTGTTTCATCGATGTAATTAGAAAACTCCTATAATTTTTATTATTATTTTTTTAAAAATTAAATTAAAAAAAAAATTAAGAAATATTTTTTTTTATTTTAATTTAAAAATATAAATAATAAAGGTAATTTTGCCATTATGGCTAGATAAGGGGCACAGTAAAAACACTATTTCCACTTATGTTTTTGTCTTATTCAAGAGGCCCCAAAATCTTTGGGTATGCCCCAAATGATGGTTCTTTAAAATGACTAAATATGTGATACATTAGTTCAAATTGGCCTGGGAACTCACATTTAAGGGGGTGCAATTGCACATCCACATTCAATGTGGCTCCGCCATTCCGCATTATCTTATACTGTGTGTATCTACTTGGCAGTAACCAAGGACCTCTCATAACACAAGCAAAATACTAATTCATGCACCACTGGTGTTTTGGCCCTATCAAGTTTCACCATAAACCTAATTTGGATAAAGAAGGAAGCCTTCACAAACAGGCTTCGAGGTGAAGTTTCCACTTAGTTATGGCCTTAGTCAGCACAATCCAAACTGCATATAATAGGTAAGGCAACCAAATGAACCAATCCATTCCTATTATTTCTATTAATTCTTCCCACTTTCTCATTGGCATCCTTCTTCACTCCTGTAAGAGCATCATAGGAAGACCGTCCTTAAATGGTATCTTGACCTCCACTTGGTGTCTTCTGGACATTATTTGTCGTTGTTCATATGCTTTCTGCTCTTCCTCGGATATCACCAGATTTTTCTCCTTCTTGATTTCCCTATCATTTTTATTCTGCAGAATGAACACCATTTTTAACAGAATCAGCTACAATCCAGCAGAGGCCACACCACTAGCCATCACCAGAAGCAAAGCAATAGAGATAGGAACCTCATTCCACGAATACAGTAAGATGACACATGAAAATCATCAACGCCTGACATCTGGTGAGGATATTTTCCTCACTCGGATAATTCTCAAATAATACCTCATTCCACGACTACCTACTGACTAGCAGTATGTTTAAAATCAATAACAGGCAGCAGGTACAACATACAAGAAATTGCAGAAAGTTCAACAGTGCAAAATCTGACCTAGAAGGACCATAAGAACAATAACTCTGCATTATACTTTCATATATGGGATATAGGTATTATGAATTACCTATCAGGTAAACGCAGCAAATATTGTATATTATCAATACTGAAAGGAGCTGAGGATTTGACCATTTTAACAGGTGCTGAGGATTTGGACATGCGATTATGGAAAGGAGCTAAAAGTGCCTAGGAGCTCATACCATATACTTAATATTGTAGAGGACTGTTAGAGGACTTGAACATGAATAGGAGAGAGGCTCCCCATCAATAATTTCCACACCACGACGTTGTTCAAGTTCAACCCGCCTCTGAGAAGGGTCATCCTGAGATTTTCGACAAATGAGAGGTCAGGCATAATTTGTAAACATTAACCTTCTAACTTCAGATTAAAAAATAACCTTTTTGAGTGAATCCTTGTCAACAGGAACAATAGAATCACATGGTTCCACCGCAGGTGATGACAGGTTGAAGAAGCGAGGAGCCTCAACTTGATGCAACACACGCAGGAAAACAATATCACCCATACCAATTCTGTACATGAATGCGCATTTAGCAATCCCCTTTCTTTTTGACGCCTGCCCAATGCCAATAACATTAGCAACACAAAGGGAAAAGTTCAGACTAACACTGGAGCTCCTGATAAGACAAAAACAGATCAACCAAAGAGAATATACAATTTGAACATTCCACGGAGAAACAGTTTAAGCCAACTCTAGCATACCAAACAGCTGCGGCAAACATAGAAACGATACAGCATATATTTGACTTTAAGTAGGAACGACTACATAAAGTCCATTCTTTCATGAATTATAGTAATCCAGATAGACATTAGAGAACTATATTTAACACTGGAGAACACATACAGAAGAGAGGAATTTATTTCTAAGCTTAGCACAAACCTTCTTAACCTTCCCCCGAATTCCACTCGAAGTCTGAATAGGTTGACCTTTATACTTAGAAACTTCAGTATCTGGTGTAAAATCAATAAGAGCAGTCCTGCTTTTTAAGATTTTAATAGGAGTTCCTTTCTGCTTGATTTCCTTCATTATCTTCATGGCAGGCTTAGAGCCAAGAATGACAGCCTTTGCTGCTACCCGAAACGCCTCCTGATTCAAAATGCCACAAACAATAAGAATAGAAGATACGAGCAAATCCACAATATTTTCAAGGAACTCTATTCATTTAACCTAAACTAGGCAAAGCCTCTGCATTATTTTATTTTTCTCTGATCTTTATCTAAATGATTTCTGGGAATCAAGTAAAAGTTACACGAATATAGACATATGGTTGGTTCCGCAAGTTATATTGATAAGCCCTTTTTCGCTGCAAAACAAATTATACAAGTAACAAGTTAAAGTGGAATACATCAGACCTTGTCACTCAGCAAAACAGCAACTCGGGTAAGGGGAGGTGCAAGAGGGCCCCAAAACATAGCAAGACAGTGATTATGTTCGGGAGTGAACTTCAGAAGCCGTATATCGCCAGTTTCCATGGCATAAATAGGTTTTGTCTGGTAACGTCTCCAACCAGCTGACACAATGATTGGATCTCTTGACTTCAACAGTTTACTATGCCACTCATGTCGCTTAAGCCTCGCCTAGAAGAACAACCAGAGTTCAGTTGAGTTAGCAGGAAACTGGCATAAATGCGTAACGATCAAATGATACTCAAATTTCAAATAAAAGCTCTTTCATTATCATATCTAAGTATCTAATGATACAGTTGATGGGTTTAAATTTTCAAAACCTTGAAATAAAAAAGCATACTTCGAATAAAAAAAATAAGGTAGAAAAGGCATAACCTGCATATAACCAACATTTTCCTCTTCAAGACTGATACCTCCAACAAGAATCGGATGACATGGATTAAAATTCTTAACCATCCCAGCAGGAATGTCACAAACCTCCAACCTTAGATATGTCCCTGTTCTAAAACTTTCAATCTCCATGTGGGTCGGATCAACAAGATCATTTTTTTGCTTTCAGCTCAATAGATAAAGGGAAGGGATCAGCTGCGCTTGTAACACTAGCTAAACGAAAATCACCAGCACCAGCAATATGTACCTGGCCCAATAAACCTTAAGTCAGTTTGAAGAATAAAAACTTGAGTGAAGTTTGTGGTAGAAGAAGTGGAAACAAAACAATAAGTATCCTCTTTTCTTTGCAACAGATTCTTTTTGCGCTCCCTGAATGTTACACAAAAGAGGCATCTAAGATTCGGGATTCTGTCATTTGTGCTTCAAATAAATGAAAAAGCTAGCAGTACCAGTGACGGAAATATTCACTTAATACCGTTACTTGTAACATACTGAACATCAAAAATTCACAGAAACAGAATAACAAATAAGTGAAAGTGACACTACCACATCCCACCATACACCTAAAATCAAGGAAGATAACCTAGCCTATAGAAGCACAGTAGAACACATGCAGTGAAGTTACCTGAGCTTGATTCTAACATCAAACACCAAAAATGGAAGTTATTCTTTGGCTTTTACACAAGTTTTTTGTGAAAGCTAACTAGGTACAAACTATGAAACATATCCATGCGACATCTATAGATATTATATTAAAAAAATCTGACAATCAAATCAAATGCATCAGGATATAATATTTCATGTTTGACAAGGGCACCAAACAAGAATACGTTCATAGAGGAAATCTCTAGCTCCGAAAATAAAGGACTATATGACTTTGCATGGATGAAAGATATCATGATTTGGGAAACTCGCATTAACCTAGTAAAAAGAAGTACCTTAGATCCACTGTTAAGTTTACAACCTCGAAGATAACCATACAGACTTATGTTTCTCTTGCAATTTGCATCCTTCTGCATTTCTTCTAGAGGGGTAACATCTTCAAAACGATCTACCAGCAGATAAGGACGTGCCACTCGCCATGACAAGGTAGGGAATTCAATCATCCCTATGTCTTGTACCAGTTTTTGTAGTTCCTGCATTTTGTACCTGTTATAATCATAGTGGATAAGAATCTGAGATAGTGAGTACGTCAGATTTAATGTAAGGGCAAACATTATCACAAAATGAGTAACTGTTATAAGAAAGGCATGAATTACAAGAAGCAACTTTACAATATTAATCAAACGAAACTTACAAGCCATGATCAAGACCAGTTAAATTGTGTATTCTTGCTCCTTGACATATTTCAGTCCAGAAATGATCCTGGAGACGCTCTTTGGTTTCCTTGAGTTTATTTTCATCACTGAACTCGTCAAGATGTGTAAAAACACCCATAACCTTTGGAAAGCCGTGCGTTTGTAAAATGTTAAGAAACTCAAATGTTTCCTGAAATCAACAAAAGCAATTGTCATCCAAATTGATCAATAGGAATGTAAAGAAGAAATAGCTAACCCACCGCTTCAAACTCATAGCTTGCATCAACCAGTAGCAATACTAGATCAGCATATTTTGAAGCATCAATCATGGCACTAATATCATCAGGGCATTCGACAAACTGTATCCTACTTGTCCCACCTACAAAACAATAAGCATAACCAATAAGTTATCCCCCTAATTATGGTACTCAGATGATTAATTTATGTAAACAGACAAACCTATTTTGATAGTGATGGGGCCTTGAAGATCATTCAACTCTACCGAATTAAAATACTTGACTACAGATTTAATCAGCAAAGACTTCCCAACCTACAACACACACGGATGATTAATTTTAATCTGAAAAAAAAAAAAAAAAAAAAAAAAATCAAGAAGAAATTCTACTACTGACATTGGGAGGTCCTTGAACGAGAACAATAATAGGCGGCGCTGGTCCATCATCAACCATTTCAGGGGGGGCAAATGGTGTTTGGTTTGGAAATATGTTACCATCCCCCAAATCGTCGTCTTCATACTCGTTTCTGAAGTCTCTATATATTTCGAAAGCTGGTTCACGAAAAATTTGGGATGACATTTTTCTTAAATCCCTAAAAGGAAATCACACAGATCAATAACTAGTTATTAAAACAAAACCCAACATAGATAAAGAAAAGAGAGAAGAAAAATCAATCACCTTGATCCGAGAGAAAATCCAATTCGTCTTTCCTGAGAGATCGAGGAATCGAGTTTGGGATGACAATCGAGGGTTAGGTTTTTCTATCTTCTCTCTGAAATCGAGTTTGGGAATGACAATTGCTGGGCTTGAACAACTTGTTACGCGTCATGTAAAGTTGATTCGATCCGGTTCGGGTCCTAAAATCAGACCCATTAGCAACTTAGGATTGACGGGTATGGGGTACCCAGTTATTCATTCTCTAATTCGTCATCTTAGCAAAATTTGACGTATTTGGCTAGCTTTGACTTCGATTTATTTAAAACTTTGATAGAAAAAAAAAATAACTAACGCATTTTTATAAAACTAATTCAGAATCAAGCCAACATAAAAATAAAAAATGGATTTAAGTTTTTTTCTTAAAGCCCAATGGGTATCGGGTCCGACCGATTTACCAATTAAAGAACCGGAAGCCGACTTTTATAACGCATCCGATTAATGCTCGGATAAACTCGGACCAATTGACAACCCTAGTTAAACGAATAAAGGGTGTCCCAAAGTAATAAATAACTACATTATCCTCTAGTTTAAATTCTTAATCGGACGACGACCGAAGGGATGAAAACTTGTGTTCTTGTCGGTCACATTTTTTGTGCAGAAAAATAAGAAAAAAAAACCGAATTTCTGGAGTTTGAGAAATTATTTGAGACGATTGATAAAATTGAGGAGAAAAATCCTTTATTTACAATCAAACAAACATGTTTTTAGTTCAAAGTTCTTTAGAAAACAATATATCGATCGAATGATTCGGACTCTCTATTTTATGAAAAATAGTTTTCTTCAACTGTTAAGAAGATGAAATCTCGGGTGGGAATTCGACCCATATCCTAAACCCAATTTTGTAAATATTAAAATGAGATATGGAATTACCGTTTCTAGGAAAGGGATTTGTAGATGTGACAAGACGGGATTAATTGGGTTATATTAATGTTTGTTGTAAGTTTTAAGACAAACAAATAGAAATCTTAGGCTTTCAGAGAGGAATGGAGTTGTTCTGAAGTTGTGGATTGGTTGATTATCGCCATATTTCACTAGTGGAAAATGGAAGTTAAACCACTGCCAGGACAAGAGGTAATATCGAAAACGACGACTGTATTAATCAGTTGGAATTTAGAAGTGGTTTTTTCCAAAACGACTGTTTCTCACACAGGTTGAATTCTTTAAGAAAACCACTGGTTTTATCAATGTAAAAATACTTACTGATAGACACAGTGGTTTATATCGATTATATTTTACAAAAAAAAAAAAAAAAAAAAAGATTTGATTCAGCTGAATCTAAAGCTAGAATCAACTCAGTACTAGATTATGAATTTTACAAATTTAAATTGATAATGAGTAATACTTAATATGTATTAAAATGTGTTCATTTACAACTTCTACTATCATACCTTTTAAGTTCTAAATCTGGATTTCAATAGTAAGTAAAAAATGCTCAACCTATATTCCTTTTACAAACTTAACAAATCAAAAAGCTTGAAAATCTTTCATGCGACTTATCAGCTTAGAACAAGACTTCACTACTTATACCTTCATTTACCAACATATTAGCTCAATTCAGGTTCATCACTCTAGCCTTAAGCTGCAAATAAAAACCAAGACATCAATTAACAACCACAAAAAGAAAAAGAGACGAGGCATCTACTTGACACCTTCACCACCTACACATGCAAATATGCACTAAAATTTAAATTTACAGAAAAAAAAATGAATTGCAGCTATTTTGCATACAAAACCAGGAATGAAACAGAGAAGATTGTATAAGAATTTCCTACCACGGTTCCAACAAGTTTCTGAAATATTATTGATGTAAAACATGGGAAGCATTAAGTGAGTTCATGGGACATGAACAAAATTATAGCTGTAACTATGGGAATCTAAATATAATTAGCTCACATGTACTCAATTTGATATAAAACATCAAATTCCCTAGACCTATATGTGTCTAAATGAGCATTAGAAGTCCAGTACAGGTTTTGGTTTGAGAGAACAAATGTTAGAATTCTTTAAATGAGGAAAAAAAAATACAAGTATACAACAACCCATTAGTAAGCTCAGAATATTTACCTGCGACATAGTTAGTGAGACCAACTTCAATACCATATCTGGGAAACTCGTGGGAATAAGCTGCATAAGTTACCAAATCACCAGTCATGGTAGCAGATATGATCGGGGCAATAATGTCTATGTTGGTGAAACGAACAAAAAAATGGCACTTAGGGGTGTTGTACTTGTTCTTGTCCTGGTTAATTCGTCGGATTCTGGCTCTGCAACTGGTTTTTCCCTCTGCATTAATTACAATGAAACAATACAATTAGATCACATCCACTCGAAGATATACGAAATTAAACCAAAAATCAAATGAGAATATACCTCTTATTCACTTGAATTTGAATTGAAAACTCTTGGAGTAAGCCCTGGGTTTCTATGCTTTAATTCAAGCCTAGATACCAAGAGAAAATGATAAACACCCATAGAAGATTTCAGTTGCAATTCCATACACAAAACCAGACGGTAATTGGAAATAAAGATCAGCAAAAATTAAAATCGAATAACCAAATACACATATTACTGCTTCTACGATCATGAAATATAAAAATATCCCCAGATCTACAAATATTCATCTCTTAAGCATACATTTACAAATATATTCACAATTCATATTTCGAAACATATACCGTACCATTGAAACTACTACAGAGAACACAATCATACAAACAAAATACCACATAACCAATCCACTACCCCTTTCATGCTTAGCCCATATAATACCATGTTAGAGTTTGTTTGGAAATTTTGTAACAAATTTATCTTACTAGAAGTATGAACTTAAGAACCATGTTCACTCACCTTCTTATAGTGAGTGTCCCAATCAATGGCTTCCCTTTGTTCAGGAGTCTGTGCTTTCAAATTACGTAGGGCAATGGATAGCCTTTGGCTGCCAATCTGCGGAAGCAAAATAATCTCAATATTCATAACTCATATTGAGAAAATAACAAAATACTCTGCCACGACTACATGACTAAAAAAATTCACTCAGGGTGATATTACCTATTAGCCACATTAAACTAGATTACTTTGTCGTTTTGCATAATATCACCACATCTCTCTGAAGAGAATAATTTCTTACAAGCTAAAGGACTAGCCGCAAACATTACAAGATATTCTGATCTGGTACACTAAACTTTCAGGTAGTACCATCGCAGCAAATTTGCACCCTATCATGGACCCTGATGAAAACATACAACACGAAACAAGTTGAAGAAGAATCCCAATACGAAACGCCCAAATCAATCTAGCAAACTGAAATAGGATGGAAGAAGCTTTGCTTACCCATGGAATGAGCTTGTGGTCAATCTAAATGATCCATTAATGCCAATGCATCCTTTTCCATATTGATGTCCTGCATAAAAATCCCATTACACAAATTTTCAAAAGTGTAACCAAAAAAATGCATCAAAATCAAACTTTATAACTATTTAGATTTGACTCGAGACTCACAGAGGTCGGAAATCTTCATTACGAGCTTATTTTCTTCAACTTCTACCCATCAGAAAACAAACAAAAAAGTAGTGAATATGTCAACCACAAAACAATTTGCTCTCACAACGATTCTTAGAATTTCGATTTTTTACAAAAATACCCTGTAATAAAACAATTGTTTAAGAGACAAGTTTTTTTTTTCAATAAAACCACTGGCGCTCACAGAACTTATAGTTACGTCAGCCCAATAACAGTAGTATTTGTGAAACCTAGGCAGTGGTTAAAAACTCATTTTCCACTAGTATTTGATGTTTAGTTTTGTTGTTGTTGATTTGAGAGAACATGGGACTGAAATGGGTTGTCCACCAGTGATATGAATAATTACAATGAATGGGTTTGAATAGAATTTGATAACTGTTATTCAGGGAAGGAGAAACGGTTTGTTAGAAATCATCAGCAGTCTGATCTCTGCTAACACTGGGTCTTGCACACAAGGTGTTTGCAAAAATGCCTGGTTGTAAGATTGAATGATTGGGTGCTGGACAGTATTTGTCGTGTGGTCTATGGAGTGAATGAGTCTATTTTCCAATGTCACTACAAAATATCCGAGCAAAAGCCACTAAAATCCTGCAAATGCTTCAAGGAATCTATGATTGGGTTATATTAGAGTTAAGATATTAACTCGCCATGTTCGTTAAATGGATGAAAGACAAGAAACGTAATAGATTTTCAAATCCATTTACACAATTTTAAGATAGAAACCGAAAAGAAAAGAACCACTACCGTTGCGTTCCTTAACCCAAAACGGAGGATAGGTTATGTTCAATTTTGATTTCACAAAGTAGAAACTTCTTCCACTGGAATTGGTTAGGTATGAACAGGGTGTTTAAAATTGCAAGAGAAGAGAGAGTTAAGAAAAAAAAGAGTTTTGTTAAAATTGTGTTTAAAAAGAGCAAAACATCCTCAGCTGCTCTCATGTTAGAAACGTGTCAGCCATACTCAAATGCATATAGATTTTTCACTAACTCCTACTAACCATGCACCCAAGTACTAATAAGTGATAGCTTATTTAGCCAAAAAAAAAACCACACACACCCATATTTAGTTTAGGGCACTCACCAATGCTATACACACCCCTATATTATATGATTGCACGCGTACAATACGTTTCTAGCTTTTCTTTGTCTCTGTTTCTTGAGACTTGGTTGTACATTTGTTTTTTTCCTTCTTAATAAATTTTCGTCCTTATGGAGCAAAAAGAAAAAAAGAATACGTTTCTAGCTTTCCATTCAAATGAGTTGAGTTTAGTTTCAAATCTGAATTGAGATTTTTATTGGTGTCACAATTGCTCATCTAATAAAGATTTACCATAATGGTGCGCCTGCACATATGACTATCATAGACTATAAATCTTCCATGAACGACTAAATTAATTTAGAACACAATAAAGCAATTTAGATAGCATTAGTTTCAGTAGTTACTCTGTTGATCACGTCCAAGTTAAAATAAATTTGTAATTTTTATATTCCGTACTTTGTATCAAAAAAGTTGATGATCAGAAACACCTTCGCGTGCTTCATAGACATATCGTACAGCCAACTGAAAAAACTTTTGATCCCCCTCTAGGCAAGCACCAAATGTCAACAGTAAGAAAATAATAAAGTGTGTGTTATCTTCTATCTATATTATAAGGGACAATGGTGTTTTCCTACATCGACGATTATCTTGATGTCTAAAATAAATTTTCTTCTTAGTATTAATGATGCCATGGATTTAATATTCAATTTCAATGCTACAACCATTACAGATTGCCATTGATTATGAGAACAGTTACAAATTCAAATTCATTATATTTTGATTCCCACAGTTTTTGGTATAGAAAACTCATGATAGTTGTGACAGGCTCCCAATCATTACCATACCACTGTTATCTTTGGTGACTACACCTACTACTCTGCCATATGTCTCTTGCTCGAACACCGGGTATTTTTTTCAAGCCCTTCTTTAGGCTTATCCCCTTTGTTTGATTCATTTTGTTTTGATTTAACTATGGCAAAAATATGTCTTGATAATCCTGTTATGTAAGTAGTGCCAATTACATGTTCTCGCATAATGACGACTTTGCCACCCCTTCCTCCAACTACTTTATCTAACATTTTTTCCACACCTAAGAACAAGTTACATGGGTTATTCTTAAAAACTTATATGGAAATTTGATCCGCTACAAAGACGAGGGTGTAACTTATTCACTTGGAAAATGGAATCTTGCGGTGAAAAGAAAATATTCAGCCCCGCTAGAAATGACTCACGATCATTTTTTAGTGGAATACCGAGGTTAAAGCATTGGGTTCCACCACAGAGAAAATACCACGGCACAAGTTCTCATTTACTGCTTTTGAAGAACTAGATTCATGTGTGCTACAAACACATATCCTACCCGTAAGCACTCTGAAACATCACCTTCTGCGTAGTATTAGTGTTGTTCCTATTTTATTTTATTTTTTTATTATTGTTCACTTGTTATTATTGTTCACTTCTAACAAGCCTAATAAAAAAAATACAACCTTCTTTTTTAAAAAAACAAGCCTAATAACTCTACAAGAAATTAAGAGAACAAATGGGGAACTATCCATTATGCGATAGCGAGACCTAAATCTTCGGAAATTGAGGTACAAGTGTGCTAAAATGTTCATCAAAATATTTCTAACATACAAGATGTTCAATTCAGAACTTTAGAAGGTCGCTGATCTTGAGCTTTTATTTTTTCTATACAGTAGTGTAAATGTGAAGATTACTCTATGGGGTGACGACAGCTGCACTTTTGTTGCGTGACAACATGAAGACAATTTCTGAATTATTGGTGGCCAAATGGTATGCCGGGTGTAGCGTAAATTTCTAGCTGGATTTTTTTGATCGGTCACATAGTGTATATGTTTTTAACTTCGGGTTATCTATAGTTTGGATATATAAATGACGGTCAAGATGGAGCAACTAATATGTGTTTTAAGATATACTGATTTAGGCACATAAAGGACGGTCATGATCGAAATAATGATGTATAAAATAATTTTTCTTCTTATTATTAATGATGCCATGGATTTAATATTCAATTTCAATGCTACAACCGTTACAGATTGCCATTGATTATGAGAACGGTTACAAATTCAAATTCATTATATTTTGATTCCCACGGATTGGTATAGAAAACTCACGATAGTTGTGACAGGCTCCCAATCATTACCATACCACTGTTATCTTTGGTGACTACACCTACTACTCTGCCCTATGTCTTTTGCTCGAACACCGGGTATTTTTTTCAAGCCCTTCTTTAGGCTTATCCCCTTTGTTTGATTCATTTTGTTTTGATTTAACTATGGCAAAAATATGTCTTGATAATCCTGTTATGTAAGTAGTGCCAATTACATGTTCTGCATAATGACGACTTTTCCAGTCCCTTCCTCCAACTACTTTATCTAACATTTTTTCTGTCACCGGAAGATCAGTTACATGGGGTTAATCTTGCGGCTGAAAAGAAAATATTCAGCCCCGCTAGAAATGACTCACGATCCTTTTTTTAGTGGAATACCGAGGTTAAAGCACTGGGTTCCACCACAGAGAAAATACCACGGCATACTGCTTTTGAAGAACTAAATTCATGTGTGCTACAAACACATATCCTACCCGTAAGCACTCTGAAACATCACCTTCTACGTAGCATTAGTGTTGTTCCTATTTTTTTTTTTTTAATTATTGTTCACTTCTTATTATTGTTCACTTCTAATAAGCCTAATAAAAAAATACAACCTTCTTTTTCAAAAAAAAAAAAACAAGCCTAATAACTCTATAAGAAATTAAGAGAACAAATGGACAACTATCTATTATGCGATAGCGAGACCTAAATCTTCAGAACTTGAGGTACAAGTGTGCTAAAATGTTCATCAAAATATTTCTAACATACAAGATGTTCAATTCAGAACTTTAGAAGGTCGCTGATCTTGAGCTTTTATTTTTTCTATACAACAAAGTAAATGTGAAGATTACTCTATGGGGTGACGACAGCTGCACTTTTGCTGCGTGACAACATGAAGACAATTTCTGAATTATTGGTGGCCAAATGGTATGCCGGGTGTAGCGTAAATTTCTAGCTGGATTTTTTTTCTGATCGGTCACATAGTGTATATGTTTTAACTTCGGGTTACTGCAGGAACAAAATAAATTTTTGAGATGTGTAACGCTAATCGGATTTTGACCGATGGTGGTTGGTACTACCAGGGATGTAGCAACTGCACAACCATTGTTAACTTATTCGATGATATTGTTAAGTTGTGGTTTTTTTCAATCGACTTAGTTGTGTTTTCTTTGCTGCAAACAACCATTAAGAAAAATGGTTTGTACTATTATAGAATTGTATGCATTCTTAAAAATGTGTCATCCTAAATGCTATGTTATCAAAATTTACACAGTACAATTATAATCATCCTTTTAGATCTAATTTTTTTTCAGCAACAAGTATATATGTTTTTAATTTTACAAAGCGCCTCTGTTTAATGCATGTTTCATGAAGATGCACCGAAATTGAGGTTTCCTCTAAAGTGACATACAAGTTAGATGACTCAAAGTTGTGTAACTTTTTCCAATTTTTCTTTAACTTTTCCAGTGAGTTGGGAAGTTTTAGGCCATGAAATTGGTTCAATGGAAGATACTGAATCGTTTCAAGTGGTGACTATGGTAATTATGAAATTGTACCGGTATTAAGCACATTGAATTTGTGGCGATAAGATATATGCACCGTTCCATCTATAAAAGCATGAATATGTTGGGATACATATCAAATCTATGGGTTCTAGTCTCCTTAAGAGACAATTCAAAGAAAGGATTTATAACTCTTCCACATTTTGACGCCAACCAAAGCATATTACCGTATATATGCACATGGTCACCCACAATTGCACTGCAGCATATTATTCGAACATGGTAGAATTTTTAGGGCCCTAAACCCAACAACAAGAAGAAAAACACGTTATCTCTTGATCAATCAAAAAGAAGAAGAAAAAGAGAATCGAGAGACATACATGCTCCAAGTGAGCAAGAATATTCATGAGTAGATCGGATCTACCAAAACAAGTACGTAATCACTTCACCATGTATATCCATCCGTATCTAGAGTAGTAATAGTACTTTATTTATTAGTGTTGCAATATGTACTGTTCTCAATAGACCTCAATTGTGCCAATAACATTAAAATCCATCTGTTCTATGAAGAAACATTTGATGGTGACAGGCTCACTAATTTAGAAAAGTAGTAATATATTACACACCTTCTAAAGGCCTTAATACAGAGCATTGTATCAGTTTCATTGGCAAAGCCGTTGCATGTAGCTACGCCCTTACAATACATCATGCGAATGTAAAAGATAATAAAACCAGGAAGCATGAACGACCCAGATTCCGGCTAATTGTGAGGTAGCAATGTCTTTATCTACATTTTAATCTAATAGGACATACGTCTAAGGAATTGAGAAGTTAATATTGTATTTGGCAATAGCGAGAACAAACTCGCCCTTGATCCATCATCAATCTTTTGACCATTTTAGTTCTGATTTGAATGGCTAAGAAACAAGGGCTTTGGCCTTTGAACCTAAATGTTCTAATTTGCTATGTCTTATTCTACAACTGTAATAAATTTTATAACGTAAAACATATTATACCTAATTATCAAGAAGTAATTACGACCCTCATATTTGGTTTCCAATAGCGCGCGACAAACTAAATAACACAAAACCAAGTTTATCACATTGGGTTTCTTCTGATATTTGGTTTCCTAAAATTGGAAGCCAAACCAAATAAAATTTCCATTTATTTATCACACCCACGGTTTGGCTATACAAAGCTCACAATAGTTTCCCTTATGATCACATTGCTTTCTCAAATTTCCGATTCACATACGAAATGTTTTTATTTTTTTATTTTTTTGCCACTTATCTTTGGTGACCACACCCTACTGCTTAGATCTACATCTCTTACCCTAATACCAGGTGGCAAAAATCGATTGAACTCAATTAAACTCTCTTAAAAAAATATTTTATCCGATCTTAAGGCGGAACAACGTGCCAAATTGATAATTCGATAAATAAGAATATACATTTTTTTATTATCAGTTGTAGCCCCTCCAAAACGTTGCTAAAAAGCACCTACAAGAGATTTAATCAGCTGACAAACATGGCGGAAGGGGGAGTCTGGATGACTCCAGTCATGATATCCCGAGCATGGAACAAAGTGGACTTTTTGGCACTGGGACTACTGGAAAACGACAAAGAATGTGAGGAATGCCTAGAAGAGGCTAAGGTGATAAAGACTTGGTAGAAGCTACTGCTACTTTTTATTATCATACTCACTCAATTAATGTAGCCCAACAAAACTGTAAATTCCTTGGGAAAATTTTGGACCTGGAATATTGAGACAAATTTTCTGATTAGGATTATATCTTTCAACTTCATTGACAACTCTTTTATTCCTTGCATGCCAAATACATTTTGTTTTTAAATAATTTCTCTCATGATTTTTTTTTTTTTTTAAATGGAAAAATATCAAACCTATAAATCGCCTTCTCTTTTTACCGACATAGAACCCGATCGGTTGTCGGCCGGTTCCTATGGGGTTGGCTAAACCCTCCATTTTCCATGCCACTGTCCTGCAAATCGGGCCGCGCCACTATGGGGAATAAGTTAAGCGATCGAGTCTCCAACACTTATGAAGACCACTACAGGTCTTCATAAGTCCGGTCGGTCTTGTAGTCGCCTGTTATGAAATGGTGAAGTAACGGCTATTTCCCCCCACATCTCACTATAAATTCACCCCATTCAATTTAATTTAATCACACCTCATTTTCTCATTAATTTTATCATCTTACTCTTTTGTATCTTTAATCATCTGTTTAATTCAACTCAATGGATTCTTCTGACGAAGTAGTGCGTATTCATATGGATCGATTTGATGAACAACCATGAATATTCGTTCAGCGCTGAAACAAATTGATGATGAGTCAGATGAAGATAAAGATCTTACCAACAACTTGTTGCAGCTATATTCATCGGGGAAAATACCTAGAGATCAAGAGCCAAAAGAAGTGTTCACAAGAAGATATACGTACCGGGGTCAGGATGAATGGCACGAGAAGCTGCTGCACGATTATTTTCTTCCCGACTGTGTGTTCTCTGATGAAAATTTTCAAAGTCGATTCCGCATGCCCTATTTAGTGCTAAATATTATTGGTGAGATTTGTCAGGTAAAACCTCAATTTAATTATCAATATGATGCACTGAATATTAGGGGTCATAGCCTAGAACAAAAGGTTACTTCGGCCTTAAGGATTCTAGGATATGGCAGACCTCCAGATTCTAATGATGAGTACCTTCGCATTAGCAAAACAACCGCATACAAGTATCTTTCGTTGTTTTGCGAAAAAATGATTAATCATTCTGGTCCAACCTATTTAAGAAAACCAACTGACGCAGATGTTAGAGAAATATTAAAGAAAAATCAGGAAAGGGGATTTCCCGAATGCTGGGTAGTCTTGACTGCATGCGTTGGGTATGGACCTGGATGCCCCACTGACAGGCGACCCGGATAAGGGTCACTACGCAAAAGCAACGGTTATCCTTGAGGCTGCTTCCATGATTGTTGGATATGGAACGCTTTTTTTGGTATCCCTAATCTCAAAAACGATATAAATATTTTACACAAATCGCCTTTATTTGAAGATTTAAAGTATGGAATTTCTCCTCGGGTAAATTTCAATATCAACGGGAATCAATACACTCATGGTTATTATCTTGCAGATGGAGTTTATAAAAAATGGTCAACTTAAGTTCAATGTTACCGTCAGCCACCTTCCGGTGAAATGGGTTGTTCATACTCATATTTCAATAGTAGACAAATGGATCTGAGAAAGGATGTGGAACGTGCTTTTGGAATTCTGAAGCGGAAGTTCGCAATCATTTGTGGGCCTTATCATGGTCTAAGTGCTCGTGAAGTGCATAAGACTATGCTGACTTGCATCATTATGCATAACATGGTAATCCAGGAAACTTGTAACAGACAGGTGAATTTTTGCTTCCGCCGGGTTGGATTTCACCACAAACAAGGCTTAACCCCTATCTCACACTCGGAAATATATAAAAGATAAAATAAATAATAATAAATAAAAACAGAAACATATACAATGGGGAAATACAGATTTGTGTGTATTAAAGTTTTTAGAAGGGTAATTTAATTATTTTTCCAAAAAATTCCAAACAAGAAGCAAAGCACTCAAGATGCATACTTACACAAGACTCAAACCTGGTAGCACATTATAGTTCAAATAATGGAGTTCCAAGTAGATAGTAGTTCCGATTTAAAAGAACGCGAAATTGGGGGATATAAAAAGGAAGTTGGGATATAAGAAAAGGACACCGGATCCGGATATCAATTAAGGGGTCACCCCTTATCTAAGTAATTTTTAAATCCTAATCTACCCCCTCACTAATCAGGTTTAGTGGTTAAAAATAATTAGTAAAAATCTTAAGTATTTGTTAAATGATTAGTGTGTATTTGTATTTGGGTGAATGAGATGAGAGTGGAAAGATGGAAATTTTTTTTGAGAGGGAACTTTTTTTGGTGAAAGTGGAGGATGATTGTGAAAAGAGAATTGTCGCTAAGAGGTTGAAAATTTGATTTTTTTTTCTTGAATCCACCATTGTTGCATCTCAAAAGCTTGCAGTGCCCAGGCATGGTATTCAACCAAAAAAACCATGCCTAAGATTTGTTGGAAATTTTCATAAATTGTTTGCCACTATCCCTGGAGGGTTCTGGGGCGAGTCAGACCGTGCTTCCCCAGATAGTATGTTGCTTAACTTTCTATGCCTAAATCTTCAAAACCTATTTTTGTACTAATCGGTCCACTTCCTAAGACAGTTATCTAATTTTTCGACCATGCCTAAGACTGCTTAGGCATAGACGTTGTTAAATTTCTATCTTAGGCACATCTTTGAAAAGTATCCAAGAAACTTCATTTTTTTTCACTTGACTACCGGCATTGATAGATTTCTATCGAGCATGCCGGCACCATTTTCCGACATGGTTCTTATCGAATTCCAGATGGTCTTCATCACTTCAGGCGATGTAAAAAAATATTCCGTTTGAGTTTTTTCTCGGTTTTAATCAGTCCACTTCCTATGAAGTAGTTAATTCTCGAGAGCATGCTTGCACCGGGTTTCCGCATAGTATGTTGCTTTAATTTTTATGCCGGCACATGATGTAAAGTATCCAGAAAGTTGATTTTTTTTTTCACTTGACTACCGGCATTGATAGACTTCTATTGATGTTGGATATATACCTTCGTTACTGATTCTCCAATAATACAACTCGTGTCTTATCCACCGATTCGTTACAACTTTTTGTAACACGGTTTTGACTTATATATTGCATCTCGTAATACCAACAACAAAACAAGAAAAGAATGATAGAAAAGAGATGATCAATCACAAAACTTAAACAGACTTACTTGGGTGTATTGAGGCGAGTAATCTCTTTGCTTAAGACATTTGATGCCTTGTATATAATGTTACAGATTTAGCGGCATATGTCTCCAACATTCAACAATACCTCGATGTTTTTCGCAGCACTTCGATAACACCGAATAGCGAACGCGAATGGATGTAGCACAAACTCTTCTTTAACTCTTGAAGACACATGCAAACTCTTAAATTTCTAGTACTAGTTTTATGACTCTAAAAACATATCCTTGAAATGGAGAATATGTGGGGTTTATATAGGTTTATATGTGACTTTTGGAGAAGTCCTTTCATGAAAAGTCACATCCCTTAGTGGAGAGACATATCCCTTGAAAGGGTTTATATGAATAGACACAACCCTTCACAAATTGGTTGTAACTAACTTAATTTTTATGAAAAGTCACATCCCTTAGTGGAGAGACATATCCCTTGAAAGGGTTTATATGAATAGACACAACCCTTCACAAATTGGTTGTAACTAACTTAACTTCACAAATGGAGAATATGTGGGGTTTATATAGGTTTATATGTGACTTTTAGAGAAGTCCTTTCATGAAAAGTCACATCCCTTAGTGGAGAGACATATCCCTTGAAAGGGTTTATATGAATAGACACAACCCTTCACAAATTGGTTGTAACTAACTTAATTTCTATTCAAATTTCCAACAATCCCCCACATTGAATTGAAATTCATGCAAACCTAATGCAGACACTAGAAAGAGTTTGTGCGCGAACATCACCAGCATCGGGAGAGATAGCTTTTGGCTTTGAATCTTCCGTAATGAATACCTACGGTTTACTAGTTGTTCGGTGAACGCGATGTCTTGAACCGCCTAACTTTATGATGTAAACCGATGCAATAGATATCACACGGTTTATTTCCTTACATATCCTGGTTCTCGGTTGTGTTCATTTCTACTGAACGATGTTGGTTTTTCATGAGTGCTCTAGATTAACTTAGCCTTATAGTTATCATAGAAGCGGCACCACTTCACACTCATATAGGTGATCTCCTATTTGAAAATATCCTGCCATACTTTTCTTAGTTAAACTAAGCCATAGGAATCATTAAGAGAAATTCTCAACCTCTCACTTGACAGGCAACACTGTTTCATCATAGAAATGGGAAAGAGAGTAAACTCTCACAGTGTTTTCGGTGAGTATAAATTTATAACTTGGTTGTCCCTTTTGAACCTAGATAACCATGGGATATCCAATCGCTAGGTTGGGTGTCCGCTATAAATACTACTCTTTATAGGCTATCCCATTTCCCTCGATGACGCAATTATACGCTCTCTAGAATTCGTATCATTTGCCGTCTAGATACAATTCACATACACTATTTATTTTCGATGCGCGCATTTGAGAGCAATTGCTTTATGGTACTATATTGTCGATCTATTTATCGAGACATACCATAGTCTCAAACTATGTGTTTCTTCCAAAATAATTGTTTGATCAAAACAATCTATTTCTAACATACATATACTTTGGCCATTAGTATATACTCGAGGAAATTCCAAAGTTACTCTTACTTCAAACCCGACTTTGCGTCCAGAGCTCCCATACCATTGTTGATCTCGTTATCAACCTTCACTTGAATTTTCCTTGCTACTGCATTCCATTTGCACTAAAACACATAGTTTCCTGTTGATGATTTTAAATCACCACTTACTGACCACCAGATAACCATTGTACTAATTGTTGGCACCCCCACATTTCAAACCAAGTAACCCCCACAAATCCGAGAGTATACCACTGTGATTCGAAATAGTCATCATTTCTTTTAATGATCGTAGTTCTTCCTTCATGAACAATATCATTCTAAATCTCTGTGCAAAACCTAAAATTGCAAATGGGTTCAAGCATAATCTGAAACATGGATTATGCTTCATCACAATCGGTGCCAACGTCATGTCTCAGTTGTCATCCATTGTAAAATCCCGTACGCCATACACTTTGCCTTGTCCTCACCCTTGGAGACACTACACCACAGCTCCTGCACATGTAGGTCATTTATGTGATTGTACTGGCAAATTAAAACGGTTTCAAGAGACCTCCACATTTCATGAATATACTAAGAGACATTCTTATCATTTTCCATAATTCACAAAAGGATTTCTCATTGGGTAACTGGCTACGAGATATGTTCATCTAAACAACGTACCCCCACACTTTGAAGGTATACCAGAAAAATTCATATGTGATGCATTCTAGCACTAAACTCAAAATTTAAAATTTCCAAAGTTTTGCCAATACGTGCATCAAACTCCTTCGTCATTTTTCAAACGATCACATTTTGATTAGTAGTCAGTCCTTCCAATTATAAGACCCACTTATATCTTTAGCTTGATCCAAATCAACTAACAGAAGTGGAAATTGGCGCATATCAAACCTTTTGACCAACTGATCTCCAAAAAATGCATTCATTAAGACTCTAATGAATATGAATTTCTGGTCAGTAATCCAAATTCAATTGCCATTAAATTTCCTTGACAATCCAGAGACTGGATTAGTCCGATCTGTTTGGATATACACATACCAAATCAGATATACTTAAACGATAAGTCTCATTCCATTTCCCCCACATTTCATGACTATCATCCAGTGTCATGAAACATCAATGAAATGGATGCATACGTACCCTTTAGGCCTTTCCCCTCACGACCATTTTCTGAGTCATGACCATTGCTACTGTTATAAAATGGAATTGATTCTCAATGTTCCTCATGAACAATTGATTATTAACCATTATACTCAGACCCCCTTTTTTACCTTGGTAGAACTCCCATTATCCAACAACGGAACTGCTCTTAAAAGGATACCATTTTAAACACCAAATCTTTTGTACTAATATGGTAACAGTACCAACACCAATTAATGGCACAAGAATTATCTGTCCATACTCTCTTTTCCTTAGAAAATGATGCCAGTCAATTGTAACCGGTCATCCTTCAATTCAGTGAATTAAACCATCCTTTCTTGTAAGCCTACAGATTGCTTAGTATAACAAAAGGAATGATTTACTCAAAGAAAATGTCAGTTTCCATTTACTCAGTTGCGACTCTTGCCCTACTAATTAACATTGGCCTCACAATCTTAAATGTCATAAGAATTGTGTCCTGCGTACTCAAACTGGTACGAACACTTACTTAGCGCAACATCATCAAAGTGAAACGGAGAGAGCAAGCGATCTAAATATCCATCATGTTGTGGATACAAATGCAAATAAATCGAATACTTTTCGCAACTAATCGTTACCATTACCAACAGACCTCAGGAATCGACCACGAGTACAGATGGAAGTGAAATTAGAAACTAGGAGAACAGAGAATAAAAAGCCATACTCTTTTCTGTTCTAGGCACCCCCACACTTTTGAAAATTTATGGAAGACTTCCTTCCTTTTCATGTCAACGAGGGTCCTTACTATACAACAACATCCCATCTATATTCCTTCCAATGAAAAGACAAATCTCATCATATACTTTTATATCAGCGATCCATTGTCTATACCGAGACAAGAAGAGTCCTTCACCCGCACGAGAAACTCCCATTCACAAATATAAGGACGAAACCTTATATTCCAGATAGTCACGTAAGACGCTGTTGAAAGTATGATATTTCTCACATCGTACTTTCGAACCAGAATTTCGATGATGGTTATTCCTTAGGAGATCCTCCTCTACGAATTTCGTATTTACTATAAAATCAAAAGATTAATAGAAGAACCAGAAATCACTTGGAAACTGGACCTTTGTTCCCGCCTTCGGAATTCTTCTTGGAGCAGTTTTTGTAAAATCTACTTTTATGACTCCAAAATTTCTGAAACTTCGAGGGAACATTATCAGGGCGTCCAAAATCGATTAATAGGATTAATAAAGATTCCTATTTATCCAAGAGATACACCATAATCTCAATCGCTGATCGAGATTCTTCTGGTTTCGGTATAGTTAGTTCAGGTTTGAACAAGAGAATGATGTTACTCACTCTCAGTCTCAAAATTGAACCATCAACACAGGAATATTCACGATCATACAACATCAGCACATTAGCCAATCTAATGTAAGCTTTCACAAGAGACCATGTATCCGGAATTGGGATCGTGAAGAGTCGTGACATCTCAAATTTTATCTTTTTATTTGAAAAATCAAAGCCTCATTCAACTGCCACTTGCGGATGAATTGAACCACCTAACCGTCACGCACCCTTTCATGTACAACACGTCTCTTGGCAGTATTTTCAAACTAACAGCATATGCGGAGGGAATGAAGAGAGAACTTCCAAAAACATTAAACAAGTTTCTAATCCCACCAAACAGCCTCCGATGCTATCACGATCCAAGCAAATTATGTCTCACACCTAAGACATTTTGTGGTGTCTATTTCTGAACAAATAAATTTAAATAGTTCAGAAGCAAGCACCATGATCTCTTATGTCAAATGAGTCTGACACCTTATTGCCTTTCAGCGACAGTTGAAATTCACATCGTAGTTCAGTGTTTAAGAGTTTAAACACGTAATTAGTAACAAAGATACATAAAAGGAACTCAAATGTCTTAAGATTGTTGGATATATATCTTCGTTACCGATTCTCCAATAATACAACTCGTGTCTTATCCACCGATTCGTTACAACTTTTTGTAACACGGTTTTGACTTATATATTACATCTCGTAATACCAACAACAAAACAAGAAAAGAATGATAGAAAAGAGATGATCAATCACAAAACTTAAACAGACTTACTTGGGTGTATTGAGGCTGAGTAATCTTTGCTTAAGACATTTGATGCCCCAGAGATATAATGTCACATAGATTTAGCGGCATATGTCTCCAACATTCAACAATACCGATGTTTTTTCAAAAACTTCGATAACACCGAACAACGAACGCGAATTGATGTAGCACAAACTCTTCTTTAACTCTTGAAGACACATGCAAACTCTTAAATTTCTAGTACTAGATTTATGACTCTAAAAACATACCCTTGAAATGGAGAATATGTGGGGTTTATATAGGTTTATATGTGACTTTTGGAGAAGTCCTTTCTCATGAAAAGTCACATCCCTTAGTGGAGAGACATATCCCTTGAAAGGGTTTATATGAATAGACACAACCCTTCACAAATTGGTTGTAACTAACTTAATTTCTATTCAAATTTCCAACAATTGAGCATGATGGTACTTAGTTACAGCATTGAATGTTAGTTACCAACCATGGCTGCAATCAGCTTCGGATAGTCTTCATCAATTCCGGCATGATCTTCATCACTTCCGAATTAAAAATAATAATAATTTGTTTCCAAAGTGAGGAGCCGGCAGAGAAGGAGAAGAGAATTTGAAAGAGAGTGGGGAGAGTTTAGAATTTGAAAGGGAATGGGGAATATTTGGGTTTCAAAGCTCTAACCCTGAAAGAGATTAATAAGAGGTGAAGATGGAATTGGGGGATATGATTTTGTTTTTTGATTTTAAGTTTTTTGATTTTTATTTTGAGGGAAGGGTATTTTAGTATTTTTGCCCCCCCAAAAACACCACTTAACATACGCATTTGGTTGGGAGAAGTAGTGCATATCCCCAATTCCTTTTTATATCCCCAATTTCGCGTTCATTTAAAACATGTCGGCACACCAACAACAGTTCAAAAAGAACTAAAGAAAAATGTTTAAGACATGGGCACAATCAAGGTTTAGAATGAGAGCTTAAACTTTGAAATAAAGAATTCAGACTCTGTACAATTTAACATTAATAAAACATCCGATTCACAATAAAACTTGAGCACCCCATTCACTTAAAATGATATTTAGTACACAACACCATCCAACAAAATGAACAAAGGGATGATAAAATATATATTGAAATCTGTTATGCATCAAACTGAATAGTATAACAAGTTTCAACGGCAGCCCGCATACGCCCAAGGTCAAAACCCAACGTATACAGAAGAAACAAATTTTTTCCCACTTAATTACAGCCTAGCAGATGTCTTAGCATATATGTACAGAAAAAATACAACCAAACATAGATGAGATGCCGAAAATAAAACTACCCCAGATTGCCAAGTGATATACACATCAAAATGTAACAAAATACCAACTTTTGAAGCACTTAAAGGCTTCCGTAAGCTCTGCCCGGCTTACTACCGCAACTGCTCTTCATACTCTATGGGGGGAAAACAAAACAAAACAAAACGGGGTGAGCAAATGCCCAGTACTGGTGGCTGAAGTTAGAGAGAGACTTAAACTTGAGGAAAGAAAAACGCATAAACAAATGTTATTTTTTAGTTCGAAGAGTGATCTAAATTGTGTGGTGCGATTCCAGTGGTTTAAAATTCATGGAAGCTTTTCAAATCAGTTCAGGAGCTCCGGTATGGGTATGGATAGCGGCTTGTATGGGTTAGGAGAGGTATAAGGTGGTCATAGTTGCGAAAATTGATTCATATGCTGAAAGTTTTGATAATTCTGTTGAGGCGCCTGAAGTTAGGTCCATACGTCCACATGATCACACTCTCATAACCAGACTATAGCAAGATTTGGAATTCAATTATAACCAGAAACCAATTCTGAATTTTAATGACAGAATACTTGTATTTTCAAACGAGCTACAGCCTCATATGCGTACGTTTCAACGTAAGATAACAAATCCCATGATTGTATCTTCTATGAGCGCACATCCAATCAAGATATTAAATTCTCAGTTACATATTGATTTCTAAGGGCTTGTGAGATCGTCAAAAGTTAATTTGTTGGCTTAACATTCCTTCTGTTTCTCTCTTTCTGCGTTTCTGCTCTTCGTTTTCTCTCGGACATCACCACCACAGGCTCTCCGGGCACAGTTTTGAACTGCAGAATAAAGACCAAATGAATTGAATCAGATGTAACCTTGCAGAGGTAACATCACTAGCCATCTACAGAAGTAAAGAGATAAAGACAGGAACTAATTTCCTTAACAATATTTAGTATTCCTTAACTAATTTCCTTAACAATATTTGGTGGGGGTGTTTTCCCCACTCTGGTCACACTCAACAACACCTTATCCCCCAATTACATACTGACTAGCAGTATGTTTAAAATCAATAGTAGCCAGCAGGCACAAGGAATTCCGGCAGTGTGAAATATTTTACCTAGAAGGACCATGAATACCGTAACCACTGAATCCGCAATCATATATGGGATATAAGTAATATGAATTGCATAATTCAAGGTCAACTATTTTGAAAAGGCACTGAGAATTCAGATAGACAACTACAAAAAGGAGAAGAAACAGCCCAGAAGCTCGTACCACACAAGGCAACGTTATATACTTCTTTAAACATGAATAGGAGCGAAGATCGCCATCAATGATATCCACACCACGTCGTTGTTCAAGTTTAAGCAGCCAATGAACAGGTTCTTCCTGAAATTTTGGACAAAAGAGAAGTTAAAGACTGGCATGCAAAATTCTAAAACCCACAAACTTCAACCTACTAAATTCAGATTAGCAAATAACCTTTTCAGGCGCCGTCAGTAATGGGTTGAAGAAGCGAGGAGCCTCAACTTGGCGAAACACAAGCATGCAAACAGTATCACTCTCAGGAAACGCAGGCGTGAAAACAGTTTCGTCCTTACCATCTATGTTAAACGTGCATCTAGCCATCCCGTCTTTTTTTGCGGCCCCCAATACCCATAACATCAGAAACACAAAATGCTAACTTCACTGAAATTCTGGAGTTATGATACAACAAAAACAGACCAACTAAACTAAACTAAACTAAACTAAACTAAACATTCACTTGAAGAAACATTTCCTGCCAACAATAACACTCTAGACAGCGACAGAGAGAATGGAAGCGATACAACATATTTTTGACTGTGTATGAATGACCCTTTCATGAATTCTAGAATCACAAAAGCAAATGGAAGCCAACCTGTGGTTTTATAATCTAGATACACACTGGTGAACTATATTCAACACTGAAGATCAGATAGAGAAGAGAGGAATTTATTCCTAATCTTAGCACAAACCTTCTTAACCTTCCCCGAACGCCACTTGAAGTCCAAACAGCTACACCTTTGAATTCAGCAACTTCAATATCCGGTGTAAACTTAACATCAGCAGTCCTCCTCTTTATATTACAAGGAGTTCCTTTCAATTTGCTTTCCTTCACTATCTTCAAATCATGCTTAGGTTCAAGAATTACCGCCGTTGCTGTTATCCGAAATGCTTCCTGATTAATAATGCAAACATTTCAGCAAACAATAAGAATAACAATATGCGAGCAAATCCATAATAATTGAGCAACACCTTCATGTCGCATCCTTATCTTACTAGGAAAAACCATATAAGTAGCATGCTTATTGCATTTACCAAAGAATGGCAAATGCAAATTGCAAAAAACAATTTTTAAAGTTAATCTATAAGGAATGGTAGAAATAATATAACATATGCCACAACTAAATGAGACTCATGTCCACTAATCCTAAAATAGATAAAGAGTCACAAAATACATTACTTTTACGTTTATCTCTTTTCTAATCTTCTCCCAGATGATATCTCAGAATGAAGGACAGTATGTAGGAACTTAGACATATGGTTGGTTCTTGAACATAATGGTGAAATACCCTATTTCATTGCAATAAAAATTAAACAAGTATAAAGTTCAAGTGGAATACACCAAACCTTATTGCCTTGCACAACAGCAATTCTGGTAAGGGGTGGTGCAACAGGGCCCCAAAACATCGCAAGACAGTGCTCATATTGGGGAATGTAATCTGCAACTTCATGCTGTTTCTTGTTGAGTTTGAAGGCATAAATAGGTTTTGTCTGGTAACGTCTCCAGCCAACTGACACAGTGATTGGGTCTCCAGACTTCAACAGTTTCATGCTCCAGTCATGCCGCTTAAGTCTCGCCTGGAAGAAGAACAGAAATACATGATAAAGTTTGGCAAACATGCACAGTTCAGTTAACATGAAATATGCTTTAATGTCTTACTATTAATTCATATTCAAATATCAAATAATAGCTCTTTCATTTTCAAAACGGTGAAATAAATAACATGATTCATACTAGAAACAACTAAAAAAGAAGGCATAATAACCTGAATATAACCAGCATTTTCCTCTTCAAGACCGATGCCTCCAATGAGAATTGGATGATAAGGATCTAAGTTCTCAACTATCTGGAAAGGAACGTCATGAACCTCCAACCTTAGATAGGTCCCAGTTCTGAAACTCTCATTCTCCATGTGACTTGTTGGCTCAACATAATCAATTTCCATTTCCATCTCAGAAGATAAAGGCAAAGGATCAGCTGTACTTCTAACATCATATAAACGAAAAATCACCAACACCAGCAAGATGCACCTGTCTCGAAGCACCTCAAGTCAATTTGGTGGATAAAAGTGCAAGTAAAGTCTGTGGTAGAAGAATTACAAGGGTCTTTTTTATAAACTACCAGAATTTTCAGCAAAACAGGCATCTAAGATGCAGGAAACTGTTATTTCATGTATAAGTAAATGAAAACCTTGTAGAACATCTGAAGAATCCAACATTTACAGAACCAACATTATAAGCAAGTGAATAGGGTAACATCAAAAAACAAAATCATTACAAGGCAGAGAGAGATGGTATCTACGGCCCATCATACACCTAGAAAGAAGAAACAGTACAAGGCAGAAAATCTAGTATATAGTAGAAGAGATGCATTACTCGGGTTTCTTTCCCAGCTAACCACGTTTCTAGCTACAAACTACCAAACATATGTATGCAACGTTTATAAATGCTCTAACAATGAGATACCGTTTCCAAATGAAATTACCTTAGCTTCGCTCTTGATATTAGAACCTCGAAGATAACCATACAGACTTAAGTTTGGTTGCAATTTGCATCCTTCTGCAGTTCTTCTGGAGAAGTAACATCTTCAAAATAATCTACCACCACATACGGATGTGCTGCTCGCCATGATGGACGGAGTTGGAGCATTGATATGCATTCTGCCAGTCCCTTTACTTGGTAGCTGTTATAATCATAGAGTGGATAAGAAACTCAGACAGTGAGTCAGATTTAAGCAAGTAAGGCCAACATTATCACTAAATGAGTAAATGCTAGTGAATTTGCAGTGGTAATCAAAAGAAACTTACAGCTCATAATTATCAAGGCAAGATAAGCAGTATATGGTTGCTCCTTGACATATTTCAGTCCAGAAATGATTCCGGATACGCTCTATGGTTACCTTGAATTCCAATGGATCTTTGAACTGGTCAAGATGTGTAAAAACACCCATAACCTTCGGAAGGCCATGCACTCTCAGAAGATTAAGAAACTCGAATGTTTCCTGAAACCGACAAAATCAAATATGTTCAAAATAAATCCCCCGCTTTTGTATACATTATACTATAGAAGTAAAGAAATTAACCACTTAACCCACCGCTTCTAATCCGTAACTTGCATCAACCAGTAGCAACACAAAATCTGCATACTTTGCAGCATCAATCATTGCATTGATGTCATCAGGGCATTCCACAAAATGTAGCCTTCTTTTTTCATCTACAAAACAAGATTTCAGGCAGCATAACCAATAGTTTATCATCCTTAACTATGGATACGAATAATTAGAGTAAAATATAGGGATTTATACAAATCTAGGCCTGTTATTTTTATGGTTTACAAAACTAAGCCTGACCAAAAACAGTGGATGGAATGTTAGCACCGTTAAGTATACCTAAAAAGACTTATTAGTCCTTTGAATCGCTGATTTAATTCCATCTCGCTGGGCTGACTCTGTCCACATGGAATATGATATGCCACGTCGACACTGTACATGTCATCGTTACAGACATGAGCCAATATAACCCACAAACCATGGCAAGCATTCATAGACTTGGCAATATATCACTCCTAGAAGACATTTATGTGAACCACCAACTACTTGAACTTTGCCTAGCCATAGCACCACCAATTTCAGTTACTTTCTTTACCGCAATCCCCACATACAACCACTGTTTCCCATCAATTCAGCAATATCATCTCATTTCCTCTTTCTCATACCACCAACACCATTTACCAACAACAATAATCTTCTCTTAACCACCAACAAACCCCACCTAGTCACCACCATAATCTACCTGAACTGCACCTCCAAAACACCAGCGACAACCCTGTTGCATAGCTTGAAAACCATGTCTAGCTAACCACAATTTAAATCCCAATCAACACATACAACCAATTTTGCAGTTGTTCACAACTTCAATGCATTCTCTGCCTGCACCTGCATCTGAGTCTCAATGGCAACAACCTAACCAAGCCATCTCCTCTGCACACGACCCCTGCAAACAGCACCATAATATTCAGTCGCACTATCTTAAGCCCTTTCATTCTGCCCAGCACAATCATATTGCAGCTGCAATGTCAATGCCTTACTCACCCTTCCTGCAATCCTTCTCAGACTCTTGGTTCAACCACCAGCAATACAACCAACTTAATCTTGCTCAAAGCCATTCTATCTCAATACTCAACTACCAGCAACAACAGTCAGAACCCATGGCCACAATCTTCTTCGAATCCATCTCAGCTGCTGCTCTCGAATTCTTCTCAGATGCACAGTCAAACAACTGCTCTACTTAGCAACAGCAACCTCAAATCCCATCTCACTACCAGTTTCATATACTCATCACTGTCACCAGAAACTTCTCCTCATTCTTCTTTGCTCAACAACAATATCCAACTCTTCTTCATGTATCTCAAATTAACAGAAAACCCTAAGTGTAAATCTTGATTTCATAACTAAACCAAAAATGAAACTCCATATAATAAAAAAAAAAACTTCAATTTTACAAACTCATCAACTCTTAACCAAATTCACATAAATCACATCTAAATCAAAGAAATCCTAAATTACCTTTTCATTCTGATTCTTCATCAGTACAGCTTTCCATAATCAACGCAACATCAACCACTTCGTTCTTCACCTATCACCAACTCAATATCAATATCAATTCCACTCAGACCCAAATTCAAATCCAGAAACCTTAATTCCTAATTTGGGGAAGAACATCATTCTCAGCTTCACTTCCTACTTAAGTTATACTTCAACCTTAAATCTTAATTCGTGACAAACCCACCTCCAATTAGTCTTCTAAACCCTCAATTTCACCTTCCCCGACTTCTCTTATACACCCTAATTTATTCACTATCAGCAACTCAATAAACCTAACAATTCATCTCTAGAAATATTGCAGAAGAAGGAAAAGGGAAGGAGAAGAAAAACAAACAAGAAGAATGAATGAGATAGAGTTTATCTCAACTGGTTTAAGATTTAGGGACTGAGACACAGAAAAAAAAAAAAAAAAAAAAGGCATTTTAGCAATTTTCACACATAGATCTCTCCATACGAGAAATTTAACCGAGATATTGAACGAGATAACGGATTCGATTGGCTTGGATTTGTAAGAAATAAAAAAAGAGGTATAGTTAAGAGAACAAACCTATATTTATATAAATTCCTAAATATTCGGTAAGGAAATAAAGGAATAACCTGTTATAATGGTGATGGGGCCTAGATATCATTCATATTTTGATCTTCCCGACAAGTATAATGTCTGACTAGAGATTTAATCAACATGGACTTCCCAACCTACAGCAACATTAACAACAATTGGTCTTAATTTACTCGGAAGAAATTAAATTTTGACTAAAAATACAAAATGAGTAAGAAAGGATGGGTCTGTTTGTGTTACTAACTCTGGGAGGTCCTTGAACAAGAACAATACAAGGCGGCTCTAATTCATCATCACGAATTTCACTGGGGGGATGTAGGTTTGGATATATGTTGCCTTCTTCTTCACACTTGTCTCTCAAGTCTGTATATACTTCGAAAGCTGGACGACGAAAAATTTGGGTAAAAGAAGAAGTACAACGTGAAGAAGGAGATGACATTTTTAAACCCCTAAAACAAACCAAGAAATTTCTGCTGATAAACAAATCAATCACTTATACTTGGAGAGAAGAAGAAGAAGAAGAAGAAGAAGAAGAAGAAGAAGAAGAAGAAATGGAGAGTCACCTTGAACAGAGAAAATCAAGGATATCTTGAAGAGTAGAGGCGGCTGGAGATATTTTCTGTTTTAGGGTACCTTATATTTGTAGGTATTATATATAAGAAGATCCAACGGTCCGTGATACTTAGGATTTTACTTAGATTGAACATTTAGGGTATTGAAGGCGTCTAGTACACATGTGTAGTGTTTGGTTCAGGGGCTAAACAAATGGTCCCAGACAATGGCACAATAATTTGGTCATTCCATTGGTTCTTTTCCCATAAACTTGAGCCAAACCCGCTTAATGCAATCATATTATCTCTTGATTGTGAGTTCAATCTGATGTTTATGAACAAATTGCCTTGGATTTTATGGTCTAGATGGAATAAAATCTGCTGTAGTGGGATTCAAATTCAGTTTAGACATAGCCTTAAGGAAATAAATTTTGCTGCAGATAGGTTAGCAAATAAAGGAATTCTTTTGGTTTGTGGGAAAAAATGTATTTACACTCTCTATGTATAAAAACTTCATACTTTTAAGTAACTAGAATCTGTGCTGAGAGTCTGTAGGAAAACATAAACCCGAAGACAGATCGAGAGAGAGTAAAGAAAAACCAAGACATGAAATTTATGTTAATACTGTTAGCTAAGACAGACAATGAAAATATATCTACACAGATATACAATTTAGTTTTGAGAGGAGAAGTCATTATGACAATTATAGCTTCAAAACTGAAAGAAAAATTATAGCTTTCTTTCAGTTTCTTTCATTATGGAATGAAAGAAACTCTCGAATTTTTGAGAAAAATTATAGCTTCAAATCTGATATGGACTTAGGTGTTGAAGTGAAGTCTCGCAATTTTAGCATGGGCAATCTGTTGCTGTCCTAACTTCACAAGTTCAGTTCTAAACAACTAGGATGCTTTATTCATGTAATTTTTATTTATTTTTTCCTTTTCTTTCTACTTCTCCGTAGAGATTGTATCCTCTGTACATCCTCTTTCTAATAAAATCTCTCTTCTAATCAAAAAAAAAAAAAAAGTCATTATGACAATTTTGAAGATCTTTGTATTTCTTCCTTTTGATCTCCAAGCTATGTGGTATGGTTCACACATGATACTGAAACTCATCTAATTTCAGAAACGGAAAACTATAATCAGCAGATCTCCTTTCTCTAGTTTTTTTTTTTTCCACCTTTGTAACACCGCCTCACAACCACCACTAGTCTCCACTCTCACTCTATATGTATATATACTTCTACTCAAGTTCTAGGGTTCGGTTGAAAACTTATGCGATTTACCGAAATACCCTTCAACTAATCCTAATGTTACAGCCCAGTGTCCAGGCCCGGTCATTATTTCTCAAGCTCCATGATAGTAAATTAGAAACACATCACTAGATTCACATTCAGATTCAGCACAGGTTATCTAATGCGAAATATTAAATCGTAGTAGTTACGCTTGCATATTTGGTATTATCATTCCCCACAAATAAGAATGACACTCCCTTGGTAATGTTCATTACAAAGCCCTATATTCCTTCATAAATTGTGCAAATTTTACATAGGTAGACTACGTGCACAGCCTGCACTGTCCAAACACACAAATCTGTTTCTTCTAGTAGAAGTTGATGAATGTAAATTGGTCCCTATCTATATCCGAGTAAATAAGATTACCAAAGCTGTGGAAATTGTCCACAAAAAAAGCATCCAAAAATCAATGGGAAGTGGGTACTCTTAACTGCACCCGATGCTTTCCACTTTGCCAACTTCCCTGCTCAGAAGTAGAACCCACAGCCAACTCTTACCTCTTCAAATGACTTGATCCACATCCAAACTACAAATCCTACTCTATACGCTCAATTGAAACCTGAAAATTCATCTTCTTTCGTATTTGGAAAAGTGTTCCTTGGTCTCATCCCACTTGTACGCCAGCTGCACACATCAACTGACAAATGTTTCAATGCATCCAAGACAAATGAAATCTAAATACTTTAGATTGGTCATCTGCTATTAAATGAAGTGATAAAAAGAAGTCGTCGACAAGTTTTGACGGTCAGCGTGTGCAGACAATAGGATTACCAAGAGTTTCAACTAAAGTCTAAAATGGAAGTAGCTCCAGCCAAGATTTTATGAGCTTCATTGGCTATAGCAGAAATGAGAAAGCGTTTGTTGCATTTTCTTGAGAAGGTTGTGCTAAGTTTGGTGTCTAATATACATACACTTGGCAACTGCAACGGATTAAGGAGTAGTCTAGAAATTAGAGGTTTAACGGGGCGAGCAGAGGATTCGCTGAAGCAACATATATACAAGGTCGGAACTTCTTTTATCTGGAGGAGAGGATAACATAACTTTAATGGGTTCTGATTTAAACCAAATCCAATTCTAAGAAACGCTAGGAACTAATTTGTTCAAAAAATGGTGCCCGTAAATTTTTAGAGGTCGAAACAATATACAAAAAACTACAAAATTGAGCTACACATATCGACTCACAATCTCGAAGGGATCACGACTCAAAATATCCAAGGGATGTCGGATCCCAAGATTCGCAATCTTGGAGGGTTGTCGACTCGCAATAATTCTTTAAGTCTTGGTGCATTCCATTATAACTAAAGTCTAAAACTACTTTGGATTTATAAACTTTAGACTAATCAGCTGTAATGAATCTTAAAATAATTTGTGCACAGACTGGTAGATAAAATGAAATGGAAAAAAAAGAAAGAAAATGTAAGGCTTTCCATCATTTTACTGAACCATGGGGAGGCATGAGTACTTAGAGAGATGCTGCAGCAGATACAATTGAAATGATCTTTTCATGTTCAGATAAGCAAAACGTACAACATTACCCAAATCAAAGATAACAATACACACAGTAAAATAGATTTAAGGGCATCATACGTCCTTCCTTGCCACCATCTTCTCTTCTCTGATCAGTTTAAGAGATCAGCTTTGTCCACCTATATTGATTCTCAATCACCTCTTTGATTTGATAGAAAAAAAAAATTGATTCTTGAAGAAACATCTTGTCTAACCTAATGATCTTCAATTTTCTGAAGATCTAGCGGAAGACAAAATTTGAAGTTGACTCTAGCAATCAACAAATAAGAATTGGAATCGTGGGCAACAATTTGGGTTTGGGAGGAAAAAAATCAGTATGACGATTTGCAAAGATGTGATCTCTCTTTTTGATATCCAAGGTATGTGTAAAGATTCCCACATGGAAGCAAAACTCCGATCATAATCCACAAACATCTGATTTTATAGAAGGCAAACCCAAATTAGCAGCAAAACTCCTATCATAACTCCGTTTACTGTTTTTTCCTTTCAACGCCGCCTCACTACCACTCGTAGTCACCTCACTCACTATAAAATCCTAGGGTTAGGTTGATTGTATAGCAAGAAAATTGGAATGATTTACCAAAAGGCCCTTGAAATCGTCCAATTGTTGTTGTAGAACTATGGATGTGCATGCCCAGTCATTACAATTACATAGCCAATTTATATACTGCCCTGAGGATGAACTTCGCGATTTTACGCACCAGTCACCAGTTGATTAACGAGTCAACAAAACAAGTTTTAAATGTCGTGCATAGCTGTTTCTAGCCCGATAGAAACACAAGCGGTCTCACTTTATCCAAACAAAAAAAAAAAAAAAAAAAAAAGAACAAATTTAGCCGCGGTGTAGTTCTTATTGTCTGTGAGAATAATTGTAGTCTTTGGTTTCACCATTCCCCGCCTTGCTATTAAGAATCACCCTTAGTATCGACACATTGACAGTTCAGGCTAAAGCCTCATCATTTCTATATCAAATGATTATGCCAGCTTTAGTTTTGAGAAAATGGGTCATTTGTCCAAAAAAATTTAAAACACTAGTTCAAATGGGACGAGTAAAAAAAAGTACGGGTGAAATAGCCAAAAAAAAATAGTAAGGATGAAACCGATTCATCCCCGGCTTATACTTAAAAAATAGCAAGGATGAAACTGGATGCATCCCATGTAAAATAAAAATAAGAAAAAATATTTGAAAATGGACAGATGAAACTGGTTACATCCTTTTTTTTTTTTTTAAATTTTTGTCCATTTAAACAAAATATCTTTTTAATTTTTACTATTTAAACAAGATCAAAACCTAAGTGTCTTTTCACCCAGGAATTGTTGATTTTGGTCTTTTTGACCAATTTTGTGTTTAGTTTTTCATATTGAGAAAATGGGTCATTTGTCCAAAAATTTAAAACACGGTTCAAATGGACGAGTAAAAAAAAGTACCAGAAATAGCCAAAAAAAAAATAGCAAGGATGAAACTGGATTCATCCCCGCTTATACTTAAAAAAATAGCAAGGATGAAACTGATGCATCCCAACGTAAAATAAAATAAGAAAAAATATTTGAAAATGGACATGATGAAACTGGTTACATCCCGCCTATTTTTAAATTTTTTTCCATTTAAACAGTATCTTTTTAATTTTTGGCTATTTAAACAGCATCAAAACCTAAGTGTCTTTTTCACCCAAGAATTGTTGATTTTGGTCTTTTTGACCAATTTTGTGTTTCATATTTTGAGACGTCTATAGTAATATCATTCCATATACCCACAGGCCACACCCCGATTTAGGCAGAAGTTAACTCTCGTTTGACAACCTTTACATAAGATGGGGATCCACATATGGGATACAAATGCCATGAGGTGTGGGCTCTTGTAATTATGGTACATGTATAGCGCTAGTTAGGAAACTAAAAGGCAACCGGGAGCCAATACGACACTTGAAAAAAGTCTCACCAAAAATGTCAGGTGAAAAAGGTAATAAATTTTACATAAGTTGGATCTTCCAACTATTGACATGAAAAAACATTTCGGGTTACTTAAATATTTTTGTGCCCCTACAATATTTACAGAAGTCGGATTAGATACAGATGGTAAGTGTCTTTCTGTTTGCAAACAATATTTAGTAGAAAACTCAAAGTCAAGTTGTTTTTCTAGTTATTACCTCTTCTTAATCGTAGTTTTTTGGTAGTTCATAATTCTTAGTTTTGGTTCTTCAGATCAAGTAAGCTAAGATGCAGTTGAGGTATGTGGTGATTAGTATATGAACAACCAATTTCTTATTCACTTGTGGTACTCAAATGCAAATGAGCCAGGTGGTCTCACTCTCCTCTTACGGAATAGAAGAACCAGCAGCAAAGCAATGTTTAGAGATATGCTGAAGTTTATTCAAGTGCACCTGATTCTCTTCAAAAAGCTATTGCAAGTTTTAAAAATTAAAGATTATGTCCTTGCTAATAAATAAATGACTTCTGCGATGAATGCTGCATTTGATTGTGAAAGAGGGTTTAGGAAGCTGGTCAAAACGTGACTTATAAACGACCCTTAGTACTATTATGGATAAAGCCCCATATTTTCTAAATGAAATCCTACAGATTTTACATGTCCCCGTGAGTTAAAAATTTCAGACTTGACCCCTTCATTCTGAACATGTGACTGTCGAAGTTAATGCATGTACAGCAGTCCCCATGTACATTGAGTAAAATATTTAACATTACCAAGCTATGAAAATGTTGACAAAACATCCTCTAAGTATAAGAGGAATTCGAAATCAATGGGAAGTGGGTATTCTTAACTTCCCTAAAAGCCCTGTTCAGAAGTAGAACCAATTGGCACCACTCTGACCCCTCCAACGGTAAAGATCGTGGAATCAGGTTCACATGCAAACTACAATTTCTACTCGAAGGGCTTATCTTCCTTGAAGCTCCAATTCACCTGAGCTGAGGCATCACTCTGGGAAGGTGAAAAAGTAATAGCACAAGTTACATATTTTGGTGAGAAATTCGTTCATCTAATTAGTATCTCTGTTATGTGTACCCATCTTCATGTTATTCCATCATGCAAACAAAAACAGCAGCAAATCATTAACAACATATACAAATCAAGTAAATCTAAACTAAAAACTTGTAAGATAAAAAGAGAACATACAACATTTAAAATTGATCTCCACCAATTCGGTTTCACCAATTAAACTAAGTCTTCACTTGGCTTAGTTTACGGATCATCAATCATTACAACATCTATAGGAAGTAAATCTAAATCTAAACTAAAAATTTGTAACAGTAAATCACAAAGAAAAAATTTGTCCAGAAATTGAGATGTATACTCCAAACTGATGTTCAGATAAGCAAATGTTACTAGTAGATCCAAATCGGAATCAAAGATATATGAATACACCGTGAACTGAAACCGATTACATATTGTCCCAATCAAATTGCTTAACTATATATGATTACATTTTGGATTAGTTTAATATTGTGTTCCAATCGGAATCTGTATTCGGGTAGGCATACTGTATAGAATCTGTAGAAATATATAAACCCGTAGACATATGGATATGATGACACGCCTGCATACAAAGACCAAGACATGAACTTTATGTTAATATTGTGGGCTAAGACAAACAATGAAAATATCAGGCACAATTATCTTACAGATCTTAGCTGAAGGAACTTCAGTGTTGATACCATCATGGAGTCATGTTCTAATGGAACAATTTAGTTTTGAGAGGAGAAGTCATTATGACAATTTTGAAGATTTTTGTATCTCGTCTCTTTGACAGTTTTGAGAGGACAAGTCATGATCAAAAACCTTCTTCTGATTTCCGCAACAGAAAACTCTTCTAAGTAGACAGCAGATCTCCGCCTCACTGTAGTCTCCACTCTCACTCTCCATGTATAAATACACTTCTACACAAATTCTAGGGTTCGGTTGAACACTTTTGTGATTTACTAAAATACCCTTCAATTAAACCCAATGTTACACAACCCAGTTTGTGTGCCCGGTTATTACAACTTCTCAAGCACAGTGATAATAACACACTTGCAAGCCCGCGTTGGATCTTCAAAACATTATCTCCCTAACGACTCACATTTACCACAGGTTGTCCACAACCAGCATATATTAGACCTGAATAATGTGTTCCCGTTCTACTACAACATCGTGATAAAGCCCCATTATTTTATTTTTTTTGATGCAAACCCGTAATTCCTACTTGAAATTCCCAGATTTTACACGCCCCCATGAACTCAATTTCAGATTAGTTCTCAACATGTGCTGTCGGCAGACTACTTGCACAGCCAGGGATTTCCAAAAAGACTAGAAGTTGACGCACGTACATCCGGTCATGCCCAAACTGATTTCAAGCATGACATTGAAAGCTAATATACGAAAGCTGGATATGTAAGGTAAAAATACATTTCACACAATTTTTATCATGGACACCAGTGACACTACCACACTCAGCTGCATTACTTGGTAAGAATCTATCTGCAAAACCATGAACAAACAAACAAAGTACATATCTTGCAACCATCAAATTGTCCTGAATTGTCACCTTTAAGAATCCAAAAAATGTACATTAGGAAGGAAGTACCAAAAGAAATCGACTGTACTTTTCTGTCTATTCTCATTGTAGAAGCCCAGGATGAGTACAGCAGTTAAGCTTCAGAAACAATTAAGCTCTTTGGAATGAAATTAATGATTGAGTTAGTATTGGTCTTCTTAGTTGTAAGATAGGAAAACCGTGTAGTATACACATTCGTGGAAATAGAGATAAGAAATGAACATAGCAAATGTATGAGACACTATATGACATATAAATTACAAACTAAGCATAACAACAATAAATACTCACCCCATCTTTCTAGTCTTTTGCTTTGTATTATGGTTTCCAAACATAATAAGTAGAAAATTAAGCATTACAAGGCTCTCCACATAGACAAAGGTAGTCGCATAGTGCGAGTCACGCTTAGGATGAGCCTTAAGATTCAGGGATGTTCCACGCTTTATGTCGTATGAATCCAGATGATAACAAACATCAGCGTGATACCCCAATACAACCTCACCATTTCTTGGTTAAAGGTGGCGAGTTTAGCCCAAGATTCAGTCACTCTCACTCCACACTCCATCTCCCCCACAATCAACATGACAACCAATAGAACTGCGTAAGCAAAGGGACCCTCCCAGTGAACGCAGATTTGTGTCAGCGCACTTATCACAAAACCTGGGTAGGGGCATCTCATGCGTTCTGACTTTGTCGGGCTCAGAGCCACATAATGCTAATCAGTATCTATATCCATTAACACTTACTTGAGCCATAACGAGTTCTCCTGCATAAAACACCTGAACTTCACAAAAAGTTTTATAATCTTCAGACACCACAAAGCTTGCAACATATAAATCATCAATCTCGTCATCACAACAAAATGCATACTTAAAGTAACTAAATTCGTTCCCTGACTTAATTAGCAAACTTGGTACTTCCTTAAACTCCTTAAATGCTATATTCCAGAGGACAACATCATAATGACAAGTGGGGCTAACAGGCAACTACAAGTTCCCCAAATTGAATTTCCCAAACTTGCATTCCTTGGAAGATAGTTTATGCGGACACCGTTACTGAATGTAGAAATTTATGGATCATAAGTTAAAGTGTACACAGGCATCCTTTCTATCATGAAATAATACAGAACTGAGATACCAACCACTACTAAGCAACTGCATAATAATAGAAAACAGCAGGTTCTTCTTGTAATTTAAGTAATTTTTGTAAAGTCCTCAAATCAAAGAGGTATAAATGTACATTTGGACTGCAGTTCTACAATATCCACAAATACAAGTGCCCACTTGTAACAGAAACAAGTTGAATTATCTTTCTCAGTCAAATTCTTGCACACACAACCCCTTAAGTAGTGTTAATAAAAGTAAGTTTTATGAGTCAGGAAATCCTCCGTCATCTGTTCTCAAACTCCTTAATACTATGGCTTGTCCAAAAGTTTCTTGGGTGTGAGGCCATTGTTCTGCAATTCAAATGATTCCTAATAATGTTAGGACTTGTTTCCCAAGGAGAAAACACCAATCAAACAACAATAAAACTTATATATGCATCACATAACATCCTAATCTCAAGCTCAAGCTTATCGGGTAAAACGTCCACAACCCGTTATAGTGACACTGGTCAGTTTTAGTTGATCCGGATGTTTGGCAGAGTCGATGAAAGATTACCCGTTTCAGCTAGCAAGTTATTATGAAAAAGATTACCCGTGTGAAACTGGCACATATGGTACTTAAAAAAATTCGAATGCTTGATAACTTCTTTATATACTTGCACCACATTTCTTTAAACCTTTCGCTTCCCTCATGAGCATATTTCCTTAATATTTCCTCATGCTTGATAACTTCAGTGCACTTTCATTTGCCCTATCTTGAGTTTGAAGCCCCACAGGAATAGTTGTACTGATAGCAGATTAGCAGGTACACTATTTTGTTCCAAGGGGAAGCGAAAGGCACTTCAGAAGTGTTGTGAGATGACATAATTTACAGTTTGTTATAGGTGCTGCTTTCTTAACGACAGTTTATGCTATCTTACTACCACCGGGAAAAGTCTCAAGTGTCCTCAAGGTACTGCCACTCTAAATGAGCTTCATAATTCCAAGCTTTGTTGCATTTAAGGTCACATTGCCCTGTCATCTTCTGCTAAGGAGACTTGCCAATTTTGATAAAGGCCTGTCGTCTACTCCACTAATAATATGTGAGATAGCGTGTGTCGCTTACTTTACTTCCATGTGCAGTATAAATTTGTACAGTATACATTGTTGTAATTTTAATTTAGCGTCAATACATTCATATGTTACTCTTAGTCTCTTACCTAGGTGTTTCAATGACGAAAACTAGGAAATGTGGTGTTAATCGGTGATGTAACCTTTTTTGGAAGGATAGCACAACTTCTTTGGGTTATTGACTGTGTTCTAAAGTTTTAGTAACTGCTTCTGAAATGAGAAAGAAATGGAAATTGCTAACAATTAGGTGAACAATGGTGGGCACTGTGTAATTCCGGTTCGGAGAAACAGTTATGGAGTCGGGCATTGTGTAATTCCGGCCCGGAGAAACAGTTACGGCATCGGTTGTGCAATTCGACAAATTTCCATTTCTGTGAAGTCATGGCATGGGTTGTTCATTTTTTGTTGCGTCTGAGAAGTGAAATTTGAAAAATACCTCACATTTCACCAATCCCAAGTGAAATTTGAAAAATACCGCCATTGATAAATATGGTTCACATTTACGTACATTGCCTGTTTATGTTATAGAATTGTTGTTGGTGTTGCTGGTGCCTTTGCTAAAACTACTATTGCCCCATCATAACGCATTAAGATTCTCTTGCAGGTAATTAGGTCAATTATGATTTTTGTGTAGTTGTTGATTTGGAAAAATTGTAAACTTTTAATTAAATTTTGGGGATTTTATAGATTAGAAAAGAAGGGTTTCATTCAATTGGTCTGTATCAATCTATGGAGAAGTTATTGAAGCATGAGAGTGTCTTTCAGTTTTATATGTAAGTCATAATGTGCTACACTGCTTTATGAATTCTTAACATTGGTAAGTTTTTAATTCTAAGGATTCCTTGTTTGTGTTCTAAATCACAAGAAACAGTGCTAGTGTTTTTCGGATAGAGAAAATGGGTCATTTGTCCAAAAAATTTAAAACACGGTTCAAATGGACAAGTAAAAAAAAGTACGGGTGAAATAGCCAAAATAAAAATAGCAAGGATGAAACTGGATTCATCCTGGTTTATACTTAAAAATAGCAAGGATGAAACTGGATGCATCCTGTGTAAAATAAAAATAAGAAAAAAATATTTGAAAATGGACAGGATGAAACCTGTTACATCCTCGCCTATTTTTAAATTTTTGTCCATTTAAATGATATCTTTTTAATTTTTGTTTATTTTACACAGGATCAAAACCTAAGTGTCTTTTTCACCCAGAAATTGTTGATTTTGGTCTTTTTGACCAATTTTGTGTTTCGGATATGTACGTATTCACTATTACATTTTATGACATACGAGAAATATCGATGTTGGATCTTGAAAAACTGTCCTGCAACGGGTACAGGTCCTGTTGTTGATCTTTTAGCGGGTTGAGTTCCATTTTGGTAGCTTACCTGCTAGATTTAGCTCGAACCAAGCTAGCTCATCAGGTAACCACGACTAAAAACTTGTGCTTCTGCAGCATATATTGTTTACCATATTCTTGTTCGTCGTTACGAGTTCTAAAGAGAGTATAGGGCATGGTTTGCATAGTTTACATTCTCCTCCTGATTATGGTGGATTAAAAGGTGTCTTTAAGAGTGTATACAGATAAGGTTAGGATGTGTGTGCTGTATCGAGGTGTAGGTATGTGTATAACCATTCTTCTGACACTGAGTTAAGTTTTGCAAATTTTCTGCTAAACATAGAAAGAAATTAGGTAGAAGTGGCAATACCTATTGTCCGTGCATGTATCTTCCATGTATTTGTCACAATTATTATTCTTCAATGGATGAGGAGATACTAGGGTTTCAATACTTCCTTGTTGCCTTAAAAATTTAACATGTAACAGCATAGGGTGTTAATGATGTGAAATCTCCGTAAGTATTTTTGTAAAATGGCAAGTGAGTAACGATATGACTTCATTAACAGGTCCTACACTTGTTAGAATCCACCCATATGCTGGTTTGAACTTTTATATAATGAGAAACTCAATAGACGGGTCCTTGAAGAGCACCAGAATTCTGTTATGTCGTGTCTATCTTGTGGGGATTTAACTGGGTGTTTGGATAGACATTTACATACCCACTAAATGTTGTTAGGAGACGATGCAGGTAATTATTTTTGTGAGTCCACAAATTCTGTAAGTTAGTTGCTTAATCTTTGAATTAGCTTGGGAAAGTAGGAGTTTGTACGCTCGTGCCTTGATTATTTCAGGTTCAGAGTCTGCAACAAGGTGGTCCTGGATATAGGATCCTGACTCAACTGCATTATCCGCAACTAGATCCCAAGCATTTAAAGATATTTTACATCAGGGAATTTTCAGTCGTGATATTGAAGTCTGCTTTGATAACTTTCCCTAATATCTGAGGTAAACTACTTTTAATTGTTGCCTACTTGGTGAGCTGTCTCTTGATTGCTGCTTTACTATATATATACTCCGGGACTTTTTTGTTTGCATCGTTGGTTGGGTGGAATGAAAAATTTAGTTGTACTGGTCTAGACTCATTTTCATTATGATCATGATGGTTCAGTTTTTACATTTACATTCAGAAGTGTACAGACTTTGTTTTACATCATGTAGTTAGGGAGGCTCTAGTTCATAACCCTCATCACCGACCTTCTGGAATAGAGAGATCAAAACGCAGCATATATTTTATATGAAAACAGCATTAAATATTCGCTTAGTGTGAAGTTAGATTTGATCATGAAAATAAGCAATCCTTATGAAGTTAGATTTGATCCCGATGCTTTACTGCAACGTCGTTAATAAGGATTAAGCATGTAGGATAAGAATGAGTAGTGTGTTTGAGTTGAGAAGCTGTGCAGGTTAACTGCACATAATGAGAAGTGTGTCTGAGTTATGAAGTGAGTGTTTGCTGCACAATTCATGTGCTTAGATTACTTATTTTCAGTTCATCCTATTGATGTTAGTTTTGGTACAGTCTTCGTCATGTGAGAGATCACGAGTGAGTTGGCTTGCGAGTTTAATGATGAAACTGAAGATGCTGTTATGGGATTGAAATTGGTGAGTTATATTAAGTACAAGTTAATGTTCTCTTTGATGAGTCTGCATTCAATTGAGAATTTGGCCTGGTGTTCTTTATCCTTTACTGCTTTTACTTCGTTATCCAAGTTATGCTTTGTGTGATTCAATAGTGCTCTAGTGTGTTGAATAATGCAAGGCAACAATCTATCTCGCTCCTATGTTGTTGTGCTTCCATTTGCCGTTATCAACTGTTCTCTTATGTCATGGTATTTGCAAGACAATGGTGTTTGACAACTACTTCTTTTACTTCATGTGCTGGTTAGAGTGATGCTACAACTATATTTCTGTGTGTTGAGCTACCTGGAGTGCTGAATTTCGGTATGTTAATGTTTTGAAAGAGCTTTCAGCTTAATTCTGGTAGGAATGAAGTTACAGAAACAAGTTATGCAAAGTATCTTCACAGAACACATGTGCAGACTTTCTCCACAGCGTACGGGATGTCTAAGCCTTTTGATCAGCTCATGTCAGCATCTTTTGTTAGTCATTGTTTAGTTGAAAATGCGTGTATTCAATTCTAAAAGACAACTGGTCACTTCAAGTAGCTTTCCTGGTCTGGTGCTTTTATTCTTTGGCTGATTTGGTTCTGTAGAGTCGGTGGTCTGTCTTGTGGGTTATTTATTCTAGCATATACACCAATCAGAAAAGTATCGAATTCGTGTGAGCAGGAATTTTTTTATGGCTGACGAAGCAATAAGCATAACTGCTGAGTGGGCGATGTCGGAACATATACACAATCCACAGATGATGAAAATGGCCAAAATGGAGATTTCCCAAGTTGTAGGCCATGGCAAGAAGATGGAAGAGAGTGGCATAGAGAATTTGCCATATCTTCGTAGTTTGGCTTATTTGCATTTTCAAAAATTCAAGTTCTTAACTACAAGACTGGATTGTGCAGCTTGTGCCTGTTGGTAGGCCCGTTAGGAATTTGAGTTTAATATAAACTCATGCTAGTTAAATTCGGTCAGTTGGTTTTGGGATAAACCAAACATAGTCGCTGAGAAGTTTAAGATAAACTTAAACTTGTTTGGGTCGGTTAGTTAGGTTTAGGAAAACCAAAACTAAGTCGGTCATATATTTGGGATTAAGCCAAATTTGTTCACTTATTCCTAAAGTCTAGGAACTTAATAGCCAAGTAAGGAAACCCTATTCTTGTAGGTTAAGTTTGCGACTCCTATAAAAGGAGGTCTAGGATATGAGTTTTAGTTATGGAGTTCTAAAAGAAATTCTCATTAGAGATGTGAGGAATTCATCCCACCACTTGTGGTGGATGTGAGAGACCATCAATGGTGTAAGGAGTACATCATTATGGTGCTTATGGGATACTTATCGATGTTGGAAGATATGTCATTATGGAGTATTCATGTGGAGATGTTGGTAAGACATCTTATTGAGGAGAAGATCATCTTGGTGGTGCTGGATTAGATTATTGATGTTGAGCTAAAGGCGTCCATGGTAATCTATGTCAGGGTGTGCAGAGAAGATCATCTCGTTGTGGTAGATAATACAGTAAATATTATCTCATATGGGTGAAGACACTACTTTGGATTTATAGCGCATTTGTGAGAGTTATTCGGTCACATTGTGGTGAGTCGATAATTGATTATTCAATTCTTGTGTAATTCTCAATTGGTTCTATAATAAAGAAACAGGTCGTAGCCGTTTGGTGGATGTAGACAATATACACACATTGTGTATATTGTTGAACCACGTTAAATCTGTGAGTACTTTACTTCTTGTTGCTTTGATTTATGGCTTGAATCTGTGTGGTTCTCTTTCTCTTCTTCTTAACCTAGATCGTAGTGAGGTCATGGAGTAATCCGAGAGATCAAGTGTTTCTTGTTAGCTATTTTGTTTCCGCAGTATTAGCATGTAGATGGCTCTGAACCCCAACAATTGGTATCATAGCTTAGGTTGGATAGAAGATTTGAAGAGAGAAGTTTTGTATTTTTTGGATTAGCAAGAAAATTTTGAAGACGAAGGATTGGGTTTCATCAAGTATGTGAGGATTTGATGTTACAGACTTAGAAGATGCGGAGTTTGATGTTATCAAGTATGTGTAGGATTTGATTTCATCAAGTTTGTGAACAAAGCAAAGTAAAGAATACTTACAAGGAATGAGATTATATCGGGTGATATACATTCGATGTGGTAAAGATGTATGGTCTTGATGTTTTGGTGCTCTACATTGGAGATTTGGCATTGGTTCTTATTGGAGCATAAACCCTATGCTTCAAGTAAGTTTTATTTATTCTTTATACTTCGTACCATATTCTTGTGAACTGTTTGACAGACCTACGTAGATTTGGTTTTCAATTAACGTGTTTGCTTGGCAAGACACAAGAAGGCAAGAGTATCGTTGTTAAGATACAAATATTGGTTTGTATGTTTGTGGAAGTAAAGATGAAATATAAGCATGTCAAAGTCTCATTATTGGTCCATACCATGGGAAACAATAATTTGGTTATAGCAATCGTCATCAGCTGGATCATGTTGTTGAGTTTCTTTAACCTGAAGTTGAAGAATGTGAAGACGAATTCATACTCATTCTGCCTTAATTGTTTGTTACAATAAGGATCTGGGAAATCTCTTAGTAGGTTTCGTTTTGGAAGTATTGATCGTTGGCCAGGGTTTGATATATTCCAGAAGTGAAGAGTTTGATTTTCAGTCTTAGTATTTGAAGCATGTGGCTACAAATAAATTGCAGGACAATGATCGTTGGATGAGATGTGATATTGGTTGTGGTGGAGCTTTGGTTTCTTATTTTTATATAAAAAGAAGTTTTTCTGGTTACGGTTGTAGGGTTTGTTTGTCTATGTTGAGTATGGCATTGTGTCGGGTAGAACAATATTTTTTGGAGTTTCTCTCGTACTGTTTCCGATGGAGAAGCTACATAGTTTGTGATCTTTTGATTCTTGTCGATGACGTTCTAGTCGAAGATTTGTTTGGTTGTACACCATTTGAAGTCGATCGGAGCTGGTTGAAGTGCAAGACCATTGGAAGAAATAGGTTGGTCTATTTGTGTTACGGATACGTTCCTACTTTGGTGAAGACCCGTTGTGAGGAATTAAAAAGGTATCGTTTGGACACTTCAAGAGCTTAAATAATTAAGATACAATACTACAATGTGTATGGTGGTGTGGCTACGATCTAGCGCATATTACTTAGGAGAAAAAAACGGTGCATGAATTTGAGTAGGGCTACAATTTTCGGTGTGTTTTTCCATCAACCTTTTTGTTATCCATTGGTTATTTGATTTCTTGATGATCGTATGAGACTTTCTATTGGAAAGAACTACATTATAGCGATGATAATATTTGGGGGGTTGCTCGTCTGCTACAGTTATTGAAATTGATTTTAATAGTGAAAGAGCCTGTAGAGATGAAGGTAAATATTTCTTTTGAGAAATTTTGGTTCAGCAACATTATAGTTTCCGTCAAATTATATTCTCTGCATAGTTTGAGAAAATAAACACAGGAGCGTATTGAATTTCTTGGAGCTTGAGGAAGTTACCAAAGGTTTCAGATTATGGCCGTATGATTGGGTCTTTGTGTGAAGGATGGACTATCGATTTCGAACGTTGGTGTACGTTTTGGGGCAAGATTGGGAAAGGGATATGCACAAGGCAGAATGTGTGACTTTATGTATTGTTACGACGGTAACAATGAATTCTTCGACGTTAGTCACACTGCTATCCAAGTCTTATTATGTTGTGGTTTGATTGTCGCGAAGTCGAAACTACATGCTTGCTAAGAAATTGATAAAAGACTATCTTGACAATTATGTTAAAGCTCGTAAAAGGGACATTGTTGTCAAAGCCCGTTGAGGTTGCTGAAGTGATGAAGATGATTGGTGTGTCAGCTGTTGAAGACTCTGTGAAGCTGGACATATTTAGTATGGTATGTATGCATTAGTTGAAGATATGATGAGTTTTTTGAAGGAGTAAAACTCAATTGGGAAAATATGGTCGTAGAATCATAATCCAATCGGAGATAGGCTCGTAAAGCATGATTCATAGAGATGAGATCGAGATTGGCACGCAGTGGCAATGATCCATGGATTGGTTGTATTTGGTGCGCAGTTAGAGTCATGCTCAATATGGTTTGGTACATACAAGATGGTTAGTTTCTTGGAAGCTAACATGAAGGTTGGTTTATGACAAACTAATGCAAGGTTTCTCGTTAACTCGCTTTGGAAGGACATGCTCATGGAAAAGAGCAAGTATGTGTAATCAGTTGTTCAAATAAGCAATTGACTCGGCTGGAGTTTAGAGACGAAGATGAAGACTATGGTTCTACTAAGGTAATGCTTAGGTAAACGCATGGAGGCTACTGTGGTAGTTTTATTTGTTGATCGATTAGTTATGGATGTCAACCCTAACGGATGTGGTGCACAACTTTGAGTTATTGGCTTATAAGAGCGTAACATTAACTCAGGTGGAGCAAGGAAATCCAAGACGGAGATGTGTTCATAGTATGGAACAAGTTCGAAGGTGGCAAAGGATCAAGGGTGCATAATGACTATAACTAAATTCGAAGGTGGCATATAGGTGTTTATGGGTGAAAATCGTTTCTGCTGATTTCGGTAATTTCGGTGGGTGAGTGAGAAACTGATTCAAACCCTAAACAAATGTGCTGCATGTGAGCACTTTATAGGTTCGAGAGATCGATCTGTACAAGTCCTACTTAAACCAAGAAATGGCCGTTCCGGACTTGCTTTGTCACAAAGTGGAGGAGAAGGGTTGATTTGGGGAGGAAGCAAAGAAAGGTGTTGAGGAGAGTAGTATCTCGACTTGTATCGAAAAGTGAAAGCTTAGGAAGCTTGCAAGAGATGGAAGCTTTTGAGAGAGCTTGCAAAGTTGCCTTCGAGAGTGTAAGTGTAGTATATTTCTCCCGACCGAGACTTGTTGTGCGTGAAATAGGTAAGACCTATTTATACAAGTCGAGATTGAAACGTACCTGGCCTCATGAAGGAAGAGAGTAAAGGGTGAAATAATGGGAGGAGGTGGTAACCACATGGTTTAATGGGCGAAAACGTTTTTCACCATTATTTCCTCTTTTATTTGACCGCTTTATTCCTTTTCACGCTTTCTTAATGTGAGCGTAGTGTACGCGCATCTTTGTGACCGCCAAACCAAAACCCTAAAGAAGCATCCCGGTTTGTGTCGATGTCTCGAGTGTTGGTTGCATCTTGAGTGCAAGTGGCGCCTGCTAGTGGCGCGTGTGGCATGTGCCAATGGCATGTGCGGAATGCCTTGGTGGTAAGTTACACGGTTTGCAAGTTAGGTTACCAGCGTGTGGGTTTGGCATATTCCAATGGCATGTGCGGAATGCCCTGGTGGTAGGTTGCACGGTTTGCAAGTTAGGCTACCGAGCGTGTGTGTTTGGCATGTGCCAATGGCATGTGCGGAATGCCTTGGTGGTAGGTTGCACGTTTTGAGATTAGGCTACCCGCGTGTGTGTTTGGCATGTGCCAATGGCATGTGCGGAATGCGTGGTAGGTTGCACGGTTTGCAAGTTAGGCTACTTGCGTGTGTGTTTGGCATGTGCCAATGGCATGTGCGGAATGCCTTGGTGGTAGGTTGCACGGTTTGCCAGTTAGGCTACCAGCGTGTGTGTTTGGCATGTGCCAATGGCACGTGCGGCCATGTTGACCTAGTTGCAAGTCTTGCAAACCTATGGCGCTATGTTGGGCGTGGGCCAAAGGCATAGCGGTTTGGAAATATGGCTTGCGCCACGTGTTGGCATGTGCCAATGGCACGTGCGGCCATGTTGACCTGGTGCAAGTCTTGCAAGCCTAGGGCGCTATGTTGGCGTGGGCCAAAGTCATAGCGACTTGGAAATATGGCTTGCGACACGTTTTGGCATGTGCCAATGGCACGTGCGGCCATGTTGACCTAGTTGCAAGTCTTGCAAACCTAGGGCGCGATGTTTGGCGTGGGCCAAAGGCATAGCGGCTTGGAAATATGGCTTGCGACACGTTTTGGCATGTGCCAATGGCACGTGCGGCCATGTTGACCTAGTTTCAAGTCTTGCAAACCTAGGGCGCGATGTTTGGGCGTGGGCCAAAGGCATAGCGGCTTGGAAATATGGCTTGCGACACGTTTTGGCATGTGCCAATGGCACGTGCGGCCATGTTAATCTAGTTGCAAGTCTTGCGTAAACCTAGGGCGCGATGTTTGGGCGTGGGCCAAAGGCATAGCGGCTTGGAAATATGGCTTGCGACACGTTTTGGCATGTGCCAATGGCACGTGCGGCCATGTTGACCTAGTTGCAAGTCTTGCAAACCTAGGCGCGATGTTTGGGCGTGGGGCCAAGGCATAGCGGCTTGGAAACATGGCTTGCGACACGTTTTGGCATGTGCCAATGGCACGTGCGGCCATGTTGACCTAGTTGCAAGTCTTGCAAACCTAGGGCGCGATGTTTGGCGTGGGCCAAAGGCATACGGCTTGGAAATATGGCTTGCGACACGTTTTGGCATGTGCCAATGGCACGTGCGGCCATGTTGACCTAGTTTCAAGTCTTGCAAACCTAGGGCGCTATGTTTGGCGTGGGCCAAAGGCATAGGCGGCTTGGAATTTGGCGTTGTTGCCATGGTGCGCGGGTGCGGCTTGGTTTGGCATGGTTTCCATGGTGCGCGAGTGCGGCTTGGTTTGGCATGGTTGCCATGGTGCGCAGTGCGGCATGGTTTGGGCATGGTCGCCATGGTGCGCAGTGCGGCTTGGTTTGGCATGGTTGCCATGGTGCGCAGAGTGCGTCTTGGTTTGGCATTGTTGCCATGGTGCGCAATAGATGCGGCTTGGTTTGGCATGGTTGCCATGGTGCGCAGAGTGCGGCTTAGTTTGGCATGGCGCCATGGTCTGCAGAGTGCGGCTTGGTTTGGCATGGTTGCCATGGTGCGCAGAGCGGCTTGGTTTGGCATGGCTGCCATGGTGCGCAGAGTCACGGCTTGGTTTTCGCATTGTTGCCCATGGTGCGTGAGTATGCGGCTTGGTTTGGCATTGTTGCCATGGTGCGCAGATATGCGGCTTGGTTTTGGCATGGTTGCCATGGTGCGCAACATGCGGCTTGGTTTGGCATTGTTGCCATGGTGCACAGTATGCGGCTTGGTTTGGCATTGTTGCCATGGTGCGCAGTATGCGGCTTGGTTTGGCATTGTTGCCATGGTGCGCGGTATGCGGCTTGGTTTTGAAATTAGGGTTACGTATTTGAAAACCTAATACGGGTATTTTGAAAAAAAAACCCCCTATTAATTATTTACATCCGAGTTAAATGCTCTTAGTTAATGTGTTGCGGGTAACACTAGGTCATGGGGTTTTACGATTTTACCCTTGTCTAAAACCACCATCAACATTAAGTCCCCCGCTAGCTCGGAACAGGGGCTTTGTTGCGAGGTAAGCATAAGATGGTGACAAACTATTAACTTAAAACCGTAAAGAAAATTGAAAGGAGGCTCGTTCGACCTTTTTAAATAGGATTTGGAATCCTTGCCTCGGGTCGTTTTGCACAAGTCGAGGTGGCATAATTGGTGGGCCCGATGCGGTTTAGGCGACGCTTGGGAAGTTGGCGTGAGTTGGGAAGCCGAGTGGGCTAGGCAGGGGACCAGGCGCAATTGGTGGGGCCGCCCAACTTGGAAACCATGCTTGCAAAGTGACTTGGCGGCATTGAAGTCTCAATTGGTGGGGCCGGTCCAACCTTGGAAACCATGCTTGCGGGCGTGACTTGGGCGGCATTGGGAGGTCGCAATTGGTGGGGCAGGTCCAATCTTGGAAACCATGCTTGCGCGTGACTTGGGCGGCATTTGAGAAGTCGCAATTGGTGGGGCTGGTCTCTTACACGCGCGATTTTGGTAAAAGGGAAATCCTTCCCTATTTCAAAGTCTTTCACGCCTATATATATATATAAAGCTTCATTCTAAGCTTTATTCTTTCTTCTTTTCATACTAGCGGCAAAGAGAGATGGCTTTCGGGTATGTCTTGAGTACTCTTCTTTCTCTATTTTTTTACATAGGTATAAACCTTAAAAGTAGGCGCTTCCACAATCTTTGCATATGATTCCTTGGCGTGCCTCAAGAAAATATGCGTGTGTATTTCGAACCCGTAGAGAACCCTGTATGGATCCCGAAGAAGAATACTGTGTATATGTTCCATATGACTTCGAACCCGCAGGAAATATTGTATATATGATTTTGCTTTTTGAAAGAAGTATCACGCGCGTAGTTTTGGACCAATAGAAAAATGCTCCATATATATTTTTGAACCGAAGAAGGATCTTTGTAGACACACTTGTACCGTATAGAATGCCGCGTATATAGTTTCGAACCCGAAGAAAAATATCACGTATATAGTCTTGAACCCGAATAAAATACCGTGTATATAGTCTTGAACCCGAATAAAATATTGTGTATATAGTCTTGAAACCGAATTTGTTGGAGTACGATTATGTGTCGGGAGATAACTTCGTCTTTCTCCATTTGTTTTGTGTGAGATATCTTATTACCAAATTGTTATGAAGGAATTGATAAGATGTTACCTGAACCACATTTCACTTCGTCGAAGGATGCTCATAATTCCAAACCGAACACGGATGATGAATTCTTCACTAGAGCCTCGCCTCGCTCGGAAGAATCACCCCGGGTTTCGTGCCAATTTTGCTAACCGGTGGTGAGGATGACAGAAGACACGTTCGGTTCGCCCTGCAGAGCACCATTCGGTTTTGTCTTCATAAAGGGGTATATTCCACTTCCAACATTGACTTTAGGATGTGTCAAAGTCCATTGCGTTCTTTTGACAGATGGGTTGAGTTCATGGTGAGCGGGAGCGTATAAATACCATCTTGACTCAAGCGCGGAGTCATTGATGTCACAAGACTTGATAAATCTTGATTAGGAAGGACATCCCAGGCTTAGTTGCTTTCATCTCCGGATGGTGTTCGGACACCCATACAATCATATGTAGATGGGGTGAGATAACTTTCTCCTTGGAGAGTGTGGCTCTGCATTGCTTTGAATCTTCCCAGAATCGGGAATCTCGAATCAATTATCTCGAAAGTGAGGCGAAGATGCGGGATGACCTGGCCGCTAAGTTGGGGGATTTCGCTCGGATAGACTCCATTGCGAAGTCGAAGGACTCTGCCCGGAAAGAGGATGAAAGGTGCCCTTACGGTTGGTGGATATCTCAATGGTTTCGGACGAGTTGGAGCACGAACGGAAGCGGTGATCTTCATGTCGCACATTTTGGCTCTCTGGTTGTCTAGAGATATTTCTGATGACGGTTCGGCAAGAAGGGAATAAGACCCGAGTAGTTGGCGATTGTTGTGAAATTGGCAAAGGGTGAAGTTCTTCCCATTGGCAAGCTGTTCCTTGGTTCCCTGTATGTGCATCTGGATCACCTGGTTGCGAACATGCGAGTTTCGAATGGTTTCATGAAAGTGGATTCATATGTGCACGTTGCTTTTCTGCAAGTCTGGCTATGGGAGCACTTTGAGAAGTATGCTCCGAAACCGTTGCCTTCGCTTCCCCGTGAGTTGAGTGGCTCCCGAATTCTTCGTTGGGTGAACAGGCGTCCAAGAGTTGGCGTGAGCTTGGTTAGCTTTCTTGATAAGTTGCATGAAATCAATTTTCGTCCATGGGGGCCAGTCCATAGTTCAGTGACTCAAATTGGCACTTTTGCTTCTGCTCCGCTCATGTCTTTGTCTTGATGACGATTTGAGCATTGGTGAAAACTGTTCATTCAAAGTCGCTTGCCGGTTATATCCGTCTTTCTTCGTGGGGTCTTTCCGGATAGCTGCTTACAATATTGACCGTCTTTGCTCGTCACATGGGTTTCGATCAAGGGGTGCCTCTCGTTTACGTCGGTGATCCCTAAGGATTCGTTGCGTGTCGCCCTTGACGCCGATGTCCTTAAAGCCGGGTATCCGTCTTTCCTTTTTCAAATGGGAAGAGTAACTTCGACGACCTTCGGATATAATGAGTTTTGGCGCGGCGAGTTTACTATGATCCGAGATTTTGTGAATAACGTGGTGGAAAACGTTCGTTGCAAACCTTCTCTAGCAGTTCTGAAGGAGTATCCAATGTTGAGAGATCCCAAGCGAAAGTTGCCTAGCAATTCGGAAAGCCCCCAAGCCAAGGAACGGAGAACGAAGAATCGTCTTTGGCGGGTTCCTGGACAGTTTCGCAAGATCCTCCCACGGCTCTTGTATCTTTCATTCTTCCAATAACCAGGTATGTGTCGCCTCTTCATGGGTTTGTCTCAAAACACACGTAAATTTAGGGCCGAGAATATGTGTCTTGCTTCCTTCAGGCTTCGGTAGTGTTAACGCTTTTGCTTCCCTTGCACGTTGCCGGAGACGGCGGTTTCTTCAAGGAATTCCAGCGGCCGAGCCTACTCATAGCGGTGATGAGTCGAGAAAGAAGAAAGTTCAACAAGCGAGAGTGATTCCTCCGGCAAAAGACTTGTTCTTCTTCGGGAAGCGGTTCGGTGAGTTTCGTGCTTCTTTCTTTCTTCTCGGTTCCGTTTCTTCTTTTGAAAAATGTCTAACTCAAGTTTGCGGGAGGAATCCCAGTTCGGAGGATGATTCTGGGATGGAGTCACACGAAAACTTGCCTTTGGTGACCACCGCCGGTGACTTGGAGATGGGAGTTAGCCAATTGCCGGGCGCAAACGTGGTTCAGACGGTGGATGATTCTCTGATGGTTGACCACCGCCGTAGACATGGAAGAAAAACCTTTGCGAGTCGTGAGGCCACTTGCAGGCGCCATTTTTGATCCCCGTACTTGGTTCCTCATCCGTGGTCATGTCTTTGGTTGGCGTTTTAGCGTGCCGGCTAAGCATGAGGCGTTGTACACCGAATCTGGAGAAGCACGGACATATGGCTACAACCAAGAAAGTCACTAGTCGATTCGCGCTGGTTAAGCGTGTGGAAGAGGCTTTGTCTTCCATCGAGGATATGCGTGAGGTGACTGGTCACACCGTTTCGAAGACGTTATTGCCGATCGGGAGCACCATCGCGACGTGTGCGTGGAAAAGGAGTTCAACACTTCGTGGTTTGTCGAAGGCCTTGCTTTGAGATCCAAAAGTTGAAAGATGCGTGTCGAAAGCCCTTCCGCCGAGGAGATCGCCCGACGGGAGATGGAACTCGAAAAGCTTTCCAAGATGTTGACTATGAAAAGAGCGGCTCTTGAAGACGCAAAGTCGACTTTCTCCAAGAAGAGCAGACTTACTGTGGATGATTTTCCTTGAACGTTTCTCTTTAAACTTTCATTTAGGTTCTTTCTCTTTTTTTTTTTTTGAAAGACATATTGGATCTCCGGTTCAAAACTTAACCTTTGATGATAGATAGCTGGTAGCTTTTTAGGGTGTTGGATTATTTCCGGGATGAATGGTTTTGATAATATAACTCTGATTATGTTTTGGGAAAGGAATATTGCTTTTATGAAAGTGTGTGCTAGCAATAGGCACAAGACGCAATAGTATGGCGGTTTTATTAAGAACCTAAAAAAACAGATCTTATATCTTGCCCAATCTAAATTTACTCACTTGCAAACACGCCTCTTTCCAAGTAAAAGGCGGCTTTGCTAGTAGCAAGGCGGGCTTTGCTGGTAGTATCGTCAGTTAGTCCCCAATCCCAATTCTTTGGTAGCGTCTTCACGAGTCCCAGGTTTTCTCGGTGTAGTTTTAACAACGATAACCGGGTTGTCGGCGGTTAGGTCGGACGAGTCGCAAGTCCCCAATCGGCGGTGGCATCTTCAACGAGTCCCAGGTTTTCTCGTGTAGTTTTTTGTAACGGTAACAACCGAGTCGCTTTGGTAGTTGAGTCGGATCGAGTTGCCTTCCCCTACCATCTTGACATCCGGGTCGAAAAACAAGATCGACATCGACATTATAGCCGATAGATCAATCCTCCCGTTGTGGTCGCCAATTGTTTATGGGTGAAAATCGTTTCTGCTGATTTCGGTAATTTCGGTGGGTGAGTGAAAACGATTCAAACCCTAAACAAATGTCTTGCACGTGAGCACTTTATAGGTTCGAGAGATCGATCCGTACAAGTCCGGCCTAAACCAAGAAATGGTCGTTCCGGACTTGCTTCGGTCACAAAGTGGAGGAGAAGGGTTGATTTGGGGAGGGAAGCAAAGAAAGGTGTTGAGGAGAGTAGTATCTCGACTTGTATCGAAAGTGAAAGCTTAGGAAGCTTGCAAGAGATGGAAGCTTTTGAGAGAGCTTGCAAAGTTGCCTTTCCGAGAGTGTAAGTGTAGTATATTTCTCTGACCGAGACTTGTTGTCCGTGGAAATAGGTAAGACCTATTTATACAAGTCGAGATTGAAACGTACCCTGGCCTCATGAAGGAAGAGAGTAATGGGTGAAATAATGGGAGGAGGTGGTAACCGCATGGTTTAATGGGCGAAAACGTTTTTCACCATTATTTCCTCTTTTATTTGATCGCTTTATTCCTTTTCACGCTTTATTAATGTGAGCGTAGTGTACGCTGCATCTTTGTGACCGCCAAACCAAAACCCTAAAGAAGCATCCCCGGTTTGTGTCGATGTCTCGAGTGTTGGTTGCATCTTGAGTGCAAGTGGCGCTGCTAGTGGCGCGTGTGGCATGTGCCAATGGCATGTGCGGAATGCCTTGGTGGTAAGTTGCACGGTTTGCAAGTTAGGTTACCTGCGTGTGGGTTTGGCATATGCCAATGGCATGTGCGGAATGCCCTGGTGGTAGGTTGCACGGTTTGCAAGTTAGGCTACCAGCGTGTGTGTTTGGCATGTGCCAATGGCATGTGCGGAATGCCTTGGTGGTAGGTTGCACGGTTTGCAAGTTAGGCTACCAGCGTGTGTGTTTGGCATGTGCCAATGGCATGTGCGGAATGCGTGGTAGGTTGCACGGTTTGCAAGTTAGGCTACCAGCGTGTGTGTTTGGCATGTGCCAATGGCATGTGCGGAATGCCTTGGTGGTAGGTTGCACGGTTTGCCAGTTAGGCTACCAGCGTGTGTGTTTGGCATGTGCCAATGGCACGTGCGGCCATGTTGACCTAGTTGCAAGTCTTGCAAACCTAGGGAGCTATGTTGGGCATGGGCCAAAGGCATAGCGGTTTGGAAATATGGCTTGCGCCACGTGTTGGCATGTGCCAATGGCACGTGCGACCATGTTGACCTAGTTGCAAGTCTTGCAAGCCTAGGGCGCTATGTTGGGCGTGGGCCAAAGTCATAGCGACTTGGAAATATGGCTTGCGACACGTTTTGGCATGTGCCAATGGCACGTGCGGCCATGTTGACCTAGTTGCAAGTCTTGCAAACCTAGGGCGCGATGTTTGGGCGTGGGCCAAAGGCATAGCGGCTTGGAAATATGGCTTGCGACACGTTTTGGCATGTGCCAATGGCACGTGCGGCCATGTTGACCTAGTTGCAAGTCTTGCAAACCTAGGGCGCGATGTTTGGGCGTGGGCCAAAGGCATATAGCGGCTTGGAAATATGGCTTACGACACGTTTTGGCATGTGCCAATGGCACGTGCGGCCATGTTGACCTAGTTGCAAGTCTTGCAAACCTAGGGCGCGATGTTTGGGCGTGGGCCAAAGGCATAGCGGCTTGGAAATATGGCTTGCGACACGTTTTGGCATGTGCCAATGGCACGTGCGGCCATGTTGACCTAGTTGCAAGTCTTGCAAACCTAGGGCACGATGTTTGGGCGTGGGCCAAAGGCATATCGGCTTGGAAATATGGCTTGCGACACGTTTTGGCATGTGCCAATGGCACGTGCGGCCATGTTGACCTAGTTGCAAGTATAGCAAACCTAGGGCGCGATGTTTGGGCGTGGGCCAAAGGCATAGCGGCTTGGAAATATGGCTTGCGACACGTTTTGGCATGTGCCAATGGCACGTGCGGCCATGTTGACCTAGTTGCAAGTCTTGCAAACCTAGGGCGCTATGTTTGGTGTGGGCCAAAGGCATAGCGGCTTGGAATTTGGCGTTGTTGCCATGCTGGCAGGGTGCGGCTTGGTTCGGCATGGTTGCCATGGTGCGGAGAGTGCGGCTTGGTTTGGCATGGTTGCCATGGTGCGCGAGTGCGGCTTGGTTTGGTATGGTTGCCATGGTGCGCGAGTGCGGCTTGGTTTGGCATGGCTTCCATGGTGCGCGAGTGCGGCTTGGTTTGGCATGGTTGCCATGGTGCTTGCGAGTGTGGCTTGGTTTGGCATTGTTGCCATGGTGCGCAGTATGCGGCTTGGTTTGGCATGGTTGCCATGGTGCGCAGAGTGCGGCTTGGTTTGGGATGGTTGCCATGGTGCGCAGAGTGCGGCTTGGTTTGGCATGGCTGCCATGGTGCGCAGAGTGCGTCTTGGTTTGGCATGGTTGCCATGGTGCGCAGAGTGCGGCTTGGTTTGGCATTGTTGCCATGGTGCGCAGTATGCGGCTTGGTTTGGCATTGTTTCCATGGTGCGCAGCATGCGGCTTGGTTTGGCATTGTTGCCATGGCATGCAGTATGCGGCTTGGTTTGGCATTGTTTCCATGGTGCGCAGTATGCGGCTTGGTTTGGCATTGTTGCCATGGTGTGCAGTATGCGGCTTGGTTTTGAAATTAGGGTTCTGTGTTGAAAACCCTAATCTGGTATTTTGAAAAAAAAAATACCCCTATTAATTATTTACACCTGAGTTAAATGCTCTTAGTTAATGTGTTGCGGGTAACACTAGGTCATGGGGTTTTACGATTTTACCCCTTGTCTAAAAACCACCATCAATAATAGCCAACGATCGTGTATGATCTGATTGAGTTGGCATGCAATACACCTAAAATGATGCCAGTCAATGTGGAGTTGTGAACATAAATGAGTAAGGTGTATTTTCTCAAGATGTTGCATAACGGGTGCTCATATGATGATGGTTGGTGAGATGGTCAAGATTTTTCACCATGGTGGAGATTTGCACAATCACCGATAGGTTGGATTGTTAAGTCTGAGTTGGTGACATTCAAGTTTGGTTTTCTCTCTTCTGGTGGAGGTTCTATGTAACAATTTGGGTGAACTACATTTCGGTTTGATTCCTATTGAGGATATGTAGGCAACCAGTGATGGTGCAATCGATTTTCAGAAGATGGAGGGATAACATGTTGATCGTCTCATGCATAAATGCATGATCCGAGGTGGAGAATTGTTGGTAGGCCCGTTAGGAATTTGAGTTTAATATAAACTCATGCTAGTTAAATTCGGTCAGTTGGTTTTGGGATAAACCAAACATAGTCGGTGAGAAGTTTAAGATAAACTTAAACTTGTTTGGGTCGGTTAGTTAGGTTTAGGAAAACCAAAACTAAGTCGGTCATATATTTGGGATTAAGCCAAATTTGTTCACTTATTCCTAAAGTCTAGGAACTTAATAGCCAAGTTAAGGAAACCCTATTCTTGTAGGTTAAGTTTGCGACTCCTATAAAAGGAGGTCTAGGATATGAGTTTTAGTTATGGAGTTCTAAAAGAAATTCTCATTAGAGATGTGAGGAATTCATCCCACCGCTTGTGGTGGATGTGAGAGACCATCAATGGTGTAAGGAGTACATCATTATGGTGCTTATGGGATACTTATCGATGTTGGAAGATATGTCGTTATGGAGTATTCATGTGGAGATGTTGGTAAGACATCTTGTTGAGGAGAAGATCATCTTGGTGGTCTTTGGATTAGATTATTGATGTTGAGCTAAAGGCGTCCATGGTAATCTATGTCGGGGTGTGCAGAGAAGATCATCTCGTTGTGGTAGATAATACAGTAAATATTATCTCATATGGGTGAAGACACTACTTTGGATTTATAGCGCATTTGTGAGAGTTTTTCGGTCACATTGTGGTGAGTCGATAATTGATTATTCAATTCTTGTGTAATTCTCAATTGGTTTCATAATAAAGAAACAGGTTGTAGCCGTTTGGTGGATGTAGACAATATACACACATTGTGTATATTGTTGAACCACGTTAAATCTGTGAGTACTTTACTTCTTGTTGCTTTGATTTATGGCTTGCATCTGTGTGGTTCTCTTTCTCTTCTTCTTATCCTAGATCGTAGTGAGGTCATGGAGTAATCCGAGAGATCAAGTGTTTCTTGTTAGCTATTTTGTTTCCGCAGTATTAGCATGTAGATGGCTCTGAACCCCAACAGTGCCAGCAGCAAGGCAACACATACTAGAAGAATTTTGGCATACAAGTATATTAACAATTTAATGACACACTTTCAGTTCTATTTAGGAAACGAATATTAGGGTTGAATTGTAAAGTCAAAACCATTCTATAAACTGCTAATTTTCATAACTTTGAAAACAATAGATAAACAAATATAATCAAGCCTAACAGATAATCAATGTTCAAGGCCAAGACTCTGCTTCATTACACTAGCTATTCCTACTACACAATTCAAATTTAAAATTAAAGCCAATATAAATCTTTCAACACACTTTGAACTCATTGATCATCCAAAGTATTACTAACCGACTTACTTAAAACCTGGGGCACCCTTCAACCATTACCATGTTCAGTTAGGCAAGTAGCTAAGGGACAGTGATCAACTTCGGTTCCCCACCACTTCAGTTTCACATTCTGATTTTGTAGTGCGAAGAAAATTAGCACGCCCATTAAAGCTGTCCCAGTATCCAATGCTGCCGACAAAACGTAGTTGTATTTCTGCCACCATCCTTTCTTCTACTTGAACACAAAGTAGTTGAATACCATCCCTGTGATTAGCCAACAAGCAATGTTTGTAGGGGTTGCTGGAGGCATGCCGGCGAATCCATAACATATCAGAGGTATATTGATTAATGGAATCCATTTCTTCTCAGGGAAGATTTTGCTCATCAACCAAATTGGTACTGGCAAAACAGCTCCTACGAGGTATAACCACACCAAGTTTCGATACATTCCACCTGGTCTGAATAATCTTTCTGGTCCAATTAGACCCCATATAACAGAAGCATTGAAGGTGGTTTTGTATTTTGGACAAGTCCATGACAATCTCGATGCATAGCATCATCATCACATATGTTTTAGATATTGTTTGGACGCTCTATAATTAAGGGGTAAATATACATATTCAGCTGGAGGATTAACTAGTAGCTAGATAACCATTATATTAACCCAGACTAGTTGTGCTCTCTCGGTTTGGTTGGGAGGCTTCTCAACTTCACGGAGGTCCTGTACAAATTATGATCTGACTTTCACCTGTGCCCTTCTTTCTACTTGGCTTCTCTTGGTCAGCTTCCATATATCCTAACACATGAAAAAGAATAATGACCTTACTATCCAAAGTTATGGAACACTAAACCTACATCCAGAAAAGTGAAGATGGCATTATCAAATTTATATCTGTAAATTAGTACCTGAGATAGGTCTGGAGTCATCATTTTCTCCAATAACTCCACGGCATGGCAACCATACCTAAATAAGGGAATAAAGAATGATTAGTTATAATATTTTTAAGGGGCAAAAATCAATTTTTCAATAAAAGCATCAAGTACTATTCGTGAAAATAAATCTATGTGAGTTGGTGAGATACTAACTTAAAGCTTCCCTAAGATGTCAATGCTATCACTAACGATATATGGGACACCGTTACTAGTTAACTTTAGCCTTAACTGGGTTTAACAAAGTGCTGAAATAGCTAGGTGCATGGATACCCATATGACATAAATTATACCTTGTATGCTGAAAACATAATTATTTGAAGAATTATTACTGTCTACAAGTGAACTCAAACAGACAACATAAGAAACAGCATAAATAGTTACTAACAATGTTACACGGATGGAATTACCAAGAAGAAATAGAGAGAAAATCTTACGAGGAAGCATCAAGAATTTTCTTTCATGCCTAGAAAGGAGACCTTACCATGCTTCCCATGCGTCTCTCTATCCTTTTTCGTCATGAATTAGAGGGACAACTCAGTAGCTTAAGTACACAATTAGACCTTAAAACTAGATTATTGCCAACCCAGCTTAACTTAAGCTAATCCCTGATTCGCTATAAAAAGACAGCAGTCAGAATTGTTTACACTCCTGACCCAACTAAAAGTATCAATACTGCATAAGAACCAATCAGAATTGCAGATTAGTACATCATTACTGCATAAGAACTTATATTAAAATGCAGAGTAAAAGTTCAATAATGTTACCATAACGTCTTGAAGTGCCAGAATGGAGATAAAAGGGAATGTAAGAAGCAGCTGGTGAAGGGTTATTTCGACGCTCTAAAAGGGGTCAAGCCTAAGGTACGAACTGACGTTGAAGATGAAGGTTAGGTGCCGGTGAGGATTAACATCTACCTCTTCTCAAGTGCAGAAGGTTTGTCTTTTGAACCCCTACTTGACAAAGGCTGCTTTTCCTCTGTCAACCTGAACAAACCACGGGAAAGAATAAAAATGTTGGACAATCTAACTATGATGGCATATCAAAGAACTATGATATACTATATATATGGCATTTCCGCACCACAACATCAAATTGGCTAAACGAAGAAATACATGTACAATTAACAAACCGAAGCCACCAATTTTAGTGTAAAATGATTAGTTCAAATTGGATAAATATCTAGACATTTGATGATGATTGAAAGTAAAAATCAGTATTCACCTGCACTGTTAACTTGTTCTAAAATTACACCACACCATCAGGATTCATAAATCAACCAATAAGGTAAAGCAAGAAAATAACTAAGCTGTTCATTTATTTGGACTATACTCACAATAAGGCCAATAAGTTATACAACAATAAATCAAACTTGTCTTCCATCATAAAAATGAAAATCAAGATTAATTAGTCCTAAATTAGATTTAACTGGAAAGAAGAAGTCATTGTTCAATTAAACTTAAATATCTTTAGGTATGTACATACCTGTGGCACTTGCTCCATTTCTATGTAAGAAGAAGCAGAAAAAGTTCTTGAGGCATCTCAATTGGAGATCCAAAGAAGCCCGATCCTTGCACTGCAGATGAAACAAGAGAAGCAAAATAATTGTATTAATTCTAAAAACTAAATAAAATGAAATTAAGAGTAAGATTTTACGTTTGAGAGGAGATATCATCATGTTGCGATCTTCTTGTTGTTGTTTGATGATTATCGACATCAAAAGCAATGATCAAAAGCGGTGGTGGCGGCGGATCTAGATGGCGGAAACACTCAAGAAAAGAGGGAAAGGAAGAGTAGAGTAAAAAGAAAACTAAGAGTGAGTGAGTATGCCCTACCTTGGACGGCTAAGATGTAAATCTAAATAGTAGGAAAAAATAGACAAATGGGAGTATAAAAGTTAACTACACTTTGATTACACCCCTAGGATATATATTATACACAAAGGTAAGGGCATCATTTCTGATCACATTTCAAGTTTCAAACTTTCAATGCTAGGAAACGAAATAATTGAAGAATTTGTGTCACAATCCATAGAGTGGTGGCACAAAAAACATAGGCTATGAGACATCTCCCACAACTACGACAGAATTCCATTTATATTTATAGTGTGAGTGAAATTTTGAAGCCCTAAAAAGTATCGGGAAAAAATAGGCGAGTCACAATAAAAGCACCTTCCCAGGAAATTTCCTATAATTAATCTTTTGTCAAGCAATGTATTTAGTCAAAATCTTTTGTCAAAATACTGTGCTGAGCGATACCGTTTGATGTATTTATAGCAAATGATAATTCGATTGAAAAAAATAGCTCATTAACCTAATGCTTTTGCGTGTAAGTACATCAAAATAATGAGGGACTCCAAAACTTTTGTTGTTTTGCCGTTGTCGTCGGTGATAATATGTGACAGTACCGCCCAACCTGGCGCACAGACACAATCAACAAATTTTTCTTCCTACGTGGGGTTCTAAAATGAATCCAGGTTCCAAGTACCACAGATTTTCCATCACTTATAAATACACCATAAAAGTTGAAGACATTTCAAAAACATAGCCGCTTCTTAATTATAAATACTATACTACTACATAAATTAACTTATCATATTATGGCTAGTAGTAAAGATGTTGAAACACAAGAAGTTGGCATCAAAGAACAAGCTCAACTATATATGGAAAATAATCTATGGTTTTGCTGATTCTCTTGTTCTTCGATGCGCAGTAGAGATTGCAGTCCCAGATATATTCGAAATCAATAATGGGTCAATCACACTTGCACAACTTTCATCAAAACTAACAATTCCAAATGTCAATGCTGATGGCTTGTACACAACTCTAAGATACTTGATACACCTGAATATCTTAGAACAAGAAACTTGTAATATTTTACTACGATTAAGGCAATCTATGAAGCTGTTCATCATATTAAGTGTACACTTTGTGATGATGGTAAGCTTTTCCTCATATTAAGGCAAGAAACCTGACAACCTGCGAACAAACAATTCTTTTTTATTATGGACACGAACAGTGAATACAATAATGGTATAACTTACTTCACTGAACAATTGATTCGCCTCACATTCTCTCTTGACCTACTACTCTATAATGAGTTGAACTCATTGAACCAAATAAAAATACTAACAAGTTGTACAGCAGTGTCGAAACAACAAATCTCAACATAATTCTGCTCTTAGCTCTGAATCACAAACAAAAGCAATATCAAGTGAATATGAGAGTCTAAGAGAACTAAATTTAACACAGTTCATGTATCATTACTTGGAGTTCTTTTTCCTGTGTATAAAGTTCCATAATTATATTTCAGCACTTAAGAGTTCCTAAATCTGTCAGGCATATATATAATTAGAGAAAGAAATTATGAACATGAACAAACTTGCAGTCTCTCAAGTATCAACACTTCGAAATGACAAGATCAGATTACCGGACTAATGATAGGACACCAGACGCTTCAGAACAACAAACCAGCATAATGGTTACTTCACAGATGATCAGCAAATAGATAACAACATGTGAACTCGTCGATCAACAGCACTAAAAATGACAAAATAAAGTTTGGAAACACATATTCTTGCAAAGTAGAAGTACTCGGCATGACTAAATCCAGATCATGCCCTCAGATTACTACTTTTACGCCCTTGAACCCCAATAGTCTCAGTCGATCTGAATTTCACTTGGATCCTCTGCTTGAGGAATGGAATTTTCAGTGGGCACAGAACTCTCATCAACCAATATGTCCCATCATGGCTGGACACGTGACCAAAAGCAAATCCCCAACCTACAGCAGAAAATAAGAAATAGGAACAAGTTACAATTCCAAGCAAATCAAACCAAATTAAATTACAAACAAGCATTCAATTAAAACAAATCTACACCCCAAGTAAAACCCTTGAAATTACCCCAAAAATCAAAACAAATTCTTCCACATATCTAGATGCTTTCACAAAAACCCATTGCTTTGTAAAATAAAGCTTGACATAAATGTTTAAAAATAACAGAATTCAAATTAAAGATCCCAACGTTAAAGGTAATGTTTTACCTGTGATCCACATTAGAGAAAAAAAAATAGAGGAACAACAGTAGGCTACACTAAGATCTAAAGCAATTATTGCAGACAAGATCTAAAGCAATTTCCAACCTACAGCAGAAATACATGAGAAATAAGAACAAGTTACACTTCTAAGCAAATCAAACCAAATGAAATTACAAAGAAGCTTTCAACTACAAAAAACCTACACCCAATTATTAAAACAAATTACCCCCAAAATCACATCAAATTCTTCCACATATGTAGATGATTTCACAAAAACCCATTGCTTTGAAAAATAAACCGACATAAATGTTTAAAGATAACGAAATTCAAATTAAAGATCCCAACATTAAAGTTAGGATTTTACCTTGATCCACTTTAGAGAGAAAACTAGAGGAACAACAGTAAGAGATACTACTTATGTTTGAGAGAAGATATCATCATGCTGTATGTCTTGTTGTTGTTGTTGATGATCATCGACATCAAAAGCCATGATCGATCGGATCTGTGGTGGGCTAATTTTGAGAGAGGCGGCGGCAGAAAATAGAGAGGAGGAGGAGGTGTAAGATGAAACGAAGGATGATGCCCTAACACTTAGATACGTATAAATAGCAAATACATAGAAAGTAAGTTACACTCTGCTTACATCACTAGGATATACAAAAGTGGCGTGGATCATCAATGCAATGTGTTGTTTTTTGTCTTTGTCCGTGAAGACTTGCGATTTCATAGTAAAATTTGGTTTTAGTAATGTTGGAAGTTGTTTTAGTTTCTTGGCTTTGTAGTTGGCATCAGTGGCATGTTGTGCAATGTCAAAAGTCTACTTCGTTCGTGTCCGATCGATCTCTTGTTTTTAAAGTTTGTTCTCTTCTCTCCACAATACGCTTAACTGCGGAGCCAAAATCTCATGTTCCACTTTTGTTTCCATCCGGTTTGTAATTAGCAATACACAAATTTAAACGCTAAGTAATACGAATTTAGCTAGATGGTAAATATGACATACAATTATTTGCTCATCTTTGCCGTAAACTACACTCTCCCATTCAGGCTATATGCCAAGTGTTTGGACCAGTTTTACTACCCCACCATGCCCCTTGCAATGTTCGAAGATTCTCAACATTGTGGAGGTCCATTTTCACTTATATTCTGTTCTGCAAGATCGAGTTTTCTGATCTTAGGATCCCTGCAATGCCCCAAATCCCTTTTCTTCTCTAGCTCTAGAATTCCCAATTTCCACCGAGCAGTAATAACCAGAAACAACGGAATGATTGAGTCGACAACTAACCAAAAATAGTTTCCCAACCTAGAGCATAAATATAAGCATAAATTGGAACAAGTTACAATTCCAAGCAAATCAAACCAAATTAAATTACAAAATAAAAAAAATATTTGCACCCAAATAAAAACCATTAAATTACCCCCAAACATCACAGCAGATTCTTCCTAAAAAAAACCCTTGATTATAACCGCATAAAATAATTCCCCAAATATCCAGATGATTTCAGAAAAACCCGTCTTGGTAAAAACAAGAAAAAAACTACAACAAAAATATCGAATAGCAGCATTCAAAAGATCCATACTAACTCAACTTTAACCGACTAAAGGTAAGATTTTACTTGTGAAACAAAGAAGCACCATTCAATATACTATGAAGAGGATTATCCAATACTAGTTATGCTGAGAGAGAGAGAGTCGAAGATAAGCACCATTTTCACATACCTCGTGCACATACGTCATTCACATGTATCGTTGCTGTCCACCCACTTCTTTCGAATGCCAACTCTTTCTCCAAGTCTCAACGGGTCAGATCCCGTATAATCTGCTCATCCCAGGTCAAGTTCGGTCGTCTTCTACGCTTCATCGTTCCTTATGCACTTTGCGTCCTAAGCGAACCAGAGCATCCAACGGTCTTCGTTGGAGATTCCCAAACGAACGCAGCCAATGTTGGGCGAGCATATCCTTTATTGACGCTAACCCAAGCTTGCTGCAAACACAATCGTTTATGATTTTATCATGCCTTGTATATCCACAGTCCCAACTCAGCATCCGCATCTCTGTTGCATGAAGTTCTCTGATGTGCGGGTTCCTAGTCGCCCAACATTCCGCTCCATACATCATCGCATGTCGGATCGCCGTTTTGTAGAAGCTGGGACCTTATGGTCACACAGGACTCCAGTCTCCAATCTCCATTTTGCCCACACTGCCTGGACTCTATGTCGAATGTCCTCGTCGATATCACCATCACTTTGTATGTGAAAAATCAGGTTATTAGTGTAAGATTAATTCAAGTTGTTTATAAAATGTTGTTTTCAATATCCAGATCCAATTTAAAAATGAAGTTATTAGGTAAGAAAGTTCTAAGAAAATGAAGTTGTTCGATTTATGACTTGATACTTAAAAGAGAATGATTTAGCGATGTTGGGGTGTGTAATGTATTCCAAGGCCGGGGCATAACAATATCCAAGGGAAGTTTAGAGTTCAAAGGACATTTTGGTAAATGACAATTTTGTGTCGTCTATAAAATTAATATAGCAGCCGTAGAATTTCATTTTGGTGTTTCAAATAGAGAGAGAGGTGAATTAAAATAGCAGCGGTTGATGTATGTTTTCTATCTACAGTTTTTTTTTTACGATACAATTTTGAGTGTTACTTAAACTCACTTGTGATGAATTTTACTTAAACAGGTTATTTCCTCATCCATCCCGCTACCAATGCCCAACATGCCACAACAAGTCCAAATGAGCGCTTTCATATGACCAAATTCTTCACACACTTGAGCAGGGATCCTGAACTGTACCATCTAAAACCATTATACAGCTACCTGCTATTGAATATCTAGTTGGCAGAAAATGCGCAATTTCAAACAATCATTTCTATCACCAACTCAAATTGTTTATGCAACGTATTATCTTTGGCTCGGGAATTTGTTAAATCAAGGCACACGAGAATCCTGATTGTTCCACTACACCAAATAGCATACAGAACAGCCACCATGAGAAAAATGTAAATTTACGCCAGGTCAGTAATTTCCACTGTGATGATGGCAAAGATAAACAGTAAGCTAAGCTTAAGAACACAATTAGACCTTTTCTCAACAAATGTTAGAAGCAAACTCATAAAACCATATTTACCGATATACTACAGTGAAGGCAAACAAGCATTCTAGCATCACAGTAAAGGCAAACCAGTTCATTTTCACATTTTTTATAGGAAGTTGCCTACCGAAAAATTTAAGATAAGTACATACCAATCAGTTCCTAGTAATAACCAAGTTATTATTACCAATAAACCTTAAAATGAAACGAAGAGGAACAATAATACACTACTTACGATTGAGAGGAGAATTCATTATGAGATATGTTGAAGATCGTCAACATAAACATTTTCTAGTGCAGCGCAAGGACGAGTGTAAACTGTATGTACCATCATTTTTGTCCACTAAAACGAAAAACAAACACTGAAATCATGAGATGACACAATAAAACCATTATATTAGTTTTTATAAGACTAGTTTACACTGTCTAGTAAATCAAGTTAAAAACATATTACCTGCTAGAATTCTCCAATGTCAGAATAATTTTTCTTCAGTTGGTGTGATGAGCCACTAGACAAGTTACAATTCCAAGCAAATCAAACCAAATGAAGTTACATACAAGCATCCAGCGAATAAAAAAAACATCAACCCCCAAATAAAACCCTTGAACTTACACGAAACATCTCAACAAAACCTGTGATGATTTGCTAAGATCGGAAATGAAAACAAGAGAGTGAACACTTTCAACAAAAGTTTTTAAAATGAAAACCTGTGACCCAATGGTTTCAAATTTTCTTACAAAAGTGTTTGAAAGTAGTAGCAGCATCGAAAAGATCCAAACTAACTTTAATTGAATCCAGGAAGGTAAGATTTTACCTGTGATCTAATGGTCACTACATCAGCTTCCGGTGTTTCATTTTACAGTGAAAACAAAAACACTCTGTGGGACGCCTCAAGTTTGAGAGAAAATATCATCATGCTGAGACCCGAGTGTCTTGCTGTTGTTGATTATCGTCAACAATCAGATGCCATGATCGATCGAGATCTGTGATGGTTTCTCTTTTTGAGGCGGCGTGAAATGGAGAAGAAAAGAGGGAGAGGGAGGTAAGGCAATAAGAAACTAAAGAGATGCCCTAGAACACGGATGAGTCAATAAGTAGTAGGGTAAACAAAAGAACGAACTGATAATTACACTTCTGTTACACCGTTCAGAGATGTACAAAAGTGAACCTTTTCTCCTGCTATTTACCTAGGGTCGCTTCTAGATTTTGAATCACCAAGCATATTTTGTGCAATGTGTTAGGAGACATTTTGTATCACGGGCGAATTACAAATCACATGACAAATTATATGGTTATGGAATTATGTGACATCGATAACAATTAGTAGAAAATTTTATATCACGAGGCATGTATTGGTTAACGTAGCAAATTTTAAAACAAAAAATGAGGGATTCCACGACACGATGTATTTCCCGGAACGGCCTATACGGACTAGGCCATTACCACTGTTGCTTGGCCACAACCTAGAAAACAAGTTGGAATGAGTTGCTTGTCCCTTCGTTGATGAACTACGGTCTGCGCTTGATCCCTTTAGAGTAGGGAAGGGTACGTAGGTGTTTATGGGTAAAAATCGTTTCTGTCGATTTCGGTAAATTCGGTAGGTGAGTGAGAAACTGGTTCAAACCCTAAACAAATGTGCTGCACGTGAGCACTTTATAGATTCAAGAGATCAATCTGTACAAGTCCGGCCTAAACCAAGAAATGGCCGTTCCCGGACTTGCTTCGGTCACAAAGTGGAGGAGAAGGGTTGATTTGGGGAGGGAAGCAAAGAAAGGTGTTGAGACCGAGAATAATTCGGGGATGGTAGTATCTCGACTTGTATCGAAAGTAAAAGCTTGGGAAGCTTGCAAGAGATGAAAGCTTTTGGGAGAGCTTGCAAAGTTGCCTTTCGAGAGTGTAGTATTTTTCTCTGACCGAGACTTGTTGTCTGGTGGAAATAGGTAAGACCTATTTATACAAGTCGAGATTGAAACGTACCCTGGCCTCATGAAGGAAGAGAGTAAAGGGTGAAATAATGGGAGGAGGTGGTAACCGCATGGTGTTAATGGGTGAAAACGTTTTCACCATTATTTCCTCATTTATTTGACCGCTTTATTCCTTTTCACGCTTTCTTAATGTGAGCATACTGTACGCTGCAAGCTGTGACCGCCAAACCAAAACCCTGGAAAGCATCCCCCAATTTGTGTTGATATCTCGTTGGTTGCACCTTGAGTGCAAGTGGCGCTGCTAGTGGCGCGGTGGCATGTGCCATTGGCATGTGCGGAATGCCCTTGTTGCGGGTTGTACTTCGAGCGCAAGTGGCAATGCCAGAGCTGCTAGTGGTGTGCGTGGCATGTGCGGAATGCCTTGGTGGTAGGTTGTATGTTGAGTGTAAGTGGCAATGCCGGCCGCTAGTGGCGTGTGTGGCATGTGCGGAATGCCTTGGTGGTAGGTTGCACGGTTTGCAAGTTAGGCTACCGCGTGTGTGTTTGGCATGTGCCAATGGCATGTGCGGAATGCCTTGGTGGTAGGTTGAACGGTTTGCAAGTTAGGCTACCAGCGTGTGTGTTTGGCATGTGCGAAATGCCTTGGTGGTAGGTTGCACGGTTTGCAAGTTAGGCTACCAGCGTGTGTGTTTGGCATGTGCCAATGGCATGCGTGGCCATTAGGGCCGTGGCCTTGGTAGGAAAAGCTACCAGCGAGCATGTTGGCATGTGCCAATGGCATGCGTGGCCGTTAGGCCGTGGCCTTGGTAAGAAAAGCTACCAGCGAGCATGTTGGCATGTGCCAATGGCATGCGTGGCCGTTAGGGCCATGGCCTTAGTAGGAAAAGCTACCAGCGAGCATGTTGGCATGTGCCAATGGCATGCGTGGCCGTTAGGGCCGTGGCCTTGGTAAGAAAAGCTACCAGCGAGCATGTTGGCATGTGCCAATGGCATGCGTGGCCGTTAGGGTCGTGGCCTTGGTAAGAAAAGCTACCAGCGAGCATGTTGGCATGTGCCAATGGCATGTGCCAATGGCATGCGTGGCCGTTAGGGCCGTGGCCTTGGTAAGAAAAGCTACCAGCGAGCATGTTGGCATGTGCCAATGGCATGCGTGGCCGTTAGGTCCGTGGCCTTGGTAAGAAAAGCTACCAGCGAGCATGTTGGCATGTGCCAATGGCATGCGTGGCCGTTAGGGCCGTGGCCTTGGTAGGAAAAGCTACCCGGCGAGCATGTTGGCATGCGCCAATGGCATGCGTGGCCGTTAGGTCGGGGCCTTGGTAAGAAAAGCTACCGGCGAGCATGTTGGCATGTGCCAATGGCATGCGTGGCCGACTTGGCCTAGGTTGTATGGTTAGTAAGCCTAGGGCGCTATATTTGGCATGCGCCAATGTCATAGCGGCTTGGAAATATGGCTTGTGGTACGCGTTGGCATGTGCCAATGGCACGTACGGCCATGTTGACCTAGTTGCATGTTTTGCAAGCCTAGGGCGCTATATTTGGCATGCGCCAATGGCATAGCGGCTTGGAAGTATGGCTTGTGGTACGTGTTGGCATGTGCCAATGGCACGTACGGCCATGTTGACCTAGTTGCACGTTTTGCAAGCCTAGGGCGCTATATTTGGCATGTGCCAATGGCATAGCGGCTTAGTTTGGCATGGTTGCCAATGAGTGCGATATGTAGTTTGGTTTTGGCGTCGCTGCCATGGTGCGCAGTGTGCGGCTTGGTTTTGGCGTTGTTGCCATGTGCGGCTTGGTTTGGCATTGTTGCTATGGTGGCTTGGTTTGGCATTGTTGCCATGGTGCGCAGTGTGCGGTTTGGTTTGGCATTGTTGTCATGGTGCGCAGTGTGCGGCTTAGTTTGGCATTGTTGCCATGGTGCGCAGTGTGCGGCTTAGTTTGGCATTGTTGCCATGGTGCGCAGTGTGCGGCTTGGTTTGGCATTGTTGCCATGGTGCGCAGTGTGCGGCTTAGTTTGGCATTGTTGCCATGGTGCGCGATGTGCGGCTTAGTTTGGCATTGTTGCCATGGTGCGCGATGTGCGGCTTAGTTTGGCATTGTTGCCATGGTGCGCAGTCTGCGGCTTGGTTTGGCATTGTTGCCATGGTGCGCAGGATGCGGCTTGGTTTGGCATTGTTGCCATGGTGCGCAGTATGCGGCTTGGTTTGGCATTGTTGCCATGGTGCGCAGGGTGCGGCTTGGTTTTGGAATTAGGGTTACTGTCGAAAAACCTAATTTGGTATTTTGAAAAAATACCCCTATTAATTATTTACACCTGAGTTAAATGCTCTTATTTAATGTGTTGCGGGTAACACTAGGTCATGGGGTTTTACGATTTTACCCCTTGTTTAAAAACCACCATCAACAGTAGGCAGCCGCAATGAGTTGTAGCATTGCCGGTCCAGCACGTTGGCCTCTCATATCATCTAACATCGCTAGCTCGACGCAAGAGATGATTGTGGCCAGACTTGATGAGGCTTAGTTACATGCAAGTAAGTGGATGCTCATACTTCCTATCAAGTTATAAAGAGTTGGTTGGCGGGGTAACATAGGAAATGGCAAGGGCTTGGTGCGGCCTACGTCAAAGTCCAAGGCTTATGCCTGGACAAGACACGTCCATATGACGGTTGCTCATCTAGCTAGGAAATTCAGTGATGAATTCCCTACGTAAAGGCTAAGCCAGAGATGCATGAAAGATGCATTGGCAATGGCCGTATGGCCTTAAACCCTTTTGCGGGACAAGGGTAAGTTGAAACAGTGTGGAAGCTAAGTTAGCTACACCATGCTCCACGAGCATGCTTGCAAGGGAAAATGGACGTGCATTTTCCTAGCCCTAAGGCCCGGATCGTAGTTTCATCATGGCGCATCGGGGGAGTTACGGCCTGCGGGGCAATGCGCCAAAGGCGTAATTTTCCTGTCCGTCACAATACACCACTCAGAAAATGTTTGCTAGCTTTCCCATCTATTAGCTTCCCACGTTACGATACAAGTCGTAACACAACTACTCTTTCAGAATCAACTATTCTGGTCTCATCACTTTCCTTGCTTCCCTCCCCAAAACTAACCCATTCTCCTCCACTTTGTGACCGAAGTAAGTCTGGAAGGGTCATTTCTTGGTTTAGGCCGGACTTGTACAGATTGATCTCTCGAATCTAAAGTACTCCCTTGCAGTACATTGTTTAGGGTTTAAATTCGTTTCTCACCCACACACCTGAAATTACCAAAATCAGCAGAAACCATTTTCACCCACAAACACATTTATTTGACAAATAATAAAAATATTAATCAATGATAAAATAACAAATAAATAAATCTACATACCAAAATGTTATATGAGACGAGTCAAGCGATATTACGTGGTTCGGTCATCTCGACCTACGTCCACGGAGAAACCCATAAGGGTGAATGATATTGATGGTCAGTAATTATGAGATGAGTATACAATTACATTTGATCTCTAATTTGTAGAGAAAACTAAGCCTAGGAAGATAATGTAAACTCTTGACTAGGTGAATATATTTAGGAAACCATAAAGATTACTAGGGAATATTACACTGCACGGATACCTCGGTGGAATTCTCCTCATAGTCACCTTGACTTTTAGTATCCCGTGTTATATTCTAATATGATTATGTGGGTTTTGTTGATTTTTTGTTTATTTGTATTCGAACAACCTTAGAATACCAACACTGACTCACTGAGTGGGTATATTGGTTCATTTTGTTTGTTTATGGTTCTATCTTCTCGTCACTGATTTTGGTTACTTATTTGATTTTATGATAATCAAAAATACGATATCTGAACCCCATTGAGACTAAGTTTCCTCCAGTACATCTGCTTTGAGACTAACATTCATAACGATGGGCAGAAAACTGTGTTTGATATCCGCATAAACAAACACCATGTTCCTAGATGTAATTAACTTTGTTTCTAAACTGTGTTTTATTAAAAAAGTTATTTTAAAAAGTAACTGAATAGTGATGTTATCGGGGTGTAATTAACTTTCTGTCTTTTTAACCCAATTATATTTAGACGGGACGGCTGTGTTAGGTTTCATTCTTGCTTCATCGATCTTCCTGTCCCTCTTTTCCTATGTGTTTCTGCCATCTCTCTCTAAACACAATCCCAACACAGATCAATCATGGCATCTGATGTTGATGATCACTGGATGTTGATGTTGATGATCATCAACAAACACTCAGCATAATGATTTCTCCTCTCAGACATAGCGTAGTGTGATGTTCAAGTTCTTCGTTTTTCTTCCAGCTAGATTCACAGGTAAAATCTTACCTTGATGCAATTAAAGTTCGGATCTATGAAGTGCTGCTATGTTTAAACTTTTTTGTTAGATTTCTTTTTGCTTTTGTTAAAAGTAATTTTTAATTAATTTTTTTTCGGATTTTAGAAAATGGGTTTTCTGAAATCACTTAGATATGTTGTTTTTTTTTTTTTTTTTTTTTTTTTTTTTTTTTTTTTGTAGTTAAATTAAATTCAATCAATGGTTTATGTTTAAGAAGAATCTGTTGTGATGTTGGGGGTAATTCCAATGGTTTTATTTGGGTGTAAATTTTTTTTGTTTCTCTTTGTAACTTCATTTGGTTTGATTTGCTTGGAATTGTAACTTGTTCTTATTTACGTGGTTGAGGTTTAGAGCATCTTTGTTATATGAACGCAACGCTACCCGTGAAATGGCTCCGGAATTTTTGTTATGGCAACATTTCGTTGTAGGAATAATTGATGCAAATCTCAATGGGATACTAATCCTCCTAAGTACAGTTAGCTGAGAAAGTCTATGGCTGCATCATTTGGAGAGGGAGCAGAATAAGTTTTTGGCATGACATCTGGATGGGTCAGCAGCGTATTTGTTTCCAATTTCGTGCACCTTTTCAAGCCTCTGCGAGCAAATCGAGCACAGTTAGTCAATCGTACAACAAATTTCAGCAACTTGGCATTATCAGTAGGAGGATCCACAATTGTGTCATCACGGACACTGCAGTTACTTGAATTGAGCAGCCTGACCTGATGAGAACCGTGTTGATTTGCTCCATCCTAGAAGACTTTCCAGAATAGGTTTCGTAAAATTTGAACTAGATAAAAATATTTGTTGCAGGCAGAGCAATTGGACATATTTCCCGGTGTATTTATATTTATAGTTAATCGTGAAAATGAAATATTTGGTTTCAAAATTTACTATATAGATTGTTTAAGGGGTGTAGTAGTAGGATTTTCTACTACTACATGAGAAACTTGCCTATCAACTAAAGTAAGAAGATAAGTGAATTTAAATATGCATTATGACACAAATTATGCAATTAGTTCGACATATACCCTTGTTACCCAAAACCGAAATGAAACTTATCATTTGTGTTTCAAGATTCACTCTGTAGACGAAAACATGCCTTATTTGTCTAAAATTTTCAACTTTACTCTAATATTGTCGCAGTAGCTCATAACTTGTCACACAATTCATAATTTGTTTTTTAATCCCAAGTATCTTCTAATCCAAAAAATATGACGTGGGAGTGTAACTTGAAATTTGCCGAGTAATCCTAAATGTATAGCTGCGCCATGTTTTTATATGATAAAAATCTATCTTTGTGATGTGAATCTGGAATCGGAAATCTAGAGCTAGTATATTCTTGGGGTGTAACTCAAGTGTAATTAACTTTCCTAGATCTTTGTCCAGAGGGGTACTGTTTTACATCTTACCCATCTAAGTTAGGGCATCATCATTCTCACCCTTTCTTTTCCTGTGTGTTTCCGCCGCCTCAAAAACAAAAACCACCATGGATCCATAGATCATGGCTTCCGATGTAATGATCACAAACAACAAGAAATAGAAGATGGTAGCATATTGATATCTCCTCTCAAAAGTAGGTATTATTTGAGTCTTTCTTCTCTTCATTTAATTTTTAGAATTCATAGTTTTCCTGCTCATCTCCTCTTCCTCTTCTCGGTACAGACTCAAAGAGTTCTCTTAGTCACTCGATCAACATCAATATCTCGATCAAGGTCAATACTCAAAGAGATCTCTTGTCAGTAGACTCCGATCCTCATCTTGTTATATAAGAGACTGCTTCCAATTCTGCTCTTCAGGTAGTCAACATTTCTAATGCTAATTGCAAGTTGGAACTTTTTTAAAATTTTGATAATTGTTCAAGATAATATTGTTCAGCTTTTTTCTTGGAGTTTTTTAAGCTTGATTTTGCTGAGATTTTCAAGTGTAAGTACTGCCAATGGTCAATAGGAAACACTTAAAGTTGTCCTGTACTCCCTATCTCTCTCTAAAGATATGTACTTTGGCTCGAAATGTTGTAGCTAGTGTTTATCTTCCAAGAGATAACTTGGAATGATCATGGCTGCCAGTTTTTACTCAAGGAACTGATTGAATTGTACTGATTTAATTTTTAGGGTAAGCATTTCCTAGAAAGAGTATGAAACTGAAGTGGACAAGCCAACTTGGACAGTGGCGGCTATCTGGGTGCTTTATTTTGTCGAATTCTTTGTCTGTGCAAGAGGACAAGGAAAGATAGAGGTTCAAAGATGTCATTTAAATGTAACGTATTTGTCAGATGAAAGGAGCAGATGTAGTTTGGATGCACAATTGAGGATGGCCAAACTTATTATTGCTACTTGATCCCAAATTCTAACAAGGTTATGAAGAAGATCGTAGCATAATGATATCTCCTCTCAAACGTAAGATTTTACCCTTCATTTCTTTTTATTTGTAGGTTGAATTGAAATCAATTGCTTACAAAAATAAATCATAAGGATTTATCGACTTTTATTAATTTGCATCCCTCTTGTTTTCATCTGCAGTTCAAGGATCAGCCAGGGTGGATCTCCAATCTTCAGGAGGAGTGTTGTTAGGTAAGCAACATTCTACAAATAGTGTGAAATTGATCTCCAAATTCATTTTCTGGGAAACAAGGCAAAGGAAGATATGAATCCTGTGGGTATTTAATTTTATAGAGGTGCTGACCAACAAAGTCAATAACTTACAAGTCTTACATATATGTCCAACGAATGTGCAGGTGTTGTTTTGGTTTCGAATCCACTGTTGAGGATAGCCATCCAAGCTCTCTATTTACCACTTAATCCTCCAGCTGAATATGGATATTCACCACTCTGCGTCGAAATAATCCTTCACACCAGCTGCTTCTAATTTTCTCGTTTAGCTCAATTCTGGCACATTTAAGCCTTACGGTAACAATAATAAACTTTTACTCCGCATGTTAGTATAAGTTCTTATCGCAATAATGATAGTGATCTGATTGGATTTGTGGTTTAGCAACAAATTAGGATTTGTTTAATCTAATCCTTGACTAGCTTAAGTTAAGAAGGGTTCTAGTAATTCAGATTAAGGTCTGGTTTAATGTCTGATTGTGTACTTTAAGGTTAAGTTGTGATGAACTGTCCCATGTAGCTACTGAGTTGTCTCTATATCATATGATGAAAAAGGCTAAGAGACACATAAGTTGTTCTTAATTCTCCCTCATAAAATGTTGTCTCTATTTCTTCTTTGTAATTCTACCAGTATAGCATTGTTAGTATCTAGTAATACTGTGTATGACGCTGTATATCTATTCAGTTCACTTCTAGGTATGTTAATACTATGAGTACTTCTGTTTTCAGCTAGAGATATAGTTTATATCATAGTTGTGGTTAAGTTATAATGACTTAGGAGCTGAAAATCTAACAAACGTTATGCAGTAATGATCACTGTTTTGGCAATCTAGGCCTGTGATTGGTGTCAACATTTTCTTTAATCTTAACTGTAGTAATCATGTGAAAGTCTTCTTTGGAACTCATCAACATAGAAATGTGCTAGTTTTCTGAATGACTGAGAATTGTTTTGTAGGCTAACTTACTTGCTTCAGGCTGATCAATAAAAAAAAAAAAAAAAAAAAACTGGGCCTTTTTAATAGATGTGAGTATGTTCTATTCAATGTGAATTCTCCCCTCTGAGTTTCTTATTGTTAGTCATATCGACGTGTTTTCAGCAGTATTTTGGTCGTCATATCAGTCTTTTCATGCATATATTTATGAGCACCAACAGCAGCAACAAGAAAACCGCAGCATAATGATTTCTTCTCTCAGTGCAGGAATCATATGGATTGCAACAAGAAGATCGTTTATCTAGTTTTCATCTGCACTGCAAGGATTATTTGGATATCCAAGTTTCTAGATTTCTATATGGTAATCCACTTTCCTCGAAGAATGGTGGCCATCTGAGTGCTTTATTTGGCAAATTTATTTAGCTGTCTATTGGAGGAGCAGGTGTGGTTGTGGTTTAGAATCCATAATTAAGGATGGTCGTCCAAGGTGTTTGAAGAACCATAGTGGTGAGTTTTCACATTTGTATGAATATCTATTAACCAGATTAAACCTTTTTTGCATTTGGTAGATATAAGATGGGTATGTAAGATGCACATGACATGAGTCTTAACTTGAATCAAAATGAAGGCCTGATGCATAAATTGTTTGAATGTTTCTTGGAATGCTTTCTCAAAGCAAAGATGGATCAAGTGGAATTTGTAACATGTGATCCTATACTACACATTTGCCAATGCTTTCATAAATATGGTTTTGTGTTGCGAACATTTGTTGATAAAACTTTTGTCGTTGTTCATATTTAGTGACTGAGATCTGTTTCATACTAACAAAAGTACTCTTTTCAGGTGTCCAAGTTATATGGCAGGTGACCAAGAGAAGCCAAATAGGTCACCGGTGATAGATGGAAATGAAATTTGTCATTGCCCTCCGCGAAATTCAGAAGCTTCAAGTTCACAATGCAAGGGAGAGAACACAGACAATCTGCGTCATTCACCAAGCTGCTTCTAAGGATATGCACCACTTGCTTCGAGTCAGATATCAAGAGGATTCATGGGTATCTGATGTCCTTTGCTGTCGCCAGTGCAGTTGCATTGCTTTCGTTTCCTCCGTAAAAGAGGCGGTGATTCCTAATGGAATTGATCCACCTTTAAAGGAGGATACCTTGGTGGTCCTAAATGATGAAACCCGACCCTACAAATCCTAGGTTTCATTGACCCACATCACAGGTGGAAAATGCTAGCCTACAGAAGTTATGTAAGTTTTGTTGCTGTTGTGCATGTAACGTAACAGTATTCTCGCGTGCCTTGCTTTAACTAATTCTTGAGCCAAAGATACTGCTGCCATAACAATTTGACTAGGTGATAGGAAATGATTACTTGAAAATTGCGGCATTTCTTGTCACGGTAGGAAGTAAGATGTTACGGTTCTGGATCCCTGCTCTGATGTGTAAAGAATTTGGTCCATGTTGCTCAGAGCAACCACAGTCATGAGCCACACTAAAGACCAAATCCCATACTAAAAGATAAATTAATTTAGCTTTTTTTTGAGGTGCACCACAACGACAGGCGACTAAAATATAGTCTGACGGACCTTATACAAGCGCTTGAAGCTGGACGCACGTATTATGGTCGTTTGTTGATGAGGCATGTTTATTATAACCGTCTGAGTGTGACCCAGGTATAGTGGGCGCTTGATGTGAGGCGTATGTATAATTCACGCCAGACTCAGGACGGAGATACGAACCATGCTTGTTGATGGAGCGAAATTATTAGCCACGTATGGATGGGCGTAAATTATACAACCGCCTCTTGTGGGGCACAGATATTAAGTGTGTCTGGGTTTATATGTTATTTCTTCCTTCTTCTACAGTCTTGTCATCCTCTTCGTTACCAGAAAAATCAAAACAAGATGAAACCCTAACTTATGTTCGTCAAATGCTCAAAGATTTCATATATATAGATATATGTAAGAGCCGTTGCAATGAATCAAACGGTCGGAAAAATCAAACATTGGGGCACGTATAACTAGTCAGACAAGCGAGTGTATATTCAACGCTTGTTAAGAGACGCTCATAATACTTGCGCCCAAACCAGACGCACTTTAAAGTTGCTCTTGTTGCCAGGAGAATGTTATAACATCGCCCCAATGGAGCGCATAATATAACTACGTCTGGTTTGGGGCGTATGTATTACATGTGTTTGGTCCGGCGGTGTTTATAAATGCGCCTGATTCAGACGCCAATTTTATCTCCGCCCCTAGCTCATACGTTAATTATACTAACGCCCAGTATGAAACGCTCACTATACTCTCGCCTTGCTTCATACGCTCTCAATACGTACGTCCCACTATATGGTGATTTGGTCTGGGTTGACGACCACATTTGGTCTCAAACCCTAGTTTCCAGACTATATATAGCTTTAGTCGATTCCACTACGGCTCACTTTGGGACTAAATTTGGGTATAGTCCCCAAATTTAAGCGTGACTGTGGTTGCTCTCAGGGTGTATTGCTGATTCTGGTTGTGTTATGCTGTTTGTGCAAAGGCCGAATGTCACCATTTTCCTTGCATGCAAAAGCTCCGTAATAGTGAGGCCGGCCATCAAAAACATGCTCCCCAGCTCAAAATCTACTAATAACAAATTGTACAAGTAATGCTCCACACCAAAACAACCACTTTTGTACATCTACTAGTGAGTAATGTAAACAAAGTGCAATTAACTTTCTATCTATTTTCCTTACTATTTATTTAGTCGTCAAAGTTTTAGGGTTTCACTTTCATCACTCAAATTACTCTCTCCCTCTCCTCCTCTCTGTTTTACGCCGCCTCTCTCAAAACCCACCACCAACACAGATCTTTCATGGCTTGTGATGATGTAGATCATCAACACAACAAGACACTCAGCATGATGATATCTTCTCTCAAACATAAGTAGTGTGACTCAAACATGACTCTTTGTTCTTTCTGCAAATGAGGAGGATCACAGGTAAATTCATACCTTGATTCAGTTAAAGTTTGGATATATTGAATTTTGATCTTTGTTAGGGTTTTTATTTTAACCTTTTGTTGAAAGTAATACTGTCATTTTTAATTATTTTTTTTTCAGAATTTAGGAAATGGATTTTTCTGAAATCATCTGGATATTCAAAAATTTTGAAAAGAAGATCAAGACACTAGCATGATGATATCTTCTCTCAAACATAAGTAGTGTGGCTGATCCGTTTTTTTTTTTGCGAAATACTGGCGGATCACAAGCAAAATCTTACCTTGATTCAGTTGAAGTTTGGATCTGTTGAGTGCTGCTTATATCAATAGAGTTGCGTGATAGAGAACTATAGTTGTAGAAGTGTTACGGTCATTTTAATTACTTTTTTTTTTCTTTCGGATTTGGGGAAATGGATTTTTGCTGAAATTATGTAGATATGTGGAATTCTTTTGTAGTTGTATTCGATAGATTTTGTTTATGAAGAATTTGTTGTGATGTTTGGGGGTAATTTCAACGATTTTGTTTAGATGGAAACTTCTTTGTAAATTCATCTGGTTTGATTTTTTATGGGTGGAATATCACTGGAAATCTCAGTGCCCTTTGAAATTTAGCATATGCAAAATCACGGTGACAAGGTGTTGGTCGATCCTATTGAGATCTAAAGAGAATTGGTCTATCCCCCAGAAGCATACTACAAAATTGTTTTGGCTAAAATTTTGGAAAACCAAGCGCTGCTGTTCTTTGACGCCCAAAAATGTAAGTGACATTCTTTTGTACCTTGTTAAATTTGATTAATGTTGATGTGTGGATAGATTTTTTTAAAGGGTCCTAAATTGATATTGTTCCTATTTATGTTTGTATTTCTCGTGTAGGTAGGGCTATTCCTTCTGATAAGATAATATGGGTGGCATCAACTGAGCTTCCTGGAAACTGAGAATACCAGGATGCTTAAACTAATGTTTTCTGGTTGTTACTACTTTGTGGAAAATTGAGAATGGAATCTAGCAAGTAAACAGGAAACTAGAGTGTTTTGGAAAATGGGTTGCATCGGCTAAGCACCTTGTAGAAGATGCCGAGGTAAAAAATGTGGATTCAAACCCATTAATTCTACTACAGATGTGATTTTTTGGGTGATGAAAGAGTCTTCCTCTTTTAAGAGCAGGGACTCTGATACAAAGAACTGGGTCATATACCAAAAAAAGCCCAATGAAAATTCCACTCCTCTTTTGCGAAGTTGAGAAGCTTCAAGCTCACGACCAAATGGAGACAGCACAGCTATCTAGCTACCTCTTATCCTCCAGCTGAGAATGGACGTTCACCCTTGTAGAGCGTCGAAATAATATTAACTAGCCGTTTAGCTATATTCTGGCACTTCAAGACATTTCGGTATGTTAATATAAGTTTTTATGCAATGATGATAATTATTGGTAATTCTGATTGGTTCTTGTCCAATAATGATACTTTGTTAGAAGGGTGTAAACATTGGTTGTTTTTTTAAGGTTTAGCAACAAGGATTAGTTTATGTTTAGCTGGCTGGTAATAGTGCAGTTAAGGTCTTGTTATTGTAAAAAAAAAGGTCTTGTTATTGTAAGCTCTAATTGTGTATTTAAGCTTTTGCTCAAGTCGATGCTACTAGTTTAAGTAGTGATGAGCTATGTTGTAAAAGGCGCTAGGCAAGGCGAGGTGCCAAGCCCAGCGCCTAAGGCGCCCCAGGCGAGGGCCTTTTTTTTAGAAAAAAAAACAGAATTAGTTATAATTTGGCGCCTGGGCGCCTTTTTTTCCCAGGCGCTAGCCTTGCGCCTAGTGCGCCTTTGGCGCTCGCCTTTTACAACATAGGTGATGAGCTGTCCTATATAGTTATCAAGTTGAAGCTCTATCTCGTGATGAATAGGGCTTGAGAGACACATGGCTCTATCTCGTGATGAATAGGGCTTGAGAGACACATGGCAAGTATGAGTGTATGACAAGGTCTCTTTTCTAGGCACGAAAGAAAATTCTTAATTTTCTCTCATAAAATGTTCTTTCTAATTTCTTTTTCCTAATTCCATCAGTATAGCAATTGTTAGTAGCTATTTGTACTGCGTGTGATGCTTTCTGTTCAGTTCACTTGTAGAGTAATAATACTAGTAGTAGTTCTATTTTCAGTATAAGGTAAAGTTTATATAATACTTATGGTTAAGTTATACTGATTTATGAGATGCAAATCTAACAAACTGTGTTTAGTCTGTTGCAGGTTTGGTTGCTAAAGCATAAGATGGCTGGTTTCCATCTCTATATTAATGCATCACCTGGTGTTGTGCATAGTGGTTGTGTTTTTTCTTTGATGATATGCACCAGTTGCTTCAAGCCAGATTCCAAGATGATCCGTGGGTATCAGATGTCCTTTGTTGTTGCCAGGGTTTCAATGATTAATGATTTCAAAGAAGGATACCATGGTGGTCTCGAGAAGTGTGGTATGGTGTTCCGGAAGAAATTTTAATGTGGATGATGGTATTCTCTGGGTGGTGGGGGAAGTAGATTGCTCAGTTGTGTGAGGAATTTGGTGATCCATGTTGCTACTGCCCTTGTATGTGAATAGTATGCGTGTTGCTGGTTGTGTATGGGCAGTACTGTGTGGATGAGGAAGTAATCACTTTTGGCAGTGTATTTACCTGTGAATTATGGAGATGGATAGAGCTGATCTAGCTGAGTGTAGGATTATGGAGCTGATGGCCTATTAATTCCAGTTGGTAGTACTGTCCATTAGGGTATCGACCAGTTGTCAGAGGTTGGGCAGTCAGGTAGTAGTTGTTTGAGAAGTGACAACCTTTTGTTGTATATTTAAATTTAAAATTTGTCATTCAATATTTCTATAAGTAGAATCCGATAGTTGTCTCGGATTTTTATTAGATGCACCTGAATTTTGATTTAAAATTCCGTGAAGATGAGAAAATTTTGCAACTGATTTCATTAATGATTCAACACCTAACAAGATGGCTAAAACCCACCAAAACCAACTATAATTCCCAAGCCCAAGGTTTATTGCTACAGCTACTTAGGACCAGAATCTGAATGCAAGTTGCAGAACATTTGGGGAATTGATGTTTGCTAAGAACAAAATATTTTCACCTGACATAAAATATATCAAAATCTCCTCCATGAACCAAAATTTTCCTCTGATCTAAAATTTACAAATTTATTATTCTTGTTTTGTAACATGATTTGTAATTTACTTCTTGATCGGAAATATCTCCTAACCTGAATTATAAGTTGCGTTGCCTGAGTCATCCTAAATCTCCATCGGAATAAAATTGCACACTGGCAATGTGTTTCAGTTAGAAGGGATTATAATGGAGTTGCATATAAGTTGGCAAAGAAAGCTAGGCTTTTGAGAGCTAACTTTGAATACTTTGATGAGTACCCTTCTGACATTCAAGGATGAGTAGCTCAAAATTCTGATGTAACCTCTATCTTCTAATCAAGGAAAATTTATTTTTGAACCAAAAAAAAAAGTGTCTTTCTAACCCAAAACTATGCTCGTATATTCTAGAGGTGTGACCGGAGTGTAATTAACTTTTAAATACTTGGCCTACTATTTAATCGTCCGTGTTCGCTAGGGCATCATCATTGGTGTCTACCGCCTCTTCCTCTCTTTTTCTTGTTATTCTGTTTCACGCCGCCTCAAAAACAATCACAGATCTGGATCGATCATGGCATCTGACGTTAATGAACATCAAACAACAACAATAAAAATAAAAAACAGCATGATGATATCTCCTCTCAAACGTAAGATCTTACTTACTCCTCTTAATTTAATTTTTAGAATTCATAGTTAACAGAACTTACCGACTCTTACTAATTCGCTTCTCTTGTTTCATCTGTAGTGCAAGGATCAGATAGCCTCCACATCTTCTCATGTGTCTGTGTTACCATGTCTATAACTTTCTTATATTTCATTGCCTGCTCATATCTTCTTCTTCTTCTGGGTACATATTCAAAGAAATCTCTTAATCAATCGTCAAAATCAATACCCTAAGCTAAATTAGGAGTACATAATCAGAAAGGAACTGATAATTGAACAACACGGTGAAAGTTACTTCAGAGATTAAGATCTGGGTTCGACAGGTTTATTCTTTCTTTTTACTTGGTCAGTTTCTTCTTTATTTGTTTATGGATGACTAATGGATTTAATTTGGTTTGCTGTGTGATAATAACAGGGTTGGAATTGACATTCCTAAATTTGAAGTGAGATATGAGAATTTGTCAGTAGACTCCGATCCCTATCTTCCAACATGGTTCAATTCTGCTTTTCAGGTAGTAAACATTTTTAATGCTAATTGCAAGTCGAACTTTTTTAATCCGCAGAAGCTAATTTTGATAATTGATACATATATTATTCTTCAGCTTTTTTGTTGGATTTTTTTAAGCTTGATTTTGCCTAGCTTTTCAGTTTTTAAGTACTGGAATGGTCAATTGAAAATTGTTAGAGTTGTCCTTTGGCTCAAAATGTTGTAGCCAGAGTTTATGTTTCCAGGAGATCACTTGGAATGATCATGGTTGTTATTTTTTACTTTAGGAACTGATTTAATTTTTAGGTTAAGCATTTCCTGCAAACAGTATGAGATTGAGGTGGACAAGTCAACTTAGACATTGGTGGCCATCTGGGTGCTTTATTTTGTCAAATTCGTTATCTGTGAAAGATGGAGGTACAAAGAAGTCATTTACATGTAAGATATTTGTTCAGGGAAGGAGCAGATGTAGTTTAGATCCACAATTGAGGATGGCCAAACGTATTATTGCTACTTGATCCCAAAATCTAACAAGGTTTTGAAGAATCACAGTGGTGAATTCAATGTCAAATAATCAGATTAAACTTATTTTAAATTTGGGAGATAATGGATGGTTAGTTAAGAATGCACATTTTTGATTTGAATGAAATGAAGGTTGATGCATAAAATGTTTTAGTTTTTTTTAGAATGCTTTTTCATACCAATCAATGAAAAATTGGAAGATTGATTAGGTGAACTTTGTAACTTCTGATGAGATGCTATAATTCATGTTTGCCTTAATACACTGATAAATATGGTTTCACGAGTTTGTGCTGCTAACATCTGTTGATAAAATCTCTAATCACTTTTCTGGTTGTAACTTGTACATTTAGTATTTGATAAATATTGTTTCAGTACTGTTAACAATTTTATTGTATTTTTACTGTGTTCATGTGTCCTTGGATATATAACAGGTGACCAAGAGAAGCCAAATAGAAAACAGGGCACAGGTGAAAGATCCAATGCAGTTTGTTAAGGACCTCTGGGAAATTGAGAAGTTCATAACCTAACGGATATAGAGCACAGCTAATCTAGGTCATTATTTTGTCTTCCTAGCTACCACTTAACCCTCTGGCCGAGAATATCCACAGCGTCGAAACGATCCTTCAGGAGCCGCTTCTAACTTCCCGTTTAGCTCAATTCCGGCACTTCAAGACTTTGACGGTAACAATATTAAATTTTCACTCTGTGCATGTTAATGGAAGTTGAATGCAATAACAGTACTTTCACTTCGTGCATGTTAGTTAGAAGGGTGTAAGCATTGTTGGCCTTTTATGGCAAATCAGGATTCATTCAAGGACTGATTGGGTGTTTAGGTTTCAATGCTGCTATAAGTTTAATAAGTGATGGGCTTATTTCATATGTAGCCATTGAGTTGTCTCTCTGTCTCATGCTGAAAAGGCTAGAAAGGCACATGGAAAGCATGACAAGGTCTCTTTGGTATGCATGAAAGAAAATTCTTAATTCTCTTTTATAAGTCATAAGATGTTCGCTCTATATCTTCATGCTAATTCTATCAGTATAGCAGTGCTAGCAAATATATATACTGTGTATGATGATGTCTGTTCAATTCACTTGTAAAGTAAAATAATATTAGGAGTAATTCACTAATTCTTTGTGCACTTAACTGATAATTATTTTGCTTCTTTTAAACAGTAAAAGGGGTATCTCTCGCCGTCAAAAACTAGCAAACGGATTTCATTCACGAAAACACCTTATCAGACAAAAATGTACCGAAGATTGCTGAACCAGACTCGAGGAAAGGAAAGATACTGATGGTCTCCAGGAATGGGAAATTGTGAAACTGTCCGAGTTAAGAGGATATGTGAACTTGATCTTAAGGATGCTTATGTTTGAAGTCAATGAGAAGATCAGATCCCCTTAGAAATGAAAGTTCTTTGATTGATGATCTTCATATAAACTGATTTCAGCCGTCGAAATGTTTCGCTTACCTACATCTGCATACAACTGGTGCACCTATATCTTTGTCTGATCCGTTCTTTGATTAAGTGGGTTTTGTTGATTTATTGTTTATCTGCCTTCGTATTTGGAATTTAAAAAGGACATCGTTAGAATACCAATAGTGAGTGGCTATTGTAGCCTCATTTTTTTTTTCTCTGGGTCTATGTTCTTGTCACTATTTTTGTTTACTTGTTCGATTTTATTATAATCATAAATAAATATGAAATGATTGCAACCCATTTTTTTTTTTTAATAAATCTAATAAATTTCATTCATGGTAAAATAGAGATTACATGGATTCCAAGTAGATCAAGATCAAAGATCAAATTACAATTCAAAGGTACTAACAAAGAGTAATTTGTGAAGAGAAGTAACAAATTACCAACAAGAGTACCAAACAATCCTAAGATGGAAAGAATCGTTTTGGGATTATAATCCAACCATTTTGAAAGGGTATTTTCTTCTTGAAAAAGAGATCTTCTCATAAAAATATGAGAGTAATATGCCTAAAGTCTTGAATCTTGATTTTCACACTTGAACTTCCATCTAACATCTCCATTGAGATCACAAAGAAACTCCATGAGAGAGCATAAAGAATTTCCATAAAGGAGAAGACACAAACAAAGAGGGCAACACACCCCCAAAAAGACCATAAAAATCTCCTAAAAGCTTTGGAGATTGAAACAAAAACTTAAATAAATTTATCCTAGATTACTAACTATCTATGAAAACTAGAAAAGTAAAGAAACCTGCTCAGATTTAGCCCAAAATGGATTAAATCTGAGCAGCAAGCTTTAATGAAGGAGAATTTTTTTTGCTCTTGAGAAGAAACTAGTGGTTAAACTTCACAAGTCTTAATTTGTTCTTTTTTGCAAACCATATACTTGCTCTATGCCTGGTCTTAACACATTATTATTGATGTATGCTCCTAGAAATATTGATTGTAAATGATTGAATGATCTGATTGTTCCGGTAGGTAGACCCTCAAACTATTTCAAAGCTTCTCCTGACAAGCTTGCCGGAAAATACTTGCAAAGTACCGCATCATGATCTTCCTATTGTATCAAAGATCGCACATAAGGTTTTATGTGCTGTATCGCACAGGTTGTTCCATCAAAGATGTTGTTGAATACTAGTAAATTGCATTTGTCTACCCTGCAGTATCACTCTTCCTTGCTCTGGATCACGCTGTTCACCTTGATATCGCTCACCACGCTGTTCATTTCCGTTATCTCTGTTATCTTCTTGTATCCGATGACCTTCACCATGTTGTACTTACCGATCATCTTTTGGCGGTTGATCTACGCGATATTCATCGCGTCGATCATGTAGATCATCATTTTCTTGACTGTTTTCTACAATATCATCTAAACGTGTTTGTTGTCTGACATCTCTTCGACTAGATGACTACGTCTTCATGTGCTTGATCTCTACCTTGAGAGAGTCGTACTTCTCGATCTCTGCTCCTGTAATCTTATATTCTCTTCTCTTAACTCATTATTTTGATGCATCAAATTCACACTCTCTTCATCCTCTCGCCTTCTTTTCGTAGCCAATCTCTGTTGAAGTTCTGCGACTGTCATATCTTCATCATCTCCTTCTATGAGTCATGCCTCTCCAGTCCTTTGTTCATCCTCTTCTGTTGAATCTGTTTGTGAAGTATGAACACTCACTCTGTCATAGTCAATAGTGTTATCTTGTACAGGTTCTCGTTGAGTTGGATGATGGACTGTTGTTCTTGATTATCTCTTCCCCCATCCTAGATGACTCTACAATTTCACTGCTTCTCCTTCCAGCGATTCTCTTGCTTCTTCTCACCTTTTTGTTTTCTTGTTTCAATGTAAAGAAGTACCTCTCTGTAAAGAACTAAAAATTTGAGCAATGAAAGTGAAAATTCTAAGACCATCCTTTTAAAATTCTAGCGCCAAAATGTAGTTGCGGAAATTCTACAATCACACCCTTAATGAAATATAATAATAATTCAAGTGATCATTTTAAACTTCATACATTCATTCATAAAATCTTCAATATTATTGCAAGTATTGAGATGACTTCTAACTTGGAGAACAAACAATCTTTCTCTCTTCTAAAATCCAAGTCTAAACTCTCAAAAGAGATCTCTCTTTGCAAGGTCGCTCGGTCCCCTTATATAGGGGTTTACATAGTGGATGACAGCTAATAAAACCTTTATTTTCGGATCTGGCGTGCGTTAACAACGCACGCTTACATTGACTCTTTTCGCACATATCTTACTGTTAGAAATTTTGAATAGAAATTATGTTAGTTATAAGTGAAGGGTTGCTTCAAGAAATGTGACCTTCCATGAATGGATTCTTTCCAAGAGATGTGACTCTCCATGAAAGGACTTTTACAAGAGATGTGACTCTCCACCAAGAGACACTATGTCCTTTGCTAAAAGACACCAATCAAGTATATAAACCCCACTCATGTTTCATTCTAGTAATAAGAGAAGTACACACCAAAATCTGATTTCACTTGCATTCTTTGTTTTCATAGTATTGAGAGATAAACACTAAATTTGGTTCGCCGTTTCCTTGAGTTTGGAGTGCTTCTACTCGAAGAAGAAAGATCGTTGTATCCTGGGAGATGTTTCGCAAGTAAGACCCATTAACACCGGAGTGGGGTTAATTTCGTCTTAAGGACAGAGTATCCAATACTCGACTCGATCTATACTTAGTTCCTTTAATCTTCTTATTTCTTTGGTTGTCGCGATTCGGTTCAACATCAGCTGCATAAAAGAAATTATCCAACACTTACAACCTCGCATGATTGTCACACTTTACTCGTGATTCTTCTGACGTCAATATTGCATCATCCTTAATAAGCTATATGCAATGGTCTTGGCGCCGTCTTGACAATCAGTACTTCACATATTAAACATGTGTGCGGTATTTAGTATCGACACAGAGTATTTAAGTTTCGCAATAACTTACCCAAATCGAGCATCAGGATTTGAGAGATGACCAAAATGCATGATGGAGAGTGATGAATGACGAACAAGACTCCGACAAGTAAACTTGCCTACTAAGTTGCGATCAAAAACTAATTCATCGGCTTAAAATGTCTAGTACGATAAACTTGAAATACCCCGTCAAAATAGATTTGCAGCAAATCTCTCAGTATGTTTTAAAATTTCTTCATGAATCAGAACATAGCTCGTGATCTGAGATTTGCACTCACAGCAGTGAGCAGTTCATAGTTTGTCGCGCAATAGTGTAACAGAAGTGTAATTAACTTTCACCCAACTACTTTATATTGTAGACGTCTTGAGTTGAGTTAGGGCATCCTTATCATTCTTAGTTTTTTTTCTCCCCATCCGTCTATCTTCTTTACTTTTCTGCCGCCTCAAAAACAAAAACCACCACAGATCCATCGATCATGGCTTTTGATGTTCATGATCATCAACAACAATAAGAAAATCATAGCATAATGATTTCTCCTCTCAAAATGTAACTCCTCTTGGTGGGGTATTCGTATGGATCAATTGGAGCTAGGCAAGCATCAGATGATCTACAAATTACTTTCTTCTGTCAACAGCAGTGCAAAGATTCTTATACTTTTATGCTAAAGGTAAGTTTGATATCCATGTATAAGGTACTCTTATAATTAACTAATAGGTTAGTCATAATTAGGAACTAATTGATATGTACTATTTAAATTTGTAGGCAAAGCATACCCCAGAATGAGTATAGAATTAAAGTAGACAAGTCTGGGTGCTGTATTTATCAAATTGGCTGTTTGTAAAAGAAGACAAGGAAATTATGTGGTTTTATTGGTGCTGACCAAAGAAGTCCTCCAGATGTAAGATATTTGTCCAATGAGAGCGCAGGTGTGGTTTAGAATCCACAATTGAGGATGGCCGACGTATCCCAACAAGACTATTCACTTCTGAGTGATAAATCTGTGCAGGTGAACACCTACCTATTACTAGCTAGGGAAATGGGCAATACAAAACTCCCAATTGCATTTCAAAATTTCCTTCATGAATAGCTGGTGTACTCTAGTTGTATCACATTAAGGAACTCGTAATTTTCTTTTTGATCCAAAATATCTCCCAAGTCCTATCTCAAATTTTACGATTCCGTGATTCAAAACCTGCCTAGTGTTCTAAAATTTATAATGCAATCCAAATCTTGTCTGTGTAACGTAAAATATGACCTAAAATTTTAGATCATTCTTAAGTTTTTGGTTAAAAGTGTAACTAGAGTGTAATTAGCTTTTTGTTTAGTTGCCTTACTATATAGCCGCCTGCGTTAGGGCATCTTCAGTTCATTCCCTAAAAACATCATTCCTAGTTTCCTCTTCCACTTTCGCTTCCTTTGTTTTTCCTGCCGCCAAAAACATCACCACCACAGATCTATGGCTTATGATGTCAATGATCATTAACAACAGCAACAATAAGATCGCAGCATGATGGTATCTCCTCTCAAACGTAAGATCTTACTCCACAAGATCTTAATTGTTGATAGTGAGGGTGCTTAATTGTTGCTTTGTTGTGGACTCATATAGTAAGGTTCCATCCTCAAGAATTACATCCACAAGAATTACATAAACAGAGATAATGCCCTCTTCCATATAGTCAGGTACCAGGGGTGGACTTGTAATGCCCTCTTCCATATTGCGTCGAGCAAAGGCATGCACCGTTCGCAATACTTTTACCAAGAAATATCTTCCATCGAGCGAAGGCATTCCTTGATACCTCTTCCAATTACGTGATCTTAAGGATTTCATCCACAAGAATTACATGAATAGAGAGATAAAAGAAGAGAATCGTAGTAATGCCCTCTTCCATATATAATTTTCTAATTACTTTGGTAAGCGCCGGATTACGGAAGTAGATTTTTTCAGTACAGCTCTAAGGGTATTTTCTGATCACATTATAGTTTATCAGACTTACTGATTCGCGTCTCTTATTTCAACTGCAGTGCAAAGATCAGCTGGAAAAATCGGTGTTGATAGAATCTTATGTGTTTGATTGTATATTTTCACTCCGACAGTCAAGAAAACAATGCCAAAATCCAGCAAATCTGTCGAGAATCAGCAATGGATGTCATTCCTCAATTTTTCAATTTTCTTAAAGAACCGAATCCGCACGTTGATAATTTCTTAGAAAAATCCAATTGAGATGGGTCGTCATTTCTTATAATGTCACAGATACAGTATAATGTGTGTTTTGCAATCGTAATAAAATATTTAACCAGGAGATCAAAGAGATGGTTAACAATTTGGAATAGGATACAGACTGAAGCTAATCTAGTGTCACAACTTGAACATTCATCACAAACCAAGGTTATTATTCACTGATTCTCACCATGAATTGCAACAAATTGAGATTTCAGACTTGCCTAGATAGATGGGTTAGGTAATATAAAAAAAAAATATGAAATTTAGAGAAAACAAAAATAGATAACAAAAAATTATTGTGAAAAACAAAATGGTAGATCTCACCAGATTGATGAGCAGAAACTAAACCCCATTAGCCGAAATACCATCGCAAATTGCAAAGATTCGAGACAACCTGAAGAAACACAAGATATTGCTCGATCGTCCAATATTATTAAAGACCATTGAATATATTCAAGCTGGATAAACAAATGGTCTTCCTCAATTTTTCAATTTTCTTAAACAACCTGGGATCCCCTCATTGAACAACATGATTTTGAGAGGAAAAGTCATAATGCCATTGTAATTCATTTGTGATGATGCTAGGGAAGCATCTGCCATGATATTGCTTGGGTGTCATTCACAATAAAAAAACATAGATTTCATTTTTGTTTAGGGTTAGGGTTTTGTTTTCTTTTTCTCTACACAGAAGAGGGATGGAGGAGGCACTAAGTGGATAGAAGAGAAGAGAACAATACCACTTATATTGCTTAAAATCTGCCCGTTATTAGTTTAGGGTTTATTTATTACCCTTGATTTCAGTTTTCTTCTTTCATTTAACGGCTCATCACATGTACTTGACTGACCGTAATTGTTGACCGTAATATGTGCTATGAACGGCTCTAATTTGTGCCTCGTATAAACAAGGAAATTTTTAAAGGGTAGAATGGTATTGTCATCTGAGTGTAAATCTTGGAAAGTTGTGGCTCTCTGGTTAATAAATAGCTAGCCAGCCATTCTTCTAAAGTTCTCATCATGAGTTTGATGAATTTCTTTTTCAAAAAGTCCTGAATTTCAGAGCAATTGCCATCCCAGTATAGCAGATGCTACACCTCACCTCACTAGAAAAATCTCAATTTTAAAATTTGTCAATTTATATTCCGCATTACTCAGAGTAGCTTTGTGAAGATTCAATCTTATGTGCTTCTTTGAAGACTTATGATTTGCATAAACTCGAATCTGCTACACATCAAACTATTGTAATAGGTATTTAGCTTATGTCTGCTTTGTGAACAGCATTTCGATTTTCAGAAATAGGCCTTGGCGCAGAGACGTGGCTGGCATGGTTTACCATTGGCACGGTGGGAGAATTAGGGTTAGGTGTATACAGAGGTGATGTCAGTTAATACTAAGGGTTCTGTCGTGTAACATGACACATGTATAAAAAAAAGGTACCCTGGTAATTCTTACGTAAAATAGGTCATAGTGACGTCATGCCGGATGTACGGTTTTACGATTTTATCTCTAAGCTAAAAACCACCATCAACACCAATATATTTAAGTGTGCTCCGAATTTTCCCAGCTTATCTAATCTATTTAGTTTAACTATTCCACTGTAAATCCTTCGTTGTACATTAATTTTGTTCCAAATGCTACTTATGGTTTTGGATCAATAAAGGACATTGGAATTGATAAATCTAAATAGATTGCAGTGGAATCAGTTGTTACATTGCATTGTGATGTTGCTTTATTTCTTAAAGCATGAATTTATTTGCTAAATAAAGTTTGGCATCAGGCTTGGTTTCTTGATTTTGTTCTTCTGGACAAATTAGAAAAGGTTATCATGGAAATTACCAATGGAGTCATTTGATAAATATGGCAAGGTGAGCAAAAATTATACGATTATGTTGTTGAGTGAACTCCCTTCTCTATATCCCTTTCTGCTTGCGAATCATTTGTGCCTTATTGTTCATTATTTGATCAAATCCCACTTACATGAGGAAATGGTACTCGCTGTCGTAGCTCCAATGGAAGAGCACATGGTTCTCAGCCATGTAGTTGTGGGTCCACAGATAGCATTGAGATCCTTAGACGATGCGGACAAGAATGATGTAACATCTTACAATATGTTGAACTGCACGATATGATTGGTTCACTTGTGTAGGATCGAGCAAGAGAGAGGAGAGCACACGCGGAAGCAAATAATAGACTACATTGATAATCAGTTCGGTGTACAATCTATCATGGCTTAATAGCCTACTTATAGTCTCACAAACTTGACGATCACTCAAAGGACTTTCCTAATAAAATAAAACTCTAAATAAAGCACACATTCCTAACATAAACCAAACTCTAAATAGAACTCTTCTAGAACTCTCTAGAACTCAAGGCACCTTGCTTCTCAAGTAAGCTCGTCTTCCAAATATGACACGCCGTGTCAACCGAACCTGTTGATCCAACTTGAGCTGCGTCAACCGCAAAGAGTTGATCCCCTCAGACTGTGTCAACAACACTTGTTGATCCAAAGCTCAAATCACCATATCTTGGTTTAACTTCCAACATCCTCCCTTAAACCAAGATATCACTTAACGAGAATTCCGTAACCCTCTTCTACTCCTCATCTTCTTCCATTGATCGACGTTTTCACGTCCTTGTCTTTTCTCATTTTCCATTCCTCTTCTTCCATAGATAAACGTTAACACGTTCTTGTCTTTTCTCATTCTTCTTCAAAGAAACCACCAAACAAACCCTTACTCCTTGATACTCAATCATAGCTCATCCAACTTCATGATCACACCGGAATTCCGTCAATCAAACTCAAACTCAAATAAAAAGCAAAGCACAAACATCAAACTAACTAACAAACGAAGCATAAACAACAAACCAACTAAAATGAAGCAATCTTCTAATTTTGCTTATCAAAGAATCTTCATACCATCGCAACCAAAGACAAGTTTCTTTCACTTTCTTCTTCATCGCAAAGGAACATCATTCTTAACAAGCTAGAAACACTATCTACTTGTTAGCCAAACACAAAACCAAATTCTTCAACTCATCACCGAGCATTGTAGCTCATCTTCATAATTTCTTCACTGAGCATTGTAGCTCAAACTCAACTCTTGTTTACCCACTTCACTTGCAGGATTTCCACTCAACTCTTCAAATTCCACACTGGAAATTCTTCACTTCTCTAGCCAAATCCCTACTGGGATTGCTTCACACAACTCTAGCCAAATCCCCACTGGGATTGCTTCACTCAACTTGTAGACTTTACTCCTACAATCTTGTTTCATGCTCACAACCTTGTGACGTCTCAAACTCAACAACTCATAGGTATTAACCTCCTTTTGTTGTCTTCTCACACATCACCCCCTGGTGATTACTTCTCTTTCTTCACAACCTTGTTGTTGTTTCTTCTTTGCTTCTTTGTTCCAGTCACGCTATTGTTACTTAAACCTTCACACTTTGTTCTTCAAGATTCTCTCACAATCTTTCTTTTGTTATGCTTCTGCCACAAGCAATAACTAACACAAAGTCTGCCACACTTTGTAAGATATCCAAGTTTCTGCCACAAACTCTTCAACCTTCCAACATGTTTGAGCTTAACAAGATACCATCCTCCCTTAAGCTCAAAACATCACCACCAAACTTTCTTTGTCATTCTAAGCTTCTGAATTCGATCACCTTAATCAAACTGTACTAGTCCTGACTGCAATACAAGCTTTGATCCTCTATCAAACTGTACCAATCCTCTGACTACAATACCAACTTTGATCCTTTCGTCTTTTTCGAATCCATGACTTAACCCTTCCAATCAACCACTTACCCAAAGTTTCTTACCTCAACAAACATCAAATCTGCTATCTGCAACACCTCTGCCAGCAAATTATCACACTTCTTCACTGTGATAACCCTTTTGTCACGCTCACTGTCACAACTGTGACCCTTCTCTTCTGTTACGTTTCTGTAACAATTCTTCTTAACTGTTTTGTAACAACTCCTCTGTCACACTTCTGTAACAACTACTCACTGTGATTGTTCTCTGTAACACATCATATACTGTAACAACCTTCATAACACTTTTTCATTCCTTTTTTTTTTTTTTTTTTTTTTTTTTGAATCGTGAAACCCTAACTCACCTGTTCCACACAAGCACACCTTAGTCTCCACTCTCCATACGAACCTTCTCTGCAACATTAATGGCAGCAACAGTAAAACCAATGCCATGAACTCGCTGTAACTAACTCCATTCTTCACCACTTCTTTGTTTAATCCAAACTCGCCATTGTTAGCATCAACGGTAGCAATCAACTCAATTTCATTGATCTTTACTGACCACAAAACATGACAGCAGAAATCTCCGAAAGCTACATGCTCTTTCTCATCTTCTTCTATCAATTAACGTCGACACCACAACACCATGAGAATCACCACTGCCAAACTCTGTGTTCTCGGCTAAAGCTTGTCATCTCTGTTCCTACGTCAATGGAAGCAGCAAAGCATCCCTTCTCAAAGTCGCAGTATTATCAGCTCAACACTCTTCAAACAAGCCCTAATCCCTGTAACCACCAACTTGTTATAGTTCTACTCAGTTCAAACTTCACGGGTTTTTTTTTTTTTTATCAACGAGTATTACAGATAACAGCAACTCCATCAATCTCGAGCTTCTATCAACAACTCCAACGTCATCGATTATCAATAATCCACATCTTCACAGCGTCACCATCATACTCTAGTTCTTAACCTATGACTATCATCACTGCGACCAACTCTTTCTCTGCCGATCGTCATGCCCACTATCTTTGTTACGCTTTGCTGCAATAGCCAAGCACCATTCATGTCAGCTTAGCAGAGCACAGACTCGAGTTCTTCCCTGCAATCAACGGCACAAGATCAGTTTTGAACTGATTTTTCTCCTCGTATCAACAGTTACCATCGCACAATTCTTCTCTTTCAATACCAAACCAAAAACTTATGCCGACAGTATTTTCTTCTCCATCATGGCAGTAACATTCAAGAGCTCCATTCACCTTCGTCTGCCAATACTAGCAGCAAATCTCTACAACACAATAACAAGGCCAACAGCTCCAGTATTCTTTTCTCTTATCGAGTTTCATCACCAGCTCGAGCTCTTACTCAGTCACCACTACCAACACCTACTGCCAATAATAGCAGCAACAACCTTGTCCTTGTACAGCTCGAGCATCCTCCCTGCCTTGATATCTTTCCATCTATTCCCTATGTTCACCAGACCAGCAACCATCTCGACTGCCTCGTTAATAAACAGCAGCACCACTCGTTACCTTACGCCTCCTTCACAGGCAAAACAAGTAAAACCAAACGCTGACTTCTTCCTTTGTTTTTAAAACTTGCAAACACGGCTTTAAACTCCTTTTTTTTTTTTGTTAACTTCTATCAAACTCTCAAACCCTAACGCAGCTTCTTGCTTTTCCAACTTTAAACCATCAGAACTTCGCACAACTTCTTTAACTTTTCTCTTAGACCTTAAAAACGAAAAACAATAGAACTTCTCTTCTTTCTCCTTCTCTAACCAATCGCAACATTGAGACTAATTCTTTCTCTCCTTCTCCTCTCCCTTCCTCTCACCTTGCTCTGATACCACATGTAGGATCGAGCAAGAGAGAGGAGAGCACACGCGGAAGCAAATAATAGACTACATTGATAATCAGTTCGGTGTACAATCTATCATGGCTTAATAGCCTACTTATAGTCTCACAAACTTGACGATCACTCAAAGGACTTTCCTAATAAAATAAAACTCTAAATAAAGCACACATTCCTAACATAAACCAAACTCTAAATAGAACTCTTCTAGAACTCTCTAGAACTCAAGGCACCTTGCTTCTCAAGTAAGCTCGTCTTCCAAATATGACACGCTGTGTCAACTGAACCTGTTGATCCAACTTGACTGCGTCAACTGCAGTAGTTGATCCCCTCAGACTGTGTCAACAACACTTGTTGATCCAAAGCTCAAATCACCATATCTTGGTTTAACTTCCAACAACTTGTGATGTACATAGGGGATCCTTAGGCCATGCACCAAAATGTATTGTGGACAAGAATGATGCAACGTTTAATACGGTATGTTAAACTGCATAATAAGATTGGTTCACTGGTGATGTGCGTAGGGGATATCTATTGTATTTGAACTTAATGACAAGAATGATGCAACATTTCGATTTGTTTTATTATGTTCCAGGGAAGTTTAATTTTGTTCCCTTTCTGATCAATCGAATTAACCAGTCATTCACTTAAAGAGTAAAATTTTACAAGGTTAACTTTATTAGTTTTTGACACTTAATATGATCGAATTAGTTTGTCGAATTGTACTTGAGTTTAACTTGTGTAATAAACATGACGGCAAATCTGAGCACGTACGTTGACTTCAGTTGAAATTGAGGTTCCAAGCTCAAAAATGTATACTGAGACAGGAGAATTGAAAACTCAGCTGTCGTAATTTGATCCTCACCTTAATTAGTGCAATTTAAATTTTATTTGGGATGACTAATTTCAGCCCGTGCAAAGCACGGGCGTGTCACCTAGTCTTTATAACCTAAAAAAAAATAAATCTAAACGTGCTCTCCTAACACAAATTGAATGAGAAATTCTCTAACTTTTGTATACCGTGTTGTAGTGATGTAACAGAGGTGTAGTTATTAAGTTTTTAAGTTGTTTGTCTATTTACCCTAGCTACCCTTTAGATTGTAGACGTCTTGGGTCGAGTTAGGGCATCTTATCATTCTTAGTTTTCTTTCTCCCCTCTCCCTCTTTTATTCCCTCCGCCGCCTCAAAAATAAAAACCATCACAGATCGATCCACCATGGCTTTTGATGTCAATGATCATCAAACAACATTAGTAAGATTGCAGCATGATGATATCTCCTCTCAAACGTAATTAAGATCTTATTCCTCTTAATTTCATTTCATTTTATTTTTAGGTTAAAATTAATAGTTAACAAGATTAATTCGCTTCTCGTGTTTCATGTAGAGTGCAAGAATCAGCCAGAGTGCTCCTCCAATTTGATAGATTATTGAATCAATCGAAGAGGTTTTAGAGAGGTGCTGACCAAATGAGTTGCAACATATCTAAGTTGTTTGAAGAAACAAAGTGTTAGTTTTCATATTTATATGAATCTCTAGTAATCAAATTAAACTTGTTTTTGATACTAACATCATTACTGTTTTCATATGTTATAGGATATATGGCAGGTGACCAAAAGAAGCCAAGTAGAAAAGAAATCAAACAAGCGCACAAATCCAATGTAATGTGATTTGTAAAGGACCTCCACAGATACTTCAAGTTTGACAACCTAACAGCGAGAGCACATCTAATCTGGGTCATTATACTTCAAGTTTGACACTTAATCCTCCAGCTGAGAATGCACATCTAATCTAAGCATTCACCCCTTCCCCAACTGCATCAAATTGCCTAGTTTAGCTCAATCCTGGCAGTTCAAGACATTATGGTAACACTGTTCATGTTAATAGAAGTTCTTATGGAATATGACAGTGATCTGTAATTCTGATTTGTTCTTATGCAATAATGATACTTTCTTAAAAGGGTGCAAGGATTTTTTTTTTTTTTTTTTTGTGGGTTAGCAACAAATCAGGATCATCTGATCTCATCCTTGATTAGCTTAAGTTACGCTGGGTTCTTATTAGTCCAGAATAAGGTCTCGTTTAATTTCTGATTGTGTATTTAAGCTTAGCTTAAAGTTAGTTGTGTACTTAAGCTTAGCTTAAGATTAATGCAGCATACTCAGTTTAAGTAGTTTATGCCATATATCTTTTTGTTATATTTGGGTCCATAAGCAGCTATTCTATAAATACAATTGGTCCTCGTTGCTTAAAGAGATCTATCCTTCTGTTCCCATCTAAATTATTACTAGATTTGAAATATTGAGTTACAATATGATACTGTTAGTCTTTCTTTAACAAATTTGGATTGCAAATCTGATTACCCTAAATCGAATCTGTGTTGATGGTGTCTCTTCGTAATTTGATCACCTAAACACTTCCCATCTATTGATCAGACTCCCAAACAAGCCCAAAATTGCATTCATGACCACAACAACAACCCATTTCTGATGATGATCAGATCTTTCAGAGAGATTTTTCTAGAATTTTTTTCTTCTTTCATTTCTTCAATGCCAGCGGCCGCACTGGATTCTTCTCCCTTTCACTCTCTCTCTCTAGGGTTTTTTCTTTATATAGGACATCACGAATTTATAATTTACCAAACTGTCCTTCAAATCCTCCATTGGGTTTTAGCATGGGCCTGCAGTACACAGTAACCACGCAACCCAAATTGATAAATGAATTTGTTGAGGATCGAAAATGCCATGCAATTGTTATAGTACCATTTTTGAAAACAAAGAGATGGATGGACTGCAACGTCTCAGGGTCACCCAAAAAAGAGGTTATCCTAGAGGTGTAAATTGGGTTGTGCCAGCACGAGCACAACCTCCAAAGACAACACGCTAAAATTTGAGCACACCAAAATTTCAAAGACGTGACTTATCCCAAGACGCAAGACAAAGACGTTAGTTAAATGGGACGTCTGGGTTTGACTAATTGGCACAAAGAGCACAAAGACAAAGACGCTGGCACGGATAAGCACGTGGCCCAAAGACAAAGACAAAGACGTTAAGAGAGCACGCTATAACATGTACAAATACACCATATAACAAGGCATAATACATCACATTTTTTGTATATTTCACAAAAGAGTCACTATTCTAGCTAGTTTTTAACATTTTATGTTGGCTTATTTATAACAACACATATAATACCTTAATATTTGGAAAAGATATTTCAATATCGTTGTTATATTCATATAATGTCGTCACCTATATTTAACTAGAACATTAATTTATATGACAATAATCCCATTTTATATTTGATGGGCTATTTCTTTTCATTGAATAAACTTGTTAATTTTACTTGAAATAATTTCAAATGATATGTTGTCTAATTAAATTCTTGCGATAATGTCCGACTTAATGTATACATTAAGTGATTCAAATTGTTTATAGCACGTGTGCCGAAGACGGCACAAAGACGACACGTTTATTCGTGTCTTTGTGCTCGTGGTTGCGCTGCGTGCCTAGCTTTTGACTAGTAAAGAACAAAGACACGGACAACACGTTTAAATCGTTGGCACAAAGACAAAGACGGCGACATGGCACGTGAAGCACGCGACTTCATGTGCCTGGTCATGTGTCGGGCCACGTTTTACACCTCTAGGTTATCCAATGGCATATAGAATTTTTGAAATTCAATATTTTACCAATCACCAATAGAGAAAAGTTTGATCTTAACTTTCCGAGTCTCCTGACATTTTGGATGATACTATTTCTTAGTAACAAAACATGTTTATAAATAATGGCGTCCGTATAACAAATCCGGCAAGATGTTTCAGTACTCATAAGCATAAATTTCGATAATTTGAATTTATTTAGATTTGGGGAATTTTTTCTCTAGCCCATTTTTGGTTTTTTCTTTATTCAAAACCCATCATTAGATATCTATATATGAGGAACCCATAATTGTTTGCAATAGGACTTAGATTACAAAATTAACCTTTTATCTTACCAAAATAAAATTCATTTATTATTTAAAAAAAAAAACGGTTCTGGAGAAACGGTTAATCCCTAAATTAACTCATTTGACTTAAATAACTTTGCAATTTTTTTTTTTGTTAATTCCTAAATTAACTCACTTCCCTAGAATAACTCCTCAAATTAATTCGTTTGACCTTCCTAAAATAACTCACTTCTATATGACTAACCACCACCTTGACGTGCATACTTAGAAAATTCCAATTTTCATCTATTAGTGAAAATTTTATCTTTCACCTTTTAATGAAAATTTCAATTTTCACTCGTAAGGTGAAATTATACTTTTTACATGTTGGAAAAATATGCATTTTGTGAAAATCACAGTTATCACTGGATTATTATCATTTTCACGTATTGGAATCATTTGTGTTTTGTGAAAAATCGTATTGGAATCATTTGTGTTTTGTGAAAAATCATAATTATCACTTTGCTAATTAAAAACTCTAATTTTCACAAGTTAGTGATAATTGCAATTTTCACTCCTTAGAATCAAATGTACTTTGTAAAAATTGTAATTATCACATGCTCACTGAATATTCATATTTCAAATTTAGTGATAATTGCAATTTCTGTTTATTATGGTGGTATTTTATCATACCAATAGAAGAGAGCTAAATGACGTTGAGAGCTGCAAACTAATTCCTAAGATTAGTGGTGTTAATTACCAACTACATCTCACGTTCAAAAAAAAGTTAAGTGAATTAAAGTTTCTCTTGATCACGAAATGGTACATGCAAGTGAGTACTCACTGATCGGTGAACTTCTTCATATTTTCGTGTGGTTCTTCACTAAAAAATAGACTACATACCACCCAGTGTAGAATAAGGAACTTTAGCCTTCTCTGATGATCATGAAGAAAAAGCTATTTAGAACCATAAGTCGATATACAATAGTGAAAGAAAACCTTTTAACACAAAACACAAGTGATAATTGAAACGAACGAGTAAACAAAGACCGGACGAATTATTTGTGAAGATGTAAACTGTAAAGAGAAGAAAAAGAGTAAAAGATGAAAGAGAAGGGATTAAGAGATAACGGAACAACAACCAACTCTTCCTACAGTATATCTCTATATTTGTTTGAATCTCTACCTGTTTTAGCTGAAATAAACATCAAATATGAGATCCAAATGTTTTTCTTCCTAAACACCCACTCCAGCCCTATCCTCTGTTCAAAGCGTTCCCTTTGTTGTTTCGGGCTTAGGGTCCCCTTTCAAATGCCCCAAAGCTGGAAACCGGTAATTCTCAGGTGAACTGTAGGCTGGTTCTGCACGTAGCTTAGAAATCAACAAATTTACTTTTGAGAGGAAAAATCATATTGCAGGTTGTTCATGATATAATTAGATGTGAGGATGTGCTTCCAGTAATCCATTCGACCAAAAATCAAAGTAGAAGAGCTTTTTCCAAATTTAAGAGATAGAGAGAGATGAAAACGGCGCACTTGTGTAGCATGATCTGAGTTAGATAGATTAGAGAGTGTAGCTGCTTAATATATGAAACCATAAAGTGTGCCCCTTATCCTTATAAAGGGTATATGAAATTTCAATACAGCACAGTAAGAGGCCCGCAGAATTAGCCCAATCCAATAATAAGCCATGCCATGCCACGCCATGCCCCCCTTGTATCTCTCCACAGACAACTTGTAATCTTAATTTGACGGTTCAGGACTTTTCATGTTCAGCTGCATCACAATGAATCTTTGCAGCATAAGTAGATGCTTTCAAAATCACGCATTACGTTTTTCATTTTCTTCTCATCAACCGGAAAGTCTGAGTGAGTGAGTACCCCATCTGATATGATGCCCTTAATTGTTCTCTCCTACATTCTTCGGTCTGAGTGAGTGAGTACCCCATCTGATATGATGCCCTTAATTGTTCTCTCCTACATTCTTCGGATCAGTGCATGCTTATGTGCTGAGCTTACATGGTAAGTCAGGGGTTAAGAGAGGGTTTACATGCAACTCTGGTGAAATAAAGGAATGTTGAAGTTGGTAGAGTTGTGTCATTCTACCTTATAGCCAACATCAACATAATGTCAATTCTTGCTGAGAAAGCATTTGAACCTTTGCTATGTGTTCCTCATCATCTTTATGCCAACTTGAAGTACAGTAATGGAGGATTTCATCTCTGGCTTTGGGTAGTCGGTAAAGCAGTAGCTACTTAGAAATATTACGTGTGCCTGCCATGAGTTTGGTTAAGATTAGGGCTGCACAATGGGTAGGGTGGGTAGAATATGGCCTATTTCACCACCCTACCCACTTAATGGCGGGTAAGAAAATTTACCCGCCACCCTACCCGCCTTTAAACGGGTAGATCCTACCCAACCCACCAAATGGCGGGTCGGGTAGGGTGGGTGGCGGTATAACCGCCTTTTTTTTTTTTCTTTTTATTCCATGTCCTAAAAAAAATAAATCAACGGATACTATAAGTTATATATCGTGCAATGCAGCCCAACAGATATTATTAATTCCATGACGTGCAATGTTGAAATAAATCTCAACATTGATAATATTATATCAAATATCTACAAGGATCAGGTTATCCCTCTCCTGTGACACTTTGGGGTAGCCATAGAACTTCATATCAGAGCGTGTGTCTCTTACAGTGCCTAAGCTGCGTGGTCTTCCCTTTGAAAAATTTACTTGTAGATTATTGAAACATACACGAGCTGGATGTATGCTACCCACATGAGCAGATATTTGAGTTTATGGGTGATTCTGTAGTGGCTAAGCTCTTTATAACTTGGTCCAGCTTGTATGTCTTCACATGGTTAATAACTCTTCTAGACCATTCAGCAAAGTAAGTCTCATTGTGGCCAACCTGCGCACCCTTGAAGTATTTGAAGCATCGATCACTTTCTGCAGGAGGGCATATGTTGTCCACCTTGTTGGTCCCACCAAGCACCTTCGTGTCTCATCCCAGAGGCACTTGCAACCCAGTGATGAGAAAATTGGCCCACACCTGCCAGTTCTTTCCATCCTCTGGGAAAGAACTCCATCACACTACTACCCCTATCCATTAGCACCTGGTTCGTCAATTGAGCCCCATGTGGTGACGCCACTATGTCGGTAGAGCTCATTAAACTGTATAACGTACATACACATACATAATAAAGAATTAGGTTGAAAGGAAAATCAGCAATTCATATCACGTCTATAGAGATGTTAACTAGATTATAGTGCAGAGATAGTTTAGATAATCTTAAGTTTTCAATTAGCATATTTGATTGATTTTGACTCGTAAATAGCTTTTACTGAATGTGAACTTCTTTTGTGTGTGTGTTTCCCATCCTTTAGTTTACAGCTAATAATATTATCAAGGTAACATATATAGATCAGCTATAATATTATTACTTTCTCTTTGATTTATTACATGACGTGCAATGTTGAAATAAATCCATTGTCTTTCTTAAATCAACGGATACTATAAGTCGATATATAATTTGGCGGATAGGCGGGTGGGTAGGATAATTTTGAGCATTACCCATCACCCTACCCGTTTATAGGCGGGTAAGAAATCTTTACCCATCAAACGGCGGGTAGGATAGGGTACGGGTAAAACAGTGGCGGGTAGGGTAGAAATAGCGGGTAGGGTTGGGTATGTGCACCCTAGTTAAGATCGTTCACATTATAGGAACAAAGAAGACATTTACTTCATGCAAGTCTGACTCGGAATAGAAATAGTTTGGCTTCTACTATTAAAAGCACATTTGCAATAGAGGGATGGATAAAGGTGATGCCTTACTTCTCCAATCTCAAACATCTTATTGAGATTCTCATGGAAGGATGAGCGAGGGCGAAGAAAAATCCATCCAAAGAATTCATTTTTGTTGAAAGGCGGTAAGGCGGTATTTGTTTTACTTGAGTAATTCAGGACGAACCAAACCAAAGATCAAACATATAAATGTGATCTCAAATCTCAATAAGATTAAAACATAATGAAATCTAACAATAATAGCAGATGCCTGAATTTGGAGCTAGATCCAAGAAGATTGTAGCCACTTACTTAGATAGAGTAATGCATTTTTTATTGGAAAAATTAGAAACAACCGGAGGATCGTTGATATGAAAATTTAAATCTGGCAATTCAAACGCTTTAAAATATAGACAAAAATTCCAAATATCCGACTATTTTCTAGCTTGGAAATGGTTTGGTTACCATACATAGTTTATGAAGCGAAAAACAAAAAAAAGAAAAAAAGAAATTTAGTTACTTGGACAATTCCACTGAGATTCACAATTAAAAAAATGAAAATAGAAACTTTTGTTACATAGATAGAGAATCCCACTGAGATTCATATCAACCAGCCAGATCAGAACTACTGAGACGAGACAGGAGAGCATGGGATTTATGCAATAGATGGTGGTTGCCAAATTGAATTCCCTGAAACATACAAAGATCAGCTGACACTTTTCTTCTTTAATGTGGAAGGCACGAACCCATCTATCATTTGCTTTCATTATCCACTAATTCCCCATTAATCTTCAGCGGATCCGACATACTATTGAGAGGAAAAATCATAGTGCAGGTAGTTCTAGATAGATCTGAGGATGTTCTTCCCAGTAATCCATTCCTTAACCAGAGCAAATCAAAAAGAAAGAATTTCTTCTGGATTTTAAAGTTAAAGATTCTAAACAGAGAGTAGAGCAAACGGCGAAGTTGTAGCTAGTTTAGATCAATGAGATTGAGAAAGAGGTAGGTGGTTTATAAATGAAACCCTAAAGTGTGTGGTGATGCCCCAAGGGTAACAACTTTTATTGGAGAACAGCAAGAGGCCCGCAGTATTAGCCCACCTGATATAATCCAATATTGACTTTTACCCCTTTACTTTTTGAATTTCATAACTGGGTAGCTAATATCTGGAGGGGTTATGTGGATGCAGACTTCGCAGGTGATGTAGATAAAAGGTGAAGTACGACCGGTTATGTTTATACTATGGGGTCAGCTGCAGTGAGTTGGAACTCACGGTTACAGAAGTTAGTGACATTATCTACTACGGAAGCGGAGTATGTAGCAGTGATAGAAGCGAGCAAGGAGATGATTTGGTTACAAGGATTATTAGATGAGTTTGGCAAGGAACAAGGAGATAGTGTTCTGTTTACCGACAGTCAAAGTGCTATACATTTAGCCAAGAACTAAGCCTATCAAGCTAGGACGAAGCATATAGATATCCGTTATCATTTCATTCGGCATCTCTTGGAAGAAGGAGAGTTGAAGCTCGAGAAGATTCTTGGTTCAAAGAATCCGGCGGATATGTTTACCAAGGGAGTTACATCCGACAAGCTAAAGCTCTGCAAGGCTTTAGTTGGTCTCTCGTAATGAGGATCCGAGAGGGGAGCCGCACCGACAAGTAAGATGTTTTAGCACCGTCAATCCAAAGTTGAAGAAAGAAGAGTTGAAGACAATAAATGAGTCTTTAAAGTGGGAGATTGTTCGTTAATTGAAGACTAACTATTTCCAAAGTTAGTTGTGACTGTTTTGGGAAAGGGGTTTCCCAAAGCGGCTTAAATTCTTGGCGGCAAACCTATATAAATAGGTAATTAGGCCTTGTAGAATTGTGTGAAGAAAAATTGTTTTAGAGAGAAAAGAGAGTTCTTTCTTGTATATCTTTTAGGGTAAAAAGCTAGGGTTTGTTGTGAAAGCATATTGGTGAGGAACAAGAGACAAGGTTATCGTCTCGGGTAATTGTTGCGGTGTAACCAAAGGGTTTGCTAGGATTCACACGAAGTTGTAATCGTTTTTCTTCATAGTGGATTTGAGTTGGTGCGACTCAAAGTGGATGTAGACAATATATACAAGTTGTATGTATTGGTTGAACCACTATAAATCTTGTGTCTTGTGAGTTGATTTATCTTTCTCATAGTTGCTTGTTCTTGGTTTACTTATTATTCATCATAATGTCTCAAGATCCGTTATTCCGCGGTTGTCGGTGATTCTTCCCTAAGAAAATCCTAGACACTCTACGTATTTTGAATTCTTTCTTGAAGAACCAACAACCAATTTGAGATTGATGAGAGGAGGAATCATCATGCTAAAGCGGATACGATATCCATTGGATATCTCCATGGTCAATCATCTTGGTAGTTACCAGATTTGAGACGGAGTTTGAAAAAACTTTATTTGATATATTTGAGAGGAGAAATCATTGTGGTATTAGATTTTGTTGTTGATGATGCCATTGAAGAAGATCTTTCATGATATTGTTTTGTTGCCATTGACAGAGAATCAAAGATGATACGAGAGAGTTGGTTTCTATCAAAAAAAAAAAAAAAAAAAAAAAAAAAGAGAGAGAGTTGATCTTTGTTTTAGGGTTTGATTTTGATTTTTATCTTCTCTTTGTTCTCTACACATACGAGGGAGGGAGGCAGCCACAAATTGGATCTACTCTTTAGGAGTAGAAGAGAACTATACTACTTATATGGGTCAGCAATCTGCCCATTAAGTTTAGGGTTTAGTCATGATCCTTTGATTTCTTAATCTAACGGCTCATCCATGCATTTCACAGACCGTAATTGCCTACGATATTTGTTATAAACAGCTCGATACACATGGAAGATTTTAAAGGATAGGATCTTTTAGGACAATTTGGTATGGCCCCAAAAGGCACATCAGGTGTGTGGGTTCTGGACTTGTTGCCTACCAACTAATGTTTTTAGTTTTGGCGCATGCATTTCTCTACACTGGTGGGCATTCATGAGTTTGATACTAGGAAAACACTACTTGCAGAAAAGAGTTGTTGCAAAACGGCCAACCAAACTGATGCGCTAGCTTCATTCGTTTGGATGATTTATAAAAACAATGTGGCCACTGAAAAGTAGATTGTAAACCATTCAAGAAGAAAAAGTTAACAATTGGAGGCAACAATAATCAAAGCAAGTTGCTGTCGTTGACCAACACCGGAGGTTTTGAAGCTAAGATGAATATTCTGATGATGGTTGATTTGTCTTAAAGTTTCTCCATTGATACTTAGAAATTTTGATTAATTACGGATGATAGCATCTTGGTTCTCTTATTATTGGTCGAGTTTAGGCAGCTTAATGGTTGTTTAATGTAATTAGAGCTATTAGCACAGGGTCACAGACCACTACATCCTAATTGATCATATGAAAAACTCTGTAATCACTCCATCAATTTGTTCTAGGTTCATTACTGTTTTTAGTTTTCATTACTGTTTTGTGTTTATTGACCACCCTGAACTTTGTACGTGGCACAACATTAAGCTTCTTCTCATGGAAACTTAAACAAATGCCTATTCACAAGCTGGGAATAGAAGAAAAAGAAATGCACCTGCCAGGTATGGTTCTGGTCTGCAACTTTACTGCTACCAGACGAGACCACTGGTGCTGAACTTTCAGATGTCTCCAGAAGACCAAATAGCAGACCATCACTAGCCGGACCGGCTAATCCATACTTTTTACGAGTGTTTCATGGTTTTGCCACCAATTAACACCGCCTTGAAACATTGCATCAAAAAAAAAGAAAAAGAAACCACCTTGAAACACAAATATTCTAGGTTCACATATCAATCAAAAATACCATAAATGGTGCGCCAGATGATTTTCCCTTTCAAGTACAACAATTCTTGACATGACATTTTATTGGATGACTTAAAGGAGACTTCTATGTGAACAAAAAAATGCGTTATAGGAGTGTCCAAGTTGGGAAAAATGCACTGTCTTGTAGTTCACATTTGAAACCACACCCTCTTAGATTTTCCCTAAGCCTTACTCTTCACTGCAAAAAAAAATATACTATCGGTCCTTAATTCTTTGGCCCCCAAAGCTACCAATGTGATAATATGTCCTTGCACCAAAAGAAAAGTTAGTATCTCGACATCAATAACGTCTTAAAAAAAATTACCCCAAGACCCAAATCTATGAGAGTGACATAATATTTCTTGAGTTAGTTGTCTCATCTTGTGACCCAAATTAACAACCTCTCCCATGTAATATGATATGACCCTTGCATTGCTACTCAAAATTTTCACCCGGATCCTAATCTATCCGATTGATACAAAATTTCTTGTGTCAAGTTGCAATGCAAATGCTTACAGCCTCATGACCTAGTACATTCATATCAAATGGGATTACAGACTCTGATCTAGGCATTTTTGCAATACAAATGCTTTCGTGAAGCTGATTGTCTACAAAGCTCTCATGTTGAAACTACAAGGCTCTCTCAGTTACGATTTCATTCAAAGTAAATAGGCGTCTGACAGCAAAAACATAAACAACAGGACACTAGGACTTGCACATGGTAGAATCAAAGAGGAAAATTACAAAATTTCACTCGCATTGTTTTAGTAACTCAACAAACAAACAATGGTAGGTATTCCTTCGTATTCAGGATCAAAGTAGTTATAGGTATTGCACTTGAATGTCTAATTCGGAAGGAACAAACCCTAGATCCAATATCACGATGCAAACTCAATTCTCTACAAAACTACTACATAAGAAGAACATTTCTAAAATCTAATTAACAATACACTTGAGATAAAAAGCTAACAGTAACATAGCAATAGCCATGAGTATTAATTAGACAATTGATTGAAAAAAACTTTAAAAAACAACATTAGAATCATTGATGTGCAATTGAATCTGGATACGCAAACATTCTCAAATAGAAAATTGAAATGCTGTTTCCGACTATATTCCAACTGCAAATTCCTTGGCTAGTTGTTTACAATCCAGACATTCATTGAGAACTTATAAAAAAATAAATAAAAAATAAATAAAGAAGCAAATACTTAGTTACATAGATAATAGAGAATTCCACAGTGCCCTGCAGTTTGAATTTTCACATGAAGATTCAGAAAGAAGCAAATTGGAGGACACCACCAGAAATTTGCAGATGGATGGATGGCTTATAAGAGACATCAAACCATGGGATTTCAATGTCTCATCATCAAACCTGCCATCTTTCTTAAATGAGAGGATAAATCATTGTGTTGGTAGATTCTAGGTTTACGAGAGGATGTTCCCAATAATCCATTTGACCAAATCGAATTGAAAGATCTTCTTCTGGATTTTCGTGATTCAAATCAGAGGAGCCGGCGAAGTAGTGTATTTTGGTTTCAGTGAGAATGAGATAAGAGTGTGGCTGCTGCTGGTTTATAAATAAACCCTAATTTTCTTATGAGCCGGCGAAGTAGTGTATTTTGGTTTAGGTGTGCCATTATCAAGGGCAACAAGAGGCCCATTGGGCATAATCCAATACTGACCTTTACACATCCAATTATCCAATTAAGGTGTGCATCCCGATGAGAATATATTTTGTGTTTCCTCCCCTGCCAAGATCGCTAATTAGCGTTTCCTCCCAAATAAATTGAAATTAGTGTTTCCTCCCATCGTTACTTTTTCCATCCAATTTCCAAGAATTTAGTCAAAGAATGCGACACGCGGCATAAAAAATTTATTTTGGTGAACTTCCTAAAGTACCCTCATCTTATTCCCCATAATTGCAAGTTAATCGTGATTTTTTTTTCTTTTCTGGACATGTTTAGTGATGACTGGTGCGTAACTGATATATTCCTTCGCTGGCATATATACATATATCGCTTACGCACCAGTCATCACTAAACATGTCCAGAAAAGAAAAAAAAATCACGATTAACTTGCAATTAAAAAAAAATCACGATTAACTTCCTAAAGTAACTGGACATGTTTAGGTATAAACCTCGCCCCATTCAAAATGTTTAAAAAAGTTTCGTGGGGCGGAGGTATAAACCACGCCCCACAATAAATTAAAAAAAAAATATATGGGGCGGGTATAAACCGCGCCTGCTGTTACGTCCGCCTGGTGTGGGGCGAATACTATATCAACGCCTGGTGTGGGGCGAACACTATATCAACGCTCGACTAAAATTTGGGTTTGGTCTTTGGTCGCAGACCAAATTTAGTCTGAAAATTTGGTATAGTCTGGTATTTGATCTTTAGTCCGTCCCACTACGCTCTCTATCTCTTCCCAATTTTTTGGTCTTGGTCGCCACCTGCTGTTGCTCTAAGCACTTACTCATTTTCTTATGAGTGAATGAAATAGAACCTTTAGTCCCACATTGGGCGTAACTAAAGAGGAGTTCCAATATATAGTTATTCCCTTATGGATAGTTAGTAAAACAATGTGGGTGGAACGGGTGGGGCGAAATATTTTTGTTTCCACTAACAGCTTAGGATTAGGGCTCGAGCTCGTGCTTGCGCCATGGACTTTTTCTTTTGATTTATTTCCTAAACTTTTTGAAAATCAAATTAAATTCTTTCTTAATTTTTTTTTTGTGGGGGGGAGGGGGGAATTTATTCTCTTAACAAAAATATTTCTCAACGGATTTTTGTGCATGGATGTCGACATTTTTCTTACCGTTTTTTGACGGTTTTTGATGACAGAATTATGTCGACATCATGGCAGCATTATTTCGCATGCAATATTGATTCGCACATTAATGTGCATTGATTTCACTCTCTCCGTTTGCCGATAAAAAGAATTCGACTTCTTCATTCCAATTTGCAGAAGAGCTACTATCCTCTTTCTTTTCGTCTCTCTCCCTCTGTGTGGTCTTTTTCTTTTCTTCCGTGCTTTGTTGTTGAGTTCGTAAGAGTGGGCAAGTATTGTAGTGCTAACAATACTTGCAACAGGCAGTTTTATCCAGGTTACAACTTGACCACAGGGTAAAGGCATCACTCATTCTTGAGGCGTACCGGTCAACTATTGTGTTAAGGACAGTGTGTTGAACACGTGACTCTGTCTTCTGTTTGATGTCCATTGAGTGCTTATTTACCTTTCAGCAATTTTACTTATAACTTGTTCACATCTTCTTTTTAGTGTTTTATTGTTACAGTTGCAACAGTTTAGGGGATATGTACCTATTTATAAAGACCAAATACATTAAAAGACATCACTAATGAAAAATCTAAGCCAGAATTAAGAACAAAATTAAGTGTCGAAAATCTAAATAATAACCTAATTATTAAAAAGAAAATGAAGAATCAGAAGACATCAACTTGAAAGCCTGATGTTGGTTAACCAGAAGTCATGAATAATGAATTTGATCCGATGAAGTAATTAATACAAACATTACTGGTCAAAAAGCCTATACTATTAACAAAGAATTGGGGTTCATCGTTTAGAATCATAAAATTCTAGTTCAAATAAACAAAATGTGGATGTTCTTTAAAAAAATTCCCGGTGATGGAGAATTAATATACAACCAATTAAAAATCCACTCCATATGATAATATCAATCAAGTTAACACACCCAATTCTACAAGTATCGAAAATCATCCAACTGATAAACATTCCAACCAAAATCATACCCAACTTATCATTTCAACCAGATAGCCTATTAAGATCACGAAATTCGATTTAATTGAGCCACAAATGAACAATAGAATGTCTGGAGAATAGGGTACCATAGAAATGGGTATTCTCTGAATTTCTATAGGTCGATTTCTGCATAAAAAAGCTAAAATTATTGGAAAAAGCAGAGCATGAACAACCCATACAAATGGGAATGATTTGAGAATCAAAACTAAAATTTTTAATCTAGGTACCTTTAATTTTACCTTATCCTTTATGGGTTTCTCTCAGTTTTTTCTCTTTCAGGAGGGAAAAGAATCCGACATGAGAGATACTTAAAGCTTTATTAACCCTAGAACTGATCTTGTTTGATGTTAAATAAATTATCAATTTCATCTATTTACTTACACGTGTATAATTTATATGGATTGATTTGGAACCGGATTTGTTTTCTATTGCTCATGCATTTCTGGTTTGACACACGTGTGTATTTTCGCCACGTGTATAATAGTGCTGACTTAGCTAACTGAAAATTGGATGGAAAAAGTAACGATAGGAGGAAACACTAATTTCAATCTATTTGGGGGGAAACGCTAATTGGCGATCTTGCCAGGGGAGGAAACGCAAAATAACCCTAGAATCCGAAATTGAAATACGAATGGATGTCGTGTTAACTTCGAATTCGGAGCGGAAACTTTTTATTGTTCAACATTTAAAACAATAAAATGTTTGTACTCTGTAAAAAATTATTTTTACTACATAATAAAAATCAATCTGTTGGCAGGTGGGAAAGGTTGTAGTGAACAGACTCAACACTGATGGAGAAGGAGTTTGTTATGGTGCTATAATTCTAAATGAGAGTGGCGCTGCCTATTCGGCCGTGATTGGCAATTCAGCACCTTCTTCCATCACGTTGCACTAGAATTAAGCTTGCTAACAAAAATGGGGCCAACTAGAATGTCTCTCTAGACTCTAAGATTGCTTTAAGCTATTCAAAAAAAGACAACAGTGAATTGCTATGCAGGAACATCTGATGATAAAGAAGAGTTGAAATTATTTTAATGATGATTACTTGATGATGTTGATGAAGATGATTATATGATGTTAATGATGATGATGTACGATGATGATGATGGTTACAACGAAGATGTTTGAATTATGGGAGGATGTTGAAATTAATTCAAACCGGTCAATCAGTTTTTTAGGATTTTTGAAATTTTAGGGTTTGGGTTTTGAGTAGTTTTGAATAAAGTCTAATGTAATCCTAGTCAAATGATGATGATGGGTTTTGAATAGTATTGAATATTAGATGAAACTATTATCATCCTAGTTTAAACATGGGTGAAACCAAATTCAACCCACTGCTGAATTAGATGAAACTGGTCTCATCCTGGTTCAAACATGGATGAAAATAAAATTCTACTCAATCTAAGAAAGCATGAAATTGGTTTCATCCTATTTTAAACTTGTATGGAAACAAATTCCAATTTAAAACAGTTTCATCCTAGTGTAAATGTGGATGAAACCAAATTCAACTCAACCAAAAACAGGATGAAATGGATTTCATCCACGCTTAAATAGGAAAAAACCTCTTATGCAAGAAAAACACATACTAAAATTTCTGCATCTCATAATCACTTTTTAATCACAATCGAACAACATTTCTAACCTAAATTTCATTCACATTTTAGCATTTCTATACAAAAAGATGAACAATTTATGAGTTCTGATATTAAAATCAAAAGTAAATTAGGGCTAGGATACTTGCCGGTGAACGTTTTTAAATACGTTAACTAAAATGAAACAAATTTGAAATCAAATCTAATGTTAAGAAATTTACCAATTTGAGAATATTCTCCGTTTCATCTTGTGAAATTGATTTAACCCAAAACCCTAACCTTTTCAGTTTAATAAATTTGAGAAATTTTTATGAAATTGGCATTCACAGAAAACCACTTTTGATGGTGGTGTTACTGGTACCGATAATGGTGTTGTTGGATAAAGGTGATGAAAATGATAGCGATGTTGGTGTTTGTGATTGTGGAGGAAATAGAGATGGTATAGGAAGACGATGTTGTCGACAGCGGTATTGGTTTTCAGGGCGGTGGAGATGGAGATCGCGAAGGAAGATGATGCTGATGGTGGTGTTTTGTGATGGGGAGATGGTGAAGGATGAAACGCTAATGGTTGCTGAAGAGACGATAAAGAAGCCTTTTCTTTTTTCTGTAATGTACACAAGAAACTGGAACCAGTGTATAGTGGTCAGTTTCAAGTTAAATTATTTCCCTGTCCATTTGGCCCAGACAAAACTTTTACCCGTCCATTTGACCCAAAAAAATTACCTTTTTGGCTAAATAGCCCATTTTATGTAGAATCCTAGTCTACATAACCTGACGCTAAGATTATCTCGTTCCTCAAAAGTGACCTTAGAGTATGCAATGTGGTTTATCATTTGCACCATAATTCAAAATCCGTCTTTATGAACTCTTGAATTAATTTTTTCATTGAATATATAATCAAAAATGGCCCATTAACCAAATTTTACCTCATGGTTCAAAATTCCATGTGAACCAAAATCTGTCATACGACCCAACATATGTTTTGAGACTCAAAATCTTTTGGGAGAGCCAACATCACCTAAATGACCGAAAATCTGTCTCAGTAACTCAAAATTAGATGTTTGAGTTGGCATCCAAAGTTGCTTAATGACTGAGAAATGGGCTCCGATTGCTACCCACGAGAAAAAGAAGAGGAAATTAATCAACTATTAAGCCGCAAATTGAAGCATTGAACTACAAATATTTAGTTGCACAAGAATTAAGCTTGCTTACCAAAATGGGGCTAACTAGATTTTTCTGAAAGCTGCTTATGCCACAGAAGGTAAAAGCTGAGGCTCTTATGTTGAAGCTGCAAGGATTCAGGGGAAAATGCTAGATTCAAGGAGCAAACTTGCAAAATTTCACTGGCATTTTTTACAGTAATTCAGCCAACCATCAATAGTAGAATCCCATACAAGAATGGTGGGAATCCCTTCCTATTCTGGATCAAAATACTAATAGTACAGCATCAATTCCTAATCAGGCTACCATAATTTCACTGCTAAATGCCTAATTCAGAACGAACAAACCCAAGATGAAATATTTGCATGCAATCTCAAATCTTTTTAAGCCAAAAACGTAACAACATTTCTAAATTATAAGATCTTATAATATTAATTATTTAGACAGAGAACATTACATGTAGATCAAAAAAATTAAAAACAACTATAGAATCACTGATATGCAACTGAATCTAGAAACTCAACCATTTGAAATGGAAAATCTTGATTTTTTATTTAGAATTCACAAAAAAATAAAAAAAAACTTGGTTACATAGATAAAGAATTCCACCGAATCGTGCAGTTTGAATCTTTACTTATAATCTAACCAGGTCAGAAGCCGAACAGAAAAAAAAATGGAGACAACACCGAGCGACTTATGCAAAAGAAGGATGGTGGCTTAGCTGAAATACAAAAACATCAGAAAAATGTTTTTCTTAGCAAACCAACCTAATCGTCTGTTCAAAGTGGAACATATGTATTTCGGATTAACGTGCCATTTGAAATACCCCGAAGCTGGATGCTAGAACTTCTCAAGTAAAATTGTAGCTTAGAAATCTACAATTTTACTTTTGAGAGGAAAAATCATAATGCAGGTTGGTCATGATTGTGTAGGTAGATGTGCGGAGGATGTTCCGAGTAATTCATTTAATCAAAAATCAAAGTGAAAGCGCTACTTCTGAATTATAAAGATTCAAAAACAGAGAGGAGACGAAAAACGGCGAAGTAGTGTAGTTTAATCAGCCCAATCCAATAGAGTGTCACCCTATCTATGCCATGCTCTAATACGGTTCTGGACTCCTCACGTTCAGCTGCTTCACAATGAACCTTTGCAGCATCAAGTAAATGCTTGCAGTATCCAATATTATGGGTATAACCAATCTGATATTCAGAAATGCCCTTAACTAATTGTTCTATTCTACACTTTTTTGATGAGCGCATGCATATATGCTGAGCTTCAAGTTGGTAGGAGTTTCCATTCTACACTAACCAATTGGTAAGTCAGGGGGGTTACATCCGCGGAGAGGGTTTACGTTGGGAATGTTGAAGTTGGTAGGAGTTCCCATTCTACCTTATCCAAAGAAGGAAATGTCTACAACTTTATTGGAAGATGAGGATGAATACTATTCAAATTCACTATCATTCCAAAGTTATCTGAAGAGCTCGGTTTCAGTTACCTCCTGGCTAATTGTGATGGAACTTGGTTTTCTCAAAAAACTTCACCAGCTTAACAGTGACATATCATATTTGTTCATTAGTTTTTTGTAGTGATGAACTCTGCCGAATAAACCTGTCATAACCCACGTCCTCTGCATTTCAAGCTTCGATAGCTGCCTACACAAATTTGCATTAAAAGCCTGACAGATGACACCGCTGAATCGGAAATAAAAAAGTATGACACATTTTGGGTCAAAATGTAATGCATTTAAAACTATTACAGGTTCAATCATGATGAATATGTTCAGTTAGAACATACGGTTGGATATTAACACAGCAGAAACCCACCAAATGAACACTAGACCTGAACTTTTTAATGCAACACTTAAAACGGCATTGCCATCTATACTTCTAGAATTCTAAATTGAAATTCCGAAATACCAAGTGTACATGCTCTCTGCATTTTATACATCATGTCATCGACCATGATCATACATGTAGACAAGCACGCTTTCTCAAGATAAAATCACACACTGACATTACCCAAATAAGAAAGCCAAAACCTCAACATTTTAGTAAGAATTGCTACATTGGATATATCCTGATATCTGTAGTACGTAGCACATAACATACTTGATTTTGCACAAACATATTTAGTGATCCCAAGGTCACCTAGTTTTACTAACGATGAAAACATCAATGATACAAGGATTACCAAATAAGACTCCAGGTAGATCAAACACACTCTATTTCCCTGCCAGGTCATTCCCATAATTTATTTATGTTTGTAACACTCAGCATTATTTACATAAGAGAATGTGCAAGTAGCTCAATACACTAAAACCTTCCCAATAAGGTTTGCGAAAATGCATCCCATCCCATAATTCCGAAATATATCACTAGTATTCTAGGAATAACAGCAGTAGCTTCTGACACATGCTACACACAAAAGGAAAAAGTAACAAGATGTGTCGGATATGAATACCAAGTGTACATGCTCTCTGCATTTTATACATCAGGTCATCAACCACAATTACACACATAGACAAGACCTTGCTTAGAAGGTTTGCCAAAATGCTTCCCATAATTTTGGTATCAAACTACTACGATGCAAACACATTGATCAGAAAGTAATGCCAAAATACTCTAGTGAACAGAGGTAGGAAGGAAATGTGAAACTTGAACAATGTACGTTCACACTAATTATTATGTTAACTTCAGTAATTAATCAATTTCTGGAAATAGAATGGAATTCTTGAAAATTTGAAGGCCCCTTCCAATAAGTATCAAATTCACATTAGAAAAGAGAAATTGTACATGTCATTGAGATGGAGAGTATGGGTCCTTAAAAATCGTCATTCAATATTAGTTTAAGGTATTTCAAAACATTAAACCCGTAAATCCTGTTGAAAATCTGAATAACTATAGGACTAAAGGAAAAGGATGAAGCTAAACCAAATTAACCAATCATAGTGTACTTTACATGAAAATCCTTACCTGAAATTAAAATATCATCTAATTGTGTTTCTACTTGAGAGCAAGCTAAATGCCTAATTGCACTGCTGTCAACTCTTCATAGGACACTGAAAAAAGGTTGCCGTCAAGAATAAACACCTCAACCAAGCAGCCACTGGACCAGCCTGTGGGAAGAACAATTCGGTGAGTAAAGTTAGAACTGATTCCTAGCTTTATAAAATTGGTGCAACACTATTAAATTGGAATTAATCAAACTAAGGAAGCAATTTATGCGACACCATAAATAAACGTAAGATGCTGTGGAGACTAAATCTTAGTCAATAATAATGTTACAATCAACACCTAAATGCAAATATGGATGATGATGATTAAACATAAATCAAGCTGAACAAACTGAAATTAAACATGCTTCAACAAACAAGCAACTTGAAACACACTTGACTTCAAGAAAAGCATAAGCTTACCAGTTGAGTACAGCGATACCTATTTCAAAGACTAAATCGAATCTGTGTTGATGGTGTCTCTTCGTAATTTGATCACCTAAACACTTCCCATCTATTCATCAGACTCCCAAACAAGCCCAAAATTACATTCATGACTACAACAACAACCCATTTCTGATGATGATCAGATCTTTCAGAGAGATTTTTCTAGAATTTTTTTCTTCATTCATGTCTTCAATGCCAGCGGCCGCACTGGATTCTTCTCCACTTTCACTCTCTCTCTCTATAGGGTTTTTTCTTTATATAGGACATCACGAATTTATAATTTACCAAACTGTCCTTCAAATCCTCCATTGGGTTTTAGCATGGGCCTGCAGTACACAGTAACCACGCAACCCAACATGGCTAATCACTTTTGAGTGAGTGATAAATGAATTTCTTGAGGATCGAAAATGCCATGCAATTGTTATACCATTTTTGAAAACAAAGAGATGGATGGACTGCAACGTCTCAGGGTCACCCAAAAAAGAGGTTATCGCATGGCATATAGAATTTTTGAAATTCAATATTTTACCAAAAAAGAGGTGATAGGCGGTGTTACACTTAAGGGAGTGCATTCGATGTTGCTGTTGTCAGCTGGTGAAGTAACAACGTTATGGGGAGAGACGCCAACATCAGGGATGCATCCTGCGCTGATGTTCTCGGCAGCCGCTCCAGATCTGAGTTCCACCATGTTGGGATTTGATGTTCGGAAAACGAAATCAGGAGTTGGAGTTGGTATTGTAGCCGATAGATCAATCCTCCCACTGAGGTCGCCAATTGTTTATGGGTAAAAATCGTTTCTGCTGATTTCGGTAATTTCGGTAGGTGAGTGAGAAACCGGTTCAAACCCTAAACAAATGTGCTACACGTGAGCACTTTATAGATTCGAGAGATCAATACATGACAAGTCCGGCCTAAACCAAGAAATGGTCGTTCCGGACTTGCTTCGGTCACAAAGTGGAGGAGAAGGGTTGATTTTGGGAGGGAAGCAAAGAAAGGTGTTGAGGAGAGTAGTATCTCGACTTGTATCAGAAAGTGAAAGCTTATGAAGCTTGCAAGAGATGAAAGCTTTTGGGAGAGCTTGCAAAGTTGCCTTTCTGAGAGTGTAGTATTTTTCTCCTGACCGAGACTTGTTGTCTGGTGGAAATAGGTAAGACCTATTTATACAAGTCGAGATTGAAACGTACCACTCGGCCTCATGAAGGAAGAGAGTAAAGGGTGAAATAATGGGAGGAGGTGATAACCGCATGGTTTAATGGGTGAAAACGTTTTTCACCATTATTTCCTCTTTTATTTGACCGCTTTATTCCTTTTCACGCTTTCTTAATGTGAGCGTAGTGTACGATGCATGCTGTGACCGCCAAACCAAAACCCTAAAGAAGCATCCCCAGTTTGTGTTGATGTCTCGAGTGTTGGTTGCATCTTGAGTGCAAGTGGCGCTGCTAGTGGCGCGTGTGGCATGTGACAATGGCATGTGCGGAATGCCTTGGTGGTAGGTTGCACGGTTTGCAAGTTAGGTTACCGAGCGTGTGGGTTTGGCATATGCCAATGGCATGTGCGGAATGCCTTGGTGGTAGGTTGCACGGTTTGCAAGTTAGGCTACCGGCGTGTGTGTTTGGCATGTGCCAATGGCATGTGCGGAATGCCTTGGTGGTAGGGTGCACGGTTTGCAAGTTAGGCTACCAGCGTGTGTGTTTGACATGTGCCAATGGCATGTGCGGAATGCCTTGGTGGTAGGTTGCACGGTTTGCAAGTTAGGCTACCGTGCGTGTGTGTTTAGCATGTGCCAATGGCATGTGCGGCCATGTTGACCTAGTTGCAAGTCTTGCAAGCCTAGGGCGTTATATTTGGCGTGGGCCAAAGGCATACCGTCTTGGAGATATGGCTTGCGACACGTGTTGGCATGTGCCAATGGCACGTGCGGCCATGTTGACTTAGTTGCAAGTCTTGCAAGCCTAGGGCGCTATATTTGGCGTGGGCCAAAGGCAAAGCGGCTTGGAAATATGGCTCGCGACACGTGTTGGCATGTGCCAATGGCACGTGCGGCCATGTTGACCTAGTTGCAAGTCTTGCAAACCTAGGGCGCTATATTTGGCGTGGGCCAAAGGCATAGCGGCTTGGAAATATGGCTTGCGACACGTGTTGGCATGTGCCAATGGCACGTGCGGCCATGTTGACCTAGTTGCAAGTCTTGCAAACCTAGGGCGCTATATTTGGCGTGGGCCAAAGGCATATCGGCTTGGAAATATGGCTTGCGACACGTGTTGGCATGTGCCAATGGCACGTGCGGCCACGTTGACCTAGTTGCAAGTCTTGCAAACCTAGGGCGCTATATTTGGCGTGGGCCAAAGGCATAGCGGCTTGGAAGTATGGCTCGCGACACGTGTTGGCATGTGCCAATGGCACGTGCGGCCGTGTTGACCTAGTTGCAAGTCTTGCAAACCTAGGGCGCTATATTTGGCATGGGCCAAAGGCATAGCGGCTTGGAAATATGGCTTGCGACACGTGTTGGCATGTGCCAATGGCACGTGCGGCCATGTTAACCTAGTTGCAAGTTTTGCAAACCTAGGGGCGCTATATTTGGCGAGGGCCAAAGGCATAGCGGCTTGGAAATATGGCTTGCGACACGTGTTGGCATGTGCCAATGGCACGTGCGGCCACGTTGACCTAGTTGCAAGTCTTGCAAGCCTAGGGCGCTATATTTGGAGTGGGCCAAAGGCATAGCGGCTTGGAAGTATAGCTTGCGACACGTGTTGGCATGTGCCAATGGCACGTGCGGCCATGTTGACCTAGTTGCAAGTCTTGCAAGCCTAGGGTGCTATATTTGGCGTGGGCCAAAGGCATAGCGGCTTGGAAATATGGCTCGCGACACGTGTTGGCATGTGCCAATGGCACGTGCGGCCATGTTGACCTAGTTGCAAGTCTTGCAAGCCTAGGGCGCTATATTTGGCGTGGGCCAAAGGCATAGCGGCTTGGAAATTTGGCATTGTTGCCATGGTGCGCAGGGTGCGGCTTGGTTTGGCATTGTTGCCATGGTGCGCATGGTGCGGCTTGGTTTGGCATTGCTGCCATGGTGCGCAGTTTGCGGCTTGGTTTGGCATTGTTGCCATGGTGCGCAGTATGCGGCTTGGTTTGGCATTGTTGCCATGGTGCGCAGTATGCGGCTTGGTTTGGCATTGTTGCCATGGTGCGTAGTATGCGGCTTGGTTTGGCATTGTTGCCATGGTGCGCCGTATGCGGCTTGGTTTGGCATTGTTGCCATGGTGCGCAGTATGCGGCTTGGTTTGGCATTGTTGCCATGGTGCGCAGTGTGCGGCTTGGTTTTGGAATTAGGGTTACGTATTTGAAAACCCTAATGCATTTTTGAAAAAATACCCCTATTAATTATTTACACCTGAGTTAAATTCTCTTAGCTAATGTGTTGCGGGTAACACTAGGTCATGGGGTTTTACGATTTTACCCCTTGTCTAAAAACCACCATCAACAACGGGTTTACTTCAAGATGTGGTGAATCAGATTTTGTCTTCTCCTGATAACTCGGATGATTTTATACCTTTAGAAAATAAAGAGGTAAATTTGGAAGATTCGATTGAACAATTTTTCACACCGGAGGAAGATCTATTTTCTTGTATTCTCCCTAAACCGGCATTTTGCATCACTTTCTCTGATTCTTCAATCTCCAATAGTCCTCCAAATCCAATTCTTAACATTTCAATTTCTGATTCTATAGTATCTTTGGACTCTCCTCATTCCTTTATGGCTTCTAATGATTCAATTACTATAGCTGTGGCGGATTCGCTTTTTTCTGCATCTTAGGAAATTTCAAATTTTCTTGCATCTTCTGAAGTTTTTGAAACAAACAAAATTAATCAATTTGGGGCTTTTGCTGAGGGGAAATCATCACTAACCAAGGATACTCTCTCCATAAATGAAAAGATAGAACAATTGCAAGTCAATGTCACAGACAGGGGAAAAGGGAAGAGCCAGGTATGTCTACTTCACTTCAATCTTACTCATCCTAGTATAATTTGTGACATCCTTACACCGGATCCCTAAAAATTTTCTTCTTTGATTCATCCAACCTTCTCAAAGGTCTTTTTAGAAATTATTTTCAATTATTTAATCATAACCTAGTTAAACTGCTCTTTCAACTAGAATAGGTGCCACACAAATTACTAAAGTCTTAACTTGTAGTGTTTGCAAAATATCTAATTACTCAAACCTTAGATAAACTGCATTTTTAACCATTTGAACAAGCACATAGGTATACTGAGGTACACTTTGTTCACTAGTTTCTGGTAATATTTGGCCCATAAATTTATTGCTGTTACATTTGTTTTTTTAATGAACGGCTACAAACGAAAATTCTAGCTAGGAACGCACAAGGGTGTGGCCATAAAAAAACTCAACAATACCTTCACTCTATCCTAAACTTGGAAAAACCAGATGTTTTGTTTCTATGAGAAACTAAGTCTCAAAGGAGCTTAATGAGAAACATTCTATCATCATTTAGATCACTATATCCAATTTCATGTTCAATCTTCTTCTTCTTCTAATTTGTTCTTTGTTTTCCTCAATCTTTCATCTCCTCCTTCAATCACATATTAAATTGAGGGGTTTCAGGAAGATCATATTATTTACACTGACAGAGTAATACTACATGTTTGACCGGAAAAATGAAAAACAAGAAAACTCAAAATGGAAAATATAAATTTCATTTCCTAAATATTTTCTTGGTACAAATTGTTTGGTTACACAGTCTAGACTTTTATTTAGAATTCACCAAAAAAATATGCAAAAAAGTAGTCATATTAGATGGAGAGAATTCCACCGGGTCGTGAAGTTTGAATCTTTACTCAAACATTTATAATCTAACCAAGTCAGAAGCCGGAGGAAGGAAAAGGGATGTGACCACATCAAAACATTTTATCTTTTGATGGGGACTGGGTACCTGAATGATATCAAGATCTGAATGTGAGGTACCGAGGTGCCTTTAGCTGGAAGGTGAAAATTTTGAGAGGAAAAATCATAGTGCAGGTCCTTGTTGGCGGTAGATAGATGTATGGAGGTTCCCATTAATCCATTTTGTTAGCAAAAATCAAAATGAAAAGAGCTTCTAGTCTGGATTTTGGAGATCTAGAAAAGAGAGGAGACGGCGAAGTAGGGTTGTTTGGTTTCAGTGAGAATGAGATGGAGAGTGTAGCATGCGCTGCTGCTAGTTTATAAGCAAAACCCTAAAGTGTTAGTTGTACCCTTATCAATAAAACCCCAAAGCATGTGATTTTTCAATATCCTCCTTATCAAGGGTTACTTCGATGGGCAGAACAAGAGGCCTACAGCACTAGCCCGGTAGACATAATCTAACAGGCCCTTATCCTAATCAACACTAAAGTATTTTTCTTCGTTTCGCACTCCCATTGTAATGATTTTGAGACTAAAGCCAACACCGATTACGATCACAAGAAACTAGTCATCGGTCAAGTTTTAGTTTGGTTTCAATGAGAAAGATATGAAATGAGAGTACCTGGTTTGTAAATAGGGTGTGCCTTTATATATCATCATCAAGAGTAAGAAAGAACTTCAATGAGGCACAAGAGGGCCACTGAATTTGCCCGCTGGACATATTCTAAAAACTGACTTCTCCGATTCATGTATTCAAACAATGCCTTCATAGTGAAGAGTTATTTGTGCAAAATATACCTATGTGATAAAACCCAAAATAATTCTTTTTTGAGAAAATGGGTCATTTGTCCAAAAAAAATTTAAACACGGTTCAAATGGACGAGTAAAAAAAGTACGGGTGAAATAGCCAAAAAAAAAAAATAGCAAGGATGAAACCGGATTCATCCCGGCTTATACTTAAAAAATAGCAAGGATGAAACTAGATGCATCCCGTGTAAAATAAAAATAAGAAAAAATATTTGAAAATAGACAGAATGAAACTGGTTACATCCTGACTGTTTTTAAATTTTTGTCCATTTAAACAATATCTTTTTAATTTTTGGCTATTTAAACAGTATCAAAACCTAAGTGTCTTTTTCACCCAAGAATTGTTGATTTTGGTCTTTTTGACCAATTTTGTGTTCTTTTTTCTCCCAGGAATCACATGTGATAATATGTCCTTAACCCAACCAAACTATAAAGCATAATAGGGATCAGGGACGGAGTCAGCAATGGGTCAAAAATAATTTTGTTCGGATATCCACAATCATTTTTTCTTTTTCGAGCCACAGTTAAGCTATAGGAAGCCTACAAGATGGTCATTCGATACTTAAGATGTAGCATATGTGTCGACCTTTTTGTTTAGTCCATGTGGAGGTAGTATACGGTCGTTCATTTGTTTGCGAAGATGATGCGACTTCATCTATTTTTGTACTTTAGTTTTTGCACTCATCAAAATGTCATAATTGTTGACATTTATATCGAAGGATTACAGCCTTCTAACCTAGGCATTTTTTTTTACTGGAAATGGTTTAAACTCTTGGTGGAGCGAATGTTAAAACAAACAATATGGACATGCTAATTCAATTGCAAAAAAGTGAAGCTTTTCAGAAAGCATCTTGTCCACAAGCTTATGCCACAGAAATTAGAAGCTGAGGCTCTTATGTTAAGCTGCAAGGATTCATGGGTGAGCAAAATTGCCAAATTTCACTAGCATTTTTTACAGTAATTCAACCAACAATCACTAACACACTTCCACCCAACAATGGTGGGAATTCCTTCCTATTCAGGATTAAAGTAGTAATAGTACAACATCAATTCTTAATCTGGCTATCATAATCTCACTGCTAAATGTCCAATTCAGAACGAATACACCCAAGATCAAATATTTGCATGCAACCTTGAATCTTTATAAGAATAAAATGGAACAACATTTCTAAATTATAACCAAGTACATGTACTACTACTATTTTAAGAATAAAATCTAAGAGTAACAATAGATACCCAAAAATTAGAAGTTCATATTACGCAATTGAATCTAAAAACTCAACCGACTTTTATTTACACAAAATTGGTTAAAAAGACCAAAATCAAAATTTCCTGGGTGAAAAGGACAGTCAGATTTAGATACTGTTTAAATGGACAAAAATTTAAAAATAGGCAGTATTTCATCCTGTCCATTTTCAAATATTTTTTCTTATTTTTATTTTACACAGGATGCATCCAGTTTCATCCTTGCTATTTTTTAAGTTTAAGCCGGGATGAATCCAGTTTCATCCTTGCTATTTTTTTTGTGTCCATTTCACCCATAAAATTTTTTACTCGTCCATTTGAACCGTGTTTTAATTTTTTTTGGACAAATGACCCATTTTCCGTTTTATTTAAGGTTAACTATAAAACCAAACTTAGTTACATAGATAGAGAATTCCACTGGGTCTTGAATCTTTACTTAAATATTTATAATCTAACCAAGACACAATCTGAATAAAAGAAAAGAGCGACGACACCAAGCGACTGATGCAATAGAAGGGTGGTTTTAGCTGAAATAAACATCAAATATGAGATCCAAATGTTTTTCTTCCTAAACACCCACTCCAGCCCTATCCTCTGTTCAAAGCGTTCCCTTTGTTGTTTCGGGCTTAGGGTCCCCTTTCAAATGCCCCAAAGCTGGAAACCGGTAATTCTCAGGTGAACTGTAGGCTGGTTCTGCACGTAGCTTAGAAATCAACAAATTTACTTTTGAGAGGAAAAATCATATTGCAGGTTGTTCATGATATAATTAGATGTGAGGATGTGCTTCCCAGTAATCCATTCGACCAAAAATCAAAGTAGAAGAGCTTTTTCCAAATTTAAGAGATAGAGAGGAGATGAAAACGGCGCACTTGTGTAGCATGATCTGAGTTAGATAGATTAGAGAGTGTAGCTGCTTAATATATGAAACCATAAAGTGTGCCCCTTATCCTTATAAAGGGTATATGAAATTTCAATACAGCACAGTAAGAGGCCCGCAGAATTAGCCCAATCCAATAATAAGCCATGCCATGCCACGCCATGCCCCCTTGTATCTCTCCACAGACAACTTGTAATCTTAATTTGACGGTTCAGGACTTTTCATGTTCAGCTGCATCACAATGAATCTTTGCAGCATAAGTAGATGCTTTCAAAATCACGCATTACGTTTTTCATTTTCTTCTCATCAACCGGAAAGTCTGAGTGAGTGAGTACCCCATCTGATATGATGCCCTTAATTGTTCTCTCCTACATTCTTCGGTCTGAGTGAGTGAGTACCCCATCTGATATGATGCCCTTAATTGTTCTCTCCTACATTCTTCGGATCAGTGCATGCTTATGTGCTGAGCTTACATGGTAAGTCAGGGGTTAAGAGAGGGTTTACATGCAACTCTGGTGAAATAAAGGAATGTTGAAGTTGGTAGGAGTTGTGTCATTCTACCTTATATCCAACATCCACAGAATGTCAATTCTTGCTGAGAAAGCATTTGAACCTTTGCTATGTGTTCCTCATCATCTTTATGCCAACTTGAAGTACAGTAATGGAGGATTTCATCTCTGGCTTTGGGTAGTCGGTAAAGCAGTAGCTACTTAGAAATATTACGTGTGCCTGCCATGAGTTTGGTTAAGATTAGGGCTGCACAATGGGTAGGGTGGGTAGAATATGGCCTATTTCACCACCCTACCCACTTAATGGCGGGTAAGAAAAATTTACCCGCCACCCTACCCGCCTTTAAACGGGTAAGATCCTACCCAACCCACCAAATGGCGGGTCGGGTAGGGTGGGTGGCGGGTATAACCGTCTTTTTTTTTTTCTTTTTATTCCATGTCCTAAAAAAAATAAATCAACGGATACTATAAGTTATATATCGTGCAATGCAGCCCAACAGATATTATTAATTCCATGACGTGCAATGTTGAAATAAATCTCAACATTGATAATATTATATCAAATATCTACAAGGATCAGGTTATCCCTCTCCTGTGACACTTTGGGGTAGCCATAGAACTTCATATCAGAGCGTGTGTCTCTTACAGTGCCTAAGCTGTGTGGTCTTCCCTTTGAAAAATTTACTTGTAGATTATTGAAACATACACGAGCTGGATGTATGCTACCCACATGAGCAGATATTTGAGTTTATGGGTGATTCTGTAGTGGCTAAGCTCTTTATAACTTGGTCCAGCTTGTATGTCTTCACATGGTTAGTAACTCTTCTAGACCATTCAGCAAAGTAAGTCTCATTGTGGCCAACCTGCGCACCCTTGAAGTATTTGAAGCATCGATCACTTTCTGCAGGAGGGCATATGTTGTCCACCTTGTTGGTCCCACCAAGCACCTTCGTGTCTCATCCCAGAGGCACTTGCAACCCAGTGATGAGAAAATTGGCCCACACCTGCCAGTTCTTTCCATCCTCTGGGAAAGAACTCCATCACACTACTACCCCTATCCATTAGCACCTGGTTCGTCAATTGAGCCCCATGTGGTGACGCCACTATGTCGGTAGAGCTCATTAAACTGTATAACGTACATACACATACATAATAAAGAATTAGGTTGAAAGGAAAATCAGCAATTCATATCACGTCTATAGAGATGTTAACTAGATTATAGTGCAGAGATAGTTTAGATAATCTTAAGTTTTCAATTAGCATATTTGATTGATTTTGACTCGTAAATAGCTTTTACTGAATGTGAACTTCTTTTGTGTGTGTGTTTCCCATCCTTTAGTTTACAGCTAATAATATTATCAAGGTAACATATATAGATCAGCTATAATATTATTACTTTCTCTTTGATTTATTCCATGACGTGCAATGTTGAAATAAATCCATTGTCTTTCTTAAATCAACGGATACTATAAGTCGATATATAATTTGGCGGATAGGCGGGTGGGTAGGATAATTTTGAGCATTACCCATCACCCTACCCGTTTATAGGCGGGTAAGAAATCTTTACCCATCAAACGGCGGGTAGGATAGGGTACGGGTAAAACAGTGGCGGGTAGGGTAGAAATAGCGGGTAGGGTTGGGTATGTGCACCCCTAGTTAAGATCGTTCACATTATAGGAACAAAGAAGACATTTACTTCATGCAAGTCTGACTCGGAATAGAAATAGTTTGGCTTCTACTATTAAAAGCACATTTGCAATAGAGGGATGGATAAAGGTGATGCCTTACTTCTCCAATCTCAAACATCTTATTGAGATTCTCATGGAAGGATGAGCGAGGGCGAAGAAAAATCCATCCAAAGAATTCATTTTTGTTGAAAGGCGGTATTTGTTTTACTTGAGTAATTCAGGACGAACCAAACCAAAGATCAAACATATAAATGTGATCTCAAATCTCAATAAGATTAAAACATAATGAAATCTAACAATAATAGCAGATGCCTGAATTTGGAGCTAGATCCAAGAAGATTGTAGCCACTTACTTAGATAGAGTAATGCATTTTTGATTGGAAAAATTAGAAACAACCGGAGGATCGTTGATATGAAAATTTAAATCTGGCAACTCAAACGCTTTAAAATATAGACAAAAATTCCAAATATCCGACTATTTTCTAGCTTGGAAATGTTTGGTTACCATACATAGTTTATGAAGCAAACAAAAAAGAAAAAAAAACAAATTTAGTTACTTAGACAATTCCACTGAGATTCACAATTAAAAAAATGAAAAAAGGAACTTTTGTTACATAGATAGAGAATCCCCCTGAGATTCATATCAACCAGCCAGATCAGAACTACTGAGACGAGACAGGAGAGCATGGGATTTATGCAATAGATGGTGGTTGCCAAATTGAAGTCCCTGAAACATACAAAGATCAGCTGACACTTTTCTTCTTTAATGTGGAAGGCACGAACCCATCTATCATTTGCTTTCATTATCCACTAATTCCCCGTTAATCTTCAGCGGATCCGACATACTATTGAGAGGAAAAATCATAGTGCAGGTAGTTCTAGATAGATCTGAGGATGTTCTTCCCAGTAATCCATTCCTTAACCAGAGCAAATCAAAAATGAAAGAATTTCTTCTGGATTTTAAAGTTAAAGATTCTAAACAGAGAGTAGAGCAAACGGCGAAGTTGTAGCTAGTTTAGATCAATGAGATTGAGAAAGAGGTAGCTGGTTTATAAATGAAACCCTAAAGTGTGTGGTGATGCCCCAAGGGTAACAACTTTTATTGGAGAACAGCAAGAGGCCCGCAGTATTAGCCCACCTGATATAATCCAATAGTGACTTTTACCCCTTTACTTTTTGAATTTCATAACTGGGTAGCTAATATCTGGAGGGGTTATGTGGATGCAGACTTCGCAGGTGATGTAGATAAAAGGTGAAGTACGACCGGTTATGTTTATACTATGGGGTCAGCTGCAGTGAGTTGGAACTCACGGTTAATGATTAGTGACATTATCTACTACGGAAGCGGAGTACGTAGCAGTGATAGAAGCGAGAAAGGAGATGATTTGGTTACAAGGATTATTAGATGAGTTTGGCAAGGAACAAGGAGATAGTGTTCTGTTTACCGACAGTCAAAGTGCTATACATTTAGCCAAGAACTAAGCCTATCAAGCTAGGACGAAGCATATAGATATCCGTTATCATTTCATTCGGCATCTCTTGGAAGAAGGAGAGTTGAAGCTCGAGAAGATTCTTGGTTCAAAGAATCCGGCGGATATGTTTACCAAGGGAGTTACATCCGACAAGCTAAAGCTCTGCAAGGCTTTAGTTGGTCTCTCAGAATGAGGATCTGGGAGGGGAGCCGCACTGACAAGTAAGATGTTTTAGCACCGTCAATCCAAAGTTGAAGAAAGAAGAGTTGAAGACAATAAATGAGTCTTTAAAGTGGGAGATTGTTCGTTAATTGAAGACTAACTATTTCCAAAGTTAGTTGTGACTGTTTTGGGAAAGGGGTTTCCCAAAGCGGCTTAAATTCTTGGCGGCAAACCTATATAAATAGGTAATTAGGCCTTGTAGAATTGTGTGAAGAAAAATTGTTTTAGAGAGAAAAGAGAGTTCTTTCTTGTATATCTTTTAGGGTAAAAAGCTAGGGTTTGTTGTGAAAGCATATTGGTGAGGAACAAGAGACAAGGTTATCGTCTCGGGTAATTGTTGCGGTGTAACCAAAGGGTTTGCTAGGATTCACACGAAGTTGTAATCGTTTTTCTTCATAGTGGATTTGAGTTGGTGCGACTCAAAGTGGATGTAGACAATATATACAAGTTGTATGTATTGGTTGAACCACTATAAATCTTGTGTCTTGTGAGTTGATTTATCTTTCTCATAGTTGCTTGTTCTTGGTTTACTTATTATTCATCATAATGTCTCAAGATCCGTTATTCCGCGGTTGTCAGTGATTCTTCCCTAAGAAAATCCTAGACACTCTACGTATTTTGAATTCTTTCTTGAAGAACCAACAACCAATTTGAGATTGATGAGAGGAGGAATCATCATGCTAAAGCGGATACGATATCCATTGGATATCTCCATGGTCAATCATCTTGGTAGTTACCAGATTTGAGACGGGAGTTTGAAAAAACTTTATTTGATATATTTGAGAGGAGAAATCATCGTGGTATTAGATTTTGTTGTTGATGATGCCATTGAAGAAGATCTTTCATGATATTGTTTTGTTGCCATTGACAGAGAATCAAAGATGATACGAGAGAGTTGGTTTCTATCAAAAAAAAAAAAATAAAAAAAAAAAAAGAGAGAGAGTTGATCTTTGTTTTAGGGTTTGATTTTGATTTTTATCTTCTCTTTGTTCTCTACACATACGAGGGAGGGAGGCAGCCACAAATTGGATCTACTCTTTAGGAGTAGAAGAGAACTATACTACTTATATGGGTCAGCAATCTGCCCATTAAGTTTAGGGTTTAGTCATGATCCTTTGATTTCTTAATCTAACGGCTCATCCATGCATTTCACAGACCGTAATTGCCTACGATATTTGTTATAAACAGCTCGATACACATGGAAGATTTTAAAGGATAGGATCTTTTAGGACAATTTGGTATGGCCCCAAAAGGCACATCAGGTGTGTGGGTTCTGGACTTGTTGCCTACCAACTAATGTTTTTAGTTTTGGCGCATGCATTTCTCTACACTGGTGGGCATTCATGAGTTTGATACTAGGAAAACACTACTTGCAGAAAAGAGTTGTTGCAAACGGCCAACCAAACTGATGCGCTAGCTTCATTCGTTTGGATGATTTATAAAAACAATGTGGCCACTGAAAAGTAGATTGTAAACCATTCAAGAAGAAAAAGTTAACAATTGGAGGCAACAATAATCAAAGCAAGTTGCTGTCGTTGACCAACACCGGAGGTTTTGAAGCTAAGATGAATATTCTGATGATGGTTGATTTGTCTTAAAGTTTCTCCATTGATACTTAGAAATTTTGATTAATTACGGATGATAGCATCTTGGTTCTCTTATTATTGGTCGAGTTTAGGCAGCTTAATGGTTGTTTAATGTAATTAGAGCTATTAGCACAGGGTCACAGACCACTACATCCTAATTGATCATATGAAAAACTCTGTAATCACTCCATCAATTTGTTCTAGGTTCATTACTGTTTTTAGTTTTCATTACTGTTTTGTGTTTATTGACCACCCTGAACTTTGTACGTGGCACAACATTAAGCTTCTTCTCATGGAAACTTAAACAAATGCCTATTCACAAGCTGGGAATAGAAGAAAAAAGAAATGCACCTGCCAGGTATGGTTCTGGTCTGCAACTTTACTGCTACCAGACGAGACCACTGGTGCTGAACTTTCAGATGTCTCCAGAAGACCAAATAGCAGACCATCACAAGCCGGACCCGCTAATCCTTACTTTTTACGAGTGTTTCATGGTTTTGCCACCAATTAACACCGCCTTGAAACATTGCATCAAAAAAAAAAAAAACACCGCCTTGAAACACAAATATTCTAGGTTCACATATCAATCAAAAAATACCATAAATGGTGCGCCATATGATTTTCCCTTTCAAGTACAACAATTCTTGAGATGACATTTTATTGGATGACTTAAAGGAGACTTCTATGTGAACAAAAAATGCGTTATAGGAGTGTCCAAGTTGGGAAAAATGCACTGTCTTGTAGTTCACATTCGAAACCACACCCTCTTAGATTTTCCCTAAGCCTAACTCTTCACTGCAAAAAAATATACTATCGGTGCTTAATTCTTTGGCCCCCAAAGCTACCAATGTGATAATATGTCCTTGCACCAAAAGAAAAGTTAGTATCTCGACATCAATAACGTCTTAAAAAAAATACCCCAAGACCCAAATCTATCAGAGTGACATAATATTTCTTGAGTCAGTTGTCTCATCTTGTGACCCAAATTAACAACCTCTCCCATGTAATATGATATGACCCTAGCATTGCTACTCAAAATTTTCACCCGGATCCTAATCTATCCGATTGATACAAAATTTCTTGTGTCAAGTTGCAATGCAAATGCTTACAGCCTCATGACCTAGTACATTCATATCAAATGGGATTACAGACTCCTGATCTAGGCATTTTTGCAATACAAATGCTTTCGTGAAGCTGATTGTCTACAAAGCTCTCATGTTGAAACTACAAGGCTCTCTCAGTTACGATTTCATTCAAAGTAAATAGGCGTCTGACAGCAAAAACATAAACAACAGGACACTAGGACTTGCACATGGTAGAATCAAAGAGGAAAATTACCAAATTTCACTCGCATTGTTTTAGTAACTCAACAAACAAACAATGGTAGGTATTCCTTCGTATTCAGGATCAAAGTAGTTATAGGTATTGCACTTGAATGGCTAATTCAGAAGGAACAAACCCAAGATCCAATATCACGATGCAAACTCAATTCTCTACAAAACTACTACATAAGAAGAACATTTCTAAAATCTAATTAACAATACACTTGAGATAAAAAGCTAACAGTAACATAGCAATAGCCATGAGTATTAATTAGACAATTGATTGAAAAAACTTTAAAAAACAACATTAGAATCATTGATGTGCAATTGAATCTGGATACGCAAACATTCTCAAATAGAAAATTGAAATGCTGTTTCCGACTATATTCCAACTGCAAATTCCTTGGCTAGTTGTTTACAATCCAGACATTCATTGAGAACTTATAAAAAAATAAATAAAAAAATAAATAAAGAAGCAAATACTTAGTTACATAGATAATAGAGAATTCCACAGTGCCCTGCAGTTTGAATTTTCACATGAAGATTCAGAAAGAAGCAAATTGGAGGACACCACCAGAAATTTGCAGATGGATGGATGGCTTATAAGAGACATCAAACCATGGGATTTCAATGTCTCATCATCAAACCTGCCATCTTTCTTAAATGAGAGGATAAATCATTGTGTTGGTAGATTCTAGGTTTACGAGAGGATGTTCCCAATAATCCATTTGACCAAATCGAATTGAAAGATCTTCTTCTGGATTTTCGTGATTCAAATCAGAGGAGCCGGCGAAGTAGTGTATTTTGGTTTCAGTGAGAATGAGATAAGAGTGTGGCTGCTGCTGGTTTATAAATAAACCCTAATTTTCTTATGAGCCGGCGAAGTAGTGTATTTTGGTTTAGGTGTGCCATTATCAAGGGCAACAAGAGGCCCATTGGGCATAATCCAATACTGACCTTTACCCATCCAATTATCCAATTAAGGTGTGCATCCCGATGAGAATATATTTTGTGTTTCCTCCCCTGCCAAGATCGCTAATTAGCGTTTCCTCCCCAAATAAATTGAAATTAGTGTTTCCTCCCATCGTTACTTTTTCCATCCAATTTCCAGTTAGCTGAGTCAGCAATGCGACACGCGGGCATAAAAAAATTTATTTTGGTGAACTTCCTAAAGTACCCTCATCTTATTCCCCCATAATTGCAAGTTAATCGTGATTTTTTTTCTTTTATGGACATGTTTAGTGATGACTGGTGCGTAACTGATATATTCCTACTATCCTCTTTCTTTTCGTCTCTCTCCCTCTGTGTGGTCTTTTTCTTTTCTTCCGTGCTTTGTTGTTGAGTTCGTAAGAGTGGGCAAGTATTGTAGTGCTAACAATACTTGCAACAGTGCATTTTATCCAGTTACAACTTGACCACGGGGTAAAGGCATCACTCATTCTTGAGGCGTCTTAGTCAACTATTGTGTTAAGGATGTGTGTTGAACACGTGACTGCTCTTCTGTTTGATGTCCATTGAGTGCTTATTTACCTTTCAAACAATTTTACTTATAACTTGTTCACATCTTCTTTTTAGTGTTTTATTGTTACTGATTGCAATAATTTAGGGGATATGTACCTATTTATAAAGACCAAATACATTAAAAGACATCACTAATGAAAAATCTAAGCCAGAATTAAGAACAAAATTAAGTGTCGAAAATCTAAATAATAACCTAATTATTAAAAAGAAAATGAAGAATCAGAAGACATCAACTTGAAAGCCTGATGTTGGTTAACCAGAAGTCATGAATAATGAATTTGATCCGATGAAGTAATTAATACAAACATTACTGGTCAAAAAGCCTATACTATTAACAAAGAATTGGGGTTCATCGTTTAGAATCATAAAATTCTAGTTCAAATAAACAAAATGTGGATGTTCTTTAAAAAAATTCCCGGTGATGGAGAATTAATATACAACCAATTAAAAATCCACTCCATATGATAATATCAATCAAGTTAACACACCCAATTCTACAAGTATCGAAAATCATCCAACTGATAAACATTCCAACCAAAATCATACCCAACTTATCATTTCAACCAGATAGCCTATTAAGATCACGAAATTCGATTTAATTGAGCCACAAATGAACAATAGAATGTCTGGAGAATAGGGTACCATAGAAATGGGTATTCTCTGAATTTCTATAGGTCAGATTTCTGCATAAAAAAGCTAAAATTATTGGAAAAACAGAGCATGAACAACCCATACAAATGGGAATGATTTGAGAATCAAAAACTAAAATTTTTAATCTAGGTACCTTTAATTTTACCTTATCCTTTATGGGTTTCTCTCAGTTTTTTCTCTTTCAGGAGGGAAAAGAATCCGACATGAGAGATACTTAAAGCTTTATTAACCCTAGAACTGATCTTGTTTGATGTTAAATAAATTATCAATTTCATCTATTTACTTACACGTGTATAATTTATATGGATTGATTTGGAACCGGATTTGTTTTCTATTGCTCATGCATTTTACGGTTTGACACACGTGTGTATTTTCGCCACGTGTATAATAGTGCTCACTTAGCTAATCGAAAATTGGATGGAAAAAGTAACGATAGGAGGAAACACTAATTTCAATCTATTTGGGGAAACGCTAATTGGCGATCTTGCAGGGGAGGAAACGCAAAATAACCCTAGAATCCGAAATTGAAATACGAATGGATGTCGTGTTAACTTCGAATTCGGAGCGGAAACTTTTTATTGTTCAACATTTAAAACAATAAAATGTTTGTACTCTGTAAAAAATTATTTTTACTACATAATAAAAATCAATCTGTTGGCAGGTGGGAAAGGTTGTAGTGAACAGACTCAACACTGATGGAGAAGGAGTTTGTTATGGTGCTATAATTCGAAATGAGAGTGGCACTGCCTATTCGGCTGTGATTGGCAATTCAGCACCTTCTTCCATCACGTTGCACTAGAATTAAGCTTGCTAACAAAAATGGGGCTAACTAGAATGTCTCTCTAGACTCTAAGATTGCTTTAAGCTATTCAAAAAAAGACAACAGTGAATTGCTATGCAGGAACATCTGATGATAAAGAAGAGTTGAAATTATTTTAATGATGATTACTTGATGATGTTGATGAAGATGATTATATGATGTTAATGATGATGATGTACGATGATGATGATGGTTACAACGAAGATGTTTGAATTATGGGAGGATGTTGAAATTAATTCAAACCGGTCAATCAGTTTTTTAGGATTTTTGAAATTTTAGGGTTTGGGTTTTGAGTAGTTTTGAATAAAGTCTAATGTAATCCTAGTCAAATGATGATGATGGGTTTTGAATAGTATTGAATATTAGATGAAACTATTATCATCCTAGTTTAAACATGGGTGAAACCAAATTCAACCCACTGCTGAATTAGATGAAACTGGTCTCATCCTGGTCTGCATTTTATACATCATGTCATCGACCATGATCATACATGTAGACAAGCACGCTTTCTCAAGATAAAATCACACACTGACATTACCCAAATAAGAAAGCCAAAACCTCAACATTTTAGTAAGAATTGCTACATTGGATATATCCTGATATCTGTAGTACGTAGCACATAACATACTTGATTTTGCACAAACATATTTAGTGATCCCAAGGTCACCTAGTTTTACTAACGATGAAAACATCAATGATACAAGGATTACCAAATAAGACTCCAGGTAGATCAAACACACTCTATTTCCCTGCCAGGTCATTCCCATAATTTATTTATGTTTGTAACACTCAGCATTATTTACATAAGAGAATGTGCAAGTAGCTCAATACACTAAAACCTTCCCAATAAGGTTTGCGAAAATGCATCCCATCCCATAATTCCGAAATATATCACTAGTATTCTAGGAATAACAGCAGTAGCTTCTGACACATGCTATACACAAAAGGGAAAAAGTAACAAGATGTGTCGGATATGAATACCAAGTGTACATGCTCTCTGCATTTTATACATCAGGTCATCAACCACAATTACACACATAGACAAGACCTTGCTTAGAAGGTTTGCCAAAATGCTTCCCATAATTTTGGTATCAAACTACTACGATGCAAACACATTGATCAGAAAGTAATGCCAAAATACTCTAGTGAACAGAGGTAGGAAGGAAATGTGAAACTTGAACAATGTACGTTCACACTAATTATTATGTTAACTTCAGTAATTAATCAATTTCTGGAAATAGAATGGAATTCTTGAAAATTTGAAGGCCCCTTCCAATAAGTATCAAATTCACATTAGAAAAGAGAAATTGTACATGTCATTGAGATGGAGAGTATGGGTCCTTAAAAATCGTCATTCAATATTAGTTTAAGGTATTTCAAAACATTAAACCCGTAAATCCTGTTGAAAATCTGAATAACTATAGGACTAAAGGAAAAGGATGAAGCTAAACCAAATTAACCAATCATAGTGTACTTTACATGAAAATCCTTACCTGAAATTAAAATATCATCTAATTGTGTTTCTACTTGAGAGCAAGCTAAATGCCTAATTGCACTGCTGTCAACTCTTCATAGGACACTGAAAAAGGTTGCCGTCAAGAATAAACACCTCAACCAAGCAGCCACTGGACCAGCCTGTGGGAAGAACAATTCGGTGAGTAAAGTTAGAACTGATTCCTAGCTTTATAAAATTGGTGCAACACTATTAAATTGGAATTAATCAAACTAAGGAAGCAATTTATGCGACACCATAAATAAACGTAAGATGCTGTGGAGACTAAATCTTAGTCAATAATAATGTTACAATCAACACCTAAATGCAAATATGGATGATGATGATTAAACATAAATCAAGCTGAACAAACTGAAATTAAACATGCTTCAACAAACAAGCAACTTGAAACACACTTGACTTCAAGAAAAGCATAAGCTTACCAGTTGAGTACAGCGATACCTATTTCAAAGACTAAATCGAATCTGTGTTGATGGTGTCTCTTCGTAATTTGATCACCTAAACACTTCCCATCTATTCATCAGACTCCCAAACAAGCCCAAAATTACATTCATGACTACAACAACAACCCATTTCTGATGATGATCAGATCTTTAAGAGAGATTTTTCTAGAATTTTTTTCTTCATTCATGTCTTCAATGCCAGCGGCCGCACTGGATTCTTCTCCACTTTCACTCTCTCTCTCTCTAGGGTTTTTTTCTTTATATAGGACATCACGAATTTATAATTTACCAAACTGTCCTTCAAATCCTCCATTGGGTTTTAGCATGGGCCTGCAGTACACAGTAACCACGCAACCCAACATGGCTAATCACTTTTGAGTGAGTGATAAATGAATTTCTTGAGGATCGAAAATGCCATGCAATTGTTATACCATTTTTGAAAACAAAGAGATGGATGGACTGCAACGTCTCAGGGTCACCCAAAAAGAGGTTATCGATTCAATATTTTACAATGCTTTTCCTTGTCGATCCAAATCTGAGCTCAAGTTCTAGTTATGAACCGATACAGCTTAAAGCAATCGTATAATATCTAATATTGGTATCATGAGCTATTGGTTTGCTGCGTTTTCGTGCTTGATATAACATGCTTTGTATGCTTGAAAGTTATTGATAACATGATAGTATCATGATTAGGGTTCTTGTTGTTTTTTTGGGTTAAAAACCATTAATGGATGTATAAATATTTCGGATCTTGATAAAGGTGTTTTGGTTTTGAAATATTTAATTGGGTATGTTCATTATTGATTCAAATGATCTCCTGGAAAGTTTTTGTATCGTTTGAACATGTGGTTTGAAAGATATTGCAAAACCCTAGTTTTATATCATGTTTGTGAGCAGTGGTTTGATGATTGTTTTGATGCATATATGTCGATCCATGTTAATTAAAATTAATATATATAGATAGTGCTCTCTGAGAGCTTTCTTTTGACATATATTATTTGCTTGAATCGGAGCTCGTATGAGTGAGATATGGTCTCCCAAAGTTGGTCATGCGCGATACGTACACTTCTTTGGAATTTAGAGAAGACGATGAACGATGCGGTCAACACTTTGTTCTGATCGGCGAGTTACACCGTAACACTCCTAAAATTTCTATCGTGCTGGAGCCTGAGACCGACCTATTCGGATAAGTTAGAAAACGTGTGGCGTGGGCGTAGATTTTAGTATCGGACACTCATAGCCATGGTAAAGTGCTTTATTAATTTCTTGCGGCTTAAAACCTAAGTTTGGTGTCTCCAACATATGTCGGCTCTAATCCTAAATCTGGTTGCCATAATAACTCTTGATAAAACTAAGACACATGTCAAGATTCCTTGATAAATTTTCATGCAACCAGACACATGTCCAGGACATTACGGTAAAGGATAAAATCCCAATTTTCTTCTCATTCTTTGTTTAGGTCCCTTTCTCTCTCGTTAACTCTGAAATCCCATAAATCAGTAAGTATAAGAGGGTTAATTATTAAACGTCGGCTGTTTTAGATCCTCGGATTGAAGTAAAGTGGAGATAAGGAAACCATTCCTCAAATTTGATTGAATTGTAGTTTTTGACCAAACTGGTTCTATAGAATCTTAATTAAAGTTGTGCTAAATGAATTGAAGTTTCATGAACAAAGATGCAAATGGGTACTGTTGCTGTGGAATGAGCGATTGAGGTAGGGGTTTTTCTCACATCTGTTACTTTAAATTTTGTGACTTGAATTCTAATTTTAAACTCTGATGATTCTTCTTTATATTCTAGCAAAATAAGAATGGGTTTGTGTTTCTTTACCCGTAACTTGATTCTACTGTGAAGATTGTTGAAGTATTTTTATCAATTGTAAAACCCATTTTCAAAGTGGTGTGGTTGATACTTGCCCTAATTTTGTTTGAAATCCATGATTTGGTGTTGGTTTTTTGAATGGGTTTGTAAGATTTACAAAATAAGAAGTTACTTATTTCATCCTTGAAGATTAGGGATGGTTTGAATTTATTTAAGTTCTGATTTTCACCAAAAATTCAAGTCCCCAATTGAGTTTCAAAGGTTGCCCATTGCATGTTTGAGAAAAGAACCATAAATTTATGAAAACGTGATTTTGGTCCTGTTCTATTGGGACTTTTCGACATAGCTATGCACCTTATTTCTTTGTTTATCATTTTTATGTTTTATATGGATTTCTCATCTTTCCAACGAGACAAGAATTGTCGAATTCCGATGTCGAATGAATTTTCCACGAATTTTTGATTGAAAACTGTCGAAACTGCAGTTTTCCTGAAAACGTGTTTTCTGTCCTGTTTGTCGCGACTTTTCCACACAGATGGGTAACTCATTGCTTTTGATAATCATTTTTATGTTAAAAAGGACTCTCTCAGCTTTCCAATGAAACAAAAATCGATTGATTTCATCTCCTAATGATTTTTGTACGAATTTTTAAACGAAGCCTCCTGAAACTGCAGTTTTGCTGAAAACATGTTTCTGCCCTGTTTTGTTGAGACTTTCTGAAACAGCCATTCATCTAGTTACTCTTTTTATCATTTTTATATTAAATAGGGTGTTCTTAGCTTTCTAATGACACAAAGTTTGTCAAATTCCATTGCCTAATGATTTTTGTATGAATTTTTGACTATAAACTATCAAAACTGCATTTTCTGAAAACCAAACTGCTGTCCTGTTTGTCGAGACATTTTGATAAAGCTACAGGCCTTCTTACCCTTTCCTATTATTTTTATGTTAAGGGGGTTGTTTTCAGCTTTCCAATTAGACCAAGTTTGTTGTATTCCGTTGCCTAATGAATTTTCTACAAATTTGTGATTATGAGTAGCCAAAACTGAAAATTTATGAAAAACTCGAATCTTGTTCTGACTTGTCGAGACCTTTCGACTCAGCCACAAACGTTTTTACCCCTGAGTTTCATTTTTTTATGTTAAAGAGGGATTTCTCAGGTTTCTAATGAGACCAAATTCACTTAATTTCGTAAACTTAATGAATTTTGTGTGAAATTTTGGATGTAAGACTATCAAAAATGAAATTTCTGGAACATCTCGGAATTTATAGTTGGGTTTTATGCTCTTGTTGTTTCAAGTTGTTGCCATAATTCTATTCCATGATATGAAACTCTTATTTGCTTGCTGGTAAGTATCATTATCCACTTTGATAGCACTTAGGCACACCTTTGAATTACGAATGACCTTACTCGTGGTGTTTATGTTATTACGTGCTTACGATTTTGGATTCTCTTCTCTTTAGTCATGATACATGCTTCTCGATAAGTGGCGTATCTTCTGAATCAAATTTTGATTTCGAAAATAGTTTACTGGTAAGGTTTAGAGAATGCTGCCGACACTTATATTTAAGTATGTTTTACGTTATGGATTCTACGAGGTTCTCCGGAACTTGGTTTGTGATGTTTCCGTTGTGACAACTGGATTTGGAAACTAGAGAACTCTACCCCCATAGGATCGTCGGGCCTTAATTGGCACCCCATCTACGGATGGCAACCCGGAAGACCGTTTGTTTGATAACGGTGGATGGTATCGGACTACCCTGACGTTGGCGCTGGCCATATAAATAGTAGAGTGATTTTATCTGAATTTAATCAACTGGCAGCTTACAAATGCTTATGAACAAAAGCTTTACATTTTATTTGCTGAATTTCATATTCTAGTTTGATGCTCTGTTGTTGCTTTTAACTATTGGCATTTTATATGTACATCTCCTGCATTCGATTACGATTATACCTCCTACTGGGCTGTGGGCTCACCCGTTTTGTTTTGTTTTGTTTTCCCACAGAGTTTGGAGCTAGCTCGATGTAAAGACGAGGAAGGCTTACGGCGTGGAGCTATGGACACAATGTGGTATATAAATTGTTGTCCTTGTATATATATATATCATGGGCTGTTTTGGGGTAGTCATGTGGGAGCTGAATTATGTTTTCATTTCATCTTTTGCTTGGTATAAATTAGGATCTGATATTTTCTGATGTATACGAGACTGTCTTTGAAACTTCTTCGTTGTAAAATTCCAATCTAGTTTAATTATTTTTGAGATTTAATTTTGACAAACTCTGCTATATAGTTTTGTCTTAACATCTATTTGTATGACTACAATTCATAATACCTTGAGATTTATTTGAACTAGCTAGAACTGTGTACAAAAATGTTTGTGTAAACTGTTGCTTAAGTATATTGATGTGTTATGAATTTGTTTTCTCCCGTTGCTATTTTATTCATTTACATTTATTTTTATTTTTTTTTACTTTCGAGTGACGTGCCAGGTTTGGCCTTGCTGATTGGGTTGAAAATCAACCCATTAGAAGGGGAAATTTTCTGGTCCGTCAGTTAATATCATAGCCCAGTTTCGATTTACTTGGACTGTGAGTTTTGGACTTATTTGTTTTTCCGGAGCCACTTACTTGATCGATTTTGATGATTCGAGCATTAAATTTTTTGTGAGAAAATTCGTTTTATCACTTTCTGGTTGCTTTGGGGTTGGGGTAAAAAGTTCAAAGCCATGATATATACATATATAGCTTCATGTGAGTCTTAGACTCATAGTTTAGTGAGTGTTGCTAATAGGATATATCTCTAGTCAATGTTTTTCATGTCTTTTAAAGATGTCTCAGTGTGCAAGTTTGGAGATCACCACGTAAGCTGTAAAGGAAAAGGCTGGAAAGTAAAGGGATGCTAATACTGGAGCCAAGCGCATCGAATTAAAATTGAGGCACAAGAGCCCTTCGTGTGTTATCGTTGGAGTGGGATGTCGTATTGGTACTAATTGGATTTCACAGAACATTTGTGAGTAATCTTGTTGGGTTCATTATACAACCTGGTTTGGGTCTTTGCTCCACTGATCTTCATTTATTTTGGTTCACTTAGTTGCGTGCGTTTTCCTCTTTCTTGTTGGCTCACAAAACATGGAGGAGAATTTAGTTTCAATTTTTCTCGTTCAACTCCCTTGGGGTCAATATGTTAGCTTATTAGTTAAAGTGTCTAGCAGTACTCCTTGCTTCTTTTGATACCTAGTTAGCTCACCTTTAACTTGATGCTACTTTATTTTTTGCGCAGTTTTACGCCCCTTTAATCATCTTTGCGTTTTGATTATCTTTGTGTTTTAAGGAATTATTTTATTCAACAAAATGCATAGTCCTGATTTCGTATTTCGTATTGAAAAGTAAATAAATTACGATGATCCTTTTTTTTTTTTTTTTTTTATTCACAATGCGAAATAGCTTCTGTTGGTTTTATCAAGTGTACCCTTCTCTGATATACGAAGCATTTCGTTGATTTAGCATTTATGCTTTCACTTATTATGTCATTCACCTTTTGTTTTGTAATTAAGTAAAGTACCTATTTCCGTAATGTGATATGCTTTGGTGTTTTAGAAGATAAGTCTTAATTTGTGTATATTGAAGTTCGTTTGCTTTGCGAAAGGGTTACTTTAATGTTTCACTATTGATGCCTATCAATTTATCCCCCCTTATATTAGAGGAGAATTTGTTTTACTTACTTTTTCAGACTCTTAATTTTATTTTGAATTCCGGGGACGGAATTCTTTTTTTAGTGGGTAATGGTGTAACACTCCTAAAATTTCTATCGTGCTTTGAGCCCGAGACCGACCTATTCAGATAAGTTAGAAACCGTGTAGCGTGGGCGTAGATTTTAGTATCGGACACTCATAGCCATGGTAAAGTGCCTTTATTAATTTCTTGCGGCTTAAAACCTAAGTTTGGTGTCTCCAACATATGTCGGCTCTAATCCTAAATCTGGTTGCCATAATAACTCTTGATAAAACTAAGACACATGTCAAGATTCCTTGATAAATTTTCATGCAACCAGACACATGTCCAGGACATTACGGTAAAGGGATAAAATCCCAATTTTCTTCTCATTCTTTGTTTAGGTCCCTTTCTCTCTCTCGTTAACTCTGAAATCCCATAAATCAGTAAGTATAAGAGGGTTAATTATTAAACGTCGGCTGTTTTAGATCCTCGGATTGAAGTAAAGTGGAGATAAGGAAACCATTCCTCAAATTTGATTGAATTGTAGTTTTTGACCAAACTGGTTCTATAGAATCTTAATTAAAGTTGTGCTAAATGAATTGAAGTTTCATGAACAAAGATGCAAATGGGTACTGTTGCTGTGGAATGAGCGATTGAGGTAGGGGTTTTTTCTCACATCTGTTACTTTAAATTTTGTGACTTGAATTCTAATTTTAAACTCTGATGATTCTTCTTTATATTCTAGCAAAATAAGAATGGGTTTGTGTTTCTTTACCCGTAACTTGATTCTACTGTGAAGATTGTTGAAGTATTTTTATCAATTGTAAAACCCATTTTCAAAGTGGTGTGGTTGATACTTGCCCTAATTTTGTTTGAAATCCATGATTTGGTGTTGGTTTTTGAATGGGTTTGTAAGATTTACAAAATAAGAAGTTACTTATTTCATCCTTGAAGATTAGGGATGGTTTGAATTTATTTAAGTTCTGATTTTCACCAAAAATTCAAGTCCCCAATTGAGTTTCAAAGGTTGCCCATTGCATGTTTGAGAAAAGAACCATAAATTTATGAAAACGTGATTTTTGGTCCTGTTCTATTGGGACTTTTCGACATAGCTATGCACCTTATTTCTTTGTTTATCATTTTTATGTTTTATATGGATTTCTCATCTTTCCAACGAGACAAGAATTGTCGAATTCCGATGTCGAATGAATTTTCCACGAATTTTTGATTGAAAACTGTCGAAACTGCAGTTTTCCTGAAAACGTGTTTTCTGTCCTGTTTGTCGCGACTTTTCCACACAGATGGGTAACTCATTGCTTTTGATAATCATTTTTATGTTAAAAAGGACTCTCTCAGCTTTCCAATGAAACAAAAATCGATTGATTTCATCTCCTAATGATTTTTGTACGAATTTTTAAACGAAGCCTCCTGAAACTGCAGTTTTGCTGAAAACATGTTTCTGCCCTGTTTTGTTGAGACTTTCTGAAACAGCCATACAACTAGTTACTCTTTTATCATTTTTATATTAAATAGGGTGTTCTTAGCTTTCTAATGACACAAAGTTTGCCAAATTCCATTGCCTAATGATTTTTGTATGAATTTTTGACTATAAACTATCAAAACTGCATTTTCTGAAAACCAAACTGCTGTCCTGTTTTGTCGAGACATTTTTGATAAAGCTACATGCCTTCTTACCCTTTCCTATTATTTTTATGTTGAAGGGGTTGTTTTCAGCTTTCCAATTAGACCAAGTTTGTTGTATTCCGTTGCCTAATGAATTTTCTACAAATTTGTGATTATGAGTAGCCAAAACTGAAAATTTATGAAAAACTTGAATCTTGTTCTGACTTGTCGAGACCTTTCGACTCAGCCACAAACGTTTTTACCCCTGAGTTTCATTTTTATGTTAAAGAGGGATTTCTCAGGTTTCTAATGAGACCAAATTCACTTAATTTCGTCGCTTAATGAATTTTGTGTGAAATTTTGGATGTAAGACTATCAAAAATGAAATTTCTGGAACATCTCGAATTTATAGTTGGGTTTTATGCTCTTGTTGTTTCAAGTTGTTGCCATAATTCTATTCCATGATATGAAACTCTTATTTGCTTGCTGGTAAGTATCACCATCCACTTTGATAGCACTTAGGCACACCTTTTTGAATTACGAATGACCTTACTCTTGGTGTTTATGTTATTACGTGCTTACGATTTTGGATTCTCTTCTCTTTAGTCATGATACATGCTTCTCGATAAGTGGCGTATCTTCTGAATCAAATTTTGATTTCGAAAATAGTTTACTGGTAAGGTTTAGAGAATGCTGCCGACACTTATATTTAAGTATGTTTTACGTTATGGATTTACGAGGTTCTCCGAACTTGGTTTGTGATGTTTCCGTTGTGACAACTGGATTTGGAAACTAGAGAACTCTACTATAGGATCGTCGGGCCTTAATTGGCACCCCATCTACGGATGGCAACCCGGAAGACCGTTTGTTTTGATAACGGTGGCTGGTATCGGACTACCCTGACGTTGCGCTGGCCATATAAATAGTAGAGTGATTTTATCTGAATTTAATCAACTGGCAGCTTACAAATGCTTATGAACAAAAGCTTTACATTTTATTTGCTGAATTTCATATTCTAGTTTGATGCTCTATTGTTGCTTTTAACTATTGGCATTTTATATGTATATCTCCTGCATTCGATTACGATTATACCTCCTACTGGGCTGTGGGCTCACCCCGTTTTGTTTTGTTTTGTTTTCCCACAGAGTTTGGAGCTAGCTCGATGTAGTAAGCCGAGGAAGGCTTACGGCGTGGAGCTATGGACACAATGTGGTATATAAATTGTTGTCCTTGTATATATATATATCATGGGCTGTTTTGGGGTAGTCATGTGGGAGCTGAATTATGTTTTCATTTCATCTTTTGCTTGGTATAAATTAGGATCTGATATTTTCTGATGTATACGAGACTGTCTTTGAAACTTCTTCGTTGTAAAATTCCAATCTAGTTTAATTATTTTTGAGATTTAATTTTGACAAACTCTGCTATATAGTTTTGTCTTAACATCTATTTGTATGACTACAATTCATAATACCTTTGAGATTTATTTGAACTAGCTAGAACTGTGTACAAAAATGTTTGTGTAAACTGTTGCTTAAGTATATTGATGTGTTATGAATTTGTTTTCTCCCGTTAACTATTTTATTCATTTACATTTATTTTTTTTTTTACTTTCGAGTGACGTGCCAGGGGTTTGGCCTTGCTGATTGGGTTGAAAATCAACCCATTAGAAGGGAAATTTTCTGGTCCGTCACATACACTGTTTAAGAATCGGCGAGTTAACTCGGCCCAGGATCGGCGGTTTAGCCCGCGGTTCAGACCAGTGGGTCAGCTCGCGGTCCAGTCCAGACCGGTGAGTCAGCTCGCGGTCCAGCTCGGTGGGTCAGCTCGCGGTCCAGACCAGACCGGCGAGTCAGCTCGCGGTTCAGATCGGTGGTTCGGTTCAGGGTTCGGTTCGGTTCGCGGATTGACCCTAATAATTTGTTTTTCACTTTTTCTCTATCTTGTGGTTGTCGGATCAACTCCAATTTTGGTACCCTAAGGTTTTTCGACGCTCCGAATTCAATAAAACTATTTTCGGACCTAATTAGATTCACATGATAGAGTTTCTTTGAAATTATATGGTAAATCGCTTTATCCGTGATAACATGTGAATGGTTTATGTTGTGATTGTATAATTTCTTTAATATACAACATGTATGGCGCTGGATTGAATTCATATCGTCTTGGTTGTATGTCTAGATAACAAGTTGATTGATTAGGTAATCATCTTGGTTTGATAACATGTTTGATTGAATTATTATCATTGATTGATAACATGTTAAAACAATTGAGTGGGAGGTTGTTTGGTTGAGTTTGTTTAATTCCCAAAAACCATTAACTTGCTTATATTAAATAGATGTAGAAAATATTACTTGTGGCGCGAGAGATGATTAGGGTTTAACGATTTTTTTGATCTTGCGACTTGTAATGTTGTTTTGCTATTTATTTAGATTAATGTTGCAAAGTTATTTTTGAATGTGTATAGTGCCATAAGTTTAATATCCTTTTATTTTTTCGCATGCTATGTTAGACTAAATGGCTTCCAAGAACATCATTCTTTGATTTGAACAAGGGTGAAAAACTTGATGGCGACAACTATAACATCCGGCGTAGAAAGATCGTTTTTCTCTTGAATGATGATGGGCCGCGAGAAATAATCGAGCATGTGATGCCTCGGCTTTGAGGAGGGTACGACGGTTCAACACGCGTCGCAACCTCGAGGCTTACCAGAATGGATTAAGAAGGATCGCAAAGTGCTCGTCATATGATCCACGAGCTCGATGCACAATGATCTCATTGGAGAGTTTGAGAACCACCGGTTTGCTCATGACATGCTAGAGGCGATCAAAGCGAAATTTAGAGTTACCTCTCTGGCTAAGTTGCGCGCTTTAACTATGAAGTTTGACACTTGTCAAAAGAAGCCGAATGTTACAATGAAGCAACATTTGAGGACAATGTCATCAATGATACGCGAGCTTGAGGTTGCGGTCATCACTTGACGGATGAACAACGGTACAAAACAAGTTCGTTAGTTACCTAACTCTTGGGAGCGGATGAAGCAAAACATGACACATAATGATAATGTCCGCACTTTTGAGGATATTTCTCGTCGTGTGGAACTAGAAGTCGAGCGCTTGGAAACGACTAGGCCCGATTCATTGTTTTATTCTTGAATGCATTTCGCATAAGACCAATGGGTCTAAGCGCAAGAGGGTAAGGGTTCTTCGGGTAAGAATCCTCGTGATGGATCGGGTCGTCCCACTACCACGCTCCTGAGCGCAAAAGAGGCAAGCGTCTTTGGTAAGAAAGACAAAGCGAGAGATGAAATGCTTTATCTGACGTGATAAGAAAGGGCACTTCGCTCGTGAATGCACTGCCAAAGAAGGTAATTTTCGAGCCTATTCCTCGCTATGAATGTTTTGTTTCTAGTCAAGCATTAGTTGCTCATTCTCCTCATTTGTGGGTTGTGGATTCGAGCAACCGACCATGTAGCGAGGGCCGAGAAGGGTTCCTAGATTATCGTCGAGTTCTGCTTTGGAGCATGAGAGTTTATATGGGGAACACAACTAGCATAGAAGTACTTGGCATCGGCACCTATATGCTAAATCTGCGACAAGGGCGCACGATAATCCTCCATGATGTACTTTATGCTCCGGATATTCCCGAAATTTAGTTTGATTAATAGTATGTTGCGTCTAGGCTTTAGTTTTCTTTTGAGGGTAATTTATTAAGATTTGCTTGGCAACTGATTTTTATGGTTTTGGTTTTATGTCGGATGGTTTTATGGTTTTGGATATTGACAATTCTAGTTCTTATGATGCTAATAAATCTATTTCATTAGTTGCATCTTCTTCGGATGTTAATAATGATTCTGTGATTTGGCATGCTAGATTAGGTCATATAGGGCAAGAAAAGGATGACTAGGCTAGCTAGAGAAGGTCTTTTAGGACCCATCGCTAAAGTCTCCTTGCTACTGCGAACATTGTCTTGCGGGAAAAGCCATTAGAAAACCGTTTGGGACAGCCAAAGGGCCTCTGAGCCTTTGCAATTAATTCATTCTCATATATGTGGCCCAATGAACGTTAAGGCAAGACATGGAGCCTCTTATTTCATCACTTTCATAGATGACTTTACGCTGATATGGTCATATTTACTTGATATCCCACAAGTCGAAGCATTGGACCGCTTTAGACGCTATGTATGCGAAGTGGAAAATCAACTAAATAAGAGCATTAAGGCTCTCAGGGCGTGACCGTGGCCGCGAGTATCTATCTCGACCTATTCAAAGGGTATTGTGAGGAAAAAGGGATCCCGAGACAATTGACTATTCATGGTACTCCGGAACAAAATGGTGTAGCAGAGAGAAGGAATCGTACTTTGTTAGACATGGTTAGGTCAATGATGGCGCAGGCTCATCTTCCTATTTCTTTTTTAGGAGATGCGTTGCGGCTGACTGCCTATGTCCTTAATCGTGTGCCTTCAAAGTCGGTACCTTCCACCCCATATGAATTATGGACCTGACAGAAAGCCAATTGGGTAATTTGCGACCATGGGGTTCAGTTTGCTATGTACACAATAGTTCTCATCGGTATGGGAAGTCACCCTCGAGCGAAAAAGTGTATCTTTATCGGATATTACGATCACTCAAAAGGCCATGTGTTCATTGGTGAGCATCCCGATGGAAGTGTAAGCGAGATTGAGTCACGTGATGCAGATTTCCTTGAACAGGGACTTTCCTAGAAGGAACGAGGTAGGGGAGATCTTAGCCTCTTTGAGGTGGAAGAGTCAATGGAAGACACACCAATTCGTCTAGTTGAGAATAACGAAGAAATTCCTCGTTCTCCTAGGGAAAGTGGGAGTGTTCCACCGATAATGGATTGGCTCCATCGAATCGGGAACCCCAATCTCGGAGAAGTGAACGTGGAAAAGTCCTCGTCGTCGTTTTTGATTGAGGGGAAAGTTTCATGGTTTGCTCACATGATGACGGGAGCCTAAGAATTTCAAAGAGGCTATGTCATCTCCTAAAAGGAAAAAATGGATTATTGCATCGAAAGAAGAGATAGAATCAATGAGGATTAATGGTGTGTGGCAATACGTTGACCTCCCGGAGGAAGGGCGCAAGGCTATTGGAAACAAATGGGTTTTCAAAGTCAAACGCAATGCGGAAGGTTTAGATGAAAGATATAGGGCTCGCCTTGTGGCGAAAGGCTACACCTAACAGAGGGTGTTGACTACGAGGAAACTTTCTCCCAGTGGTGAGAATTGCCTCGATCGCTTTATGTTAGCTATTGTCGCACATATGGATTTGGAACTTCATCAAATGGATGTTAAGACTGCATTTCTCAATGGAGAACTAGATGAGGAAATTTACATGGAGCAACCAGGAGGGCTTCGTGATTAAAGGTCAAGAGCGCAAAGTTTGCAAGCTCCAAAAATCTATTTATGGCCTAAAACAATCATCTAGACAATGGTATTTAAAATTTGATCGAGCCATTGTTTCCAATGGGTTTACGATGATAGAGGAAGACCATTGTGTGTACGTTAAACGGTCCGATAAAGGTTTCCTTATCCTGTCCTTATATGTTGATGATATCCTTATAGCCGAAGTAACATGGAAATTGTTGTCGCCACAAAGAGTGGTTGTCCTCAACTTTTGAGATGAAGGACATGGGAGAAGCAAGTTATGTGCTCGGGATTAAGATCCTTAGAGATCGTTCAAAGAGACTTTTGGGTATGTCACAAGAGACGTACATTAAAAGGGTTCTCGGCGATTTCACATGAAAGATTGCAAGCCCATAGACACACCCGGTTGCTAAAGGTCGAGAACTTAAGCCTTGAGATGTGCCCTAATACCCCCGAAGAGAAAGACGGGATGTCGCGGGTACCCTATTCCAACGCAGTGGGAGCCCGATGTATGCTATGATGTGTACTCGGCCGACATATGCTATGCTATTGGATTAGTTAGTCTGGTACCGTCGAATCCTGGTTTTGAGTAATCGGCAAGCGGTCAAGAGGATACTAAGGTATCTCAAAGGGACGAGCGACCTCATGCTATGCTACAAGGGTTCGAGATCTACGTCTCGGTGGTTATTGTGATGCTAATCGGAATGGCGAAATGGGAGAGCAAAAATGCACATCGGGGTATGCTTTCTTGCTAAATGGTGGGGCCATCACATGGAGTAGTAAAAACAAATCAATTGTCGCTATGTCTTCAATGGAATCGAGTTTGTAGCTTGTCAAGCACAAGACAAGAATCTAATTGGTTAAGGAGGTTCTTTGAGAGTTTTGAATTTGTCACTCACGCTACCGATGCGGTGAAAATTCACACCGATAGCACATCAATGATTGCTTATGCAAAAGACCCAAAGTACCATGGAAAGACTAAGCACATTGATAGGAGGTGTTGTTTTATTAGAAATGCTCTTGCGAAGAAAGAAATAGTTTTGGAGTACATGCCTCGGAATTGATGATAGTTGATCCCCTTACTAAACCTATACCAAGGGATGTTTTCATGTCTCATGTTAGGGCGTTAGGTTTACGTAGGTGGTAATGGATGTCCTTTTATTTATTTATTGTTCTAAGACATGATGATCGTAGATGCATATGTTTTATGGATATTTATTAATAATCAATACAATTTGATAATGGTTCATTGTTATGATTGATTATTTACTTATGGGCATGGATATACATGCCGACATTGGTGCATAGAGAATGCATTATGTCAAAACTTGATTAATATGTCACTGGTATGGACCTGGCTTACTCACAAAAGCAGTCACCTTTTGGCGCTAAGGAGAAAGAGCAAAGATGAGATGATGCATCGCCTTGGCAATACCAAGATGAGATCTATATAGTGAAGATCGATGATGAATGTACCTACTGTTCATCATACCTTAAAGAATAGCCAAATAAGGAATCTCTTCCACGACGGCGCTTGTTGAAAGCGAAGCGATTAGAAATTTCGGATTAGGCGCAAGAGTTGCGACTAAGTCAAGATTTGTAGAGTGTAAGAGTTTGTGACATATACTTGTTTAGTCAAGTAAAACTCCACTCTAGCGCATTTTTATATTATGCGTGCTTTGACCACTACGGAGGTGCGAAAATTGTTCCCTGCTTTTCTCACCATGTGAGTCAGTATGATAATTAGATTATACACGGTAACCTTACGACTTTTGACTTTGTTATTAAGTAAAGATTCGATGATTGCTACTTTAGTATGTGTCCCTGTGGGCCATGAATGATCCGAAGCTTAAAGGGTACATATCCTGGAAAAGGTTGATTCTCAAACTTCATGACAATAGGGCGAAAGGAAGGTCATCAAACTCATGAATGTTTTATATTCATAGTCGACGACTTGAGTTGCCTTCTTTGAGTTGCAACACAAGTGTGAATGTATTTACAATAAGCTAGCATGAGGGTTAGACTAGCTCTACGAGGGATCGAGTAGTCTAGACCAATGAGATTTTGATGGACCTAGGATACTACGAGATACGAACATTTTTTTTAAAGGGTTGATGTCTCTATCTTGACTCATATTGAGCTGCTAGTATGGAGCTCCCAAAATGCGGGTACCTCGACTAGTCGCATACGGGCTATTTACTAATATGAACTTTTCTTTCTTTCTCAATACAATCCACACTATGTGCGAGTGGGAGATGTTAGATATTCGGGTTGGACCCGAATATGGTCATATTATATTGTATGTGGCAAGCCCGGTAGGGTTCCATATTCCTTAGGGTTTGGAACCTATATAAACATCTCTAGCATAAGTGTAAAGGGTTACGTGATTCCACCAATATCACACATAAGTTTACCATAAGAAAAGTGGTAGCTCTAACCCTAAAGGAGTTATCATTAGGAAAAAAAAGGTTTCAAGTTCTTAGCACATGTGAAACAAGCTTGTGCTCATCATTGGTGATTGTAGTACACCTTTAATCGTACGTGTTGGATCGTTGTTGTTGCTGCTTTGCTTGTTCCTTGTCGATCCAAATCGGAGCTCAAGTTCTAGGTATGAACGATACCCAAACTTAATCGTATAATATCTAATATGAATGATACTATTTCTTAGTAATGAGAAAACATGTTTATAAATAATGGCGTGCGAGATAATAAATCCGGCAAGATGTTTCAGTACTCATAAGCATAAATTTCGATAATTTGAATTTATTTAGATTCATTCCTCAAATAAGTTGCAAGAAAAGGGAAATATTTAGTGTTGGAGGCAAAAAAGAGATGAATGCCTCCATAAGATTGAATTTCTGTAGACTATGAAACAAGTGAAACTAAGCCAAGTTGTAACTGTAGGAGTCACATTTATCGCAAAACAGATAGCTTGGTATTTGCAAATGAGATGATAGAATTGTTTGTGCCACAAATTCTACAATTGGTTCAGTATATATGTAAATGTCATAACCCAAATTTGCATCGTGAAATGAAATCTCCCACCGGGTTTCAAAATATCTTCATGAACCAAACATTCCTCATGATCACAAATTTTCAAAACCCTAGTTTTGACCCACTCCTTTTTTTGTAGACCCATCTTATTGGGTTTGAAAATATTGGTGCATCCAAATTTAGAGGCTTGTTACCATTCATTTTTGTCAGTGAGGGATACACATCCACAAGAATCGTTTAGGGTTGAGTTCGTTGTTGGATATTTCAATCATAGAAAATAAACGGTTTTCGCTTTTTGGTTTGTCCCTACGATGGGGAGCGTCCCATGTGCCGAATAGATGCAATGAATTTTTGTTGGAGATGGAAAGGCATCTTGAAAGGCGTGATGGTTCACAAGAGACATATCCACTCCCATTAGACACTATTTGATTTTTTTTCATTCAAGGAGGGGAAAAAACACAACAAAATCTCTGATTTCATTCCTCACTAAGCATTATCAGAATCCATAAACTGTGTGTTCTTGGTTTGATCAAGAGAGTACAACTCTTGAACCCAACAACGTTGTCGGGGCTTCATTATATCCTAAAAGCAATTTTTGCCGACCGATTACACTCGCCAATTGTTTGGGAAATGTCGAAATAATTGCTGAAAAGAATCGCAAGGCCTTGAAGCTCCGGTGATACAACATTCTTTTCCTTCTTAGATTTTTCATCCTCTATTTTAGCCTAACTATTCCAACATTCTTTACATTCACTTTGTTGTTATTGGTTTTTCTTCTTAATATTAAACTAGATGTATTGCCACACAAATCCTTCAATTTGTTCAATATGTAGCATCATTTTAAGTCAAACCTACATCGTGATAAGTCTCTCATTGTATTTCAAAATTTGTTCCATGAACCAAAAACAATTTCCGATTCACGAGTTGTTGGAGTGAGCGAATGTAAACAAAGTGTAATTAACTTTGTGTTTATTATTTAGTCGTGTGTGTTAGTTAGGGCATCATTCATTCATTCTTCTTATAGTTTCTTCTTACTCCGTCCCCCCTTCTCTTACGCCGCCTCTCTCAAAACCCACCAGATCTCGATTGATCATGGCTTTTGATGTTGTTGATCATCAACAAGGAGAGCAAGACACTAAGCATGATGATATCTTCTCTCAAACATAAGTAGTATAGCAGATTAAAGGTAAAATCTTACCTTGGTTCATGATTCCGTTAAAGTTAGGATCTTTGATTTGAATGTTGTTATTTTTAAACATTTTTCTAATTTATTTTTTCCAAAGCTTTTGTTAGTATTATTGAAAGTATTAGAAAATGGGTTTTTCTAAAATCATCTAGATATGTGGATCGATGAATTTGTTGTGATTGGCTTGGAATTGTAACCTTCTCCTAATTCTCTTGTATTTTCTGCTCTAGGTTGGGGAATTTCGTTTGATCAAGTGTCCAGCCAAGATAGGATATATTGGCTAGTGAGAGACTGAGAGTTCTATCTTTTAGGCTCGATCTAGAAAAACAGAATCGAAGGTAAAATTAGATCGACCGAGACTTTCGGGGTTCAAGGGCGTGAAAGTAGAAATCTGAGGTCAGGATCTGTAGAGTAAATCATAAATCATGCGGAGTACTTGTACTTCACAAGGGAATTAATCTTCATAAGGATCTGGTAAGAATATCTGTTTCCAATTTCTAGTTTGTCAGAGTTGTTGATCGACAAATCCCCCGGTTGTTGTCCCCATTAAGTTTGTAGCAGCTATATTTATGACTGCAAGTTTATTAGTTTGTTGTTTGTGCTGTCCTATCATTAATCTGATCTTGTCATCTGGAAGTGCTGATACTTGAGAGACTGCAAGTTTGTTCATGTTCAGAATTTTTTTCTCTAATTATGCTTGACTGATTAAAGAACTCTAAGTGCTTAAGCAACTATGGAACCTTATGCACCGGAAAAAGAACTCTAAGTGATGATACATGAATTGTGCTACATTTAGTTCTCTTAGACTCGCATATTCAATATTGCTTTTGTGTGTGATTGAGAGCTAAGAGCTGAATCATGTTGAGATTTGTTTCAGGATTGCTGTACAACTTGTTAGTATTTGTATTTGGTTCAATGAGTTAAAATAGAGTAGTAGGTCATGAGAGAAATTGAGTCAGATCAATTGAAATGTAAAAGAATGTGTTGTTTCTTTCTGTTCAATGAAGTAAATTATACCCTTATCATATTCACTGTTCGTGCTCTATAATAATAGGAATTGTTTGTTTGCAGGTTGATGGAAGGTTAATCTTATATAAACCGAAGAGGATAATAGGGTTTTCCTAGTTTCACTAAGTACCGAATGAAGCACCAATAAGAGGAAACCACCAATGGGAACATGGGCAAAAGCCTGAGAGGAAAACTTGAAAAGGTAAAATATTTTATGCACTTCATTACCTTTTGTCGTGTTGATGTGCATTCTCCCCTCTCAGTTTCTTATCGGTAGTGCCAAACCAGTTTATTACTTATAATTGAGCCAGAGATGTACACTTTTTTTTGCTTCCAATTTAATTTATTTTCCTAAACATGGTTGTTGCAGTCTGTGTCTGTCATGTGTCTGCATGCTAAGTTTGTGAGCGTACATGTCATGTGTAATACAAAATTTGTAAGTCACAAATCAATATGGTTTGTGAACAATTTTTATGGAGTTGGATTCCTTAGATTTGTGAGAGATAGCTAATGATGTGAGGGAGGGATACTATTACACTTAATAGGCATGACTTATGATATTAGAAATAATTGATTGTTTTTGGAAAAAATAGGGAATACTAAGTTCTATGTAAATGTTTAGGTAAGCAACCGGTGGAGCAGATATGGACTTTCTGATGTTCAAGTGAAATGTGGTTAATTTGACAGTCCTAGCTCCCAATATTTGCGCTAGCTGGAGCAGAGTGCAGTGCAACTACTATGGTTTGAAGGGTGAAAACATTGTTACCATAACTAATGGTCCAAACATGAAATCAGATATTTGAAAAGCGCAAGGTGTATGATGGGGCAGCTGTAAACACTTGGTATATAACCTGATGAGTTTATGAAGAAGAAGAAGAGCAGAAAGATCTCTTAATTGGTTGCTCTGTGAGAACACGGCATAGATGAGCAAATTAATCATTGCGTCGTAGTTAATAGCTAATGTAATTTGTGTATTGTTAGATAACTAGAACTTGAGATTTTGGCTTTAAAGTTGAGAGTGGATTAATTTGAAATGTTAAGCAAATAAATAGAGGGAATTTTCTAGTGATTCACGAACTATGATTGGCTATAATTACAAGAAAGAATATTTTTTTTGTTACGGACAGTTGAAACTGAAATTTCCGGAAGGTGCTTTTATACTGCCATCACGCCGGCCGATTTACCAATTTTCCCCGAACTATTTACGTCTTCAGAATTTCAGTCACACCATAATATAAGGGATGAAATTCTGATGTAGTTATGGGAGTCGTCTCCTAGCTTATTTTCTTTTCTTGTACAGCTCTCTATGGAAATCGTCTATCAACTAAAGTAACAAGCCGGGTGCCTTAAAATTTCTTGAATCATTAGTTGAATACGTAGCATTGCAGCTCAAATCTGAATCGTGACATGAAATCTCTGCCCACCTTTGTGTATATCCTAGTGGTGTAATCAAAGTGTAGTTAACTTTTCATCTATTTAGAGCTGGTATTTAGATTTAGATCATAGCCGTCTCAGTTGGGGCATTATTATCATCCTTAGTTTTCTTTTTGCTCCCATCTCCCTTTCCCTCTTTTCCTGTGTGTTTCCGCCGTTTCAGAACCACCGCCGCTATGACATTTGATGTCGATGATCCTTAAACAACATCAACAAGCAGATCATAGCATGATGATATCTCCTCTCAAACATAAGATCTAGTTTAGTCCTTTCAGACGTAAGATCTAGCTTACTCCTCTTTATTTTGATTTTATTAATTTTGAGCTTAAAATTAATAGTTTACCAGACTTATTGACTCACTTAATTCGCTTCTCTGCAGTGCAAGGATCATCTGGAGCAAGTGCCACAGGTACCTTCATACCTAAAGTTATTTAAGTTTAATTTAACAATGACTTCTTCTTTTAAGTTAAATCTAATTTAGGACTAAAAATTAATCTTGATTTTCATTTTTATGATGGAAGACAAGTTTGATTAACTGTTGCATAACTTATTGTTGATATATGAATCCTGACGATGATTTGGTGTCATTTAAGTACAAATTATCAGTAAGTGCAGCTGAATACTGAGTTTTACATTCAATCATCATTAAATGTCTAGATATTAGACATTTAAAACTAATCATTTACATTAGAATTTGTGGCTTCAGTTTGTTAAATGGTACATGTATTTTCTTATTTATCCAATTTGATGTGGTGGTGCGTAAATGACATACAACATGTCATAGTTAAATATTACAACATTTTTATTCTTTCCCATGGTTTATTCAGGTTGACAGGATCCTCAAACTTTTTATTTTTAGCGATCATCCTTATTCGAGCCTCAAGCTGGGGTTCGAAGGACAAACTTTCTGCACTTCAGAAGATGTAGATGTTAATCCTCACTGGCACCAAACCTTCATCTTCAACATCAGTTCTTACCTTAGACTTCAGGATCTCAAACTTCAGGCTTCACCACTTTTAGAGCGTCGAAATAATCCTTCACGACCTGCTTCTAACATTCCCTTTATCTCCATCCTGGCACTTCAAGACGTTATGGTAACAATATTGAACTTTTACTGTGCATTTTAATATAAGTTTTTATGCAGTAATGATACTTTTAGTAGGTTCAGGACTCAGGAGTGTAAACAATTCTGATTGCTGTCTTTTTATGGTTTAACAACAAATGAGGATTTGTTTCAGCCTATCTAGGATTAGCTTAAGTTAAGCTGGGTTGGTAATAATTTGTTTCAAGGTCTAATTGTGTACTTAAGCTTTCCTTAAGGTTAATGGTACTTTAAGTTTAATTAGTGATGAAATGTTTCATGTAGTAGCTATTGAGTTGTCCCTCTAACTCGTGAGGAAAAAGGCTAGAGAGACTCATGGGAAGAATGAACAGGTCTCCTTTCTAAGCACGAAAGAAAATTCTTGATTCTTCCTCGTAAGATGTTCAAGCGATTTCTTCTTGGTAATTCCATCAGTGTAACATTTTTAGTAACTATTTATACGTACTGTGTATGATGCCGTCTGTTAATTTCACTTGTAGAGTATAATAATACTCGGAGTAATTCTGTTTTCAGCATATAAGGTCTAATGATATATCATACTTATGGTTAAGTTATAATGATCTAAGAGCGTATAAACCTTGAACTTGAGAACCGATACATACAAGGGCTTTGAGTAGGAAGGTGATCTCATATGGGAAATCCACCTACTTCAGCACTCTGTTAACCCAGTTAGGGCTAAAGTTAAGATATTCTTCGCTCATTTGTGAGTGAAATTAATAGACAATTGACTATTGAAATTAATTTGTGTCCCATATATAGTTAGTGATAATATTGACATCTTAGGGAAGCTTTCAGGCAGTATGTAGCACAATTCGGTAGTACTCCATGCTTTTATTGAATCATTGATTTTCGCTCCTTCAAAATCTTGTAACTAATCGTTCTTTATGCCCTTATTTAGGTATGGTCGCCATGCAGTGGAATTATTGGAAAAAATGATGACTTCAGATCAATCTCATGCAGGTACTGATTTACAGATATAAATTTGATAATGCCATCATCACTTTTGTGGTTGTATATTTAGTGTTTGAGATCTTTTTGATATTAACATCATTACTGTTTTCATGTGTTCTGGGATATATGTCAGGTGACCAAGAGAAGCCAAGCTGAAAGAAGGGCACTTGTGAGAGATGGAAATGTAATTTGTAATTGACCTCCGTGAAGTTGAGAAGCTTCAAGTGCACAACTTAATCGAGAGATCACTGCTAATCTGGGTTATTATATTGGCTATCTAGCTAACACTTAATCGTCAAACTTAGAATAGACATTCACACCTTAGAGAGCTTCCATATGAAAGCTACGGTTGGACTTGTGGAGGGGTGTTGGGAATTGGTAGTTGTATCATATGGATGAGGTCAGTGTATCTACCTGTTTTAGAGAGTTGTCATTGGATTCGATATGGTGTGTTTGGAGGTTTTAAGATGGATAGAGCAATGTTGCTGAATGTGGTAGTATGGAGCTGATGGCCTGGTGATTCCAGTTGTTGGTGGTACTGCTTATTAGGGTAACAACCAGTGGTCAGGGGTTGGCCAGTGTAGGTGGAGGCAGTGACTGACGATTGGGCATGCAGCCAGTTAGTGTTTGAATGAGTTGTGTATGTGATTTGCAGGATTCCCGACACAGAGCAGCATGAGAGAAATGACAATTTCAGTGTTTGTATGTGTATTTTTTCTTTTTTGAGGAGAAAGATTTTAAATTTCTTAGAAAGAAATTCACACTCCCATATACAATTTCAGTTTATATCTAGCTATCAAAAAAAAAAAAAAAAGTGTAATAGTAGATGAGTTGCATCTTCTTCCTATTCATTGCAAAAGTAGCAACTTGTAGTAGATAGGACACACCCTGTTGTGTGTTGTTTGGGATACGATTCTTCACAGCTGTCTAAATCAAAAACTGCGCTTTTGGAGGGATCAGCTTTATCCACAACAGGAACCAAATACGAACAAATTCAAAACTATGGCTGAACCACCTCTGAAATCAGCAACTGGACCCACCATGATTCTCTGTCCATGGTGTAAAGAGTAGCCAAATCGTTATGAATTTCTTTTTGGAAAGTCATGACGTTAAATCACATATATACTTGGCCAAACCAATTTTTACAGCCAAGGGTAAACAATTCAACTCAACTTCGAAGTTAAAAACTTCGCAAAATGTGTGATAATTATGGACCTTCTAAGTTAGATGAAGGTACATGTGCGGTTTGATTCATGTAGGTACATAAAATTGTTGTTTCTCTAAAACATTTTTGTAATAATAGAGAAAACCTAGATCTCAGATTTCAACTATCTCCTGTCCTTCAAAGTCCTCCCCCATAATCATGAAGCTGAGCTTCACAAACTATCTGCTGCATACATCTGCTATAAATAAACTAAAACACTATTGTGATATTCACAGATATTCAGACGTAGCATACTTAGAAATTACTTGTGCCTCCAAGCCAACAGTCTGCGCACCCACAACTGTATAGACTTCTGACTCTATAAAGGAGAAAAGAAGATATGGTTTCTATTTGTGAGATGTAAATTCATTAATTTATAACCAAACAAAAACAAGTCCATGAAAAGAGAATACTGGGATTTATATATCAATGCAATCCATCCATCTCCACCAAAGATTCATTTTTACAATTTTCCCCTAGGCTCATGGTCAAATACATAATCATTGATCCCAACAAGAAAAACAAATAATACATAAAGCAACAATCAATTATACACAAATTATACTCCTCCTTGAGTAACGGATGGAATTGCTGCCCAACTCAGCTGGTACATTAATAATTTGTGATGCGTATAGTGAAAAAATCTCTTAACAATTCTCTCAACACAAATTACATTCGTCCTTGACTAACATTATTTGCTCCAGCAATAAGAAAAACTTGAAAATGTGATCCATTTCCATCCAGATCCTTTGTTAATCAGCACTTTCGGTCTATCCTCAGGATGCACCAAATACTGGCTTCTACAATCTCCAAATTCCTCCCCAAAATTCAACATTATCATTCAGCAACTCTTATCCTGGAACCTCCTTATCCCTTGGATACATTAAGTTCCATTTTTCTTGCTCCTCATCTAACAAAACTCGATACCCGGCGGACTTCTTGTCAATACCGTGGTCGCCTTTATATAAGCAGCTCTCTGCCTTTTCACTGAACTTCAAGTTAGTTTTCTTCAATTTAGAGAAGACCTCCATAGTCCGAGAAGACCTCCATAGTCTTGAAAATATTAGAGGTAACCTGATTATTTCACTGAAATGCTAGCAGATATTTATTGAATTAAATTGGAACTTAAACAAACTCAAAAGACAATAAACAGAATAATACATTACTTAACTTGGTTTTGAGAGGAAATACCATTATGCTGCTAGGTCTTTGTGTGTGTATGAGTGAAGAAAGTCCACCGGAATCCCATGCAAAACCATCAGCACTACATCTTGAACTCATCACTACTTTCCTTAGAGGTTTAATTTGAGGGACATTATGAGATCCAAGGTTGGTTGGGGTCTTGATCTGTAGAAAGATAAAATAAGATCTAGAAATTGGAATTCAGGGGAATGATGTTTGTATATATATATATAGGGCAACTGAACTTGGATCGATCTGCAAGCCCACTAAGAAATTATCCATGGTTTAAATTCGGTTCATCGGATATGCAGATCCGGGTACGCTCGCTCCATTTGGTAAATCACATTTGGGAATCAAGTCTGTACAGATTTTATATTCTCCATTTGGACTCAATTCAGATTTTATGTTTAGTTACAGGTCAGAATTGGGATTTGATGTCTCAAAGTTTTCTAAACTAATCAGAATTGTGCAGGAGACAAATTTAGTTTTCACAAGATAGATAATGAGCGGCAAGTATGAGAATTAGTAAAGAAGATGCATTATCTATCTCGCTAATAAGGAGATATTTAAAAGATAAGTGAATTTCAAGATTCATGAAAGTACATTGTTTGACAGAAAAATAAGGCGAAAATAAAACAACTTAAGTAACTAGAAGAATTTGATTTCAACATGTGATTCTCCAAGAGGATCTGGTAGATGGTCTTCTAAAATCATCTCGTCTTCGCAAGCCTTCTCTTTTTCTTAATTCATTCAGCATTAACTTCCTTGGTGGACACATTTTCTTCATCCTTTTCAAGAACAACTTCTTCATCACTTTGAAGTCAAAATCACTATCGGGATCGTGAGGAACTTCATCAAGATCTATGTCAAGAGGCATAACTTTTGTAGGGGGAAGTGATTTATCTAGTAAAATGCCATTTACAAGAACTTCACTTTGAGATGAACTTGGCGAAGAAGTGCCTTTTGGTGATTCCTACTTTCGATATCTTTGAGATGTTGAAGGTAGTCAAATCTTCTTTCTCGCGTGATCACGGGAGTGAGCAAGGGAAGTAACAAGTGTAGAATTCTCTTTGCGAATCTTGGCCAATTTCGATTACAAAGAAGATATAGAAGAATGAAGACTTCTCTCGGAATCTCGAACAAGAAAAAACATAATAACAAGATTGTTGTAGCGAAATTCACGAAAGAAGAATATTGCGAAAATAATTAAGCATGAAAAGTTGGATGAGGCAATGATTCTTATGACTACCTTCCTTCGCGAAATAAGATATTGGGCTAATGCCAAACTATTATTCTCCAAGTTGTTCATTGCATCATCAAAATTATCCCCAATTAAACCTTTCAAGCGAGATCCAAAATTCTTATCATTAGTGATAAGTAAAGAATTTTCCTTCGCTAAAGAATCATAGAATCTTCTAGCCGAATATGTTGCTCTTTAAGTTGGTTTGCCTTTACTCTCAAAGCTATTCTACCTTGGATGAGTTTATTCTTCTCAGCGATAAACGATTCAGTTACTTCCTTAAATTCACTTCTTAACGAGCGAAGAGATCGCTCTTGTTCATCACATATTTTTTTGACGTATATTAAGTTGTTGCGAAGATATCGCTACTTTGTTTAGGAGGATTCGCTTCTCTTGAGATAGGGTTCCATTTTCATCTGACAGAGTTTCAATCTTCAAGTTAGGTTTAATTAATGAATAAGAGAGTTGGGATAGCTTGTTACTTGATACTTCTTGTTCTTGAATTAGGTGGGAATTCTCGTTAGAAAGGTTGTTAATTTGATCAACAGAATACGAGTAAAGATTATCTAATTCGTTATATTGGTTCAACAAAGCTTCATTGTCAGCTCGAGCTTCTTCAGTGGCATATTGAAAGTCGTATGTCTCCATTATTCGTTTCTGAATTAGAATTTAATGTGCGAACAAGAAAAGTGAATACAAAAGAAGTAAAATTAACAAAGAAGATTAGTTATAAATGAAAACAAGAAGATCATACCTTTCAGTTCATCATTTTTTCTGCGAAGATTCTTGCAACCTAGCGAAACATTATCAAGCTTTTGATTTTTGAGGCGAAGATCATCACATTCCAAAGTCATAGCTTGGAGATTCTCCTTCAAAGATTCAATTTCTTTTTCTAAAGATGCTTGCGAAGCTGTATTTTCAGCATTAAAATATTTACCCAGGGTTTCGCAGACGTTAAGCTTGAGAGGATCAACATAAGATCTTCGAGCATCATCAAGAACATCAGACAAAACTCTAAAGACAATGTCCACTCCTTCCAACAGCTCCTTCTTAATAGGAAGGGTTTCATATGAAGAAGTAGTGATGATTGAAGTTGTGGGAAGTGAATCATCTTTTACAATGGATATCTTTTTCCCAGGCGAAGATGAAAAAGGTACTATAGGCGAGGTTGCGACAGAATTAATCTTTGCGGCACTCGCAAGAGGATAAGAAGGGGTTTCATTCGAAGAAGGTTTAGCTGAAAGGGCGGCATCTGTAATGATATTTTCATGGAAAGGAGCAGTAAGTAATAAAGATTCGGCTGGCGAAGCTGTAGGAGAAGAGGCTAGGGGTTTGAAATCAGGAAATGAAACGGAAGAAATAACAGACTTTATGTTGCGAGATTTCTTGTAGGGTTTATTAACATCTTCATCATCCTGCGAATATCAACTGATTAACATCTTCATCATCCTGCGAATATCAACTCAAATAAGAAACAGAGGCAACAATATTGTTATTAAAAAAGAGATGTTTCTTATTACCTTGATATTCACAAAGTTTCTTTTACCTACAACAACTTTATGTTGCGAGCTCCTGGAAACCTTAGGGTTTGGGACAGTGAATTTGGTGGAAGAGGTACTTTTGCTAAAACAGAATCATTATGGGAATTAGACAAGATAATAAAATTAGTTAAAGAAGTAATTAAAATAAGATTAGTTCCAGCAAAATTGAAGAAGAAAAAGCAAAACTAACCTTGGTGACTCCATGAAAGCAGTAGCAGATAGATAAGCTTGTAAGAACCAACGATGAAGAAAATTGCAGAGGATGAAGATTTACAGAGAGCTTGGAGACGAGGAAGATGAAGTAAAAGAAGAAAATAATATTCCCATCGATCCTCTCCTTAAATAGGAAAAAAGGATGATCGGATAAAATTGAATGTGCCGGTAAAAAAGGGGAACAGTGAACACGAGTAGACGGTTACGTTAAATTCACGGAAGGTTGTCGATGGAAAAGGATAGGGAAAAATGAGCGGTTGCGGCATTTAGAGATATAAATTCTCATATCATTCTCTTATTCGCAGAGAAGACATGAGAAGAGGCAAGATGTAGGAGCAAAATTTCGCAACAGTTATATCTCAGCGAAACTTTAACTACAGGGTGGTTGCGAAGGTCATCACAGAGTGTTAGAGAAGTGATGTAGCGAGTGACGTCAGCTTAGTCATAAGGAAAGTGTGAAGATTCTGCGAAGATCGGGATTAGCTTACGAAGAAAACCCTTGTAAACCTGCAAGAACGACGCATATCAGATCCGAAAATAAAGGTTGGCTTAGCTGTCATCCACTGTGTAACATCCTATATAAAGGACCAACCAAAGTCGAGAGAAGGTCTTGAGAGAGTTAAAAGAGAATAAATATAAGAGAGATAGTCCAGAGTTATTTTGATTTCCTTGTATTCATATTACTTTTGTAAGATTCATCAAAAAGATAAATAAAGCATTGTTAATTGATCACGGAATTTGGTTAGAATAGTGTATATTCTTGGAGGGGTGTGGTTGTAGGAAATCCTGCAACCACACTTAAAACATGCATTGTGAGACAAATTCTGCATTTAGTTCACTATGTGGTAACCGAATTCTGCATCGTGACATGAAGTCTCTCATTGTATATTAAAATTTGATCTGTGAACCGAAACATGCCTGATCTAAAATTTTACAAATTTATCCTTGTTGTGTCACATGATCCGTATCCAAAATATCTCTTAACCAAAACTAAATGTTGCATGGCTCCAAATATGCCCAGTGATTCAAAGTCACGAAAAAAATATGCTCCCTGGAGAAAATGCTACACTTTCGTGTGTCCTATTGGTGTAACCAAGGTGTAAACAATTTTATCTATTTACCCCTGCTACTTATTGTGTCGTCATTTTTATCTAGGCCATCATCTTGTTTTTTACTGCTCACCATCTCCGTTCCTATATTGACGCCGCCTCAAAAATCTGTCCGTTGGTCATGGCTTTCGATGTTGTTAATCAATCATCAACAACCAAGAAGACAGCAACCAAGAAGACAGTAGCATAATGATATCTTTCCTCAGCATAATGATAATGATATCTTCATAGATATATTTCTATTGTTGGAATGTATTAGTGTTAGAATATGAGCATCCAACTCAAAACCAATTGGCAATGAGTAGAGAGGACCTAAGGGATTATAAACCGCAGGATCTTAGATGCCCAGACAATGTGGGACTAATAATCTCAACACGCCCCCTCACGTGTAGCCTCGTTGGGTCTAACACGTGGACAATTAAATCGGGTGACGCGGAGTAAAGGCACGGTCAAATGACTCGTCGCAAATAGCCTGCTCTGATACCATGTTAAATTTTGATATGTAGATCAAATTCAAGATGGATATCATTGATATTGGACAAATAATAAAATAAAATCAATGATAAAATAAAACAATCAAGAAGAAATAAATCTATATACCAAAACAATAATGGAGAAGATGTTTGACGTGGTTCGGTCAACTCGACCTACGTCCACAAAGCAACCCCGTAGGGTAAATAATAATATTGATCATGAGAACAATAATGGAGACGATGTTTAGTCCTGAGTAACCCTTGCTTTATCTTTCTTAGTCTTGATGCTATCATCGGGGAAGAAACATTTTGCTCTAACGAGTTGTTCAAAAAAAAAAAAAGAGTTAATTAGTGTTTGGCTCCTAGATTTTGGTATGATAGAGGATTTGGGTCCTAAGTTTGTCCAATTTTTGCATATTTGCATATGGGAGCAATATTGGTGTGGATTTTTTCCATTTTGAAGGAACATAAGAAATATATTCAAAAAAAATTATATGGGAATACTAGGTATTCACCCCGGCCTGCGGCCGGGGCTCAACCTTTTTCGAGGTTTTTTTAATTGTTTGGTCGGCCAGTCAATATTTTCTCACAAAATTTTAGTCATCCCGTAATATTTGCGACATTGTTTAGTTAGTAGTAGTCGTCCTGAGTCGTAGATCAATATTATACTTGGAGTTGAGCCTATAGATTAGTCGTCATTGCGTCGGCGCTCAACCTTTTGTACATTTTGGTAAAGTTGTTCTAAGCTTATATCGCTTAAAATATAATATAGCTAAACAATATCTAAAGTTTCTAATGTTTATATTAATTAAAAATTTAATACCTAAACAATAATAGAATTGGATATTAACTGAAAATCGTCGGGAGCAAAAAAATTTTAGAGTATTGTTTATTGTTTGGTCGGTCGACCAGTATCTTCACATGCAATTTTAGTATGTGGTCATAGCAGAACGGTCCCAATATTTAGTTGGTCGTGTCATATTATACTGTGTTAGTTAGTCGGGTCACAATAAAGGATCATAGTAGCCGGATAGGGCCGGGGCCTATGGCCCCGGCGGTGGAGAAAATTTAAAGGCAGATGTAGTGCCCATATTAAAATTAGTGTGTTAATTGGTCATGTATATAATAGTCGGGAGCATATTTAGTTAGTCGGGCCATAGCAGAATGGTCCCAATATTTAGTTGGTAGTGTCATATTATAGTGTGTTAGTTAGTCGGGTCACAATAGCGTATTTACTTAGTTAGATCATAGGAGCCGGATAGGGACGGGGCCTACGGCCTCGGCGGTGGAGAAAATTTAAAGGAAAATGTAGTGCTAACTGTTGATGGTGGTTTTTAGACAAGGGGTAAAATCGTAAAACCCCATGACCTAGTGTTACCCGCAACACATTAAATAAGAGCATTCAACTCAGGTGTAAATAATTAATAGGGGTATTTTTTTCAAAATACCAGATTAGGGTTTTTCAACACGGAACCCTAATTCCAAAACCAAGCCGCATACTGCGCACCATGGCAACCATGCCAAAACAAGCCGCATACTGCGCACCATGGCAACAATGCCAAACCAAGCCGCATACTGCGCACCATGGCAACAATGCCAAAACAAGCCGCATACTTCGCACCATGGCAACAATGCCAAACCAAGCCGCATACTGCGCACCATGGCAACAATGCCAAACCAAGCCGCATACTGCGCACCATGGCAACAATGCCAAACCAAGCCGCATACTGCGCACCATGGAAACAATGCCAAAACAAGCCGCATACTGCGCACCATGGAAACAATGCCAAACAAAGCCGCATCTTCGCGCACCATGGCAACAATGCCAAAACAAGCCGCATATCTGCGCACCATGGCGACAATGCCAAACCAAGCCGCATATCGCGCACCATGGCAACAATGCCAAACCAAGCCGCATACTCGCGCACCATGGCAACCATGCCAAAACAAGCCGCATCTGCGCACCATGGCAACAACGCCAAATTCCAAGCCGCTATGACTTTGGCCCACGCCAACATAGCGCCCTAGGTTTGCAAGACTTGCAACTAGGTCAACATGGTTGCACATACCATTGGAACATGCCAAAACGTGTCGCAATCCATAATTCCAAGTCGCTATGACTTTGGCCCACGTAACATAGCGCCCTAGGTTTGCAAGACTTGCAACTAGGTCAACATGGCTGCACGTGCCATTGGCACATGCCAAAACGTGTCGCAAGCCATATTTCCAAGTCGCTATGACTTTGGCCCACGCCAACATAGCGCCCTAGGTTTGCAAGACTTGCAACTAGGTCAACATGGCTGCACGTGCCATTGGCACATGCCAAAACGTGTCGCAAGCCATATTTCCAAGTCGCTATGACTTTGGCCCACGCCCAACATAGCTCCCTAGGTTTGCAAGACTTGCAACTAGGTCAACATGGCTGCACGTGCCATTAGCACATGCCAAAACGTGTCGCAAGCCATATTTCCAAGTCGCTATGACTTTGTCCCACGCCAAACATAGCGCCCTAGGCTTGCAAAACATTCAACCAGGTCAACGGCCATGCATGCCATTGGCACATGCCAACATGCTCGCTAGCTAGTTTCCCTAGCAAAACCACGGCCCTAACGGCCACGCATGCCATTGGCACATGCCAACATGCTCGCTAGCTAGTTTCCCCTAGCGAAATCACGGCCCTAACGGCCACGCATGCCATTGGCACATGCCAACATGCTCGCTAGCCAGTTTCCCTAGCAAAATCACGGCCCTAACGGCCACGCATGCCATTGGCACATGCCAACATGTTCGCTAGCTAGTTTCCCTAGCGAAATCACGGCCCTAACGGCCACGCATGCCATTGGCACATGCCAACATGCTCGCTAGCTAGTTTCTCTAGCAAAATCACGGCCCTAACGGCCATGCATGCCATTGGCACATGCCAACATGCTCGCTAGCCGCTTCCCTAGCAAAATCACGGCCCTAACGGCCACGCATGCCATTGGCGCATGCCATTGGCACATGCCAACATGCTCGCTAGCTAGTTTCCCTATCAAGGTCACGCCCTAATGGCCACGCATGCCATTGGCACATGCCAAACACACACGCCGGTAGCCTAACTTGCAAACCGTGCAACCTACCACCAAGGCATTCCGCACATGCCATTGGCACATGCCAAACACACATGTCGGTATCCTAACTTGCAACCCGTGCAACCTACCACCAAGGCATTCCGCACATGCCATCGGCACATGCCAAACACACACGCTGGGTAGCCCAACTTGCAAACCGTGCAAACTACCACCAAGGCATTCCGCACATGCCACACGCGCCACTAGCAAACCACTTGCACTCAAGATGCAACCAACACTCGAGACATCAACACAAACCGGGGATGCTTCTTTAGGGTTTTGGTTTGGCGGTCACAAGATGCGGCGTACACTACGCTCACATTAAGAAAGCGTGAAAAGGAATAAAGCGGTCAAATAAAAGAGGAAATAATGGTGAAAACGTTTCCCATTAAACCATGCGGTTACTACCTCCTCCCATTATTTCACCCTTTACTCTCTTCCTTCATGAGGCCAGGGCACGTTTCAATCTCGACTTGTATAAATAGGTCTTACCTATTTCCACCGTACAACAAGTCTCTTTGTCGGGAGAAAATACTACACTCTCGTAAAGGCAACTTTGCAAGCTCTCCCAAAAAGCTTCCACCTCTTGCAAGCTCCCAAGCTTTCACTTTCTCGATACAAGTCGAGATACTACTCTCCCGGCACTATTCCTCCTCAACACCTTTCTTTGCTTCCCTCCCCAAATCAACCCTTCTCCTCCACTTTGTGACCGAAGCAAGTCCGGAACGGCCATTTCTTGGTTTAGGCCGGACTTGTACAGATTGATCTTTCGAATCTATAAAGTGCTCACGTTCAAAGACATTTGTTTAGGGTTTGAATCGGTTTCTCACTCACCTGGAATTTACCAAATCGGCGAAACGATTTTTACCCATAAACAATTGGCGACCACAAATGAGGATTGATCTATCGGCTACAATGTCGGGGACTGTCGATCTCGTTCTTCGACCCAGATGTCAAGATGGTAGGGGAAGGCAACTCGATCCGACTCAACTACCAAAGCGACTCGGTTACCGATTTGCAAAAAACTACACGAGAAAACCGGGGACTCGTTGAAGATTCCACCAGCGATTGGGGACTTGCGACTCGACTCAATCGCGTACAACCCGGTTATCGGTTGTTAAAACTACACCCGGAAAAAATGGGACTCGCCAAGACGCTACCAAAGAATTGGGGACTAATCACGATGCTACCAAAGAAAGCCGCTTGCTACCAGCAAAGCCGCCTTTTACTTGGAAAGAGGCGTGTTTGCAAGTGAGTAAATTTAGATTGGGCAAGACATACGATCTGTTTTTTTTAGGTTCTTAATAAAACCGCCATACTATTGCGTCTTGTGCCTATTGCTAGCACACACTTTCATAACAAAGCAATATTCCTTTCCCAAAACATAATCGAGTTATATTATCAAAACCATTCATCCTTAAATAATCCAACACCCTAAAAAGCTACCACCTATCTATCAAAGGTTAAGTTCTCAACTGGACATCCAATATGTCTTTCAAAAAATAAAAAGAAAAAAAAAGAACCTAAATGAAAGTTTAACAGAGAAACGTTCAAGGAAAATCGTCCAACAAGTCCGCTCTTCTTGGAGAAAGTCGACTTTGCATCTTCAAGAGCCGCTCTTTCATAGTCAACATCTTGGAAAGCTTTTAGAGTTCCATCTCCCGAAGTCGGCGATCTCCTCTACGGAAAGGCTTTCGATTGCTTCGCATCTTTCAACTTTGGATCTCAGCAAGGCCTTCGACAAACCACGAAGTGTTGAACTCCTTTTCTACGCACACGTCGCGATGGTGCTCCCAACGGCAATAACGTCTTCGTAAACGGTGTGACCAAATACCTCACGCATGTCCTCGATGGAAGACAAAGCCTCTTCCACACGCTTAACCAACGCAAATCGACTAGTGACTTTCTTGGTTATAGCCATATGTCCGTGCTTCTCCCGCATTCTAGTGTACAACGCCTTATGCTTAGCCTAAGACGCTAAAGCCGCCAACCAAAGACATGACCTGGATGAGGAACCAAGTACGGGGATCAAAATGGCGCCTGCAAGTGGCCTCACGACTCGCAAAGGGTTTTCTTCCATGTCTACGGCAACAACCATCGAGAATCATCCACCGTCTCGAACCACGTTTGTGCCCGGCACTTGGCTAACTCCCATCTCCAAGTCACCTGGTGGTCACCAAAGGCAAGTTTTCGTGTAACTCCATCCCGAATCATCCTCCGAACCGGGATTCCTCCCGCAAACTTGAGTTAGACATTTTTCAAAAGAAGAAACAGAAGAAGAAGAAAGAAAGAAGCGCGCAACTCACCGAACCGCTTCCCGAAGAAGAACCAGTGCTGCCAGAGGAATCAATCTCGCTTGTTGAACTTTCTTCTTTCTCTGACTCATCACCGCTATGAGTAGGCTCAGTGCCACCGGAATCCCTTGAAGAAACTGCCGTCTCCTGGAAACGTGCAAGGGCGGCGAAAGCATTAACACTACCGAAGCCCTGAAGGAAACAAGACACATATTCTCACTGAAATTTAAGTGTGTTTTGAGACAAACCCGTGAAGAGGCGACACATACCGGTTATTGGAAGAATCGAAAGACACAAGAGCCATGGGAGGATCTTGCGAACCGTCCGGAACCCGCCAAAGACGATTCTTCGTTCTCCGTTCCTTGGCCCGGGGCTTTCCGAATTGCCGGGCAACTTTCGCTGGGATCTCTCAACATTGGATACTCTTTCAGAACTGTTGGAGAAGGTTTGCAACGAACGTTTTCCACCACGTTATTCACGAAATCTCGGATCATAGTAAACTCGTCGCACCAAAACTCATTATAGCCAAAGGTCGTCGAAGTTACTCTTCCCATTTGAAAAAAGGAAAGACGGATACCCGCTTAAGGACACCAAGCGTCAAGGGCGACACGCAACGAATCCTTAGGGATCACCGGCGCGGAAACAAGAGGCACCCTTGATCGAAACCCATGTGACGAGCAAAGACGGTCAATATTGTAAGCAGCTATCCGGAAAGACCCCACGAAGAAAGACGGCATATAACCGGCAGGCGGCTTTGAATGAACAGTTTTCACCAACGCTCAAATCGTCATCGAAGACAAAGACATGAGCGGAGCGAAAGCAAAAGTGCCAATTTGAGCCACCAATTATGGACTGCCCCCATGGACGAAAATTGATTTCATGCAACTTATCAAGAGAACTGACCAAGCTCACGCCAACTCTTGGACGCCTGTTCACCCATCGAAGAATTCGGGAGCCACCCCAACTCACGGAAGCGAAGGCAACGGTTTCGAGCATACTTCTCAAAGTGCTCCCATAGCCGACTTGCAGAAAAGCAACGTGCACATATGAATCCACCTTCATGAAACCATTCAAACTCGCATGTTCACAACCAGTGTGATCCATATGCACATACAGGGGAACCAAGGAACGGCCTCACCAATGGGAAGAACTTCACCCTTTGCCAATTTCACGGCAAATCGCCAACAACTCGGGTCTTATTCCCTTCTTGCCGTAACTGTCATCAAAAATGTCTCTAGACAACCAGAGAGCCAAAAATGCTGCGACATGAAGATCACCGCTTTTATGTTTAGGCTCCAACTCGTCCGAAACCATTGAGATATCCACCAACCGTAAGGGCATCTTTCATCCTCTTTCCGGAAGAGTCCTTCGACTTCGCAATGGAGTCTTTCCGAGCGAAATCCCCAACTTAGCGGCCAGGTCATCCCGCATCTTCGCCTCACTTTCGTATAATTGGATTCCGAGATTCCCGCCACGAAGATTCAAAGAAGAGAGCCACACTCTCCAAGGAGAAAGTTATCTCACCCCATCTACATATGATTGTATGGGTGTCCGAACACCATCCGAGATGAAAGCAACTAAGCCTGGGATGTCCTTCCTAATCAAGATTTATCAAGTCTTGACAAGATCAATGACCTGCGCTGAGTCAAGATGGTATTTATACGCTCCTCGCTCACCATGAACTCAACCCATCTGTCAAAAGAACGCAATGGACTTTGACACATCCTAAAGTCAATGTTGGAAGAGGAATATACCCCTTTATGAAGACAAAACCGAATGGTGCTCTCGGGCGAACCGAACGTGTCTTCCGTCATCCTCACCACCGGTTAGAAAGATTGGCACGAAACCCGGTGATTCTTCCGAGTAGGGGCGAGGGCTCTAGTGAAGAATTCATCATCTCGTGTTCGGTTTGGAATTATGAGCATCCTTCGACGAAGTGAAATGTGGTTCGTGTAACATCTTGTCGAATTCCTTCACAACAATTTGGTAATAAGATATCTCGCACAAAACAAATGGAGAAAGACGAAGTTATCTCCCCGACACATAATCGTACCCAACAAATTCGGTTTCGAGACTATATACACATGATTTTATTCGGGTTCAACTATATACGCAGTATTTTTCTTCTAAGTTCGAAACTATATACGCGGCATTCTATACGGGTACAAGTGTGTCTACAAGATCCTTCTTCGGGTTCAAAAATATATATGGAGCATTTTTCTATTGGTCCAAAACTACGCGCGTGATACTTCTTTCAAAAGCAAAATCATATATACAATATTTCCCGCGGGTTCAAGTCATATGAAGCATATACACAGTATTCTTCTTCTGATCCATACAGGGTTCTCTACGGGTTCGAAAATACACACGCACTATTTTCTTCGAGGCACGCCAAGGAATCATATGCAAAGATTGTGGAAGCGCTTACTTTTAAGGTTTATACCTATAAAAAAAAAGAGAAAGAAGAGTACTCGAAGACATACCGAAGCTTCTGGTCTCTCTTTGCCGCTAGTATGAAAAAGAAGAAAGAATAAAGCGCAGAATGGGGAAAAAGGGGCTTTATATATATATATATATATATATAGGCGTGAAAGCTTTGAAATAGGGAAGGATTTCCTTTTACCAAAATCACGCCTGCAAGCATGGTTTCCAAGATTGGACCGGCCCCACCAATTGCGACTTCTCAATGCCGCCCAAGTCACGCCTGCAAGCATGGTTTCCAAGATTGGACCGGCCCCACCAATTGCGACTTCTCAATGCCGCCCAAGTCACGCCCGCAAGTATGGTTTCCAAGTTGGACCGCCCCACCAATTGCGCCTGGCCCCACCAGCCTAGCCCACTCGCCTTCCAAACTCACGCCAACTTCCCAAATCGCCTAAGCCGCACGGCCCACCAATTGTGCCGCCTCCCGACTTGTGCAAAACGACCGAGGCAAGGATTCCAAATCCTATTTATAAAAGGTCGACGAACCTCCTTTCAATTTTCTTTACTATTGTCGTTAATAGTTTGTCACCATCTTATGCTTACCTCGCAACAAAGCCCCCTGTTCCGAGCTAGCAGGGGACTTAATGTTGATGGTGGTTTTTAGACAAGGGGTAAAATCGTAAAACCCCATGACCTAGTGTTACCCGCAACACATTAAATAAGAGCATTCAACTCAGTGTAAATAATTAATAGGGTATTTTTTCAAAATACCCGATTAGGTTTTTCAACACGTAACCTTAATTCCAAAACCAAGCCGCATATCACGCACCATGGCAACCATGCCAAAACAAGCCGCATATCAAGCGCACCATGGCAACAATGCTAAACCAAGCCGCATATCATGCGCACCATGGCAACAATGCCAAAACAAGCCGCATATCTGCGCACCATGGCAACAATGCCAAACCAAGCCGCATATCGCGCACCATGGCAACAATGCCAAAACAAGCCGCATATCGCGCACCATGGCAACAATGCCAAACCAAGCCGCATATCGCGCACCATGGCAACAATGCCAAACCAAGCCGCATATCTGCGCACCATGGCAACAATGCCAAAACAAGCCGCATATCGCGCACCATGGCAACAATGCCAAAACAAGCCGCATATCATCACCACTAACAATAATGCCAAACCAAGCCGCATATCGCACCACCATGGCAACAATGCCAAACCAAGCCGCATACTGCGCACCATGGCAACCATGCCAAAACAAGCCGCATACTGCGCACCATGGCAACAACGCCAAATTCCAAGCCGCTATGACTTTGGCCCACGCCCAACATAGCGCCCTAGGTTTGCAAGACTTGCAACTAGGTCAACATGGCTGCACGTACCATTGGCACATGCCAAAACGTGTCGCAAGCCATATTTCCAAGTCGCTATGACTTTGGCCCACGCCCAACATAGCGCCCTAGGTTTGCAAGACTTGCAACTAGGTCAACATGGCTGCACGTGCCATTGGCACATACCAAAACGTGTCGCAAGCCATATTTCCAAGTCGCTATGACTTTGGCCCACGCCCAACATAGCGCCCTAGGTTTGCAAGACTTGCAACTAGGTCAACATGGCTGCACGTGCCATTGGCACATGCCAAAACGTGTCGCAAGCCATATTTCCAAGTCGCAATAACTTTGGCCCTCGCCCAACATAGCGCCCTAGGTTTGCAAGACTTACAACTAGGTCAACATGGCTGCACGTGCCATTGGCACATGCCAAAACGTGTCGCAAGCCATATTTCCAAGTCGCTATGACTTTGGCCCACGCCAAACATAGCGCCCTAGGCTTGCAAAACATGCAACTAGGTCAACGGCCATGCATGACATTGGCACATGCCAACATGCTCGCTAGCTAGTTTCCCTAGCAAAACCACGGCCCTAACGGCCACGCATGCCATTGGCACATGCCAACATGCTCGCTAGCTAGTTTCCCTAGCGAAATCACGGCCCTAACGGCCACGCATGCCATTGGCACATGCCAACATGCTCGCTAGCTAGTTTCCTAGCAAAACCACGGCCCTAATGGCCCCGCATGCCATTGGCACATGCCAACATGCTCGCTAGCTAGTTTCCCTAGCGAAATCACGGCCCTAACGGCCACGCATGCCATTGGCACATGCCAACATGCTCGCTAGCTAGTTTCTCTAGCAAAATCACCGCCCTCACGACCATGCATGCCATTGGCACATGCCAACATGCTCGCTAGCCAGTTTCCTAGCAAAATCACTTCCCCTAACGGCCACGCATGCCATTGGCACATGCCAACATGCTCGCTAGCTAGTTTCCCTATCAAGGTCACGGCCCTAATGGCCACGCATGCCATTGGCACTTGCCAAACACACACGCTGGTAGCCTAACTTGCAAACCGTGCAACCTACCACCAAGGCATTCCGCACATGCCATTGGCACATGCCAAACACACATGCTGGTATCCTAACTTGCAAACCGTGCAACCTACCACCAAGGCATTCCGCACATGCCATCGGCACATGCCAAGCACACACGCTGGTAGCCCAACTTGCAAACCGTGCAAACTACCACCAAGGCATTCCGCACATGCCATTGGCACATGCCACACGCGCCACTAGCAGCGCCACTTGCACTCAAGATGCAACCAACACTCGAGACATCAACACAAACTGGGGGATGCTTCTTTAGGGTTTTGGTTTGGCGGTCACAAAGATGTAACGTACACTACGCTCACATTAAGAAAGCGTGAAAAGGAATAAAGCGGTCAAATAAAAGAGAAAATAATGGTGAAAAAACGCGCCATTAAACCATGCGGTTACTACCTCCTCCCATTATTTCACCCTTTACTCTCTTCCTTCATGAGGCCAGGGTACGTTTCAATCTCGACTTGTATAAATAGGTCTTACCTATTTCCACCGTACAACAAGTCTCGGTCGGAGAAAAATACTACACTCTCGTAAAGGAAACTTTGCAAGCTCTCCCAAAAGCTTCCACCTCTTGCAAGCTCCCAAGCTTTCACTTTCGATACAAGTCGAGATACTACTCTCCCGCACTTATTCTGCCTCAACACCTTTCTTTGCTTCCCTCCCCAAATCAACCCTTCTCCTCCACATTGTGACCGAAGCAAGTCCGGGAACGGCCATTTCTTGGTTTAGGCCGGACTTGTACATTGATCTCTCGAATCTATAAAGTGCTCACGTGCAAAGACATTTGTTTAGGGTTTGAATCAGTTTCTCACTCACCTACCGAATTTACCGAAATCGGCAGAAACGATTTTTACCCATAAACACTAACATTAAAATTAGTGTGTTAGTTGGTCATATCTATAATAGTCGGGAGCATATTTAGTTAGTCGGGTCATAGCAGAATGGTCCTAATATTTAGTTGGTCGTGTCATATTATAGTGTGTTAGTTAGTCGGGTCACAATAACGTGTTTAATTAGTTGGATCATATTAGCCGGGATAGGAGTTTGGGCCTACGCCCCTGCGGTGGAGAGAAAATGTAAAGGCAAATATAGAGCCCACATTAAATTAATGTGTTAGTTGGCCCCTGTCTATAATAGTAGGGATCATATTCACTTAATCGGGTCATAGTAAACGCTCTCATAGTTGATCGTGTCATATTATAGTTTGTTAGTTAGTCGGGTGAAAATAGCGTGTTTAATTAGTTGGATCAACCGGATATGACCAACAAAAAACACCTTCTATATGTTCTCGTAAACATACTTTGCATTGGGGCGTTGTGATAATAAATATCTGTATGAGGTATTGTCTAATAGAAGATGAATTTTATGTCCACTTTTCACCCAAAGGCATTCTTCATAGAATCATAATCACCCCGTAGCTAAGAAGTTCTTGCACAACTTCAGTTCCATAGGAGGAAAAAGATCCGTAGATTTTATGTACTAAAATCAGTGTACAACTCTTGGTTTGATGCAAGAATTTAAGTGTTGATCCCAAACAAAGTTAAAAATAGTGTATCTTTAGCTGAAGTAGAGTCTACTAAGAGCAACTGCAGTGGGAGACTAAACCCATTTATTTGGTCTCTCGAACCAGTGCGTAGCGGACGGACCATCGACCAAATCCCGTTAAATGAACAAGTGGCGATTATATTTGGTCTGGGACCAAAGACTAAACCCAAATATAGTCGAGCGTTGATATAATGTTCGCCCCAAAACCAAAGAACTTAAAGTTTACGCCCTACACCAAAGAACTTAAAGTTTACGCCCACACCAGTAACTTAAAGTTTACGCCCCTTTTTTTTTTTTTTTTAATCTTTATGAGGCGTTGATATAATGTCCGCCTGGTGTGGGGCGAACATTATATGTCCGCCCCACACCAGGCGGACATTATATCAACGCCCCATTTTTTTTTTTTTTTTTTTTTTTTTTTTAAGTCGGGGCGGGGGATAAAGTTTACGCCCACACCAGGCGAACTTATAACTTACGCCCCACCAAATTTAGTCTTCTACCGCTGTGTCACGGCACGTACTAAACCCAAATTTTGGTCTTTTTTTTCCCTCTTTGGTCTTTGGTTATACTCGCACCACTGCAGTTGCTCTAATGTCATACATGCACGAACCCACGATTACCTTACGTTTGGAAGCAGTACGTACCACATCCATTAACAAACATCTTGGTAACTCGAGACATATGGGATTAAATTAAAGATCTCAGGTTACTTGCATGAGAGAATGAGAATAAAATCACAAAAGCAGTTGTATTTATAGCTAGCAATGGAAAACAGATTGTTCGTAGTTAGGAAACAGACTTATATAAGGAATCACTATAATGGACGGATGTAAGTATCTCACCGAAATGTCTGATATAGGAGTCGTTTCTTACTATCGGCATTAGGAAACCTAATTATTCAAGGGAGCTTGGCGAAATCAGGAAGCCTATCGCATCCGACGCACGAAAATATCCCTCGCCCAATTTCCGATCCACGCCGTAGGATGACGAAATCGAGGGTCGGATTTATCAGTCTACACAAACACCATTCTTTTTATAATATAGATGAGGTACATAAGAAGGGGTACCTCATTTCCGTTAGTCGACGCCAAGTTCGGCCTGAAAGAACACCTTAACTTGCCAAACTTATAATTAACTAAATGAAACAACATTAAGAGTTTACACCAACAGCTTCGTGGCATAAATGTAAATTTTAATAATTTTATTTTGGGAACTTCTTTTAGTCCATTTTCTATTTTTTTTTATATTAGAAACCCATCGATAAAATTACATATATCAATAACCCATAAGTATTTGTACTTAGAAACGGATTACTTTAGTAACCTTCCGTCCAAATAAGGAAACTAATTACTCTCCGTAGTTTATCACTCCGGCTAAAATTACTTTTCTCACTCCTCCTAAAATTACTCATTTATCAAACCTCCTATAATTACTTTCTAGGTGAAAGTCAACTCTAATTAAGTTTATTTGAAAATTTTATACTTTTCACTTCTGAAGTTTTTCACTACAAAAAATAAACCTTATTCAAATTTTGATTCAGATAATGTTTACTACTCCCTTTTGTTCCACTTTAGATAATGTTTTTGGAGTTTTCACGCAGATTAAGAAATGGAGAGAGATGAAAATTTTCCATCTATACCCTTAAGAAAAGTCTTCAAACATTAATTACTATTATGGCACTTAAAATTAAACTTATAGTTCCAAGACAAAATGTTAGGGTGTTATTGGAAGTTTTGTGGAAAAATATGAAAACCTTCAAGTATTGTGGAACAAAAAAATAATCCTAAAACATCATCTAAAATGGAACGGAGGGAGTACAACACTAAAATAAGACGTCGTCAGAGTTGTATAGGAAGTTAGTTGGCAGCCGGGCAACAAGTTGAGCTCCAACACCTTTTTGAATGGCTATCCCTAGTCATTCAAGAAATTGATGAAAGGGATTTCATTGTTAATAACTACAGAAGAAATTGATTTTTTTTACTCAAAAAATAAATGAAAACACCATTTATCACACGAAAATAAAAGTGAAAGTTGGATTTTCCCCTTTTAGTAAAAGTGAATATTTCATATTTCATCAATAAAAATTTGTGAAAAATGGACTTTTCACAACTAGTAATGGCAAACCCAAAAAACCATATAACATTATGCCTAAAATCATAGAAATCATGTGAAAAAATTATGCAAGATCAATAATTACTTCAAACTATTAGTGGACCAAAAAAAATGAATATTTTATTAATGGATTTCCTAGAACTTGTTGTGGAGATTGGAAAGATACTACTCCCTCCATCCTAGTTTAGATGCCAAAATAGGATTTTGCACAAAGATTAAGAAACGCAAAGAAAATAGTTTTTTTTTCCACAATTACCCTAGGTTAGTATTTAATGTTCCCAGTTTTTAGATGTCTAGGTTTTTGTTGTTTAGTTGGAAAAATTCAAATTAGAGGAAATATATAGAGAAAAGTATTTAAGAGTGTCTATGAAACTGAAATACACAATTCTCCTTGTTATGGCATGATTCCAAGTTAGGGGCAAATCAGAATAAAAGGTGGAAAAATATGAAGTATAGCAAGTATTCTAGGATAAAAAAAATACCCAATTTTGGCATCTAAACTAGGACGGAGGGAGTACTAATTAATAAAAAAAAATTGATATAAATGTTTACATTACAGAGATTTATCAACAACAATAGTCTAATACTGGAGTTTACTAAAAAGAAGACAAAGAGTAATAAAAGAATAAAAGAGGAATAATAACGGGAACGATGAAGAGTTTTATGTTTATGTTTTGATAAAGAACAACTAAGTGTGATGTTGTTTTTGAATCAATTAATTGATAATTAATAAATTTGTTAATATTAAATACTTTCTCTGTCTTTTTTTATCCGTCCTAATTTCTACTTTGGTCTGTCTCTTTTTATATGTCCGCTCTGTTTATAGACATATTTTTTCCTTAAACTATCAAATATACCCTTTATTTTTTATAATCATAAAATCATTTTTTTTTATATATATTTTTTTTAAATAACGATTATTACATGAAACTAGTTGGAAGCCTAACAAGCTAAGCTCCAACGACATACTACTATATTAATTGAACAGGTTGCTGTGCTAGCCTACCAAATGAGCCTCATGGGTAACCTAGCCAAAGGAGCCGAAGCGGATGAGGGGGCTGAGATTGTGTCACAAGGGGGGCAAACTAACTCTACCTTCCATGTTAATTTCTTCAATATTACGCCATTGGGGACTCGAACCTGGGACGTCCTGGAATGCATGAAACTTAATTCAAAATCTTAAATATTATCACCATATATAAAGAAAAAATCTACTCAATATCTTTGTATTAATTGTCATTCTTTTTTTTGAATAAAAACATTTATGGATAGTTATAAATTTCTTAATACAGTAGAAACTCTTTAAATTAATAGCCTTGGGACCAGAGAAATTTATTAATTAAGAGAGATTATCAATTTAGCGAGTTAAATTTTAGCTTGTGCAAGCCTAGTTGGGATCATAAAAATTTATTATTTAAAGAGATAATTAATTTAACGAGTATTAATTTAAAGAGTTTCTACTATAAAACTTCTACTTATTCTGACATCTCGTTCTAATAATCCTTGCGAGATTGGGGTATACCCAATAAGACAAAATCTGGTCATTATGAAGTAAAACCAAGCCACCCCTTAACCTTGTATTTTCTAAATGGCTAATATACCCTTGTTTAATTAACACTAAAAAAATATGATTAGATTAATTAATTGAGTTTAGATTAAAACTTTTGAAATCATGAATTTAAGTTATGAAATTTTGTTTTAGATTAAACTCATTTGGAAAGATTTTGATGTAAAAAATTTCTTTCGAGAATATTTTTTTCAACAGAAATAAAAGCATAACACTTCCAAAAAGAGGATTGCAAAGCTGGGTATGAAATCATACTCAAAATTAAAGAAGAATTCGACACTTTCAGTTTTGAAACTATCAAAAGTCGGCAGAGTCGACGAATGAAGAACATGCCGACTAACTTTGGCCTATGCAAGGTCTGTGGATGAAGAACATGCCGACAACTTATGGCCTAAAGGTCGATGAATGAAGAAGATGCTGACTTTATTATTTTGGCACACAGGAGACTGTTGTAAATTCTTTACTAGTCGGCATCTTGTTGATTTCTAACCTTGCCGGCTATCATATAGTCGGCAAGGTCGATTTGACATACAGATAAAAATGATTTGTCGGCAGGGTATAAGGTTGAATACCGTGCCGACCCTGTAACTACTGATTTCATAAATGAAAAGTCGGCACGGTATTCAACCTTATAACCTTTCGAATATATTTTAGTCGGCAAGGTCGACAAAAAAAACCTTGCCGACTTTCGATCCGTTTTGATTCTCCATATTTTTTTTTTTGATCTCATCATGTATGGTTAGAGTTTTGAAGAAAGATTTTGAAATTTTTTGAATATGTTTTAGTCGGCATGGTTTTTTAGTATGGAAAATTTGGTCTTTTAACACCTATTAGATACCCCTTAGCACACTAGTTTGGATGGGAATAAAATTGGTATACCCCAATTAATCTGGGTATACCCCAATCTCGGCAGGCTAATAATGGACTCCATAATAAAAGCAGTATAAGTTTGTTTTTATTTTCTTAAAATATTTCCTAAAATAATAATACTATCCAATTTAGATTATTTAATACTATTAGTTTTAGTTTTGGTAACAACATAACATTAAATAGGGCTAGTCAAGGGTTAGTCACAACATTTTATAGGTTTTCCTTAATATCTTGACAAAGTCAACTAGGACTGTTAATTTGAGACGGAAGGAGTAATGAATAAACCTGATTTAAAACTACGAATCTTAACCGTAGATCTAATATTTTAGGTTAGAGATATATATCATCTTATTGATGGGTTTACGAAAGAGACAGGGTTCAAACTTGGACTCTTTAAACATTTCCACATTTTATTTCTCATCTTGATGTAAAGCCGAATTACGTCTACTAATGGGCAACATCATTTATTCATAATTTGCATTTTCCCACTTACCATTTTTGATGGAACAGAGGAAGTATATTCACAAAAGTTATAATAATGAAATTACAAGGTGGATGAACAAGAGAGGCCGGGTAACTCATTCCCAGAAATTGATGCCGGCTTCGAACAAAATGAAACTACATTTTACAGGATACAGTGCGAAATACACATTAGAGGTGACAATAGGAATCTGCTCCAAGTAAAGGCAAAATGTATAGCTTGAATTCAGTTTTTGTAGATCGTTGTAAAAAAAGAATTAATTATTTTTTGTTGTAGTGGGTGTATGATGAGGTAAAGCTCAGTTTCCGGTGCATCTTCCTATGCGTAAAGATTTTTGATTGTCTGCTTTGAAGCGTGAGATGAGTGTATTTCACCTATCTAATGATTTTTACAGTCAGAACGGTGATGGCGTACCAGCGGCTCTTGAAGGCCAGTAACTGCTAGGATGGCAGGAGTGTGGCCGGGTTGGTGAGATGTCTTTGTCTGACCAGAACATTCACAACGTGATTGTGTGTCCGCAGCATGTTTTGCTAGAAAATATCAGTACGGACACTTGGGGGCCAACAGAAGAAGATTGAATTATTAGGCTAGGTTTTTATTGGATGTCAATCATTCAACAGGGGGGATCCTCTCGCTCACCTATATATATATCCCTATCTCTAGCTATCTCTAACCGCATCATTCCTTGATCCTGAGCTAAATAGTATTTACTAATACATTGAGCTGAAGAAGATTCATCCAAAAATGGGTATTATGATCAAAGACTTGATTGAATCAACTGATCTCATTTCTGTTCCTTCCAAACATGCACTCTCTGTAAAGTCCGAGGATCTCACTATGTTAGCTGAAGAAGTAGAACACGTTACTTTACCCGTCATTGATTTCTCGCTCCTTACTTCCGGCTCGGCTGATCAACGGTATAAAATCATCGAAGACCTTCGGAATGCATGTGTGCATTGGGGATTCTTCATGGTAATAACTCATTTACGAATATTATTGGCATTACTGTATACGGAGTATTTATTTTCGGGAGTATTTCTTTGCATGAGTTACACGTTTTAAAGTGATTATCTCTAATTGATCAGTTCGTTCGTGTAAAAATTATAGGTGGTTAATCATGGAGTTCCCAAGAGTTTGAAAGATAAATTGATCAACTCCTGTATGCATTTCTTCGACTTAAGTCCGGGAGAAAAATCGGTTTATGAGGTGCAGAACGCTGTAGACCCATGCATTTTGGACCCAATTATTTGTGGAACCAATTTTAACCTTCACTCTGAGAGTGTCTCCTTTTGGAGAGATTATCTTAGAGTTTTAGTGCATCCAGTGTTTCATTCACCTCCTAAACCAGAGGGCTTGAGGTAAACCTCTAACTCTTCAAATGCATATCCATAATCAAAGCTGATATTCTTAAGATCCTTTGTCCAGGTCTGTAAATGCACCTGGCTAAAATTGACTATTTGTACGTAATACTGCAGGGAGGTTTTAAGTGAGTACAGCAAAAAATCAAGAGTTATATCGAAAGAATTGCTTAAAGCAATAATGGAGGGGCTGGGATTAGATGAAAATGACAATGAAAAATCACTAGAACTAATATCTGGAGTTCAAAAGTTTTCTGCGAATCTCTACCCTCGTTGCCCAGAGCCAGAACACGCAATCGGTTTGCCCCAACATGCGGATCACGGCCTATTAACTCTACTCATGCAGAATGATGTCGGTGGATTACAAATCAAGAACAATGAGAAATGGGTTGCTGTGAACACAATTCCGAACTCTATCATGGTTAACATCGGTGATCATATGGAGGTACACTTGAACAAGTTTTCTATTAAATATTTTCTTACGCAATCATGATATTGCATTCCCATAATTTGTACTTACTCATGGGTACAAACTTTTTCGTATTCATTTTATTTTGGTTATAGATACTGAGCAACGGGAAGTATAAAAGCGTGGTTCATCGAGCTTTAGTGAACAATAAGGAAACAAGGATATCCTTGGTTATGACAAATGGACCACCAATGAGAACTTCACTATCTTAAGAAGGGAGTATTTATCAACAAGACAACCACAACCTCTTTGAAAAACATCTCTTGTGCGTGGATGGTGGAATGTTGTAGTTACTTATTTACTTGTGTTGTGTGGTTTGCGAAGCTAATTATGATTAGCAATATGGCTTGAATAATTATTTGGTGTTGTTTGCTTAATTAGTTTGATTGCATGCTTTGTCAATCCAACAGATATAAATTTATGCTTAGTTTGATTAGGTACTTTGTCAATCGAGAAAAACATAACTATGAGTGATATAAACGTGTTCTTCTTTTCTTTGTGAGCTAATCTTTTGCTTTACTATTTGATTTCTTTTATTTCGTCCCTACGATTTCATATCTTGTCTATACCATCTGTTCTTTATTTAATTGGCTCCTCCAATGTACGTATGAGAGAAGAAAAAATTCACTAGACCACATGTATTGGTCTGAAATCTCATGTTAAAATGTTGTTTGAGAAGTGACAACCTTTTGTCGTATACTTTGTCAATAAGTGCTCTAATAGTTATATCGGATTTTGTTGGTTGTATCTTCTGATTTTGATGGTTATTATCTTCTAAATGAATGTTATTTGCAATTGGAAGTCGAAATTTTTCAACCCTCCTTAGTTATTTTTTTAGTTAGTTCCTGGGTCCTCTTATGGATTCCTCTTTAGCCCTTGCTACTCTTCTCTGTTTGTATGTGTTGTTTGGGACCCTTCTTTTTATTGGGTATTCTTTTAATAAATTCTTTTCTTTACCGACCAAAAAAAAAAATGAATAGTGCAAGTACTCACTTAATTTCGATTTAAAATTCCATGAAAATGAGAAAATTTTGCAACCCATTTGATTAATTATTCAATTTTAGTGATCATAGGTAGTCTATGAATCTGCCCCTAAGGGAAATTCCTATGGGAATGAACAAACCTATCTTTTTGTTGAGCCAGGTGGATGACCAAACTGGTTTTTCCACTATGGTAAAGCACTGAGCGTTAGATAACTAAGTGCGCGAGCGACAAACAAACTCTTGAGTTTGTAGGTAAAACGCGGGTGTTGGAAGGACAAGCGCCAGAGCTCAAAGCTTCAGCGCGGCGCTTGAAGGTATGACGCTGGCGCTTGTAGCAAAAATTCCAACGGGTAGTTTTTTAAAATTCAAAATTCACTCTTTACCTCTATAAATTACCATCAATTTCAAACAATTCACTCACACCAAAATTCACTTATCTTGAATTTTCTCTTCTAAATTCTATTTCTCGATGGTTGAAAAGGCGATCACTCTTTTTTGCGATGCAAAACTTGAAACTGCTATTTCTAAGATATGTGGGAGTTTTAAAAAGATTAAAAATTGTAAGAGGGAAGTGCAAGTTTTTGAAGTTGCTCCAAACATAAATCAAACTGAAATTAAATCAACAAACAAACAACTTGAAACACATTTGAATTCAAGAAAAGCATATGCTTACCAGTTGAGTACAGCGATCCCTATTTCAGTTGGGAGAAAATTTTTGATGGGGCGAAATCCGAAGGGGGCATGGGGGACCAATCACAAGATGACGTTTTTCATTCTATTTTTGGACAGATTCCAACCAAATTATGTTATGATTTGATACTCCTATTTTGCCCTTCCTCTAAAAATCTTATTAACGACCTATATTTTCTCTCCTAAATTAACGTAACACCTTAAATATGTTTTGAAATATCGATAAAAAAGGAAACAATCTTAATGATCTTAACTACAATATATTTCAAAATATCTCCACATACATACGACCTTGCAGTTATCTTTTTAATTTCATGTCTTCGTTTATCTATTGAAAGCTTAATAAACTTGCCTGATAGGAGATTTGACACAAACTTTGGTTTTCAATATTGAGAACTTTTATTGATCAACTGATAAAACTTACAGTACAATGTGTTAACTATTTATACATACAAATACGTGACCTCCAAGTATTCTTGGGTCATACGTATACTAAACTTAGAAATAACAAAACTTGGAATACAAGTAATGACAACTCAACAATTTGTACAAGAAATTTGCAAACAACACTAGTTTGAATTCGTGGGACGAATTCTGTTTTTTGACATAACTTGTCGTTTCTCACTGTCATTTGATCAGTATTTTCTCACTGTCATTTGATCAGTATTTTCCACATCAACCTCTCGGAACTCAGTGACCAAGACAAGTACAGTAGAGTGATGCACAGACTGAATCTTACGTAACTAAAACAATATTATAAGTTGTGAATTAAGTCAAAATAGCTAGAAAAGATCATGTCGTTGAGCCACTCGGACTGCATTTAACTCCCGATTACAAACCAAAAAAACAAATCAAAGCATATTGCTTCAGTATGTGCTTCAGTATGTTACAGAATACGTAGGCGATATACTCAACAAGGAATTCAAATATATCTTAGTAGAGGAGGGTCCAGTACCGCGCTGCACTTAAAGAACCATAACAGAGGAGAGTCAAATATATTTTAGATTACTAATCAAAGTTTAATTGGCATTATAAATTTAGATCAAGAACTTACCTCTAGCACTTGAAGAACCGTAAGGTCCGTAACAGAGGAAAGGAGAATTCCCCTTTAAGCATTTGGATGCTATTATTAGGCGAGATCATTTTTTTCCTTCCCTTTTACCATCCGTTTGTGTTACTTTAGGTTAGTTATTATTTTTAAATAACTAACAAGATTTGGTTTGACTTAAAGGAAGGGTAGATTAGGAAGATAAAACCAAAATTCAAATTCGTTAGAATCTATCCAAAGATGGAAAGAAAAATGTGAGCTTGTGATTGGTCCCCCATGCCCTCTTCGGATTTCGCCCCCATCAAAATTTTTCTCTTTAGTTGGAAACTCAATACTCCATTCTCCAATTCAGCCATACCTTTTGGGGTTTCCTACCCTGTTGATTCTAAATCTGATTACCCTAAATCGAATCTGTGTTGATGGTGTCTCTTCATTATTTGATCACCTAAACACTGTGTTACACAGATACTTCAAATGTATGCTCGTGTCCCGTGTCCATTGTCCATACGTATGGACACGAACACTGACACTGACACTCCCTGGACACTACTTCAATAATAAGTAATTGAAAATTATTACTTTATTCACATAAAATACTTCTGCGGTAGTAAATAGAAGGCTTAAGTTAGAAATACCCAGTGTAGCTGCCACATGTGTGGTTCTAATTAGAGCTCAAGTTAGCAAGCCAACTACCCATCACAACCTAAATATCTCACAAAAATCAGATCTAGCTCATTCTAATTTCAGTTTCAGTCACAGCAAGCAATTACCCAATAGAGTCAATACTAAAAGTGAAGATGATGGAGATACAAAGCATTTAAGGCTGCAACAAAAAGTTATGAATGGACAATTAACATTAGAATTGTGTCATCATTTATATTTATGCATATCTTTTATTAGTTATATTTTTATTTATGTGTACTGCCGTGTCCTCGTATCATGAATTTTTAGAATTGTCGTACTGGACACACGTATACGTGTCTGTGTCGGACACCCGTGGCAGTTTCCATGTAACGCAGCTAAACACTTCCCATCTATTGATCGGACTCCCAAACAAGCCCAAAATCGCATTCATGACGACAACAACCCATTTCTGATGATGATAAGACCTTTCAGGAAGATTTTTCTAGGATATTTTTCTTCTTCTTTCGTTTCTTCAATGCCGCCGGCCTCTCTTGATCTCTCTCCACTTTAGCACTATCTCTCTAGGGTTTTTTCTTTATATAGGACACCACGAATTTCTAATTTACCAAATTGTCCTTCGAATTCTCCATTCGGTTTCAGCATGGGACTGCAGAACACAATAACCACGCAACCCAACATGGCTAATCACTTTTGAGTGATAAATGAATTTGTGTAGTCTTGGCAATCTAAGCTTATAATAGGGTATCTACATCTTCTATTTTAATACTCAAACTTAACTGTTTTGTTTCTAATTGCCTCTTCCTCTCGCTCTCCCTCATTTTTCTTTGTTTTCTGTCGTCCCAAAAGGCCAAAACACAACTGCATCGTAGATAGATTGTGGCTTCTGATGTTGATGATCAGCAACAAAAGGAACAAAACACTCCTAGTATATCTTGTTCCTCTTCATTTTTATTTTAAGAATTGATATAAATCTTCTTTTTTTTTGTTATTTCTTATATAATGATTCTTCTAAAAAAAAATAATTAACTGTAATAATAATTGTGGTTAATTTGACAGCGTACGTAGCTCCCAGTGTCTTGCGCTGGATGGAGCACAAGCGTACCAACGTTGCTGCAATCACCAGTGGTGCAAAAATGGACTTCAAAGACTTTATGAATCACTTGAGCAGAAAGTTAAGGATTGTTGTTATGTGAGAACATGGCATTGATGGGGCAGTATAAGTGGTCCAAACACTTGGCATATAAACCTTAATGAAGCTGAGTAACGTAAAATATGCACTCAAATTCCGCAGTTGGTTGCATTCTAAGTGGTCCAAACACTTGGCATATAAACCTTAATGAAGCTGAGTAACGTAAAATATGCACTCAAATTCCGCAATTGGTTCAATATGTAGCATTCTAAGTGTGTCACCCAAATCTGCTTGGTGTCGTGGAATCCCTCATTTTGTGTTTTAAAATTTGCTACGTTAACCAATACATGCCTCGTGATCTAAAATTTTCTAATTATTATCAATGTCACATAATTTCATAACCATATAATTTGTCATGTGATTTGTAATTCGCCTGCGAAAAAAAATGTCTCCTAACACATTGCGCAGAATATGCTTGGTGATTCAAAATCTAGAAGCGACCCTAGGTAAATAGCAGGAGAAAAGGCTTCACTTTTGTACATCTCTTAACGGTGTAACAGAAGTGTAATTAACGTATCAGTTCGTTCTTTTGTTTACCCTGCTACTTGTTGACTCGTCCGTGTTCTAGGGCATCTCTTTAGTTTCTTATTGCCTTTCCCTCCCTCTCCTCTTTTCTTCTCCATTTCACGCCGCCTCAAAAAGAGAAACCATCACAGATCTCGATCGATCATGGCATCTGATGTTGACGATAATCAACAACAGCAAGACACTCGGGTCTCAGCATGATGATATTTTCTCTCAAACTTGAGGCGTCCCACAGAGGGTTTTTGTTTTCACTGTAAAATGAAACGCTGGAATCTGATGTAGTGACCATTAGATCACAGGTAAAATCTTACCTTCCTGGATTCAATTAAAGTTAGTTTGGATCTTTTCGATGCTGCTACTTTCAAACCTTTTTGTAAGAAAATTTAAAACTATTGGGTCACAGGTTTTCATTTTAAAAACTTTTGTTAAAAGTGTTCATTCTCTTGTTTTCATTTCCGATATCAAAGGTTTTTTTTTTCTAGGAAGAATTTGTTGAGATGTTTCAAGGGATTTATGTAACCTCATTTGGTTTGATTTGCTTGGAATTGTAACTTGTCTAGTGGCTCATCACACCAACTGAAGAAAAATTATTCTGGCATTGGAGAATTCTAGCAGGTAAGACAGTGTAAACTAGTCTTATAAAAACTAATATAATGGTTTTATTGTGTCATCTCATGATTTCAGTGTTTGTTTTTCGTTTTAGTGTACAATAAAGATAGTACATACAGTTTACACTCGTCCTTGCGCTGCATTTATGTTGACGATCTTCAACAACATATCTCATAATGAATTCTCCTCTCAATCGTAAGTAGTGTATTATTGTTCCTCTTCGTCTCATTTTAAGGTTTATTGGTAACTTGGTTATTACTAGGAACTGATTGGTATGTACTTATCTTAAATTTTTCGGTAGGCAACTTGCTATAAAGAATGTGAAAATGAACTGGTTTGCCTTTACTGTGATGCTAGAATGCATGTTTGCCTTCACTGTAGTATATTGGTAAATATGGTTTTATGAGTTTGCTGCTAACATTTGTTGAGAAAAGGTCTAATTGTGTTCTTAAGCTTAGCTTACTCTTTATCTTTGCCATCATCACAGGTGGAAATTACCAACCTACAGAAATTTACATTTTTCTGCTGGTGGCTGTTCTGTATGCTATTTGGTGTAGTGGAACAATCGGGATTCTCGTGTGCCTTGCTTTAACAAATTCCCGAGCCAAAGATAATACGTTGCATAAACAATTTGAGTTGGTGATAGAAATGATTGTTTGAAATTGCGCATTTTCTGCCAACTAGATATTCAATAGCAGGTAGCTGTATAATGGTTTTAGATGTGGTGCAGGCGGGGTTATGGGGGAAGTAGATGGTACAGCTCAGGATCCCTGCTCAAGTGTGTGAATAATTTGGTCATATGAAAGCGCTCATTTGGACTTGTTGTGGCATGTTGGGCATTGGTAGCGGGATGGATGAGGAAATAACCTGTTTTAGAGAGTTGCCATTGGGTTTGTTCGATCTGGCATGTTTGGATGGGGAAGATGGACAGAGCTGATCCCCAGTGTTGCTGTGGTAATACGGAGCTGATGGCCTGGTAATTCCAGTTGTTGTTTGTCAGGGGTTGGCCAGTGGTTGATGGTTGGGCAGCCAGTTGGTTAGTTGTTTGGCCATTTCCTATTTGAAGAACAACACCTCTTGGATGCTAGCCTCTTCTTTCTCTGTTCCCTTCCATAATTTACTAAGGTCTGAAGCTATTGTGTGTGTGAGTTTCAGGATTTCCTGATTCCCACACACAACAGCATGGGAGAAATGACAACATTTTTTTTTTTGATATTTCCAAATACATTTTTATATCTAGCTATGAATGACTACTTTCCAATGTGTAATAGAAGTTGTAGTTTAAGTCACACACACAAAGAAGTTGTAGCTATCAGCTTATATAGACCCTCTTCTTGTTAGGTTGTCTGGAATGCAATTTTCCACAGCAGTGTAAATGAAAAACTGCACTTCTGGAGGAGCCAGCTTTATCCGAACAAAATCAAAATTATGGAGTACTGGACGTACATCTGTATTAATTTGTTGATTAATTAGAAAGTTTCTTTGCCGGCAACATTCACTTGACCATCTGCAAAACCACCGACTTGACCCAGCATGATTCTCTGTCCATACAAATACACACTGGAACCAATCAAACTTAACGAAGTAGACTTTTGCCATTGCACAACATGCCATTGTTGATGCCAACTAGAAAGCCAGGAAACTAAAACAACTTCCAACATTATTGAATTCAAATTTTACTATGAAATCGTAAGTCTTCACGGACAGCAAAACAACCGATTGCCATGTCTCCAGCACGCTATATGGATTGTAAAGTACCCGAGCAGCCGAGCTTCAAATGTAGAAATTAAATTCTCTATCAACCCAAGGGAAAAGATGAGTGACCCAAATTTGCATCGTGATATGAAATCTCTCACTGTGTTTCAAATTTCCTATTGATGCTCGCTCCACGCCACCCTTTGTATATCCTAGTGATGTAAGCAGAGTGTAACTTACTTTCTATGTATTTGCTATTTATACGTCTCTAAGTGTTAGGGCATCATCCTTCGTTTCGTCTTACACCTCCTCCTCTCTGTTTTCCGCCACCGCCTCTCTGAAAATTAACCCACCACAGATCTCAATCGATCATGGCTTTTGATGTCGATGATCATCAACAACAACAACAAGACATACAGCAGGATGATATCTTCTCTCAAACATAAGTAGTGTCTCTTGCTGTTGTTCCTCTAGTTTTCTCTCTAAAGTGGATCAAGGTAAAATCTTACCTTTAATGTTGGGATCTTTAATTTGAATTCTGTTATCTTTAAACATTTATGTCAGTTATATTTTCAAAGCAATGGGTTTTTGTGAAATCACCTTCATATGTGGAAGAATTTGATGTGATTTTGGGGGTAATTTGTTTTAATAATTGGGTGTAGGTTTTTTGTAGTTGAAAGCTTCTTTGTAATTTCATTTGGTTTGATTTGCTTGGAAGTGTAATTTGTTCTTATTTCTCATGTATTTCTGCTTGTAGGTTGGAAATTGCTTTAGATCTTGTCTGCAATCAAGATGGAGACATGTCAATGTGTTTATTTATTGGTCATCTGTGAATTAACCATTCTGGCATTGCAGTCCCCATTAAGCAGTAGAGGAACAAGATAATTAGTTTGTTGTTCTGAAGCGTCTGGTGTCTTATCATTAGTCCGGTAATCTGATCTTGTCATTTGGAAGTGTTGATACTTGAGAGACTGCAAGTTTTTTCATGTTCATAATTTCTTTCTCTAATTATGCTTGACGGATTAAAGAACTCTAAGTGCTGAATCAAAACTATGGAACTTTATACACAAAAAAAAGTACTCAAAGTGATGATACATGAATTGTGCTAAATTTAGTTCTCTTAGACTCTCATATTCATTCGATATTGCTTTTGTTTGTGATTCAGAGCAAAGAGCAGAATCATGTTGAGATTTGTTGTTTCCACACTGCTGTACAACTTGTTAGTATTTGTATTTGGTTCAATGAGTTCAACTCATTATAGAGTAGTAAGCCAAGAAACAAAGTGAGGCAAATCAATTGAAATGTAAAAAGAATGTTTTGTTTCTTTCTGTTCAATGATTCAATGAAGTAAGTTATACCTTATCGTATTCACTATCTAGTGCCCTATAATAAAAAGAATTGTTCGTTTGCAGGTTGTTGGAAGGTTAATCTTATATAACCAGAAGAGGATAATAGGTCTAGCCTAGTTTCTCCTAACTACAGAATGAAGGACAATAAGAGGAAACCAATGGGAACATGGGGAAAAAGCCATAGAAGAAAACCACAAGAGGTAAAATATCTTATGCACTTCATTACCTTTTTGGTGTTGATGTAAGTCTATGATTTTTGTAGGGAACTTCAAAAGAAAGCACAAAAAGGATAAAAGTATATTTTAGTTGTGCCCAACTCTAAGAACATTATTGTTGTATGTAGCCTTCACCTTAAGACAGCTTAGTTAACTTCTATAGGTGAACAGATTGCAAGCAAATTTACTTGCACCAGCACCACCCACTCTCCGTAATTAGGTCTCTTTAACAGTTGGGTATTTTCCATCCAATGTGAGTTCTCCCCTCTCAGTTTCTTATTGGTAGTCATATGGACGTGTTTGGACACTATCACCATGTCGGTCTTTGGCAGTCTCAAACAATATTTGAACTGAGTTATATGACCAAAAACGTTTATTACTTCTAGTTGAGGCAGAGATGTACAGTTTCTTTTCTTCCAAATTCCAATTTTATTTTATTTTCCTAAACATGGTTATTGCACACTGTATCTGTATGCTATATTTGCGTGTGCATGTCTGTCCGTCGTTTGTGTGTATTTGCACTCAATGTCTTGCTTATAGTGTCGTGTGTATAAGAAAATTTGTAAGTCACAACTCTGGGTTGTTTGTGAACAATTTGTGAGGGAGGGATATTATTACACTTAATAGGCAGACTGTGATATAAGAAACAATTGATCTTATTGAAGAAAAAAAAGGAGGGAATACTGTGAATCCCAATTTTAGCTAGCATGTGGTGGTTACGAAAAAATAGTACATTTTCTGACAAGCCCGTATCTCTGCAATAAATGTCTCAAGATAAAGATATAAAAAACACAAGGGATCAGTTAGATGTGGGAGATAGGGTATTATCATTCTTAGTTTCTTACTGCCTCTTCCACTCCATGTCCCTCTTTTCTTTGTTTTGTGTCGTCCCAAAATAAAACTCCAGCACAATAGATTATGGTTTCTGATGCTGATGATCACCAACAAGAGAAACAATGCACTCCTATTATATACTGTTCTCTTTATTTTAGTTTTAGAATTAATATAAATCCTTTTTTTTTTCCTTATATAATAAAGATTTTTCTGAAAAAAATCATAATTGTAGTAATCATTGTGGTTCATTTGACAGTCCTAGCTCCTAATGTCTTGCTCTAGCTGGAGCAGAAGCGTATTTCAAGTACTATGGGCTACGTTGTTGCAATCACAAGTGGTGCAAAAATGGACCTTCAAAGACTTTCTGAATCACTTGCAGCAGAAAGTCAAGGGATTAGATATTTGAACAATGCAAGGTGCATGATGGGCAGCAAAAGTGGTCCAGACACTTGGCATATAAACCTCAATGGATGAGTCTTTGAAGAAGAGCAGAAAGATCTCATATTTGGTTGCTCTCTGATAAAATGGCATTGATGAGTAAATAATCGTGTCATAGTTGCCAACTAGCTATACTTGTACTAGTTAGTGTTCAAATTTCTGTATTGCTAATTGTGAACCCAAAGAAAAGTGGAACTTGAGATTTTGGCTTTAAGTTGAGCTTGAAGTCCATACTCACCAAGTGGTTCCAAATGTGGAAAGAAGAGAACAAACTTGAAAAGACAGAGGCTTAAATTCATTTCATTCTCTTTAATTTGTTGTTAATGGTTTTCCTTCTTGTAATTTTTAAAAGATGGAATTGGTTTATGTATGAGTCGTGGGTTCAAAATCTGGCTAGTGATCCTAAATGCCATTCTGAATCTGTAGCGCAATCTAAAATTTACTTTCCTAGAGTAAAACATACTTTTCCACTCAGTAATCTAGAAGTAAGAGCGGTGTAATGGAAGTGTAATTAACTTTTTCTAATTTTTGATCTATTTAGATTTAGATTTTAGCCGTCCAAGTTTGGGTATACTATACTAAATTATTCTTTTTACTCCACTCTCCCTTTCCCTCTTTTACCGCGTGTTTCCGCCATCTCAGATCCACCCCGCCACCACTGTAGATCATGGCTTTTGGCATTAATGATCTTCAAAAAAAACAAAAACAACAATTAAAAGATCGCAGCATAATGGTATCTCCTCTCAAACGTAAGATCTTATTCCTCCTAATTTCATTTCATTTAATTTTTAGGATTAATAGTTTACCAGACTTATTGAATCAATTAATTTGCTTCTCTTGTTTCATCGGCAGTGCAAGGATCATTTGTATCTCCAATTCACATACCTCGAGAGTTTCTCTTCTTCCTATTCTCCCATAGAAATCTCTGTGGAGGGAATGCCACGGGTACCTATACATACCTAAAGTTTTTTAAGTTTAATTAAACAATTACTTGTTTTTTTAATTGAGTTCTTCTTTTAAGTTAAATCTAATTTAGGACTAACTAATCATGATTTTTATTTTTATCATGGAAGACAAGTTTTATTTACTGTTGTATAACTTCTGGGGTTTATTGTGAATAGCCCAAATAAATGGACAGCTGAGTTATTTTCTTGCTTTACCTTATTGGTTGATTTATGAACCCTGATGGTGTGGTGTCATTATAGAAGAAGTTAAATGTTCCATCCCTAAGTGTACCGAGTTTTACTTTCAATTATCATTAAATGTCTAGATATTATCCAATTTGAACTAATCATTTACACTAAAATTGGTGGCTTCAGTTCGTTAATTCTACATGTATAATACGTCATAGTTAGATAGCACAACATTTTTATTCTTTCCCATGGTTTCTTCAGGTCGACAAGAGAATCAAACTTGGGGTTATGGTGTATTGGGCGAACAACCTTATTTAGGCAAAGCAGCCTTTGGCAAGCTGGATTTCGAAGGACAAACTTTCTGTACTAGAGAAGAGGCAGATGTTAATCCTCTCTGGCAAGCTGGGTCATCACATTTCCTATCTAGCTACCAATTAATCCTCCAGCTGAGAATGGACATTCACCCTTTATAGAGCGTTGTAATAATCCTTCACGAGCAGCTTCCAACCTTCCCCTTTAGCTCAGTTCTGGCACTTCAAGATGTTATGGTAACATCATTGAACTTTTACTCCCTACATGTTAATATAAGATCTTATGCAATAACGATAATGATCTGTAATTCTGATTGGTTCTTGTGCAATAATGATACTTCCTTAGAGAAGGGTGTAAACATTGTTGGCTTTTATTGGTTCAGCAACAAATCAGAATTTGTTTACACTAATGAAGAGTTAAGCTGGGTTGGTAAAAATCAGGTTTTGGTTAATCCATGTTAAGATAGGTTGGTGATAGTCCAGATTAAGGTCTAATTATGTACTTAGGCTTAGCTTAAGGTCAGCGCAACCTTAAGTTTAAGTAGTGGTGAGCTATCCTATGTATATGTTGAGTTGTCTCTCTATCTCATGAATAAAAGGGCTTAAGAGACACATGGCATGCAATGAAAGGTCTTTCTTATATGCATGAAAGAAAATTCTTAATTCTTCTTTCTAATATTATCAGTATAGCATTGTAGTAACTGTTTATACTGTGTATGATGCTCTCTGTTTCAGTTCACTCGTAGAGTATGAAAGTACTATGAGTAATTGTGTTATCAGTGTAAGGTATATTTGATATCATACTTGTGGTTAAGTTATAATCATTTAGTATCTGAAAAACTAGCGAATATAAGTTCTTAAGAAGTAATGATAATGTTCTATTGTTCTGAATGGTTCTTGTGCAAGAATGTCACATTGTGTTAGAAGGCTGTTAATGTAAGATGATTTTCAGTCTAAAATAACTATGATGAATGTTGATCAGGTTTGTATCAGAAGGCTGTTAAATGTTGATGATAACGATATGTAGTTCTTAATGGCTCTTGGTTAGCCATTCTGTTTTCTGAGCCTGTTTGTAGTATTGGACCTTCAGTAGTTGTAAACGATATTTTTCTATCAATGCTCTTTAAATTGCCTTGCTACATGCTCAGTTTAAGTAATTTATGCCATATCATTTTGCTATAATTGGGTCCTCATTTCTTAAAGAGATCTATGCTGTTGTTCACATCTAATTTATTAGTAGATTTTTAAGATTGAGTTACGATATCATCATGGGACTTTATTGAACGAAAGGGATCCTTGTACTTAGAGTCGGTCAACTATTCCATTGAAGAACTAGCAATACATTAAGAAGATCATTTGTTTATCATTCTGTAGTGCGTGGTGGTTCTATCAATATTCCTGGTCTCATTAGTCCCCTAATCTGATTTGGTCAATTTCGAAGCACTGATACGTGAGAGACCGCAGGTTTGTTCACAATGGAACCTTATGCACAGGAAAAATATCTTTAGGTGATAATATGTGTATTCTTCTCAATTTAGTTCTCTTAGACTTGCATATTGGATATCGCTTTTATGTGTGACTGTAGAGCTAAGAGAGGAATCACGTTGAGATTTGTTCAAACACTGCTAGTTGTACAACTTATTAGTATTTCATACTTGGTTCAATGAGTTCAACTGATTATAGAGTAGGAGGTCAAGAGAGAAAGTGAGGTAAATCAATTGAAATGTAAAAGAAAGAAAATTATACTTAGTGTAACTCATTATACTATTGTTTCTTTCTGTTCAATGAAGTAAATTATGTTTTTAATTTATTCACTTTTGTATTCCAAAATTAGAAAGAAAAGATGCTTTTGTTGCAGGTCGATGGGAATTTTAATCAAATAACTAGAACACCACCTGACCTACCAATCGCATCGAGAGCAATCCATTCGAACAAACCAGGACCCCAGATTTGACGAACAATAGAGTCTGAGCATTTGGTGAGCAAAGTTTCTTGAAAAACAATAAGAGGTCCGGATTATGCAACATACACCATCTCTTGACTCTCCCTTTTCTCTTGACATCCCTCAAACTCTTAACATTCCAAGAATAAATGTTTAACATTATAAACTAAGAAAAGAAAGAAACCCAAACAGGGGAAAAACAAAAAACAATCAAATCCCAGGATTAATTTCCCTACATTCGAAACTAAACACGCCTGGCTTCTTAATTGCTGACCTGATTAACATTCGAATGATATCATATTGGCCACCCTCTGCTGTCAATTGAGATTTTGGCTTTAAAGTTCAAGAGTGGATTAATTTGAATTGTTAAGAGGATTTTTTATAAGAAACTCTTTCTTTTTTTACTATTTACATCCTCAGAATTTCAGTCACACCATAATATAAATGAAATTCTGATATAGTTATGGGAGTTGTCTCCTAGCCTATCTTTTTTCTTGTACAGATTTCTATGGTTGATTAGTTGAGGTTCAAATGCCGTGTGCCTTAAAATATGCATTTTGAGTTGTGCCACAGTTTCTCCATGGTTGATTAGTTGAGGTTCAAACTCCGTGTGCCTTAAAATATGCATTGTGAGTTGTGACACAGTTTCTTGCATCGTGACACGAAATCTCTCATTAGAAATGATGCCCCACCTTTTGTGTATATCCTAGTGGTGTAATCAAAGTGTAGTTAACTTTTCCTCTATTTAGTACTACTATTTAGATTTAGATCTTAGCCGTCCGAGTTAGGGCAATACTCACTCATTCTTAGTTTTCTTTTTGCTCCCATCTCCCTTTCCCTCTTTTCCTGCGTGTTTCCGCCGTTTCAGAACCACTCGCTGCCATGGCTTTTGATGTGGATGATCATCAAACAACAACAACAAGAAGATGGAAGCATGATGATATATCCTCTCAAACATAAGATCTAACTTGGTTCTTCAAGATGTAAGATCTAGCTTAGTCCTCTTTATTTTGGTTTTATTAATTTTGAGCTAAATATTAGTTTACCAGACTTATTGACTCAATTAATTCGCTTCTCTGCAGTGCAAGGATTTGCTTCTCTTCATCTCATCATGCAATGGTCGAATTGGTTTTCTTGATAAACAAAAGCAGAAAATTAAGGTTTGCTCCTCCTCCTTTTAATTTTTTTTATACAGTTTGTTCCTCCATTATGATTTCCAGTAATATTCAAAAGATGGGTTTTGTAAAATATGGAAAACTAGTGAGGGAGGAATTTGCATTATGACTTCCAGTTTGTTCCTTAGTTTATACGGTGATTTGGGTTGTTACTGTTAAGATTAAGTTACACTAGTGAGGGAGGAATTTGCAGCTATTGATGAATGTAGAAGGGAGGAATCTGGCTGGTATAATTTAGTTTCAACCTATGATGATCTGGTATAATCTGGACGTGAAAACAGTCATATGTATACTCTGTTTCATCACTAACTCAATTAATTAGTTTACATACGTAAATTTATTTTAGTTTAATTTAACAATGTAATTTAGGACTAATAATTTATCTTGATTTTCATTTTTATGATGATCATCTGCGAAGTGCCAATTCTAGCATTGGTCCCCATTAAGCAGCAGAGGAACAAGATCATTAGTTTGTGATTCTGTAGTGTGTGGTGTCCTAACATTATTCCAATAATCTGATCTTGTCATTTCAAAGTGTTGATACTTGAGAGAGTGCAAGTTTGTCCATGTTCATAATTTCTTTCTCTAATTATGTGTGACGGACTCTGAACGCTGAATCGTAACTATGAAACTTCATGCACAGGAAAAAGAACTCTAAGTGATGATACATCAATTGTGCTAAATCTAGTTCTCTTAGACTCGCATATTCCAACACTGGTGTACACTTTCTTAGTATTTTGTATTTGGTTCAATGAGTTAAACTCATTATAGAGTAGTAGCTCAAGAGAGAAAGTGAGGCAGATCACTTAATATGTAAAAGAATGTGTTGTTTCTTTCTGTTGGATGAAGTAAGTTATACCCTTATCAACGAGAAGAACAAGACACTCAGCATAATGATCTCAAACGTAACTAGAATATTAACTAGTATATCTTGATCCTTTTTATATGTGAATTGTTGTTGTTTTTTTTCTCATTTAAGATTCTTCGGAAGAAAAAAAAAGTTGTAATTCTAACAATCATTGTTAATTTGACAGTCCTAGCTCCCAATGTCTTTCGCAGAAGTGTAGTGCAAGTACTGGATACGTTGTTACAATCACAAGTGGTGCAAAAATGGACCTTCAAAGACTTTAGGAATCACTTGAGCATAAAGTTAAGAATTGGGCATTTGAACAATGCAGGGTACATGCATGATGGGGCTGTAAAAGTAGTCCAAACACTTGGCATATAAACAGTAATGGATGGTTGTTCTGTGAGAGCATGACATTGATGTGTAAATAATTGTATCACTGTAGTTGGTTACCATCTAGTTTTGTACTAGTTAGTGTTCAAATTTATGTATTGCTAATCACAAACCAAATGGAAAGGAAAGTGGAATGTAAGATTTTGTCTATGGAGCAGAAAGATCTCTTAATTATTTTTCGACCTAAGTAATTGAGTTCATAACCTTGGGTTTGTTAAGTATTATTATGCCTTGATTAGATTAGATTCCTTGACCGTCTATGTTATTCGATTGATTTAAAATACCTGTTTTTCAGAATCTTACCACACCCTAATGCGAATGGAGTATGTAGTTGCAGGAATATTGTAAAGTAAAATCGTATACTCGGGATTGAAATGTAGGATCGTCTATCAGCAAAAGTAAGAAGTTGAGTGACTTAAAATACTCATTCTGCAATATGTACCATTGTAACACAAGACTGCATCGTGACATGAAACTTGTAATCCGTGTTTCAAGATTCGCTTGATACACCAAAACATGCCGCATGATCTAAAATTTGCAACTTCACCCTAATTTTGTCATAGTAGTTCACAACTTGTCACGCGATTCCCAATGTGCTTCTTTATCCATAAGTGGTCCCAACACAACTTGGATGAGAAATGCTCAAATATCCTGTTCTAGTGATGTAACAGAGGTGTAGTTATTAACTGTTTACGTTGTTTGTCCATTTACCCTAGCTACCCTTTAGATTCCAGAATCTCGACGTCTGGAGTCGAGTTAGGGCATTCTTTATCATTGTTAGTTTTCATTCTCCCCTCTCTCTCCTTCTCCGTCTATTCCCTCCGCCGCCTCAAAAACAAAAACCATCACAGATAGATCGACCATGGCTTTTGATGTCGATGATCATCAGAAAACAACATTAATAAGATCGCAGCATAATGATATCTCCTCTCAAACGTAATTAAGATCTTTCTTCGTTTAATTTTACTTTTAGGTTAATATTAATAGATAACGAGACTAATTGATTCGCTTCTCTTGTTTCATGTGCAGTGCAAGGATCAGTCAGGGTGGACATCCAATTTTCTTGATTGTTGAATCAATCGAGAGGGTTTATAGAGGTGCTGACCAACGCAGTGGCAATATATTTGTCCATTCTAAGTTGTTTGAATAAAAAAGTGGTGAGTTTTCATATTTATATGAATGTCTAGTAATCAAATTAAACTTGTTTTGAATTTGGTAAATAGTTGATCACACAAACATGAGTTTTGAACAATTGGAAGACAGATTATGTGGAATTTGTAACATGTGATGCTATAATAAATGTGTTTGAGATCTTTTTGATACTAACATCATAACTGTTTTCATCTTGATTTCTAATGGTTGAATTCTCTCTTGTTGACCTCCATGACTGTTTTGCAGGGGTCTGTGAGTTAGCATACTAGGAAATCGCACTCCAGAACCTCTTCCTTTTTTGCATTCCAGAACCTCTGGAATTTCAAAGCGTTGGGTACCAATATTAAGCTTTTACTATGTAATAATGATAGTAATCTATAATCTATGTTGTAAAAGGCGCTAGGCAAGGCGAGGCGCCAGACCTAGCGCCTAGGGCGCCTAAGGCGCGCCTAGGCGTGGAGGAAAAATTCCAAAAAAAAAAAAAAGTTCTCATTTTGGCGCCTTGGGTGCCTTTTCTCCTAGGCAACCCTTGGGCGCCTCGCCCGCCTAGAGCGCCTAGGCGAGCGCCCGGGGCGCCTTTTACAACATAGTCTGTAATTGAGTAATTCTTATTGGTTCTTTTGACTTATGCAACGAGGAAACTTTGTTAGGAGGCATGTAAATTGTTGGTTTATTATGGTTTAGCAACAAATCAGGATTCGTTTAAGCTAATTGGTTGGTAATAATCCAGATTAAGGCCTGGTTCCTTAAAGTTAATGCATGGTATTTTAAGTTTAGGTAGTGATGAGCTGTCCTATGTAGCTAATTAAATTTTTAGGTGAATAACTTCCTATAAACAGTGTGAAAATGAAGTGGACATGTCAACCAACAAATCCTTACAAAGAAGAATCATAGTGGCGGGTTTTATATTCTTATGAATGTCCAAGAATCATAAGAACTTTTGAATTTGGTAAATAGAAGATGACATTGACATGAGTTTTCACTTGAATATATGAAGGCTGATGCAGTAAATGTTTTAATTTTTCCTAAAATTCTTTTTTAAACAAACAAAAATTTGTCCTTGGATATATATAGCAGGTGACCAAGAGAAGCCAAGTAGAAAAAAGGGCACGGGTGCAAGATCCAATGCAATTTGTGAAGGACCTCCGAGAAGTTGAGAAGCTTCAAGTTCATAACCTAACGGAGAGAGCACAACTAATCTTGATCATTATATTGTCTGTACAGTTACCACTTAATCCTCTGGCCGACAATATTCACAGCGTCGAAATGATCCTTCAGAAGGCACTTCTAACTTTCCTGTTTATCTCAATTCTAGAACTTGAAGACGTTATGGTAACAATATTAAACTTTCACCCCGTGCATGTTAATAGAAGTTGTATGCAATAACAATACATAGTAAGAAGGGTGTAAACATTGTTTTGTTTTTATGTATTAGTGACAAATCAGGATTCATTCTAGGACTGATTGGGTGCTTAGGCTTATTTTAAAGTTAACGCTGCTATAAGTTTAATATGTGAGCTGTCATATGTATCCATTGAGTTGTCTCTCTGTCTCATGATGGAAAGGCTAGAAAAGGCATATGGAAAGCATGGCAAGATCTCTTTGCTAGGCATGAAAGAAAATTATTTATTCTCCCTTATAAGTTATAAGATGTTCACTCTATATCTTCACGCTAATTCTATCAGTATAGCAATGCTAGCAAATATTCACGAGTAATTCGCTAATTCTTTGTGCACTTTACTGGTAATTGTTTTGCTTCTTTTAAACAGTAAAAAGAGGTATCTCTCGGCTTCAAAAACTAGTAAACAGACTTCCAGTGACGAAAGCACCTTATCAGACAAAAATGTACCAGTGACGAAAGCACCTTATCAGACAAAAATGTACCGAAGATTGATGAACCAGACTCTATTTGTCAAGGAACAGCAAGACACTGAATCACTGATGTACTGAAAGAAATGGGTAATCGCGAAACTATCCGAGTGAAGCATATTTGTGAACTTGATCTTAAGGCTGCATAAGTTTGAAGTCAATGAGAAGATCAGATCCCATCCATTTCTTTACTGTATATTCCAGTTCATTGGTGTCCTGCATTTTATAAACCAATCATCCCCATTGCAGGGGTTAGGCGCCCATGAAAGTGTTTGAATTTTCATGGGCAATGTTGGAATTGAATTATCTGATCAATTGAGCTAGCAGGTAACGTTAGGTGCGGCTTTCGTTGTAGCCATGCACACCAGTATTTCCCGACTGAAGTAGAAACAAGAATACCATTTTTGAATGCATAGAAAAATCCAATTGAGATGGTCGTCATTTCTTATAAGGTCAGATAGAATTAATGTGTGTGTGTTATGCAAGAGATGGTTAACAATTTGGAATAGCAATAATAGTAAGGGCTATGTTAAAAAACTGACCAGCAGGCATACAGACTGAAACTAAACTAGTGTCACAACTTAAACTTTTATCACAAACCCAGGTTATTATTCAGTGATTCTCACCATGAATTGCAACAAATTGAGATTTCAAACTTGCTTAGATAGATGGGTTAGGTAATCTAAAAAAAATCTGAAATTTAGAGAAAACAAAAATAGATAACAAAATTATTTTGAAAAACAAAAATCTGAAATTTTTTACATAATACATTAGGTATTTTTTCTCGAATGTATTACTTCATTTAACTTCTTTCTTGCCGTGAGACGAGATTCATGAGCAGAAACTAAACCCCATTCACCAAATACCATCTCAAATTCCAAAGAGTCAAGACAACCTGAAGAAACGCATGATATTGCTTGATCTTTCAATTTTATTAAAGACTATTGAATAGAATCAATCTGGAGAAACAGATGATCTTCCTCAATTTTTCAATTTTCTTAAAGAACCGAATCCCCCCATTGATAAGAGATAAGCAATGGATGATTTGAGATACTTTGAGAGGAAAAGTCATAATGCTAGAATAATTCGTTGGTGATGATGTTAGGGAATCTGCCATGATAATGATATTGTTTGGGTGCCAGTCACAATAACAAACATAGATGTGATAAGATAAGAGAGTTGTTGTTTATTTAGGGTTAGGGTTTTCTTTTCTTCTTCTCTACACAAAGAAGAGGGATGGAGGAGGCACAAAGTGGATATAATCTCTGTAAGAGAAGAGAACTATACTACTTATAATGCTTAAAATCTGCCCGTTATTAGTTTAGGGTTTATTTATTACCCTTGATTTCAGTTTTCTTCTTTCATCTAACGGCTCATCACATGTACTTGACGTAATTTTTGACCGTAATGTGTGCTATGAGCGGCTCTGATATGTGCCTCATATAAACGAGGAAAAATTTAAACGGTAGGATGGTTTTGTCATCTGAGTGTAAATCTTGGAAAGTTGTGGCTCTCTGGCTACTAAATAGCTAGCCATCCGTTCTTCTAAAATTCTCATCATGAGTTTGATGAATTTCTTTTTCAAAAAGTCCTAAATTTCATAGCAATTGTCATCCCAGTAGCAGATGCTACACCTCACCTCAGTAGAAAAATCTCAATTTTAAAATTTGCCATTTTATATAGCCTTGTGAAGATTCAAACTTATGTGCTTCTTTGAAGACTTATGATTTGCATAAACTCGAATCTGCTACACATCAAACGATCGTCGCGTTCATCAAAGAGCACATCATTTTTCGATTTGGGGCACCTATGATCATACGCTCGGATATATAAATTTGTCTGAGCTTCTGGTTATGAGGCTTAATATATAGGTTTATTTTTATCAAAATACGCAAGTGAAAATTCAGTTTTTCAAAATAGGTTTATCGTATTTCTGTATGTCAAAAATTGACTGGAATTCTCAAAAGATTCAGGTGATAAAATTGATTGATACCGTAGTTTTAGCAATAAAACAACCCGACTTATCGGGAATAGGATTTGAGAGACGACGCACTTGACACACAACATTAAATCTCTCATTAAAATATTTCTTGGCGAAAGCAAAAATTTGCCAATTTTACCCTAGTTTTTTCACAGCCGTTCATTTAATGTCGCGCAATTGATAATGTTTATCTTGATATTTTTATACCCTAGTTTTTACACTTCTTGATGTAACAGAAGTGTGATTAAATTCTCACCCTACTATTTAGATTCTAGATCTCTTGAGTCGAGTTAGGGCATCTTATCATTCTTAGTTTTCTTTCTCCCTTCTCCCTCTTCGTTTATTCCCACCGACGCCTCAAAAACAAAAACCACCACAGATGGATCGGTCATGGATGATCATCAAACAACATTAATAAGATCGGCAGCATGATGATATCTCCTCTCAAATGTAATTAAGATCTTACTCTTTATTTCATTTTATTTTATTTTTAAGTTAAACTTAGTAGTACCAAGAGTTATTGGCTCAATTAATTCGCTTTGTTGTTTCATCTGCAGTGCAAGGATTAGTTGGATGTAGATTTCTTTTCTACTGCCTCATCAACTGCAGTGCAAGGATCAGCTCAAAAATTCTTGTTTTAACTTCAGTATAATAATTCTTGTGTCCGTCAAAGAAGACAGGGAAAGATACTAATTGTTTGGTTTTATAGAGGTGTTGACCAACCAAGTCATTTTATTGAAGATGGTGTTTCATATTCGATGTGTTATTGGGATTTCATCACAAAAACAAATAAGGCTATGGAGAATCATAGTGGTGAGGTGAGTAAATGAATATCTAGCTAATAATCAGATTAAACTTGTTTTGAATTTGGTAGATGACATCGACAAAAACAAATAAGGCTATGGAGAATCATATGAGGGCTGATGCATAAAATTCTTTTTTGATAAGCAAGCAATGAACAATTGGAAGAAATATTAGGTGGACTTTGTAACATTTGATTGTATAATACATGTTTGCGAATGCATCGAATAAATGTGGTTTTGTGTTGCTAATATTTGTTGATAAAATGTTTAATCACTTTTCTGGTTGTATATTTAGTGTTCGAGATCTTTTTGATATTAACATCGTTACTCTTTTCATATGTTCTGGGATATATGTCAGGTGACCAAGAGAAGCCAACTAGAAACAAGGGAAGTGGTGATATATTAATCCTCCAACTGAGAATACACCATAAAGAGCGACGAAATTAATCCTTTGGAAGTTGCTTCCAATTTTTTGGTTTAGCTCAAATCTAGCACTTCAAGGTGTTTTGCCTTTTGAGGATATGCACCCGTTGCTTCTATTCAGCTTCCAAAAGGATTTGTTGGTATGTCCTTTGTTGTTGCCAGTGATACAGCTATAAAGGGCACCTTGGTGGTCCAGAATGATGAAACCCACCCTTGCAAATCCTGAGTTTCCTTGGGAAGCTGCATCAGTGTTGCCTTAATACTCAGTGTTGAGTTTCCCCTGCTCAGGTGTGTGAAGAATTTGCTCAGGTATAGTGTGTAGCTAATTCTGGTTGTGTGTGGAAGTGTCCAAAGTTTTTAGCCCATTATGTTGTATTTTCCAGTGAAGCATTTTGATTTTAGGATGGCATTGGGCTTCCATATAAAGTTATGTTTGGACTTGTAGTGGGTTGTTGGGAATTGGTAGCTGGTGTGTTTGGAGGTGGAAGATGGATAGAGCAATATTGCCGACTGTGGGATTATGGACCTGATGACCTGGTATTTCCAGTTGTTGGTGATACTGTCTATTAGGGTATGGGCATGCAACCAGTTAGTGTTTGAAGCTGTCGTGTGTGTGATATTTCCAGTTGTTTGTGGTTTTGTCTATTAGGGTATCAACCAGTTGTCAGGAGTTGGCCAGTGTAGGTGGAGGCAGTGATTGGCGATTGGGCATGCAGCCAGCAAGTGTTTGAAGCTGTTGTATATGTGATTTGCAGGACACAGCAGCATGAGAGAAATGACAACCTTTTTTGTGTATTTTTTCTTTTTGAGAAAGAAGGTCATAAATACAATTGCATGACACTCCCATATGCGTTTCAATGTGTAACAGAAGATGGGTTGCATCTTCTTCCTATTCATTTCAAAGGCAGCAAGTTGCAAAGGGATGCCATTCTGCACAGCAGTCTAAATGAAAAACTGCGCTTTATCCGTACATGATTGTCTGTCCATGGTGTAAAGAGTATTATGGCAAAGCCAAGTCGTTATGAATTTCTTTTTGGAAAGGCGTTATGTTAAATGACATATATACTTGGCCAAACCAATTTTTACAGCAAACAGTAAACAACTCAACTTAACTTTGAAGTTAAAAACTTCGCAAAATTAGTGATAATTATGGACCTTCAAAGTTAGATGCAGGTACATGCGCGGTTTGATTTCTGTAGGTACGTAAAATTGTTGTTTCTCTTAGAGATTTTGGTTATAATAGAGAAAACCTAGATCTCAGATTTCCACTCTCATGGTTATAATATAGAAAACAGAGCTTCCTTAATCACACTTATTTGATAAATTATTGTACAAATGAGAGTTATCACTTGTTTGAACAAATTTTGCTTTAAATTATTGTACTTGTTACGTTTGAGAGCACACTTCCTTGACCTTACTTGGGTGCAAGCTTTCTCATGTCGCTTCTCCATTTCCCCTGCACAAATTTGCATTAAAAGCTTGTCAAAAATTGCGGAATCAAAAATAAAAAAAAGTATGATTAATTCAAAACTATTTGATACTGTTAGATATTCACACAAAACAGAAAACCAACAAATCAACACTAGGCCTTAACTTTTCAATGGAAAACTTAAACAGCATTGCGATTCATATACTCAAAATTACTTTTAAGAATTCTGAATTGAATTCTCGAGCAGTAACACTGAGATTCTGGGTATAATTGATGGCACATGCTACACACAAAAAGGGCGAAAAACAACAAATTTTGTCTGCTATACATTGTCTGTTATGAATACCAAATGGACATGCTCTCTGCATTTTGTGCATCAGGTCATCAACCACAATTATATAAGCAGGCAAGCATACTTGCTCAAGAAAAATTCACTTATTGACTCATTTGCATACAAAAATTTATTACATCCACCTGAATCAAGCAAACTAAGGAAGCAATTTATGCAACACCATAGATGACATAAAGGGCAACTGAGGCTAAATCTTAATCAATAATGTTATAGTCAACACCAAACTACATACATGGATGCAAAAAGAATCATAAAAACACCCAAAAACGACAAAAGATAGATAGAATAATGGTCTTAGGCTGGGTTGTTATTTGAGTTGTAACAATGGTTTTTTTACAGTCAATCAATAATTTCTTTTTCAGCTTGATGAAACATAAAAATCAAGCTGCATGAACTGAAAGTAAACATTCTTCAACGGATGAATGAGCCACATGAAACATATTTTATCAGCCAATACATGTGATCTTGATTTTGCTTTTTAATAGGCTTCCAGTTAGTGCTAATTAACTTCCTAGCAATGACACCAACTTCAATGGGAAACTCGGTACTCCGAATGTTGATCAGGCTGTTGAACCAGTGAGCTTCCTGTTGAATCTAATCAGTAATGCACACCAAACTATTACTTACTAACAGAACCATAAACATGTTCCTATCATCGAGCACTTCAACAAATCAAGATTTCCCACTAATTGATCAGGCATCAGCTTTCACAGTGAAAATCTGTAAAATTATCACAAGTGAGTTTAAGTAACATTTAAAAGTGTATCTAAAAAAACAAAAACAAATCTGAAGATAAACAACATATCAAAGCTGTGATAGACCCATTCAACAACCCACAGTTATAGATTAAAACCATTATAATTGCTGGCACATGCTACACGGAAAAAGGGCAAAAAAACAATAAATTTTGACTGCTATGCATTGTCTGTTATGAATAATTTCTTTTTCAGCTTGATGAAACATAAAAATCAAGCTGCATAAACTGAAAGTAAACATTCTTCAACGAATGAACCACATGAAACATATTTATACCAATACGTGTGATCTTGATTTTTCAACAGGCTCCTAACTTCCTAGCAATGGCACAAACTTCGGTTGGAAACTCAGTACTATGTATGTTGATCAGGCTGTTGAACCAGTGACCTTCCACTTGAATCTGATGTGTCTCTTGTTGATAGAGCAGAAACCAATTGATTACGCATACATAGATAAGGATGCTGTTTATTCCTTACCATATGCCTCGTCTAAGAGACTGTAAAATCCATCATAAGTGAGTTCAAGTAACATTTAAAAGTGTAAATCGTAAAGAAAAAACAAATCTGAAGATAAACAACATACCCGAACTGTGATAGACCCAATTATCAAGCGAAGGATAACAACCTACACTTATCGATTAAAAGCATGAGAGGAGAAATCATAGTGCGAATGATGAGATCTTAGAGTTCCACCATGGTATGTGTAAGGCTTCCCATACAAACCCAAAATTACATTCATAACAAACCATTTTCTTATCAGATCTTCCAGAGAGATTTTTCAAATGAGTTTTCTGTTTTTTCTATCCACGCCGCCGGCTTCACTCCTCACTTCTACCTCTTCTGAAACACCAAAATGAAATTCTAGGGTTCTTTTTCATTTTATAGACCGCAACAAAATTGTCATTTACCAAAATGTCCTTTTAGTCTAACCTGGGCCTTGGAGTACACTACACACCCCAACATGGCTAATCTTGGGTATCCGATGTCCTTTGTTGTTGTCCTCAAAGGACTCTGATCCCTAATGGTATTATTAATCCAGATTTATAGGAGGATACCTTGGATGATGTTAATGTGGTATGGTGTTCTAGATAAAGTGTTAATGTGGACTACGGTGTTGGGTTGTGGGGGAAGTAGATTGGGCAGTTCTGGATCCCTGCTCAGGTGTGCCAAAAATTTGGTCCATGTTGCTACTACCCTTGTACATGTGAATAGAATGGCAGTTAAGCTTCCGTATGAAAGTTGAATACTGATTTTTACTTTCAATCATCATTAAATTGGTGGCTTCAGTTTTTTAATTGTACATGTATTGTGGCGAAATACCATAGTTCAATGTCATAGTTAGATCATAGTACAACATTTTTATTCTTTCCGATGGTTTGTTCAGGTTCATAGGAGCCTTAAACGTTTTTGGGCAATCAACCTTATTCGAGGCAAAGCAGCTTTTGTCAAGCTGGGGTTCGAATGACAAACTTTCCGCCCTAGAGAAGAGGTAGATGTTAATCCTCACTGGCACCAAACCTTCATCTTCAACGGCAGTTACCTTAGACTTCAGGATCTCAAACTTCAGGCTTCATCCCTTTTAGAGGGTCGAAATAATCCTTCACGAGCTGCTTCTAACATTCCCTTTCGGTTCCCCTTTTTTGTTCAGTTGTATTCTTTAGGTTAAGGTACCCCTTAAGTGCCTTTCTTCAATGAAATTTCTTTTTGACCGATCAAAATAAATAAATAATAAATTTAGATTTTAGGCGTCGAAATTAGGGTATACTAACTTATACTTTTTACTCCACTCTCCCTTTCCCTCTTATCCTCTGTGTTTCCGCCATCTCAGATCCACCGCCGCCACCACTGTAGATCATAGGTTTTGACGTTCAAAGATCTTCAAAAAAAAAAAATTAGCAACATAATGGTATCTCCTCTCAAACGTAAGATCTTACTTAATTTCATTTCAGTTAATTTTTGGGATTAACAGTTTACTAGACTTATGACTCAATTAATTTGCTTCTCTTGTTTCATCTGCAATGTTAGGATCATCTGGACACCAATTATGCAATTAGTTGATATATACCATTGTTACCCAAAACTGACATGAAACTTGTCATTTGTGTTTCAAGATTCACTCCGCAAACGAAAACATGCCTTGTGGTCTAAAATTTGCAACTTCACTCTAATATTCTGGCACTAGCTCATAACTTGTCACACATTTCATAATTTGTTTCTTAATCCCATATATCTTCTAATCCAAAAAATATGATGTGGGAGTGTAACTTGAAATTTGTCGAGTAATCCAAAATTTATAGCTGCGCCATGTTTTTGTAAGATAAAAATCTATATTTGTGATGTGAATCTCGACTGGGAAATCTACAAGTATCACCACACAAATTATAAATGAAGAAATGCTTGTATATCCTTGTGGTGTAAACCAAGTGTAATTAACTTTATACTTCTTTGTCCTGGGGTACTGTTTTACATCTTAGCCATATTCTTTTAGTTTTCTCACTCTCCCTTTCTTTTCCTGTGTATTTCCGCCGCCTCAAAAACAAAAAGCACCACAGATCCATGTATCATGGCTTCCGATGTCATGATCATCAAACAACAAGAACAAGAAGATCGTAGCATAATGATATCTCCTCTCAAAAGTAGGTTTTATTTGAATCTTTCTTTCTTCATTTAATTTTAAGAATTTATAGATTTCCTGCTCATCTCTTCTTCATCTCTTGTCAGTGGACTCAGATCCTCATCTTGTTATATAAGAGACTACTTCCAATTCTGCTCTTCAGGTAGTCAACATTTTTAATGCTTATTGCAGGTTGGAACTTTTTTGAAATTTTGATAATTGTTGAAGATATTATTGATCAGCTTTAAGTTGTCAATGGTCAATAGGAAACACTGAAAGTTGTCATGTCCTCCCTATCTCTCTCTAAAGATATGTACTTTGGCTCGAAATGTTGTAGCTAGTGTTTATGTTTCCAAGAGATAACTTGGAATGATCATGGCTGCCAGTTTTTACTCTAGGAACTGATTGAATTGTACTGATTTGATTTTTAGGTTAAGTATTTCCTAGAAAGAGTATGAAACTGAAGTGGACAAGCCAACTTGGGCAGTGGCGGCCATCTGCGTGCTTTATTTTGTCGAATTCTTTGTCTGTGAAAGAGGACAAGGAAAGATAAAGGTGCAAAGAAGTCATTTAAATGTAACATATTTGTCCGATGAAGGAGCAGATGTAGTTTAGATACACAATTGAGGATGGCCAAACTTATTATTGCTACTTGATCCCAAAATCTAACAAGGTTTTGAAGAATCATAGTGGTGAGTTCAATGTCAAATTATCGGTTTAAACTTCTTTTAAATTTTGTCAGATAGTAGATGGTTAGTTAAGGATGCACATTTTTGACTTGAATGAAAAGAAGGATGATTAGTTTTTTTTAGAATGCCTTTTCGTAGGAATGAATGAACAATTGGAATATTGATTAGTTGAACTTTGTAACTTCTGATGAGATGCTATAATTTTCCTTAGTACACCGATAAATATGGTTTCATCAGTTTGTTCTGCTAATATTTGTTTGTAAAAGGTCTAATCACTATTCTGGTTGTACATTTAGTATTTGATAAATATGGTTTCAGTACTGTTTACAACTTCTTCTTTTTTTCAACTGTGTTCATGTGTCCTTGGATATATAGCAGGTGACCAAGAGAAGCCAGGTAGAAAAAAGGGCACAGGTGGAAGATCCAATGCAATTTGTGAAGGACCTCCGGGAAGTTGAGAATCCTCAAGTTCATAACCTAACGGAGAGGGCACAACTAATCTAGGTCATTATATTGGCTATCTAGCTACCATTTAATCCTCTGGCCGAGAAATATTCCCAGCCTCGAAATGATCCTTCAGGAGGCACTTCCAACTTTCCCGTTTAGCTCAATTCTGGCACTTGAAGACGTTACGGTAACAATATTAAACTTTCACTCCATGCATGTTAATAAAAGTTCTATGCAATAACAATACTTAGTAAGAAGGGTGTAAACAATGTTGTCTCTTTATGGTTTAGTGGAATCAGGCTTTATTCAAGGACTAATTGGGTGCTTAGGCTTATTTTAAAGTTAATGCTGCTATAAGTTTAATATGTGATGGGCAGTCATATGCCGGCATCGAGTAATCTCTCTCTCATTATGAAAAGGAGAAAGGCACATGGAAAGCATGATAAGGTCTCTTTGCTAGGCATGAAAGAAAATTCTGAATTCTCCCTTATAAGTCATAAGATGTTCGCTCTATATCTTCATGCTAATTCTATCAGTGTAGCAATGCTTGCAAATATTTATATTGTGTATGATGATGTCTGTTTAGTTTACTTGTAAAGTATAATAATATCAGGAGTAATTCACTAGTTCTTTGTGCACTTTACTGGTAATTGTTTTGCTTCTTTTAAACAGTAAAAAGAGGTATCTCTCGGCTGCAAAAACTAGCAAACAGTCTTCCAGTGACGAAAGCACCTTATCAGACAAAAATGTACGAAAGATTGCTGAACCAGACTCTATTTGTCAAGGAACAGCAAGATACTGAATCACTGATGTACTAGAAATGGGTAATCGCGAAACTGTCTGAGTGAAGAATACTTGTGAACTTGATCTTAAGGCTGCTTAAGTTTGAAGTCAATGAGAAGATCAGATCCCCTTAGAGATGAAAGTTCTTTGATTGATGATTCTTCTTCACCTAAACTGATTTCAGACGTCGAAAACCTTAGAATACAAACGTCGGAAAAAAAAGAAACTCACAAATACAGTTGTATGACATATACAGATGACTTATTTCTTGTGAAGTTGTCTGTTTTTTGGGATGGCGTAAAGAGTAAAGCCAAAACCATTGCACTTGCATCGATCTAGAAAAATTACGAATTTCTTTTTGAAAAAGGTGTTGTTTCCAATCCCATTTTTGTAACCAGCGGTTAGATTAAACAACTCCACTTTGAAGTTAACAATTTAGCAGAAATATGTGATAATCATGAACGGAGGGCACAAAAGTCAGATGCAGCTACGCGGTTTGATTCTTGTAGGTACATAAATTTGTTCCTCTTAGAGATTTTTGTAATAAAAGCGAACATAGATCTCAGATTTTTGTACACAGAGAGGACATGTTTTATGTTTATGAGGAATGGTGTTTTAAAAACAAGCGTAACAGGATTCAGAATGACGAAAAATAGAACATAATACATTGCATTTCCTAAATAAAGTTGGTTCTTGGTGCAGGATAATCTAACGTTAGTTGTGCATGATAGGGTTATTTTTCTTTTGTTTTTTGTTTTCTGATGACCAGCCTTCTCTTAGTAAATACATGTGACTAAAAGTGAGAACAGATGAAGGTGTAACTTCTACCAGGTTACATTTAATCAGGAAAAAGAGCTTCACAAACTATCTGCTGCTGCATACATCTGTTATAAATAAACTAAAACGACTAATGAGATGGTTGGATTTAAGACTTGTTTGAACACTTGTTATGTTTTTCAGCACATCTTCCTTGACTTTACTTGGGTGCAGCTTCCCCACGTCATTTCTGCATTTCAAGCTTCCGCAGTAGCCTGCACAATAATGCATCAAAAGCCTGTCACACATTTTGAATGCGTTCAGTTATAGCGTACTGTTAGATATTCAGACAACACTCGGCCGGCCTTAAGTTTTTAATGGAACACTTAAAACAACATTATGGAACATATACTGATAATTACTTTTAAGACTTTTGAATCGAGATTTTTAGCAATAACACTAAGGTTTTGGGTATACATGCCACAAGCAAAAAGGCGAAAAGCAACAATATATGTCTCCTAGCTATGAATACCAAATGTACATGCTCATTTTATACATCAGGTCATCAACTACAATTATAAAAATTAACAAGCACACTTGCTCAAGAAAGTATCACACATTGACATCACCGAAATAGGAAAGCCCAATCGGCTCATTCCCATAAAAAATTTATTGCAATTCAGATAATCAAAAATCAAAATAAAAAAAAATATAGAAACATCACAATCATAATCATAATCAAAGAAATTAGTTACCTGTTGTGGACTTATTGTTGAATGAATCAAAAAAACAGTGATGGTGGCGTGTTCTTATGAACACAGTGATGGAGGAGGAGAGCGGCGAAGAAGAAGAACTGAAAAAAGAAAAAAAAAATGAAACACTTCTGAGTTTTGATTCTAAACCCTAACCTAATTTCTATATGTACTAGAAATCTACCACCGTCAGATTATATCTAAATCTAACATTCAATATTGATCGGTACAATCGGTACGGGACGACACGGGACATGGTTAGGGCCGAGTACCTGTACCTCCCTAGCCTCAGTTCCTATTTTTTGGACTGGTACCTGTACCCTGTACCTCGATTCGGTACAAAACCAGTGCGGTTCCACTGGTTCCAGTCCGATCCGGTTTTTCGGCTCGGTTCCTCTGCACCCTTAATCTAAGATCCTGCGGTTTATAACTCTATGGGTCACTCCACTCATTGCCAATTGGTTTTGAGTTGGATTTCCATATTCTAACTGTCAATATACTCTAACATCCCCTGGCAAGTTGGACACGGAGGGAATCAAAGTGTTCAACTTGAACACTGGTTTAATGAATATAACTCTATCTTCGAACCATATGATGAAAAGAATGATGATCTCTATGGTTATATGAAAGCATCAAAATCAATATGGTGAGTAAATTTTTTTTGTTTTTGTTTTTTTGACACAATGTATGTTATGAACACCTATGTCGAAAAAGAAAAAAGGATTTAAAAAAAATAAAACTAGCATAAAGTTAATAATAACCTTTTAAGTGGTGAATAAAGAACCACATTCTGAGTTGGATATTACATATTTGATGAACTACGATAAAGATGTTGAACAAAATTGATGAAAATGATATAGCAGTTTGAGTGGATCTCCCCGCTCCGATAACATAACACCTTAGCCTGGTTAAAACTTTGGGATTTGCCCCAGCTATAAAATTGATCCTAATAACTATATATATATATAACACCGACAAAATGAAAATACCTGTTAGGTGTTTTCGACATTCAGCAGGAACTTAACACCACAATTAATGGGTTTCGGAAAAAGTAATAATTGCCTCATTGCTTTCGTTTGCGCCTCATAGTTTCTAGAGAGACTTGGCGAAGCTACAATGGTCATCGTCTCAAGAACTCCAGCAGACTTCAGAAAGAGTTTGATTGCATCTAGCTCCACTGGTTCCCCATCAAAATCCTTGAATTCGACTGACTTGAGGTGTTGTAGTGAACACTCAGCATCAACTGACCAAGAGTCGTTATCTTCTCCATCGCAGCAGTAAATGCCCTACAACAATCAAAGAAATGTTCAGCAAAATACAACACAATAAACAGAATTGAGTAGTGATACTAACTCAAACACGATCGTTTAACTTTAAACTGATGGTTATGCAAAAGAAGATAATGAAAGCCTAGTGACTTGCAAAGGAGAAGACAAGTAATTCTAGATTAAGCAAGTGACCTTCTATAATCAACAGTTAGCCAAATAAGGAAACACCAATATTTAATGGGAGAACTAAGTACTAATACTTAAGAAAAATCCTTATTATTATATTGGGAGGCAAGAGGTGAGCGGCTTGCCTCATCAAAAACAATGGATTCCAGATAAGGCGAGAGCTGGAGAAACCTGAACAAAATTCCCGTTGGCGGAACAGAATAACCGAAATTCGTGCAATCAAAATTTGAACTAACTTCCAGGTGCGTCAAATTATTGAATGCAGGCAAATCAGTTAAGTGGATTTCCGCCTCCATTAGAACCTAATCATTAAGAAAGAAAAAAAAAAGTATACCAGTGCATAAGAGTCAAAAGAACACAGCATAATAAAGCCAATAATACAGAAAAACAACAAATACATCAAGACCTTTGATTGAAGTATTACCGAGAAGGTTTCGCCGCACATTTTCAGAAGCTTTACATTAGAAAGCTTTTCAAAAAGCTTGGTTATGACAGATGTTTCGAATGTGTATGCCCCACTGCAATTTAAGTCAATATCTGCCTCAACTAGTGATGGAAACCTGTCAAAAACAAAGTCTGTTGGAACCTGGCTTCCGTAACTGAAGGTCGACAGGTTAGGGGCACAAATCTTCACAGTAGACTCTATTATATAGTCCAAACTAATGCACAAATTCTTCAGTGCAAGATTTTCTATGCGGAGTACTTCACACTTGAAACAGAGACCATGTATCAAAGTCAACTCTTCAAGAATGGGGCAGTTAGAAACTAATTTTTCAATGGCGATTTCTTTCACAAATTCCATATGTTTTAGCCGAAGTGACTTCAGCCTTGGAAACGAAATAGTGTCCGGAACATCAAGTCTTATGTTGTCTAATTCCAACACCGTCAACGAATCACAGGTAAAAAAAGATAGAGGAAATATCAAGGATGTTAAAAATACGCTCGATAGAAAGAGTTCTTCGACTTTACGTTTTATAACATTATTGATCCATTTATTAACTCGGGATTCATCAAAAAGTGTATCCAAAGTGAGATAGAACTTCTGAATATGCGGCTTCTCATGAAGGTATAATACCATGTCCAAGAAATTCATAAACTGCTGGGTTTTCAAGTCTTCTTCACCTATCATAAGAACCGGCAGCCACTCACTAAAATCAAGAGTGGGGATAGAATTGGATACATACTTCCATCTTTTGGATAAAATGCAGGTAGACATAACAGATTTGGTTGGAAGGAAGGAAAGAATATGATGGATTAGTTCATCAGGTAAGTTACTTATCTTATCCTCTCCCACACCCACATTGTTGTTGTGCCTACTTTTGGGTTTCTTGTTTTTCAACACCATGATAATTCCGCTTGATTTTACCTGGAAAAGTAGTTAATTGGGGTCAGTAAGAAAGAAGACGATGACTAGTGACCACCAAATCTTACACTGCTAGTCATTTCATCGCTAGAACAAACTTCAAATCAACTTCTCCTAGTTTCCTAATTTAACATGGAGGAATTTGGGGTTCTTGATTTTGACTTCAAATTCTGAAAATGAATTATATGTTTATAATACTACAAATTAACATCTCCAAAACATGAAAAAAAGTATTGAAGCCTTACCTGAACAAGGTTTTGTGAACACAGTAATAGCAAGTTAATAATAACTTTGATACAGATCAAATATTAATATTGGTTGTAGAATACTGCAATGCTAGGCCTTCTTATATAGGCTTCAATGATTTTAAATATTGTTATGAATCCCCGGGCCTAACTAACCTCGAAAACCGGCTTGCAAGGTTAGGATTGCCCGAGGCTTATTAAGCATGGGACCTAGGTTGCCCTAGGCGATGTGGTACTATTTAACACCCCCCCTCAACGACTAGGGCTACACTGACGGAGTGGCACGGAAGCCACGGACACACACTGGCTGGGATACGGAGTAGTACGGAAACCACGGACGCACACTGGCGGGGATACGGAGTGGTACGGAAACCACGGACACACGGGTAGCGTTGAGAGGGGCCTGGCTCTGATACCAAGTTAGGAATCCCCGAGCCTAACTAACCTCGAAAACCGGCTTGCAAGGTTAGGATTGCCCGAGGCTTATTAAGCATGGGACCTAGGTTGCCCTAGGCGATGTGGTACTATTTAACAAATATAACTAGGACTACAAAAAGAAATCTGTTATAAACTATTGTTTATTTACTAAGATGCCCTTCGTGTCTAAGTTTAGGGTTTACATATCTTGGACACCAAGTCTTCTATCTATATAAATAGAGGCCTAATCTCTTGTATTATACACATATTAATAAGAATTTTTCTCTCTCTTTCCCTCTACTTTGTGTCTTCTTCTCCTCTTTCTCCATATTACAAGACGTTATCATGCACGTTGCTCTATTAACGGATCCAAGGGGACATGGAAGATCACACTAACGGATCCAAGGGAACAGGGAAGATCACGACATCCATATGTGTTGGTTTGATTTTTTTTTTTCTTTTCTTCTTTAATTTATTAAAAGATTTCTGATATTGTTTTATCGGCTTCAATATAGGTATATATTGCTATGTAATCTATTCGAAGTCTACCAACACTGTATATCTCGGAAACATTATAACACAGTAACCTAACTGGTCCAAGGGAGGTGGAATGATAAGTGATAACAATAACTTCGTGGTTCGGTGTGTAAGTGTTAATGACGACAAAAGTCATACTTCGTCTTATTCCTTTTACTAATTATTTATCTTTTTTTTTTTTTTTTTTTGATGTATTCCATGTGATTATACGTCTAAACATTAGACAGTGCTTTGTGAATCAAATATTAAATTCAGTACCACCTCAAATAATGTGGTAAAATCTCATGGTGGATAGATCTGAGTGCGACTCACCTTCACAGCACCAGTAATATTATTTTAACCCATTATCTATTTATTTTGGGTGTAGCTCGAATGAAACTGTAATCACCAAAAATTGGTGTTACCACAATATAATTACGTTTGCAGTAACAAATCACGTGCATGGTTGAAAAACCTCCGGCCAGTTAATATTGGTATCTTTGTCAATTGGACAATGATCATGTGATTTGCATTTGGTTTCTATTCTTCACAGAAACAATTCTTTTACCACGCAATGGATTTTCCATAGCAAACGATATTTTTTTTCTCTCTCAGTCGTTGATACGTTTTTGGTATATCGTTTTACCAATCATTATTAATTTTATCCATGAATTCTCTATAATGAGATGTAAAATTGGCATTCTAAATATTTTTAGCCAACTTTGGTTATTGATTTCTATTTCTTTAAAGAAATCTTCGTCAACCAAAAAGTAGATTTTTCTCTACAAAGAATACGATAATTTCTTTATTTTTCTCAAAAGAAATTGGAATTAGATTTCTCTATTGGTTATTACGTATTCACAATTGCAAACATCAATGAGATGGAGAATTGCTGCATTCCTGAGGGATATTTAGCAATATTTAGTTCTCTTCCTTGTATTATTCTCCAAAATTTGAAGTTTTTCCACTTGTAGTTGGAATTGGACGCTAAAGATCAAGGGGTGCGCACCCGGCTTGTTAGCCTATATAATTAGTCCTTAAGCGACTTAATTGATCTTTCTATAAATTTCTTTTGCTAAAATAAGTGTCCATAATTTTATTCTAATTTTATTTTTTATGGAGAGTTCGCATATTTTATATGCTTTTGTACCAATTAATTTTGGGTTCCAAATGTACTTCATGGTTGACGTTTAAATATGTATGTCTATTAAGACTACATTTATTTTTATGTCGAAAGACATATTTCATAATGAGTATATGTCTCGAATTAATCAGATAATACTCTATATATGAAACTTATTTTCGTAAATAAGATGAAAATATTTCCGCCATAATCAGGAGGAGACTACACACTAATAGATGTTGGTGTTCATTAACTTAAAAAGTTATATTTCTCTCTCATCATGATCAAATCGAAAAAGGCTGCCATCTAAAATAAGGCGTGGAAAATATTTTATTATGCTTTTAATAAGATTATGCCTCTTGGAAGGCAATTCCAGTCACATCTATAATATACGTAGCATTTTATAAGAGGCTACATAGTGCTCCAATAGAGTCTATCAAAAAGATCTACATTCTCATAATTCATATCTCCTCACTGGAAGATGGGGAGATTATAATGCCTGCGGGCGCTGGTACCAGCAATTCTTTGAATATTTTTTCAAGATATGCATACACTTGAGAATTGTGTAGGATCGTCATTAGATAATATGTTTTCGAATATTCATATAAAGTAGCTACTGAACTAATAAAGATGGTGGTTGTAAACCCCTCTGCAGAGAAATATCGACATAAGTGATTGGTTGGCATACAATCCAAATTAGATTGGATTAATTTCTCAACTAACGCAATTTTGGATCCAATACGTAACACCTTAAAATTTCCAAGATGGTGTAGTCATAATGTGTTGTACGAGAAATATATTCGTTATAAGAACGATTTGAGGGTTCTTTTGCTCGCACCCTAGGATTGTGTTAATAAATTTTTGTTCCCCATAAATGATGCCTTTAGCGTGGTAGTCCTGCAAGGACTCGTATGTTGTTGGGAACATATTCAAAATTTTAATCCTTATAAGATTTAAATTATATTCAGATGACCTCCGACTCGATTATGTCGGGATTAACAATCCTTTTATGTGTTTTTAGAAATTAGGTACAAAACCAAAGATCTGGATTAATTAGTTGATGATATCAAGTTTACATGTCTCTTGAGGAGTCCTTAAAAACACCAAAATCCACGCTTTTTGCAAAGACAAATTCTATTTTTCTTTCTTCCTTAAATCTGCAGTTAGAATTATGCTAGCTTAAACTCTTATTCAAGATGGACTAGAGTTATTTTTTTTGATGCTTGTCTTCTGTAAAACTCATATAGTTGGGTTAGCATCAATATTTACGTCAAAAGTTGTACTCTTTTTCCTTCGTTCAAGTTTTGTCCCATGTGGTTTTCTTGACAAGGTTTTAACGAGGCAACTTCTTGTTGACATTTGATTTTCATTTAAAATGTTGATATTGTGCTCTTTTTCCTTCGTCCAAATTTTTCCCTATTGGGTTTTATTGGCAAGGTTTTAGTGAGGCAATTTAATTCAACATGATGGTCATCCAAGGGGGAGTCGTATCAATTTTGGTTGTTTAGTGGATGCCCACATTTGATTAAACCAAATCAACTTAATCATCTCCTAAGAATTTGGATTTCCTTCTCACAAATACGATTTTTGTTCCCGTATGATAAGGTATCTTGGCACTTTATTGAAGAAACTACATCAACTATTTCTGCAAATCATCCACGAGAATCTAGCAACCCAAGACACAAGTCGTCAATGTTTTTAAAGAATCATAGAGACTCGAGAAAACTACTACTAGAAGACTAACACAAAAGAAGACTTCATCAAGTAGCAATTTTGTGAACGAAAGAAGAAGAATCTTCTGCATTCAAGAAATCTGTTCATCAAATTGGGAAGTCACGATTCAGAGATTTGCAAGCCAAGATTTAACTGAAGTACTCATCAAGGGGGGCGACGCCATCATCAAAGGTGCATTCACTGGACTTTATCGCGTTGTACTCTTTTTCCTTCGTCAAGGTTTTGTCCCACTGGGTTTTCCTTGTCAAGGTTTTAATGAGGCAACATCTGCGTGTCCAACATTGTTTTGAGTTTTTACATGCTTATGCAATTTCAGGTTTTTCTCTTTGAGTTTTCCTGGTATGCTTGTAATGACTTAGCCACAGTGGTCATCAGGGGGAGTGTTATAAACTATTGTTTATTTACTAAGATGCCCTTCGTGTCTAAGTTTAGGGTTTACATATCTTGGACACCAAGTCTTCTATCTATATAAATAGAGGCCTAATCTCTTGTATTATACACATATTAATAAGAATTTTTCTCTCTCTTTCCCTCTACTTTGTGTCTTCTTCTCCTCTTTCTCCATATTACAAGAAAATCAAATTAAATTGGGAAATAAACCAATACTAGGAAAATTAAATCCTAAATAAAGACAATAATTCTACATGCTTCAGTCCGGATGGACACAGCATTGTTCTGACTTCAAAATCTAGTTACCCTAAATCGAACCTGTGCTTGTTTGTGTTGATGGTGTCTCTTCATTATTTGATCGCCTAAACCCTTCCAATATATTGATCAGACTGCCAATTATATATCCCATTGGATGTGAAATACAGTGGGAATTTGTAAAGTTTCACAAGTGACTTCAATTAACAATGAAAAGTGTAACATTAAAATTCACAAAAAAAATCTGTATATGTTCTTTCACTGGGAAAAAAGTAATCTTGTACAACAAGAGTAGTGAAGAAACTCAGGCATCCAAGACCTTGAAGCTCTACCTGATAAATTAAAACCATGAGAGGAAAAATCATATTGCTATGATCAGATCTATTGTGTGGTGATCTCCACCACGGTATGTGTAAGGCTTCCCATACAAGCCCAAAATTATATTCATGACGACGGCAACAACCCATTTCTTAACGATGATCAGATCTTTGAGGGAGATTTTTTCTAGGATTTTTTCTTGGTTCTTCAATGCCGCCGGCCTCCTTTAGCCCTCTCCGCTTTCACTCTCTCACTTCTCTCTTTCTGAAACATCAAATGGGAATTTTAGGGTTTTTTATTTTTCTGACCACACTAAGTGGTAATTTACCAAATTGTCCTTCAAATTTAACTTTCCACTGGGTTTTAGGCTTAGTTTGGTATTGCTGCAGCTTTTGTAAAAGCACTTTTCTGTTGTGCGTTCTTGTCTTTGTCTTTGTGAGAAAAAGCAATTAGACGTTTGATAAAATATTAATTAAAGTTGAAGCTGATTAAAAAAGCAATCAAAATGTGTTTGGTAAAATTTCAGATTCAACCATTATTGTTGTAACAAATGACAACAACAGACATATCACTCATGGTAGTTTTATTCAATTTGATTGGGTTTAAAAATAATTAATTTTTTTACTATATTATATTAATGTTCATACTAATTACCACTATCATTATGATTGTTAAGAAATTATTTTACTTAACAATTAAGTAATTATTTAATATTTGTTTTTATTTTTTTCAGTTGACAAATTAAGTAATTATTCAAGCAAAAAATGAAACTAAAATTAAGTAATTATTTAATATTTATTTTTATTTATACTGTTGACAAATTAAATAAATGATATATAAAATAGTTCGAAATAATAAAAAATAATAATATTTAAAGAATGCAATATAAGAAATAGTAAAAAATTGATTGTATATAAATTTAAGGGTAACTTTTGTCATTTATAAAATAAAGTAGGGATAAAAAGATAAATCAAGCATTAAATTTATGTGGGACCACACTTATGCTTTTTGTAGCTTTTAAAAGCTCCTCCTCCCCAAACTTTTAAAAAATTGAGGAATTTGGGAAGTGCTTAGGATAAAAAGCACTTTAGTTTTTTTTTTACCAAACACCAACTTCAAAATTTATTGACATATATAGGTTTTAAAAGTGCTTTTGAGAAAAAATAAGCATTACCAAACTAAGCCTTAGCATGGGCCTTAGAGAGTTGCAGTACCAGTACACACTCAACATGGCTAATCGCTCCTGACTGATAAATTTGTTGAGATGAATGCAAATTTCCAGAGAAATTGGGGATCGAAAATGCTTTACCAATGCAATTGTTATATCATTTTAAGTTCACATCTTTGCATGCGCATCGCAAGCGTGCCTCTGGGACGCCTAGTCCTATTGAAATTCTATAGATTCTCCGAATTGAGAATATTCTTGATGGTAAGAACGGATATAAAATGAAAAAAAAAAAAAAAAATCCTTGATGGATAATAAGGGTGTTGTGAACGAATAATTGATCACTTTGAAGACTATATTAGCTTGTAAATATAGGAGCAAGATGAAAACAATTTAATTTTGTATAGAGACCCAAAAACAGAGATAATTGAGTTTATTGATATCGAAACAGAAATAGGCACAATTGATCGATCATTTCAATAAAACTTGAACGATGAAATAAATTAAATTTGCGAAGCGATTGGATGGAGAGCATTTCTGCTCTGATATCATGTTATATTTTGATATGTAGATCAAGACTAATATGGATATCTTTGATTTGACGAATAATAAAAATATTAATCAATGATAAAATAACAAATAAATAAATATACATACCAAAATTTTATACGAGACGAGTCAAGCGATATTACGTGGTTCGGTCATCTTGGCATACATCCATGAAGAAACCCATAAGGGTGAATGATATTGATGGTCAGAAATTCTGAGATGAGTATACAATTACATGTGATCTCTAATTTATAGAGAAAACTAAGCCTAGGAAGATAATGTAAAATCTTGACTAGGTGAATATATTGAGGAAACCATAAAGATTACCAGGGAATATTCTGATCTTCCAAATCCTCAATAGTCTTCTTATATCTTGTATTCACGCACAATCGCACCGGATACCTCGAAATTCTCTTCATAGTCACCTTGACTTTTAGTATCCCGTGTTATATTCTAATATGATTAAGTTGGTTTTGTTGATTTTTTGTTTATTTGCATTCAGACTACCTTAGAATAACAACACTGAGTCACTGAGCGGGTATATTGGTTCATTTTGTTTGTATATGGTTCTATCTTCACTGATTTTGTTTACTTATTCGATTTTATGATAATCAGAAATATGATATTTGAACCCCATTGAGACTGAGTTTCCTCCGGTACGTCCGCTTTGAGACTAACATTCATAACAATGGGCAGAAAACTGTGTTTGATATCTGCATAAACAAACACCGTGTTCCTAAATTTAATTAACTTTGATTCTAAACTGTGTTTTATTAAAAATTATTTTAAAAAGTAATTGAATAGTGATGTAATCGGGGTGTAATTAACTTTTTGTCTTTTTTACCCAATTATATTTAGACGGGACGGATGTGTTAGGTTTCATTCTTGCTCCCTCTTCCTGTCCCTATTTTCCTGTTTGTTTCGGCCGTCTTTCTCAAAACACAATCCCAACACAGATCAATCATGGCATCTGATGTTGATGATCACGGGATGTTGATGTTGATGATCATCAACAAACACTCAGCATAATGATTTCTCCTCTCGAGACATAAGTAGTGTGACGTCTAAAGTTCTTCGTTTTTCTACCTCGCGATTCACAGGTAAAATCTTACCTTGATGCAATTAAAGTTTGGATCTATGAAGTGCTGCTATGTTTAAACTTTTTGTTAGATTTTTTTTTCTTGCTTTTGTTGAAAGTAATTTTTAATTAAATTTTTTTCGGATTTCAGAAAATGGGTTTTTCTGAAATCACTTAGATATGTTGATTTTTTTTTTTGTAGTTAAATTCAATGGTTTTTGTTTAAGAAGAATTTGTTGTGATGTTGGGGGTAATTCCAATGGTTTTATTTGGGTGTAGATTTTTTTGGTTTCTCTTTGTAACTTCATTTGGTTTGATTTGCTTGGAATTGTAACTTTTTCTTATTTACGTTGTAGGGATGGCAAATCCCTTGGATTCTAGGTGGTTTGAGGTATAGAGCATCTTTGTTATATGAATGCAACGCTGCCCGTGAAATGGCTCCGGAATTTATATTATGGCAACATTTCGTTGTAGGAATAATTGATGCAAATCTCAATGGGATACTAATCCTCCTAAGTACAGTTAGCTGAGAAAGTCTTTGGCTGCATCATTTGGAGAGGGAGCGGAATAAGTTTTCGGCATGACATCTGGATGGGTCAGCAGCCTATTTGTTTCCAATTTCCTTCACCTTTTCAAGCCTCTGCGAGCAAATCGAGCACGCTTAGTCAATCGTACAACAAATTTCAGCAACTTGGCATTATCAGTAGGAGGATCCACAATTGTGTCATCACGGACACTGCAGTTACTTGAATTGAGCAGCCTGACCTGATGAGAACCGTGCTGATTTGCTCCATCCTAGAAGAATTTGATCCAAACTTTCCAGAATAGATTTTGTAAAATTTGAACTAGATAAAAATATTTGATGCAGGCAGAGCAATTGGACATATTTCCCAGTGTATTTATATTTATGGCTAATCGTGAAATGAAATGCATTTCCATCAAAGAAAAAAGACGTCAAAATTAAACATGTTCATTAACTGCTCTGGGTTTAAAATCAAATGAATCACTGGGTTCCGATCTATGTAAACCAATACCTTCACTCTATAATGGTGCACCGCCATCAATGAAGGAGTTCGCAAACAAAGCTCTGATTATCTTATGTTGGTTGCTCACATAGCAACAAGAGATGATGTAGCTATATCCCCCTACATGAGCTGGAATAGATTTTAGATAAACAGATCTATATTATGTCTATCTGAAAACAACTTCAAGATAAAACTAGGCATTGAAGTGTTGGAGTTACAGTCTTAATTCCGGTCGGACTTGCATGCTTGCTTTGCTAGTTTATCAGTCACTCTATTACCCTTCCTAGAGATGAACAGAAAACTCAAAAAAGTAGAATATGGAGATGCAGACAAGATATGTTTCGGCTCTGTCTTGGTATTTCTTGATTCTCGCCATTTGATTGTGTTGAGGGTTCCTTGAGCTTTTGAAATGAGTCTTTTGCGGTCTCCTTCGATCCAAAAAAGTTGCAAAGACATTTCTGGTTTGATTTCCTTAACGCTTAAGCTTTCTCGCTTCTTCTCGCCTTGGTGTCTGTGAAGCATTTAGAGGAAGCCTTGAGAGTTGTTCTGTGACGCTTGCGAAGAATTAGTCCGTAACCCGCTAACGGTTAAAGCGAGAAAGACCATGAAGAGTGTACATTGATTTTCATGTTATGCTCTAGACTCGTAGCTATGTTGTTAAATGAGATCTAGAAAACGGGTTCAATCACAAAAAGGTTAAGAATGAAGATCCGTAAAGAAGACATATCGGCCTTCTATTTCAAGAAAACTTGTTTTTTCACAAACTAACCCATATATTCTCGAGAACCATTTGCAAGGAATCATGATGACGCGACGTATAGCCAAATAGGCATCCAATCCCAAACAATCATCTTTTTCAGCATAATCCAGTATTAGTACCACCAAAACGATATGAAAGTCATCTGTTGCCTTTCTAGAGGCTAGAAATGTATGAAGGATTACAAGCAAAGGTTAAAAACTAAAGATATAAATAGTGGGTACCTTGATTGTTGGTATCAACTGATGGTAAAGCCAATCGCGTGTCGCTAAACGAAAATCATAAACACCAAGAATATGCGAGGACCTGAGCAATATACCTTAAGGCATCATGTTGATAGGAAAAAAGATAAACATAAGTACAGGCTAGATATGAAGATAGATATAGTACATTAGACAAAACGTTAAGGAAAAGGAAGTATCACGCAGAATTAGGAGCAAAAATTTAGTAAAAATATTAGTAGGAGTCCGCTATAACGAACCAAAACGTAATGTTCATAGAAGTCATATCTACTTTAAAAAAGTAATGGAACAACAAGCAAGTCCTTCACCGGTTAATATTAACACCCATCAATGCAATCTTGGTACTCTCGATGTAGAGGACTAAAAACGGAGAATGTAATCGGGTAACACTCAACCCAACACCACAAGTGTACCGGTAAAAGAAGGAAACGTATATGCTTCAAGTGTTAAAATGCTGATGCAGGTCACTTGAGATCATATATAAGTGTAATAGACACAAAGATACACTAGTATTCTCGTCTGCTTGATGCATCGGAGTTTCTCCTGTCTTTGAAAAGCGGGCCATAAAACCCAAGTAAGAGGTGATGAAATACGAAAGCAATGGAAGTAGGAGAAGCTATGCAATCGGTGATCATAGACTTTGATACTTGAAACATCCATAGACGATTGAATATTTAAAGCTGTAAACTTCATTCATCACTAAACATATCAAGCAGAACTAGGAGCAAAAATGTTAATAGGAGTACACTAGAACAAACCAAAAGGTGATGTTTCTAGAAGTCCTCTCTAGTATAAAAAGCAAGTCCTTGACCTGTTAAATCTAGCCAAAGAAGTACCTTGATTCCTTTCTAGATGTCACAGCCTCAGGGTATCCTTCTTCAAGATTAAGTCTCAGTGGCAATCAGATCCTTACAAGGAAGTGCATCTCCCCGTAACAATGGATGAATTTATTGATAAAGCTTCCAAATTCACCAATTTCATACCCCAAATTCCTGTACATAATAAGCTGGGTAAGACTTTTTTATTGACAGTCCTTGAATAAAATGTGCTTCACCCAGTTTAGAAATAAGTTAAGAAGATGGGCGAGAATAAAGAAGTACACGAAGCTACCTTTACAACGTCTATCATAGAAACTTATATCACATTACCATGACCAGATCAGCAAAATAATTTGGCTCAAATGTAAATTTCAGTACGGAATATGGACCATGAGGAGTCGCTAGGGTATTTGTTTGTATCTCAAATGGGCATAATAGATGCTTTGTTTTTGGATTCATACAACTTACATTCAAACCCCTACTACATTCTCGGTTCGATTAACTTCTTCCACAACACCAAACCGAAAATATCTAGGAACTAAAAGCTCCAATCAACACTTTGTAACCTAAATACAAAACACAGTTCACATTTATATGGATCCAAAAACTCTAACAAGTAAAAGAAATTACACCTACTAGCATTCCCCGGTCGACTTTCCATTTGAACAAAGATAGCTTAAACTAGGAATACATTCTAAATATGCAAAGGACGAGAACCGAATATCAATTAGACCCATTTGAATCTGATGCCGTCTTTGTGAGTCACAGGTGTTGTGATTTGATTGAATATATTTGATTGATTTTGGTTGAAATGGAGATGGGGAAGTATTTCCTCTCTATCTCTTCTATTTCATTTCTCAAAACATATTACATTCTCTTTCTTAATTAGTCAATATATGACTAGAGAAGCATGTGTGCCACACACCTACACACACTAACTAAATGTGGAGTTGACACTCCTATTACACTACAAACATTACATTACATTACTCAACAATCTCCTCCTTAATGTGATGTTCTTCTACTCCTAGTAGTTCACGGAAATGTTGAAATTTCCCTTTGGGAAGTGCCTTGGTGAATATGTCCGCCAATTGGTCTTCCGTCTTGCAATACTTGAGTTCTATCTCACCATCTTCAACCGCTTCTCGAATGAAATGGTACTTGAGTTTGATGTGCCTTGCTCTACAAATGCTCAACCGAATTTTTGGACATAGCAATCGCCGATTTGTTGTCACAAAAGATTACGGTGCTTTCTTCTTGCTTCTCTTGAATGTCTTCCATGATTCTTCTTAGCCATACAACATGAGATGTAGCTATTGATGCCGAAATGTACTCCGCTTCCGCCGTGGATTGAGCTACGGTTTCTTGCTTCTTCGATGCCCATGTGAATATACCGAACCAAGAGAAAAGCATAACCCGATGTACTCTTCATGTCATCAATACACCCTCCCAAGTCGCTATCACAATAGCCAACTAATCTGACATCCGAATTTCTTGAATACATGATTCCGAAATTCATTGTTCCTTGTATGTACCTTAATAACCTCTTTGCCGCGCCAAGATGTAAATGACTAGGTGAACTCATGAACCTAGAAAGCATACTTGAAGCAAACATGATGTCGGGTCTTGTATGTGTAAGATACAACAAGTTTCTAATAAGACCTCTATAGTAAGTCTCATTAACTTTTCTTTCACCATCATCTTTCTTGAGTTTCTCATTTACTACAAGTAGTGTAGATGTGGGGTTACAACCAAGCATACCAAATTTCTTCAACACCTTTTCGGCATACTTGCTTTGAGAAATGAACACTCCCATCTTCACTTTGATGAACTTCTATACCAAGGAAGTACTTGAGAAAACCCATGTCACTCATCTCATATTTCATCATCATTTCTCTCTTGAATTGCTCTATCATATGAGCATCATTACCCGTAAAGATAAGATCATCAACATACAAGGCAACGATGAGAATAGACGTACCTTTAGTCTTCTCATAAAGTGTAGGCTCACTCTTGCTTTTGTTGAAGTTTTGCCTTTTGAAGTATCCATCTATCTCACTATACCAAGCTCTTGGTGCTTGCTTGAGGCCATACAAAGCTTTCTTCAACTTGTATACTTTGTCCTCTTCTCCTTCCACCACAAAACCTTGTGGTTGTTCTCGCATAAACCTCTTCATGGAGTTCTCCATTCAAAAATGCCGATTTGACATCAAGTTGATAAAGTAACCAACCTTTTGGGAAGCCATAGCAATCACGGCTCTAATGGTGTCAAGATCGAGCAACCGGTGCAAACGTTTCATTGTAGTCGATACCGGGTTGTTGTGAGTAGCCCTTTGCCACCAACCTTGCTTTGTATCTTTGAACCGTTCCATCCGCATTGTACTTCACCTTGTAGATCCATTTCACGCCAATAACTTCTTTGTCACTTGGCCTTGCTACCTTCTCCCATGTATCGTTCTCGTCAATGACAAAAACTTCTTCTTCCATAGCTTTTATCCAAACCGGTTCTTTTGATGCTTCTTCAAAATTTTCCGGCTCAACCACACAATAGTTGCATCTTTCATACACTTCACTCAACCTATGCATCTTCTTTGGTGCCGATGGTGGTGATGTTGATGCACTAGTACTTGGAGACATACTTGGAGATGCTCCTTGTCTTGTATTTGGTGGTGTTTGAGGTAGTTCTTCCTCATTTTCTTCACATTCTTCAACTTCATTTGTTGCTGAATTTTCTTGCTCTTCATCAAGAATAATGGTTCTCTTCTCAATTTTACCTTCTTCCCAATTCCATGAAGTTCCTTCATCAAACAAGACATCACGACTTGTAATCATTGTGTTGTTCTTCAAGCTAAACAACCTATAACCTTTTGATTGGAGGCTATAGCCAATGAATATACACTTCTCACTTGATTCATCAAGCTTTGTCCTCTTCACCTTTGGAATTTGAGAATAACACACACTACCAAAAACTTTGAGATGTCTTACCGATGGCTTTCCCACTCCATGCTTCAAAAGGAGTTTTATCCCATACGGCTTTGTTGGACACCTATTCATCAAGTAGACGGAGGTGTTGACGGCTTCGACCCAAAACACTTTAGGCATACCCTTGTCATGAAGCATGGACTTCGCCATCTCCATCACGGTTTGGTTCTTTCTCTCGGAAACACCATTTTGTTGAGGAGTATAACCCACGGTTAGTTGCCTTTCCAAGCCTTCATCTTCACAAAATTTATCAAACTCTTTGTTGTTGTATTCTTTGCCTCTATCACTTAAAACTTTGATGTAGTGACCACTTTGCTTTTCAACAAGGCTCTTGAACTTCTTGAAGATGCTAAAAACTTCGGATTTTGCCTCATGAAGTACAATCTGTCATACGACTTAAATCATCAATGAATAAGATAAAGTATCTATTACCTCCATGGGTTGGTGTCTTCATTGGTCCACACACATCGGTATGTACCAAACCAAGAAGTTCATTTGATCTCCATGCTACACCTTTTGGGAATGGTTGGCGATGTTGCTTCCCAAGTGCACAACCTTCACATACTCCATCTTTGTGGTTGATATGTTGTGGAAGTCCTTGCACCATGTTCTTGTTGGAAAGTAACTTGAGACTATTGAAATTCAAATGCCCAAGTCTTTTATGCCATAACCATGTTTCATCAATGGTTTCCATCCTCAATGCAACATTCTTTTCCTTTTCAAAGATAATTGGAAAGCTTCTATTTTTCTCCATCTTGATACTCTTCATGACTTGTCTCTTGTTGTTGTGCTTCTTGTCATAAATGGTGCAATATCCATCTTCAAAATGAACCGTATACCCAAGCTCCACAAGTTGCCCAACACTAAAAGCAAATTTTGTGCCAAATCCTAACATATAACACATCTCTAATGTATTTTGCTCCATTGATAGTTTGCACGCAAATTGTACCTCTTCCGTTAGCTTGAACCATGTTTCCATCTCCCATCTTCACTAGAGAGTTTATGGATGTATCCATGTCAACAAACAAGCTCTTCACACCAGGACATATGAGTTGTACAACCACTATCTACAAACCAAACTTCACTCTTGGAAGTCACCATGGCACTTTGACAAGCATAAAACAAATTTTGTTTTTCTTCTTTTTCTTCCCACTCTCACCGGCTTGTTCTTCATCTTCTTTGTATCTACAATCTCTCCAAATGTCCATACTTCTTGCAATTGCGACATTGGGGTTTTCCTTTGTTCCAACAATTCTTCTCCAAATGACCATTCTTCTTGCAAAAATTGCATCTTGGTATTTGAGACGAATCACTCTTTGTGTAGTTGTTGGAATTAGCTCCTCCTTTCTTCCATTTTCCCTTTCCTTTGAAGCTAGATGAAGAATCGCCTTGTACCCACTTTGCTTCATTGCTGAATTTTTTGAGTTCAAGTTCAATTTTGATTGAAATGCACTTTCAATTGATTTTTCCAGTGCCTCGACACCCTTTGTTCATACACCTTCAAAGAAGCCCATAATTCTTGTGACTTTAATGTAGAGAAATCTTTAGTCTCTTCTAAAACCGCCACAATGGGTTCAAATTTTCCGGCAAACAAATCAATATCTTCTCACAAATTCTTCTTTCTTACATCTTCTCACCACACATCAACATATTATTAACAATTTCAACAAACTCTTGAAGAAAACTCATTCAAACATTCATTCTCATTCATTTTTAGATTCTCAAAATCTCTTCTATATGAATGTAATTTCAATTCTCTTACCTTCTTATTACCTCCATACTCTTGTTGAAGGATATTCCAAGCTTCCTTAGCTATAGGAAAGTGGATTACTCTTGGTAGAATAGTGTCTCCAACTCCTTGTTGAATGTACATGGATGCTTTTGCATTCTTCTTTCTACTCTCCTTAAGTAAATCCTTTTGGGGTTGTTCTAGATTTGATGTATCTTCAACTTCATCATACCCATTTTGTACAATCTCCCACACATCTTGTGACATGAACAAGGTCTTCATTTTGATGGCCCAAAAATCATAATTTTCTCCATGAAAAAGTGGTATTGAAGGTTGTTGAATGTAGAAACTTGAGTTACTACTACTTGCCATTGATTTGGTTGATGATTGATTGAAGAAATTGGGTTTTTCTTTTCTAGATCTAGATTTTGAAAACTTTAAATGTTGCTGATTTTTTGATTTAATGGGTAGAAATTGATTTTTTCACTCACCAAGATCAAATCTAATAGATTTAAGCTCTAGATACCAATTGTTGTGATTTGATTGAATATATTTGATTGATTTTGGTTGAAATGGAGATGGGGAAGTATTTCCTCTCTATCTCTTCTATTTCATTTTCTCAAAACATATTACATTCTCTTTCTTAATTAGTCAATATATGACTAGAGAAGCATGTGTGCCACACACCTACACACACTAACTAAATGTGGAGTTGACACTCCTATTACACTACAAACATTACATTACATTACTCAACAATTTGTAACCGGAAACATTACAACACCAAACCAGAAATATCTAGGAACTAAAAGCTCCAATCAACACTTTGTAACCGGAATACAGAAACACAGTTCACATTTATATGGATCCAAAAAACTCTAACAAGTAAAAGAAATTACACCTTACTAGCATTCCCAGGGTCGCACTTTCCCGCAATTGAACAGCAGTTAAACTAGGAATACATTCTAAATATGCAAAGGACAGGAGAACCGAATATCAATTAGACCCATTTGAATCTGATGCCGTCTTTGTGAGTCACAGGACAGGAGCTTCTAGTCTCGGAAGAATGAATTATATCACCCAATAAAATCCATGCATGTTCTTTGAGGAATCAATACACAAAATCTCATGTCGTTGCAGTACAGTGGTAAGATGACAACAAGGATTGCTAATAACTTGGGAGTTCCAAGATAACAAATTTCCATTACTAAATGAAAATATCAAGAGTAAAAACACAATAATAATAATGCAATGCAATGCAAAAAGCAACCATAGAAAATGAAACTAGGACTAGGAATAAAAGAGACACAAATCAAAATTGAGAGACAAAACAAAGAGAGGGCTTAAGAGAGAGAGAGAGAGGACTTACCAAATAACTCGAGATAACTTCAGCCCTCGGATGGAATTCAGACGGATGATCGTCACTTTGCCAGATAATTTGTGACTCGGATCCATACAAAACAAAGTTCCCAGTATCCTCCACCTTTGCATATGCAACTGGTTCTTGCATCATCTGGGGTATCAAGTCATGATCTCTCTCATTAGATGGACACATAGCTGGGAAAATATTATTAGAGGAAATACATTTGATTGTCTGTATTTCTGATTTAAGAGCAGGGACATCAATGAAAATCAATCAAATGAAGAAGATGATGAGAATATTAAGTTAACACAAACTTACTTAAGTTTTCGAGAGGATAGATCATTTTGCTATATGATTCAATCAACAAAATTAAACCATAATTTGGGTTTGATCTTCATTTTCATTGATAGACAAATTTTTGAAGAATCCATTCTTCCTGTGACTGCGGCGGCGGCTGGTGAGATCTGATTGTTATGTGTTAGGTATAAGCATTTTTATAGTTTCCATGGATGGATAGGATGAAATGGACATAATTCCACGGCTACGATTGATTCACGTCGGCTACGATCTGATTGATTCGCGAAACGGAAAAAAGTATCACTTTTTTCCCGAAAACAAGACCGAAAGTATCATTTTTCCCGAAACGGAGCGAAAGTATCACTTTTCCCAAACGGGATGTGATAGTATCATTTTTCCAAACGGGATTAACCGTACCAATATTCTACAACAATAAATGGGTTCAAATATGCATTTTGAGTTGTGACACAGTTGCTCCATGGTTGATTAGTTGAGGTTCAAACTCGGTGTGCCTTAAAATATGCATTGTGAGTTGTGACACAGTTTCTTGCATCGTGACATGAAATCTCTCGTTAGAAATGATGCCCCACCTTTGTGTATATCCTAGTGGTGTAATCAAAGTGTAGTTAACTTTTCCTCTATTTAGTACTACTATTTAGATTTAGATCTTAGCCGTCCGAGTTAGGACAATACTCACCCATTCTTAGTTTTCTTTTTGCTCCCATCTCCCTTTCCCACTTTTCCCGCGTGTTTCCGCCGTTTCCGAACCACCACTGCCATGGCTTTTGATGTGGATGATCATCCAACAACAGCAACAAAAAGATGGTAGCATGATGATATATCCTCTCAAACATAAGATCTAACTTGGTTCTTCAAGACGTAGGATCTAGCTTGGTCCTCTTTATTTTGATTTTATTAGTTTTGAGCTAAAAATTAATAGTTTACCATTATTATTGACTCAATTAATTCGCTTCTCTGCAGTGCAAGGATTATCTGGAGCAAGTGCCACAGGTACCTACATACCTAAAGTTATTTAACAATGTAATTTAGGACTACTAATTTATCTTGATTTTCATTTTTATGATGACTTAGGACTAAGAATTTATCTTGATTTTCATTTTTATGATGGAAGACAAGTTTGAGTTACTGTTGCATAACTTATTGTGAGTAGCCCGAATAAATGGACAGCTGAGTTATTTTCTTGCATTACCTTATTGGTTGATTTATGAATCCTGATGATGAGTTGGTGTCATTTTAGTACAAGTTATCCGTAAGTGCAGCTGAATACTGAGTTTTACATTCAATTATCGTTAAATGTCTAAATATTAGACATTTAGAACTAATCATTTACACTAAAGTTCGTGATTTCAGTTTGTTAATTGTACATGTATTTTCTTATTTATCCAATTTGATGTGGTGGTGCGTAAATGACATACAACATGTCATAGTTAGATAGTTAAACATTTTCATTCTTTCCCATGGTTTATTCAGGTGGACAGGAGCCTCAAACTTTTTGTTTTTGGCGATCATCCTTATTCGAGCCTCAAGCTGGGGTTCGAAGGACAAACTTTCTGCACTTCGGAAGATGTAGATGTTAATCCTCACTGGCACCAAACCTTCATCTTCAACGTCAGTTCGTACCTCAAACTTCAGGATCTCAAACTTCAGGCTTCACCACTTTTAGAGCGTCAAAATAATCCTTCACGAGCAGCTTCTAACATTCCCTTTTATCTCCATTCTGGCACTTCAAGACGTTATGGTAATAATATTGAACTTTTACTCTGCTTTTTTATATGGGTTTTTATGCAGTAATGATACTTTTAGTAGGGTCAAGACTCAGGAGTGTAAACAATTCTGATTGTTGTCTTTTTATAGAGCGTACGTTGTGATAACTGCTCATGATCGTGTTCACAAGCTCCACAAATCGGAATCCCAAGAGCAGCTATGGAACCGTATTTTAATGGTACTTGAGGCGTTAGATGGTAATCGAATAAGGAGATCATCCAATGATTAACTCATGTCCAAGATGAGCTATGACTAGTTTATGATACAGAAGCTATTAGGTTGGATGACCTAGCTGTAGTTCATTTCTCTTGTAGTACTGGTGACATTATGGAGATGGGAATAAATTGCGCTTCTCTAGGGTAATAATGCCTATCCTCCTATTAATAAGAATGCAGCTAGCGTCCTTCCTAGACCACACAATAAAATGCCTTGCTTAATTATCTGTATTGATATATATTATTAATTGTAATTGAAAATGAAGTACATCACAGTTTAATTAGGAAGATTAAAATTTAACCTGGGTTAGGTTACTTTAGTGCATAGGTTAAATTTAAAACCCTGCAACTTCAAAAAAACCTTGTTCTTTTGTGGTCAAAGCTGACGCTGACAAGAACTGGCTACTAGCCTACGTCTACTAGGTCAATCATTTATCTTTGTAAGAAGTGCATAGTTGCACGTTACCCAGATCACTAGGTAGGAGTAGTACTGGTACGATTTGATTCTTTTCTTGCATGTATTTTTAGCTTGCTTCATCATTTTGTGCTAGGCAGAATGGGGATGTCCCACATTTATTTTTATTTTTTTAAAACCAAACTAAATTTATTCAAGATTAAAGAGCAAGTACACGTTGAAATGTCAGGCCAAGTTGGTCCTGGATTACAAGGCTATAAGACTTGTGTGTAAATCTAGCCAAATGTGTTTTGTTGCGGCATGTCCCAAAGCCCGAGTCTTGTTGTCAGCTGCAAAGTTTGCTAATGCATCAGTAAGCTAATTTGCTTCTCTATAGACATGGAATATCTCCTAGTATGATCAGATGAAAGTAGATGATCACTGATCAGAGAACATGATTCAACAATGAAGGAAATACATATCCATCTTATCTTTACATGCGCTTTAAAAAAAAAACATGCAACACCGTACATTCATCTTATCATTCTTTACCGAGCAAAAAAAAAAACATGCGCTTTAAAAAATCATGCAACACCGTACATTCATAAAAGCTACAAACCAATCATGCTTAGGCTAGGTAGCGTGCAATAATGCACTTGTAAGTTGTAACTTGTCCTCTTCGGTTTCACTGTCAGCTAGGCCTAGGCTAGGACAGCTTTAAGACATCATTACAACAACAAAATTAAAAAAAAAATCTTGCCGTCAAATGCTATATACACTATAAGTTGGGTTTTCTCGTCATTATACACCCTCATTCTTCTTCTTCTTGAAAAAAGAGATATCTCACTGGAAAAGAAAAATATTGAAACCAAAAACTGCAAGATGTCTACCTCTAGCGAAACTAATACTCGACGGAACTTGTTACTGTGTCTCCATTGTAAGCATGAACTGGCATATCTAGATGAATGCGAATTAATAAAGGCTACCAAGTGTACACCACATGTTGATTTCGTTCGATTTCCATCACTGCCAGAGTAAGTTTAGGAAGAATTTCGTGTATTGATTTTTATTTTCTTAATTAATAATTTTCGTAGCTATTTTAACCAATTCGAATTAAACATGCAGGGACATTTTTGATCATTCCCATCCTCCTAGATGGATCTTCAATCTTAATGTAAGTTCTTCTTTACTATTTGTAATCATTTAATTCATCGATCAGTTTTTGTTTTTCTTTTTCAAGCATTGATCTATCAACCAGTTGCAAACTCTTCTTTTTTGAAGCATTGATCTATCATTTAATTCATCGATCAGTTGTAGCCTCATTTTTCTGTCTTTCTGTCTTTCTTATGAAAAATTTTCTGATTTGATTTTTCTTTCTTGACCGGAGATATTCTGATTTGATTCTATATTCACCAATATTTATCCTTTGGATTTAGTTTGAAATGAATGGATGCTTCACATCCTTTTAAGACAACCTTTAATCCAAACATCCACTCGCTCTCCGTTACACAGGTAGTCGCAGATAAGGCGCATTCTTGCAAGTGGATCAGGTGCGGTAAATGCGATAATCATATCGGGAATTTTTTTTGTAAGATAACCTTCTCCTTATATTGCCTACCTACTTTCTTGGATCTCAATTTTTTTTTTTTTTTTTTTTTTTTTTTTGATGCAAGTCTAATATATTCAAATAAATCATAATACTAATACTGTTTTTATTTTTGTTTAATACCCCTTAGGTGCTACTGACCCCGAGGAAGAATATAAAAAGGATTGGATTAGATCTGGAGAACCCTATGGGAATTTCATCTACCGGGATAAGCTGTTATTTGTTATCAAGAATATTGATGACATCCCACCGGTCAAAATATATTAGAGCTGGTTTTAGGTAGAAAGTGACCAAATCCCTACTTAGCAAAAAAAAATAAAAAATCAAAACCCTAAAAGTGAAACTCTTCAATAGTTAAATTTCCGGTTATTATGTTTTTATTATTGAGTTTAATGGGCTAGATTGAAGCTAGTATCATGCTTAGTATTGCGTTGGATTGCTTTGGTACCTTATTATTATTATCAGTATTTTATGTAGCTAATTAATAGTTAATGAAGTTTCAGTTTTTAAAAAATGCCTCTATTTATTTGAAACTAACCATTAATTACTGAAGATAATGACGGAGTTGGGTTTTTTACTTTTTGTTCCTTGTTAGAGATAAGGATATACTATCTCTCTGTCTCTGTCTTGTACACCGGCAATTATATCCGTTGGCATTGTGGCTATGTGATGAATAAATTTGATGTTGTTCATTCGCATAGCTAAGCAAAACAAATTAAACTTCTAGTTCTACCACAACCTCATTTATGGTACCTGTCAGAGTCCTACAGCTACCTACCCATTTAGAAAACTCCGACTGTTTAATCCAACTGTACAAATGCAGTCACATAAATTCATTATGTGTGCCTTTATTCATTTAACAATAATTATCGGTATGAAAAGTATAAATTGTGCACATAACTGCAATTAGTAGCCACGTACAGGATAATTCACCAGAGCAAGAATAGTTTGTTGTTGTGCAAGATAGATGAGAAAAGCTCAACACAGAACATAACGGTAAAGTAGCCCAAATGCAATTGCCAAGGTACCAAACAATGGGACTTAAAACAAAACACTCGAGAAAATTAGTCAAAGATTCTAGATTATTGGTTTATTGTCTCACAACTGTGTAGATAGATTGATACTTCATTAAGTATTTATATGCATCAGTACAAGTTACAAGGGAAGAATGACCTAACAGTATAGAACGAACGAGTTCAGGACTTGTTACAATAACCAAAAGTACAGAGGACTCGGATTTACAACAGCTTCAATAACTATACTCCTAAAGACTTGGACTATACTTGGACTGGCGTTGCAGCTGTGCAGTCACAGCTGCCTAGACTATATTAATGTCTAATACCCCCCTCAAGTTGGAGGTCGAGGACCATCTCAGACGAGACCCAACTTGCTAGCAAGTCGGAGAAAATGATCCACTCCCAGCGGTTTCGTGAAAAGATCAGCTAATTGTAATGCTGACGACAGATAAGTAAGCTTGATTAGACCAGAAAGTAGTTTGTCATGTACGAAGTAGCAATCTATTTCAATATGTTTAGTTCATTCGTGAAAAACTGGATTTTCAGAAATATGAATAGCAGCTTGATTATCACAATAAATGGGAATAGGTTTTGGAATAGTGATACGAAGATCAATGGAAAGACAATGCAACCATTGCAGTTCAGAAGTGAGTCGTGCAAAGAACGATATTCTGCATTGCAAAGAAAGAGATATTGTTTCAGCAGTCAGTTTCAGTTGACTCGCCAGTTTCAGCTGAATCTGATTCAGTCTATGCTCAATTATTTTTCCTTTATTTTTTCGTTATTGTTTTTAGATAGATAGTACAAACAAACCACCAAATGAATTTTGTGAGAAAATTTAACTCATCATATTAAAATTAACTTTGAATTCAGTTAACAACCCAAACATCTCTGAATTTAACAACAAAAGCTACTTAATGTTTTAAAAAACAATAAATAGTCAAAACAGTGTGCTTTAACATCCAAGTGCACGAGTTACATATTGCTTTGGCCATTCTTCCGTCTCACCAAGATCAATATCTCCAAGTCTTCCATCTCCACCAGATAGTTCCATATGTCCATCGATAATTTCATCAATAACCACTTCATAGTTAGTTCTCCTCATTTGGTGATGTATTAAAATTAACACGTCCAAGTGCATCTGCCTTCTTCCTTAAATTCCTCAAGACGCATCCAGTTGCTTGATTCTGTCCATCACTAGTATGGTACCAAATTATATGGAGCAAAATTTATACAAAGAAAATATAGAAATCCTAGACACTAAATCCATAAAACAGTATGGAATTTTTTTGGATGTATTAACAAACATACAAGATGCTTTGAAAATATGTAACTAAAAGGTCAAGTCTGTGTATATGTCATACCAACGTCAAAGTGTCACAATAGTCATTAAGATCTGTGGATCATCATACAGGCCAATGAAATAAATTGAAAACCTGCTATGCTACTTAGTTTTAAAGTGTCACAACAGTCATTAAGATCTCTGGATCATCATACATGCAAATGAAATAAATCGAAACCTGCTATGCTACTTAGTAAAACGTCACCAGGAAAGAAAAATTATAACAAGCATTGCCATACCTGTTGTGCAGCAGCAGTGGAGGGTTGAGCAGTATTGTTATCCTGCCTTCCTTCCTCAAAAACACTAAATCTTTCCTCTAAAGTAGTCAGCTGAGTTTGAAGACCTTGATTTTTAATTTCTCAATACGTAATTGTTCCCTGTATTTCAGTCTTCGATACCTCGCCACCCATCCCACGTACATAGCCGTTTCCATCACCTATTAGAACAATAATTATAATTTTAGCAAAACAAGATGGTAGAAAAAGGCATCAAGATCCAAATGCTTATGAAGATACAATATAATGGTAAATTTCACTTCCACCAACCGATGAAACAGCATCAGAATCTAAATACTTGTGCTGATGAGTTAGAAATCATTGATAAGTTAAAACTATATGACCAAATTATTATATGTTAAGGTTAAGAAATCAACAAAACTTACTACTTTCTTTGCTGCAACATGTTTAGGATGTAATGGATCATATGGGGTATTCTTGTAAACATGTGTAGCCATATAAAATTGTAGACATGTGTAGCCATATACAATACAGGTCGGTCCACCTCACTATCTAGGCTCTCCTTTTTCTGTTGTGATTACATCACAAATAAGTAATCAAAGTACACAAAGAACAAAATATTCAAATAAAGCTCAAAAACCTACCTTACCGAATGCAAATATAATGGATCAAATCAAGAGATGTCCAGATCTAATGGAAAAAGAACAAAAAAAAAAAAAAGTTGACGTTTTACTTGCAAGGAGGCAACTTGTTTTCTCCTGTTACACGCCGATAACATTTCAGATGTACCAAAATCATATCTACAGTTTATATAAACTCAATAAATTATATGGTTCTTATTTCACTTAGGGTAAACTAGTATCACCTACATCTTTAAACTGTCCCATAGGTTGTGTTTCCAAAACTTATGTTTCTTACCTCCTTCAGTTGATGCATGTTGAGCTTTCCTCTATTACTTCAATCCCAGCAGTATCATTTTCTTTAACTCCAACATTCGAATTTGATGAATTACCAATTTCAGAGGAAATCTTGAGGTTTTCTCCATTCGATTTCATTTTTTTTTCACCTTAACAATGAAATCAAAGTACTAAGTACAGATAATCAGATTTAAGAATCACTCAAAAAATATTGAAATTACAGTAAAAATCAGACTAAAATCGAATCTAAGAAAGAAATCAATGAAAAAATATGAAAAAGAATTGCAGAATTTGGAATGTGAAAAGTAAGAACTTACGAATTAGGAGTAGAAACAGAGGCGATTGGATGAAATTACTATAAATCTAGGTTTTCTACTTCATTCGGAGATCTTTGAATGGAGAAAAATTCGAGGATTTGATGATTTTGTGAGGGATCTTGAGATTGATATGAGCTCCCCCTTTTCGGATTTTCGTCCTGTTTGTTGTTGCACCCAAAATACTGGAAAATCCAAAACCAGAATTCGAATCAGTATCAAGAAGGAAAAACCCATATAACTAACAAGATTTTTTTTTATCATCTTAAAAATGCTAAGTTGAATCAGTATTTTCATTGAAAAAATAAACAAGATTATACCAGATCACAAGAATCTTTAGTACTATTCGTCATTCGCGTCTCTGTATATCCTTGCGATATATTTTTTTTTTGAGATTGATATGAGAAGAAGAAAATCAGAAAAATTGGGGAGGAGAAGTGTATGAGAAACTTTTATCTTTGATAACCACCAAAGCGAGAGAGAATAGGAGCTATTTTCTTTTTGAGTTTTTTCTGGGAAGTTTCTAGATCCGATTTCAAACCGTAAGGCCACATGTGCGATGCACATGCTTGAATTGGATTCTTTTAACACCACCAAATTTGATAATAATGGGAAAAAAAATCTTAAAATAAAAATTTAATATCCTTGTTTATACTCATTACATAGATAATTTAAAAAGCTTTCCAAATATATCAATTTTGCAAAATCCGATGTGTATTTTTAAAGATATCTAAGTTTTAATTTTTTTGATCTATTTTTAAAACAATGGCATTCCTGTAAATATACAAATATTAACTAAAATCTTAGTTAATGGGGGCATTATTGTCATGTGAAAAAGCTTCACCAAAAGAAGGCTTCACCAAAAAGGGGTCTTTTCTTTATTATAGTATAAGATAAGATAACCACCAAAGCGAGAGAGAATAGGAGCTATTTTCTTTTTGAGTTTTTTCTGGGAAGTTTCTAGATCCGATTTCAAACCGTAGGATGACAATTATCAAAGGTTGAAAATGACTATGTAGTCAGTAATTTTATCGGATAGGTGTTGAAATTTGAGGAGCGGGTGGGTGGCGATAAATATGTAAACAAAGACACATGACTACTGTTCTTTATCACACGTAGATTATATGACAAATCACAACTGTTAAACATTTAACTACAAGCCGGATCTGTCAATTTTCATGCGGCCCAAGTGTCCTAAAAAGCAAGATTTGGACTAGTGTCAGGACGTGTCACTTGAAGATAGAGAAGTCGATAAATACTAGGATTAGACAGGGGGTCACTAGAAGATGGAAGTAGTTTTAGATGTTGCTCCATTGGAGATGGAGAAGGCTTAGCTCCTAAAAGGCTTAGTCTTTAATAATGTCAAGAATATATTTATGGCCGACAGAAAAATACCTTTTGGAGAACGAGATACCTCAATGCCCAAGAAATATTGTGTTTACCAAGGTTCTTGAGAGAAAACTGTGATTCGAGTTTCTTTTTAGGTCCCGACAGCTAATCATTATTACCAAAGTGATAATAATGTCATCAACATAAACCAAAACATAAATTATGATTTTACCAGAATGGAAAGTAAAAAGAGAATAGTCAGCATGAGATTGTGTGAAACCTGTATTGAGGAGAGCTGTGGAAAACTTAGCAAACCATTGGAGAGAGGCTTGTTTAAGACCATATAAATATTTATTCAGTTTGTAAACGCGAGTTTCTCCCTTATTGTGAAAACCCGGAGGAATCTTCATATAAATATCTTCTAGTAGATCACCCTGTAAAAACGCATTGTTAACATCAAGTTGATGGAGGGGCCAATTATAAATGGCCGCAATAGATAAAAGAACACGAACAATAACCAATTTGGCTACTGGAGCAAAGGTATCATGAAAATCGATGCCTTCTTGTTGCGTATAACCCTTAGCAACAAGACGCGCCTTACGACATTCAATCGTACCATCAGGTCTATATTTGGTTTTAAAAACCCATTTGTATCCAATGTCAGTTTTTCCAGGTGGGAGATCAGTCATAGTTAAAGTATCATTGTCTTCTAAAGCCGTATGTTCCTTGAATATGGCATCATGCCAATCTGGAATTTTAATGGCTTCTGAAAAATTGCGTGGTTCATCATTAGTGAGAATTGATGAAATAAAAGCGCGATGTTGTGGAGTAAATTGAGTAAAAGAAATGTATTTGGTAAGAGGATAAGGAGTTGTCGACTTACATTTCTCAACGGAACAAATATAATCCTTTAAATGGGAAGGACGATGATGTTCTCGTGTAGAACGACGTAAAATAGCATCAGGCGCATCAACAGTGGGTGAAGAAACTGTGGCTTGAGTGTCCGAAGTGTCTACACTTGGTAAAGAAGGTGCCGGAGAATCAACATTATACGGAGAGTCACCAGTAGACTGTAGTGGTGAATCATGAATAGACTGAGAAGGAGTCTGAGTAGAACATTCCAAACGAGAAACATGAGGGGAATAAGACGATTGCAATTCTAAAGTGGTATGTGAATCGTCATAAAAAAATCATCTTGAATAACAGGTTTAAAAATATCAGCAGTAGGAACCTGTGCATCCTTAAATGAAAAGAGATGTTCATGGAAACTAACATCACGAGATATATAAGTAGTTTTTGTTGAAATATCGAGGATGATATAACCTTTATGGTTGTATGGATAACCAAGAAACACTCCTTGTGTAGCACGTGGATCAAACTTATTGGTTATCTTAGTATTACGAGCATAGCATAAGCAAATAAAAATACGAAGATGACGATAGTTTGGTTTCTTACCTAATAAGACCTCATGAGGAGATTGTTTAGAGAGCATTGGAGTTGGCATTTTATTGATGAGGTATGCTGTTGTTAAAATGCATTCATCCCAGTAGATGATAGGAAAATTGGCCTGGAAACGAAGAGCCCTAGCAACAGTCAGTAGATGACGATGTTTCCTTTCAACCACTCCATTTTGTTGTGGAGTATAAGTAAAACTGCGCTTTCATGGATCCATGCCCGAAACTCGCATGATAAAAATTCAGTGCCATTATATGATTGAATACGTTGTAAAATTGGCAAAATAGGTAAAGAAGTACCTGTAGAAATGATATGAAGTTGCTTAGAGTACTGAGTCACAACATGTCGAGCAAAAAAATTGAGAAATTTGAATGTTTCACTCTTGGTATGCATAATATACACCCAAGTACATCTGGAGAAATCATCTACAATGGTGAGAAAATACTAGCACTAGTCATAGAAGGAGTAGAAAATGGTCCCCATATATCACAATGAATAAGTTCAAAACAACGATGAGAAGAAATACGATTTTATTAAAAGGTAAACAAGTTTTCTTAGCCATTGGACATACATCACAGAATTAGAAAACTTGACCAATATAGTCATATGAATTACATAGAAAACGAAAAACGAGCTAAACTAGGTGTTTATGGGTAAAATTGTTTCGCCGATTTCGGTAAATTCGGTAGGTGAGTGAGAAACTGGGTTCAAACCCTAAACAAATGTGCTGCACGTGAGCACTTTATAGATTCGAGAGATCAATCTGACAAGTCCGGCCTAAACCAAGAAATGGTCAAGTTCCGCTTGCTTCTACTACAAAGTGGAGGAGAAGGGTTGATTTGGGAGGGAAGAAAGAAAGGTGTCGAGGAGAGTAGTATCTCGACTTGTATCACAAAGTGGAAGCTTAGGAAGCTTGCAAGAGATGAAAGATTTTTAGAGAGCTTGCAAAGTTGCTTTTCCGAGAGTGTAAGTGTAGTATATTTCTCCCGACCGAGACTTGTTGTCTGGGTGGAAATAGGTAAGACCTATTTATACAAGTCGAGATTGAAACGTACTCGGCCTCATGAAGGAAGAGAGTAAAGGGTGAATAATGGGAGGAGGTGGTAACCGCATGGTTTAATGGGCGAAAAACGTTTTTCACCATTATTTCCTTTTATTTGACCGCTTATTCCTTTTCACGCTTAATGTGAGCGTAGTGTACGCCGCATGCCGTGACTGCCAAAACCAAAACCCTAAAGAAGCATCCCCGCCTTGTGTCGATGTCTCAAGTGTTGGTTGCATCTTGAGTGCAAGGGCGCCCGCTAGTGGCGCAAGTGTGGAATGTGCCAATGGCATGTGCTAATGCCTTGGTGGCAGTTGCACGGTTTGCAAGTTAGGCTACCAACAGGTGTGTTTGGCATGTGCGAATGCCTTGGTGGTAGGTTGCACGGTTTGCAAGTTAGGCTACCAGCGTGTGTTTGCATGTGCCAATGGCCGCGGCCATGTTGACCTAGTTGCAAGTCTTGCAAGCCTAGGGCGCTGTATTTGGCGTGGTCCAAAGGCATAGCGGCTTGAAATATGGCTTGGTGGCACGTGTTGGCATGTGCCAATGGCACGGCGGCCATGTTGACCTAGTTGCAAGTCTTGCAAACCTATGGCGCTATGTTCGGGTGGGCCAAAGGCATGGCGGCTTGAAAATATGGCTTTGCAGATGGTTGGCATGTGCCAATGGCACATGCGGCCATGTTGACCTAGTCGCAAGTCTTGCAAACCTAGGGCGCTATGTTTATGGGCCAAAGCATATCGGCTTAGAAATACGGGCCATGGCACGTGTTGGCATGTGCCAATGGCACGTGCGGCAGTTGAGTTGACTTAGTTGCAAGTCTTGCAACCTAGGGCGCTATGTTAGCGGGCCAAAGGCATAGCGTCTTAGAAATATGGATTGGTGGCACGTGTTGGCATGTGCCAATGGCACGTGTTGGCATGTGCCAATGGCACGTGGCCATGTTGACCTAGTTGCAAGTCTTGCAAACTCAGGGCGCTATGTTTGGCGGGCCAAAGGCATAGCGGCTTGAAATATGGCTTGCGGTGCAGACGGTTGGCATGTGCCAATGGCACGCGCGGCCATGCTGACCTAGTTGCAAGTCTTGCAACCTAGGGCGCTATGTTTGGCGGGGCCAAAGGCATAGCGGCTTAGAAATATGGTTTATGACGTGTTGGCATGTGCCAATGGCACGGGCGCCATGTTGACTAGTTGCAAGTCTTAACCTAGGGCGCTATGTTCATGTGGCCAAAGGCATAGCGGCTTGGAAATATGGCTTGCGGCACGTGTTGGCATGTGCCAATGGCACGTGCGGCCATGTTGACCTAGTTGCAAGTCTTGCAAACCTAGGGCGCTATGTCAAGGCGGGCCAAAGGCATAATGCGCTTAGAAATATGGCTTTAAGATGTGTTGGCATGTGCCAATGGCACATGCGGCCATGTTGTCCTAGTTGCAAGTCTTGCAAACCTAGGGCGCTATGTTGGGCGTGGGCCAAAGGCATAGCGGCTTGGAAATATGGCTTACAGCACGTAGTTGCCATGTGCCAATGGCACGTGCGCCATGCTGACCTGGGCTGCAAGTCTTGGCAAACCTAGGGCGCTATGTTGGGCGCAGGTGCCAATGGCATAGCATCTTGATTTGGCATTGTTGCCATGGTGCGCAGTATATGGCTTGGTTTGGCATTGTTGCCATGACGCAGATGCGCTTGGTTTGGCATTGTTGCCATGGTGCTAGATGCGCTTTGGTTTGGCATTGTTGCCATGGGTGCCGCAAGATGCTGGCTTGGTTTGGCATCGTTGCCATGGTGCGCAGTATGCGGCTTGGTTTGGCATCGTTGCCATGGTGCGCAAGATGCGGCTTGGTTTGGCATTGTTGCCATGGTGCGCAAGATGCGCTTGGTTTGGCATTGTTGCCATGGTGCGCAGGGTGCGGCTTGGTTTTTGGAATTAGGGTTCGTGGTCGAAACCCTAATCTGCATTTTGAAAAAGTACCCCTATTAATTATTTACACCTGAGTTAAATGCTCTTAGTTAATGTGTTGCGGTAACACTAGGTCATGGGGTTTTACGATTTTACCCTTGTTTAAAAACCACCATCAACATTAAGTCCCCCGCTAGCTCGGAACAGGGGCTTTGTTGCGAGGTAAGCATAAGATGGTGACAATATCATCAACAGAAAACGTAAAGAGGATTGAGGGGCTTGTCTGACCTTTTATAAATAGGATTTGGAATCCTTTGCCTCCTCGGGAGTTTTGCACAAATCGGAGGGTCGGCACAATTGGTGGGGCCAAGGTGCGGGGGCGACGTTGGTAAATTGCGTGTCTTTGGCAACCGAGGTGCTAGCTGGTGAGACCGAGCGCAACGTGTGAAAGCTGCGCGTGCTTGCGGCGTGACTTGGAAAATTGCGTGTGCTGGCAACCGAGGTGCTAGCCGGTGAGACCGGCGCGCAACGATGTGGAAAGTCACACGTGCTTGCAGGCGTGACTTGGGAAATTGCGTGTTCGGCAAACTGAGTGTGCTAGCTGGTGAGACCGGCGCAACGTGTGGAAGCTGCGCGTTCTTGCAGGTGTGACTTGGGAAATTGCATGTGCTGGCAAACTGAGTGTGCTAGCTGGTGAGACCGGCGCAACGTGTGGAAGCTGCGCGTGCTTGCAGGCGTGACTTGGGAAATTGCGTGTGCAAGCTGGTGGGGCCGGCGCAAGGTGTGGAAGCTGTGCGTGCTTGCTGGCGTGACTGATGTAAACAAGGAGGGAGTTTCTTCCGATAGCAAAGTTTCCTTATCTTGCTTTCCTTCACGTGCGGCTTCAATTAGGGCATTATTCATGCTAAAATCAAAGCGTTATGTCCCTCATTGCTTCCTTTCCTTTTTTTTTTTTTTTTTTAAGATTCCGTATTTATACCCAAAATAATTGCATCGTCTCCCTCGTTTGAGAAAAGGGTTCTTCTTGTCGAGTTTCTTTCTTTGTCATGTCGCATGAGATGAATCATCTCCTAACCAGCCAAGTTCTCCAAGTGAAGGCGCGAGATCTAATTCTTGCAAAAGCACCCCAACCAAGAAAGTTATTCGGGCTACGAAGATCATACCGGTATGTTTTCGTATTCTTCTCTCGCTCGCGTTATCCTCTTTTACATGTGCATAGATATGGTAGAACTGGGTCATCATTTTTATCTTCTGCAGTGTGTGATGGGGCTCTCTGTGGATGGTCGCGCCTTTAACTCTTCTGAGAAGGATTTCGACTTGGTGAAGATCGGTCTTCTTCTCTTGAGGAGGCATTGGTTGGGACTGAATCTCCGTTCCACGAAGCTAGTGAAATCATTGAGGAACTCCCTTCCATCTATCCTCACGAAGAACAGGTGCATATTCAGACCTTCTGGGCTCAAGTGAGCATGGAGGAGTGCGCCATGACTCTTGGACCCCGATGTGGATGAATCAAAAAACTTTCTCCGAAGTGTCGCTGAGAAAACCTTTGAAGGATCATATGATGGCAGCGAAATAGCCTTTGAAGTTGATGCCAAAGGTGTTGTTGGTGATACCGGAGGGGTTATGGTGGCGTATGCTGGAATAGTCGTCGGGGAGGACACTGCTGCCAGCCGCTGTGGGGTGCTTCGGGATGGGATGTTGAGGTTGTTGCTAAAAAACGTTGAATGGAACCTTTGTTGCCCGAAGGATTGCTGGGGAAGTGTTTGAAGATAGCTTTGCCCGAGGGGACTTGTGCTCCATCCTTCGAGGGCTAGTTCCTCCTTTTGTTATTTCTCAAGTAGCCGCTTAGTACCCTTGATGCCGCTCTTTTTTTTTTTTGGTAAACTCATCTTTTCCTTCTTCTTAATCAGAAAACATTTGCTTCATATATATTTTTGGAAGAGATGGCTCATAGCAGTGGTTTTCTGGTTTATCTGATGTATTTCTCTGATATCTGGAGAATTTGCTTGGAAAGAGATGTATATTTTTTTTTTTTTTTTGGGAAGGGAATCCCCGGAGAAATACAAACGGTGTATTCATCTTGGGAAGTACAACTACTAAGAGGAATTGTTAAAGGAAATACCGAAAAGGAAAAGGAGTAAATGGGAAGTACAGCCCCCTCCCTTTTTTTTTTATGGATTGGATTCCCGAGCCATCGCGAGTGAATTATCACGCCTGTGTGTGACCGCATTGATGAGCTTGCAATATCCTCCCAAAAGGGTATCCGCAACCAGATACGGCCTCGCCTTCTCCTTCACCGGGCAAATCCATTTTTACCGTCATCTTCCCAACTTGAAACGTGCTTTCTTTGACCACTACATCTCCAATTGAAACGGGTTCGACGTCAGTGCAATCGCTTGAGTCTTGGCTTCGTTGGCTTCAATAGAAGTTTCCAAGCTTCTTGCAAAGTGTTCAAATGGTCCAGCCTCCCATTCGCATTTCTTGAAAGCGTTCGTGCCGCAGACTCGCGCCTTGAGTCCCCATGACGGAAAGGGGGAGGAAAGACTGGTGCGTAAAAGGTTGCTTGGTCGACTTAATTGCATTTGAAAACCAAGAGCTAGCGCCAACGGGTCTTCTCCGGATGTCTGGGTTTCTTCAGTAGTTTGTTGATGCGATAACCAGTGGGATGGTTTGTTGAATTTCCTTCGGGCGTGGACGTTGGCGAGGGCGCACATCCAATTTCGCTTTGTTGTCGAGTACCCATAAACGCCCCAATATCATGTCGTGATCTAGTTCTTTGACAATATGGAATTTTCTATGTGTTATAGCTGTCTCCCATCTCGATCTCTAAGGTGATGTAGCCATGCGCGCTCAAAGCTTCTCCTCTCAAGTCCTTAATCACTTTTGACGGGGAATAGGTAGCGTCTTGTTTTGTAAATCCCGCTGCCTTCATGTCTTGAAAGTAATGATGTTGTGGTAGGAGGCCGTGTCGATGAGCGTGTCGTCAAATTCGTTACCTCTTAAACGGACGTGGTCAGCAGCCCGGGCTCCGCTCGCCTGTTTGGGAAGCTTGGGCCCTTGGCGTGGATTCCGAGGAGAGAAAAAGCCGCTTGCTTGAGGATACAACACGATTGAGAGCTGCGAAAATATCTTGGCGCCTAACCTTGGAAAGATAGAGAATTTCGCATACATGTCGCATCATGGATTGCACGGTCTCGTACGGAGTCCCCGTGAGGAACCGCAGCTTTTATTGGTAGTGGGTCTCGATGCACTCTTTCGTCTCCTAGTTGGAGTTCTCCGCTTCCATCCTTTCTTTGAAAATATGCTTCATCAGTAAATCGCTAGTTGGGTGGTGAACGAACCCGTGGTAATGGCAAGATTTGGGGTTTGCCATCTCACCCTCGGCCAGGTGGCCCGAGTGGTGGCAATCCGACGACATCATCTTGAACCCAGGCTTCTAGAGGTCAATCACCTCCTCGATGGGGAATGGGAAATCAAGGGTATTTCCTTTGGTCTCACGATGTCGCATGTGAGTTTTAGTGACGATCTTCCGTTGCGAGATTCCTGCTGCGGGGCGCTTCACGCTTTACTGGTGGCTCAGTAGTTGCGCTTCCTTTTCTCTTTCGCTCACTATGTTCACGGAGGATGAGCCGGCATTAAACTGTTTGCTGATGAGGCGCCTACTCCCGCGAGTTTCACGTGCGTCTTCAGTTCGAGTTGGCCTAGTCCTTTCCAGTAACGCTGGCGCTGTTGTTGCAGATCGTCTGGCGGCCTCATGGAGTTCGGAGAATGTTTGGAAACGCAAGTTTTCTAGCAGGGCGCGGTAGATTGGGACCATACCGCTGATGCATGTGTTTACCAATTGTTGCTCTACCACGTTTGGGTCGTGATAGTCGAGTGCTTGAACCCCGAACCTTTTAACGAAATCATTCGGATGTTCAAGTTATCCCACTGGTACATTCTCCCGAGGTCTGAAAGGTAACTTGTTCAGACACAAAGAAATACTTCCTGTAATACGCGTGACCATGCTACTCCAGTTGGGAATGCTGTTCGGTGGGATGTCACAGTACCATGTATACGCCCTTCCTAAGTGATTTTGAAAATTCCCTTAAACGAAGAACGTGATTGTATTCATGTTCGCCTGTGATTCCAGAAACGAGAAACATGTTCGTGTGCATTCCCTAGACCATCGTACAGGGTAAATTGAGGGGAAGAATACCCCATTGGGAGAGGGATTCTCCGATTTCGATGGGTAAGGGGGTTGGTGATGATGTACATCGAACTCATCATGCTTGATCTTGGCCGCGAGGAGTTGTTCCAAATCTTCTCTCGTGACGGTTGGGTGGTTGATTTCTTTCCAACGGACTCTAGTGCGAGTTTCTTCATCCGTGGAGGCGTGCCTATGCCGAGGTGCCTAAGGCGGTGGTTGTTGAGGTGCTTCTAAAGCGTCGAGGATGCGACTCACGGGTAGTCGCCTGGCTGGGTTTTGAGAAAGGTGAGCACCTCCTTTTGTGTTGAAACCATGTCTGCTCCGGGCTCTGGCGAGCGTCCCTGTCGTTCCATCAAATCGGGCGATGGTGACGTAAGGGCGACTTCTCTCGGTCCCTCCTGGCCTCTCGTCCCGTCTTGGGCGGGGTAATGGGAACCTTAGTTGCTCTGGAGGCGCCATGCCGGGAAGAAGCATTCGTGTCGTGGTGGCGGCCCTAGCTCGGGTGACTGGGGGCGTGACACCGAAGAGATATTCTCGCGTTGCCGTGATTAGAGGGTTGTGCGAGAGACGCTAGAGGAGGCAGCGGCTCGGCCCCGGTGACAAAGCGGTGTTACACTTAAGGGAGTGCATTCATGTTGCCGTTGTCACCGTGAAGTAACAACGCTATGGGGGAGAGACGAATTCTGTACTCAGTTGGACGCAACTGATGCAGTCTGGTGGCACTCGGTTGGACGCAACTGATGCTGTCTAGTTTTATTCGTAACTGTTACACCTATGTTTATCGAGCTGTTTAAACCAAGTCCTCAAAAGATCTCAAGCCATACCAGTTTAATCGTCGTTACCGCAGCGAACTTTGTTCGTTGCTGCATTCCAGCCGATCACAAATGATGCAGTCCAATTATGCTTGAAGTTCCGTGCCTAGCTTCATCGCACTGGCCGCAAATAGAAGTTTCTCATGAGCCGTGATTCCGTTCTGATCACAAATGATGCAGTCCAAATTTATGCTCATAGCTTTACTACCCAAATTGATCAAGTAATGGCTGCAGTAGACAACTTCGTTGTCGCCGCTGTATTCCAAATGATCGCAGCTGATGTAGTCCAGCCCATGCTCAGCTTCGCAGTTTCAGCTGGGAACGCACCGCCGCAGAGGAACCTTGTTCGATGTCAGCCGCATTCCTACCTGAACGCACCGATGTACCAGTTTTATGCCCGGGCAGCTCGCAGTCTGGGGCCGAACGCGAATGCTTACAGGGGAACTTTGTCTGCTGCTGCAGATACAAATGCAGAAGTCCACCATGCTCGCAGTTCCCGCAGTCCAGATGAACGAAATGCTGCAATAGAACTTTGTTCGTCATGGCATTCAACCATCAGCTCGAAAGAAGCCGCCTTGCTCATCAGCCTCAGCTTCCACCTTAACGCACTGCCGCAGGGAACTTTGTCCGCTGGCCGCCGCCGCATTCCAGCTGATCGCAGCTGATGCAGCTCAACGGCGTTCGAAGTTCCATGTAGCCTAGCTGAACGCAGCTGCTGCAGAGGGAACTTTGTCCGGCTGGCATCGGTGATTCTGTACCATCGCAATGACAAAATTCAGCCTATGTCATAGCCCCGCATTCCACGACCAATTCGATGCCTGTTGTTTATGCAGTCCAGCCGATTACAGCTGCTGCAGGCCAACTCCGCTCAATGATGTTACTACTTATCACTCCGCTCAAGTATCACGCTTTCATTGCGTTCAGATTTCAGTTCAGATTTTGCATAACAACAATGGTTCATGCTCAATCTGCTTTCATGTCGATTCTCCAGTAGCAATAGCCTCACTTGGGGGCGTCCTGATTATGATTTCTGCAAACAACAAGGGAAGTTCGCCAGTCACCACAGTATCAATAATCCGCACTTGGGGGCGTATTTTATCAATGACTTAGGAAAACGGAATTTTCTTAACCCCCAACAAGTTGGAGGTTAAGAGGGGGCGATGTTTGTACCATAAGTAAAAATACCACTTAATGGACCAAATTGATACTTGAATCATCTTTTGGGTCCTCATCCAAGCCCGCTACCCAGCCAACCAAGGCAGTCAGTCGGTCAACATCCGGTCAATGGTCAAAGTCAGTCACACCCCTAGCTAATTTTCAGTCTCCACTCATATCGCCAGCAAGCCAATTATGCTGCCAGCCAGTCCATCCAGTCATCCAGCCAACTATGCAGTCAGCCAACCCATTACGCTGCCAGCCAGCATCCACCTATCCTGCCAGCCAGCATCCACCTGTCCAGCCAGCCAGTCTCCACTAACTCGTCACCATTAATCAGCGGTTTCATACATAAATTATGGTGAAGACATAAAGGAGCGATTTTTATGCAGAATTCAATATAGGACCATAAATGGACAGTTTCATACAGAAATTATGGTGAAGACATAAAGGAGCAGTTTTCATGCAGAATTCAATATAGGAGCATAAATGGGCAGTTACATTGAGAATTCATTATAGGAACATAAATGGGCAGTTAATGGAATTTATGTTGACATTGGAATTATATTTTTCATTGTATAAATAGGGAGAGGAGAAATCAGTCAAAGGGGGTAGCCAATAGGGGAGAAAAAACATATTTTGTAATAGAAAAATCAATAAAACATTTCTCCCCAAGGGGATTCATCCGTGGACGTAGGCAAGCCATGCCGAACCACGTAAGACCTGCGTTCATCTTTGTCTCTTTATTTGCTTTCCAATCTGTCTCCAAACCCCAATACTCACCAAAACTATCCATTCATCGTGTTTCGTGCCCAAAAGTAATTTTGGGTACAAACAATATGTTCCACTTTGAACAGACGATTAGGTTGGTGTGTTGGTTTGCTAAGAACAACTTTTTTCTGATATGTTTCTGTATTTCAAACTGCACGATTCGGTGGAATTCTTTATCTATGTAACCAAGTTTTTTTTTTTTTTTTTTTTTGTGAATTCTAAATAAAAAATTAAGATTTTCCATTTCAAATGGTTGAGTTTCTTGATTCAGTTGCATATCAGTGATTCTATAGTTGTTTTTAATTTTTTTGAGCTACATGTAATGTTCTCTGTCTAAATAATTAATATTATAAGATCTTATAATTTAGAAATTTTGTTACGTTTTAGGCTTAAAAAGATTTGAGATTGCATGCAAATATTTGATCTTGGGTTTGTTCGTTCTGAATTAGGCATTTAGCAGTGAAATTATGGTATCTTGATTAGGAATTGATGCTGTACTTTTAGTATTTTGATCATGAATAGGAAGGGCTTCCCACCATTGTTGTATGGGATTCTACTATTGATGGTTGGCTGAATTACTGTAAAAAATGCCAGTGGAATTTTGCAAGTTTGCTCCTTGAATCTAGCATTTGCCCCTGAATCCTTGCAGCTTCAACATAAGAGCCTCAGCTTTTACTTTCTGTGGCATAAGCAGCTTTCAGAAAATCTAGTTAGCCCCATTTTGGTAAGCAAGCTTAATTCTTAAGCAATGCTTCAATTTTCGGCTTAATAGTTGATTAATTTCCTGTTCTTTTTCTCGTGGGTAGCAATCGGAGCCCATTTCTCAGTCATTAAGCAACTTTGTGTTGGGACAATTGGATCGCTCTGATACCAATTGTTGGGACAATTGGATCACTCTGATACCAATTGTTGGGGTTCAGAGTCATCTACGTGCTAATCTTGCGGAAACATATTAGCTAACAAGAAACGCTTGATCTCTCGGATTGCTCCATGAACCTTACTACGATTTAGGATAAGAAGAAGAGAAAGAGAACCACACAGATGCAAGCCATAAATCAAAGCAACAAGAAGTAAAGTACTCACGAATTTAACGTGGTTCAACAATATACACAATGTGTGTAATATTGTCTACATCCACCAAACAGCTACGACCTCTTTATTCATTATAGAATCACCACTGAGAATTACACAACTGATTGACTAATCAACCCATCGACTCACCATAATGTGACCGAACACAAGAACTCTCACAAGCACCCTATAAGATCCAAAGTAGCGTCTTCACCCATACGAGATAACGTTTACCACATTATCTACCACAACAAGATGATCTTCTCTGCACACCCTGATATAGATTACCATGGACTCCTTTAGCTCAACACCAATAATCTAATCCAGCACCACCAAGATGATCTTCTTCTCAACAATATGTCTTACCAACATCTCCATATGAATACTCCATAACGACATATCTTCCAACATCGATAAGTATCCCATAAGCACCATAATGGTGTACTCCTTCCACCATTAAGTCTCTTACATAACCACCTCAATAGGTGGGATGAATCCCTCACATCTCTACGAGATTTACATTGAGGATTCCATGACTAAAACACTTAGCCTAGACCTCCTTATATAGGAGTCACAAACTTGGTTCCCAAGGAAACCATGGTCAATTAGGAAACCCATCTTATATATGGAAGTTGTCCTAAACCATCTACGTTTCCCAAACGGAGCCTTTCCCGAACCTCCTAGAATTTAGCCGTCTTCTTTGACCTAAACTAGGAAATTCACGTTTCCTTACACTTTGGATGCCAACTCAAACATCTAATTTTGAGTTACCGAGACAAATTTTCGGTCATTTAGGTGATGTTGGCTCTCCCAAAAGATTTTGAGTCTCAAAACATAGGTTGGGTCGTATGACAGATTTTGGTTCACATGGAATTTTGAACCATGAGGTCAAATTTGGTTAATGGGCCATTTTTGATTATATATTCAATGAAAAAATTAATTTCAAGAGTTCATAAAGACGGATTTGGAATTATGGTGCAAATGATAAACCACATTGCATACTCTAAGGTCACTTTTGAGGAACGAGATAATCTTTGCGTCAGGTTATATAGACCAGGATGTAGTATTATAATGTAGTTAGGAGCTCCCATCAAGTGATGTACCTGATCTATTACAAGCCAAATTTGGTTGGGTTTCCATAACCTCGCATGCGCATGCGATTCCAAGGAAGAAAGTAAAAAAAAGATGGTTAGAACCCAAAAAGTGAAATACTAATTTTTCTTCTGGGTAGAGTACATAATACTACACTGGAAGATTTGTTGGTCAAACAATTAAGCGCAGATGATTCTACAGTAAATGGGCTATTTAGCCAAAAGGGTAATTTTCCTGGGTCAAATGGACGGGTAAAAGTTTGTCTAGGTCAAATGGACAGGGAAATAGTTTAACTTGAAACTGACCACTATACCCTGGTTCCATTTTCTTGTGTACTTCATTACAGAAGAAAGAAAAGGCTTCTTTACCGTCTCTTCAGCAACCCTTAGCATTTCTTCCTTCACCATCTCCCCCATCACAAAACACCACCATCAGCATCATCTTCCTTCGCGATCTCCATCTCCACCACCATGAAAACCAATACCGCTGTCGACAACATCGTCTTCTTATACCATCTCTATTTCCTCCACAATCACAAACACCAACATCGCTATCAATTTCATCACCTTTATCCAACAACACCATTATCGGTCCCAGTAACACCACCATCAAAAGTGGTTTTCTGTGAATGCCAATTAAATAAAAATTTCTCAAATTTATTAAACTGAAAAGGTTAGGGTTTTGGGTTAAATCAATTTCACAAGATGAAACGAGGAATATTCTCAAATTGGTAAATTTCTTAACCTTAATTGTGTTTTTATTAGATTTGATTTCAAATTTGTTTCATTTTAGTTAACGTATTTAAAAACGTTCACCAACAAGTATCCTAGCCCTAATTTACTTTTGATTTTAATATCAGAACTCATAAATTGTTCATCTTTTTGTATAGAAATGCTAAAATGCGAATGAAATTTAGGTTAGAAATGTTGTTCGATTGTGATTAAAAAGTGATTATGAGATGCTGAAATTTTAGTATGTGTTTTTCTTGCATAAGAGGTTTTGTCCTATTTAAGCGTGGATGTCCGTTTCATCCTGTTTTTGGTTGAGTTGAATTTGGTTTCATCCACATTTACACTAGGATGAAACTAGTTTCATCCTGTTTTAAATTGGAATTTGTTGATAAATTTGCTGAAGTCCTTCATTGCTCTAGTGATTCGATTACCTTTATTTTTATCCTCTAAAAACCTAGTTACATTGAAGTCGCCTCCAAGAACCCTGGTACATCCCAAAGAGACATGACATCCCCAAGTTCTCTCCATAGACTTCGTCTTTCTTTTTCGCTCTTGAGGTCCATACACCGAAGCAACAAAACATTCAGATTGATTGATTCTAGAGCGAAAAGCACAAGCAATTGTGTGTCTTGCCTCTAGAGTGTCTAAAACTTCTAACTTGCTGTTGTCCCATAATATACACATTCCCCCTGATGCTCCTTGAGACGGCAAGTAATGACAGCCTATATCTTGTGAACTCCAAACTTCCCTTCTAAGTTGATCTGTGATGACTTCAAGTTTTGTCTCTTGCAATAGCACCACATCTGGACGCCATTTGAGAAGAACTGAATTAACCACTATTCTCTTGTTTACATCCCCCAAACCCCGTATATTCCAATTGATAATTTTGTTTATCATTTAAACTTGATTTCCTGGCCTTCTTACGTCTCTCTTCTTTGGTGCTTGATGGTTCAATCTGCTGTAGGGAAGATGCAATAATCCTATAAAGTTCTCTACTATTCTTACCGTCACTTCCCTTTGGAGTTGGTGAGGTAGTATCCCAATCATCCAATTCGTCCTCATTGCTTCCTTCAAGGAGTCATCAGAAATTCCTCCTATATTGACATTTGACGGATTTCTTGATTGAAGACGGTTCAGGGTTCCCGAAGCAAAAATTAATTTCAGAATTCAGATACTAAAACAATTTGCTTTTAAAAAAATTAAAGGACCTACAAAAATTTGGTACCTTTGAAGGGATCATCCTGTTACGTGTTGTGCACCAAAATTTGCATTTCAACCGATCAAAAAATAAATAAATAAATTTGCATTTACGATAAATGGTAGTAAAAGTCATTGATAAGGATTATGGCACGTCACCACACACTTTAGGGTTTCACTTTCAATAAATTAAACTAGCTACAACCTCGCCGTTTTCTTCTCTTCTCTCTTTCGGATCCCTAACTCTAAAATCCAAAAGAAGTTCTTTCATTTTGATTTTCTCTAGTTAAAATATGGATTACTCGGAAGAACATCCAGCTTTCACTATGATTTTTCTTCTCAAAACTAAATCAATGGCTTTGAAAATTGTCTGGGCACTCTGATTTAACGGAGACCTATTTAACGGAAATCATAGATCAGTTTTGTGATGTTTTGGTGCTTCAGATTGAATAACCCTTTTCAGAGGCTTTTTTGTTTTAGCATGGTTGATTATGAATCTTAGTGGAATTGTCTATCTATATAACTAAATTTGTTTTTTTTTTCTTCCATCAATTGTGTATGAAAGTCTGAACTGTAACCAATCCATTTGCAAGCTAGAAAGTAGACGGGAATGAAATTTGAAAATTTTGTGTATTTCTAGTATGTTTGAGTTTCCAGATTCAAAATTGCATATCAATGATCCCGTAGTTGTTTCTAATTGTTCTCGATCAAATATGTAATGCAATCTGTCCTAGTAATATGATATGATCTTCGGAGACCCAATTTTTGCGTATATGCTGTTATTGTTAGATTGTATTATTTTTGTTCAAATGGATTACTGGGAACATCCTCACTATGATTTATCCTCTCAAAAGTGAAATTTTCGATTGCTAAGATCGGTGCAGATCCAATCTAGCCCCACACACAAGAAGTTCAAACTTATAGCTGTGGGGTATTTCAAACATGCCGCTGATCCGAATATACGTATGTTCCACTTTGAACAGATGATGGGGTTGGTGTGTTCAGAAAAACATTTAGATCTCATTTTCTTGATGTTTCCGTGTTTCAGCTAAGCCACAGCATCCTTCTACTGCATCAGTCGCTTGGTCTTGTCTCTCTATTCTTTTATTCGGCTTCTGAGTTGGTTAGATTATAAATCTTCAAGTAAAGATTCAAGCTGCACAATTACATATTAACATATGTAAATTCATACTTGTGATAGAATTTTGGACTATCAGATAAGCTTTGGATTAAGTTTGAAATTAATATAGAGCATGTAGTATTATTTAAGGTCACATTGTAACTTTAGAGGCACTCGTCAATTTTTGCATCATGTTGTAGATCAAGACGTTAAGATATCAATGTCGTTATCAACTCACCTCAAGTGATAGACTTGATCCAAAATATATGCTCAATTTGGTATTTACAAAAAAAACAAATTTTGATTGTGTTTGCAAGATTTTCTCTTGGGTACATTTTCCGCGGCCAAGATTTCGTGTTGAAGAAAATCTATAAGAATGTGTGTGGTCTATGGATACCATTTTTGTTTCAGAAGCAAAAACTAGTTTCAGAATTCAGCAAATAAAATAATTTGCTTCCAGAAAATGAAAAACCTTAATATTTGTAAGCCTCCAAATGATTTTTTTTTTTTTTTTTGACTTAAAAGGTTGATGTATATAAAAGAAAATATAATAAGGCTGTAAGCCCCCATTTTAGATATTACAACTTATCTCTTTCAATAGTTACTTTCCAGTGAGTGATTATTTCTCTAAAGAAAATATACTTGAACATGTTATGCTTTCCTCCCCATACATATATATCAAATGTTTAATCTCGATTATTGTTTCCCTCTCTGACTTGGACCTTTTATGCGCCACTACTACGTCTGTTTTCTCTCGTTTCAAATTTCCTGAAGATACTTCGCAAATATAATCAAGTGGCCAGAGTTTGCGACCTCATTCCTTACTCTCCTATATTTCCATGCTCGTAGCTGCAATGTCGTGAACCATCTTGAACCCATTTTACGTTGTATCCTCCAAGGAAATAATCATACAGCAGAGAGTAATTGCAGTGTAAAAGAAGATGATATATTGTTTCTGGTACTTGGTTGCACAAAGCACATGTAAGATTCTGTATTTGACACCCCTTCTTACCAAGTTATCAGTTGTAGGAATTGAAGTTGTTGTCCAGATAAAGAACTGTACTTTTGGAAGCACTACTTGAATCCAGATACATGAATGTGGAACTGTAGGATGTGTTGCAGGAATTTGTTCCATCAGCCAATTGTAACAAAGCTTTGCATTAAAACCTCCAGTAGTTGTGCACACTAAATCATCTTCTTCTTCATCATTAAGTGTTGGGGGAGTACCTAAAGCTGCAAACAATGCCACCATCATTTCTGGGATTTCTTGTTGAGTCAGATTTCTTCTAAGTTTCAAATTCCAAGAATTATTGTGTATCATGTCTTGGACAACGCCTTTTTTGTTTGTTTAGAGTTTGTAAAGGTTTGGATATTGAAGCTTCAGAGATTTAGTTCTTGTCCAACAATCCCACCAAAACCTAATTGCATCTCCTTTGTTAATCTGTGTTGTAGTGAGTTGCTCCACTATCTGTTTTGGTTTTTGTATATTCTTCCACATTCCTCTGCCATGGGGTTTATTAGAATTTTTCACCCATAAAGCTTTGCTCTGAATCTGCATCTTTTCTTGTATTATTCTTCTCCATAATTGTTTTTTTTTTCTTTTGCAAATATCCATGACCACTTGGCCATCAATGCTTTCTTGGTAAGTTTTAGATTTCTAATACCCAAACCACAGAGATTCTTCGGTCTACAATCTCTTTCCCAAGCCACCCAATTTATTCCTTTTCTCTCTGTTGCACCCCACAAAAATCTTCACCTATGGAAAAGTACGCCAAACAATTACTAGCTACCCGAAGTGGAAGGGTAAAAGTCGCTATTAGATTATATAGGTGGGCTAATTCTACGGGCCTCTGCTGTTCTATATAGAAGTTTTTACCCTTGATAAGGATTAGGGCACAGCACCACACACTTTAGGGTTTCATTTATAATGTAGGATCTAAACTAGCTACAACTTCGCCATTTTCACCTCCTCTCTGTTTTGAATCTTTAACTCTAAAATCCCGAAGAAGTTCTTTCATTTTGATTTGCTCTTTGGTTAAGAAATGGATTATCGGGAAGAACATCTTCGGATCTACCTAGAATCTACCAGCAGTATGATTTCTCCTCTCATAAGTAAGACGTGGTTTGAAAATTGGTTTGGAAGCAGAAACAAATTAAAGGAAATGATGGATTGGTTGGTGTCCTCTGCTCTAAAGAAGAGACGGTGAATTGTTAACTTTTGAGGTTTTGGAGCTTCAGATAACCCACCAGCATCTATTGCATAAATCCCGTCTCCTTCGTCTCCTTTTTGATGTTTTGTAACCAAACCATTTGCAAGCTAGAGTCCATTTTGGGGCATGTTCCCTATTTTGTATAAACAAGCTCCTTCGTTTTGATTTTTGCTAAATGGATTATTGGGAACATCTACCTGAACCCCCGTCATAAACGCTTGCATTATGATTTTTCCTCTCAAAAGTAAAATTGCTGATTGCCAAGCTACGTGGAGACCCAACTTACGAGTTCACCTGAGAAGTTTTCCAAGATTTGTGGAATTTCAAAGGGGACAGTGATCCGGACGCATGTATCTTCCATTAAGAACGATTGATGGTGGTTTGTGTGTTGGTTTGGCCAGGGAAAAAAACATTTAAATCTCATCTTTTCTGATATGTCTGTGTTTAAGATAAAACCATCTTCGCTTGGTGTGGTCTCCCTATTATGTTCTGACTTAGTTAGATTATAAATTTTAAATGAAGATTCAAACTGCACGACCCGGTGGAATTTTCTCTATGTAACTGATTTTGGGCATTTGTTACTGTTATTATATGTTTATGTTAAAACATAGATATGTCCTTGATGTTGACCTGAATCCTTGCAGCTTCAACATAAGAGCCTTAGCTTTTACTTTCTCTGGAATTAGCTTAAAGAAGAGGCAGACAAGCTGCTTTCTGAAAATCCTCACTTTTCTGCTATTGCATCATGTCCATTTTTTTTTTTTTTTTAACATTCACTTCATTCCACCAAGAGTTTAAACCATTAGCAGTACAAAATCGCCTTGATTAGAAGGCTGTAATCCATTGATATGAAAAGTAAATCCTTTCGATGGAGTATTCTTCATCCTCAATCCATGAGAATCTCCAATCATGTCCGATGGATTGGGCACCGCCTTTCTCTAAGGTATGGAGATTGCAGAGATAGGGCCTCAGCTTAATCCCTGTAGTATTGAGCTATAGTAATGGTTAGAGAGTAACTTAGCTAAATTCAGATATAATTGAGCATGCCATGGCATTGTTAGGATTTCATGGAGCCCTTTATGAACCTCTACAATATCTTTCAGTCGTTACATGTGCCTGGCAATCAAAAAATGTAAGACAGTAGCTAAATGATGGTGTGCAGGATCGTCCAGGCTATAGACCCAATGAATAGTAAGAAATCCAGTACAAGGTGAAAAACAGAAAAAACGTGGTCGCTCATCACTCGGCAAAACTTAGATGAAGTTGGGCGGGTTCAAGTTAAGTTCATTGGAAGTGGAGATGTTTGAAAGTCATCATTGTACAGTAGAACTTTGATAAATTAATTACTTCACTAAAATAATAAAATTATCTGGTCCCAACTAGGCTTGTACAGGCTAAATTTTAACACGATAAATTAATAACTTCGCTAAAATAATATTTTTCTTTGGTCCCACCACTATTAATTTCTCGAAGTTTTACTGTATGACAGACTGTTTGTCCTAAGTAGAAAATAGAAGCATAACGGCAGATGGTTTGTCGAAAAATTATTAAACGGCGGAACAGGCGAATAGCCCTTTGCTCTCGAAGAAAAAGAAAAATTAAAACAAAGTCACCGTTGGATGATATGAAGTGGGCTAATTATTTGGGTCTATTGTATTGCTACATTGAATATCATATTCTTCATAAGGATAAGGGCACACTTTAGGGTTTAGTTTATAAGCTAGCTGCCACAATCTCTATCTCATTCTCACTGAAACCAAACTACACAGCTTCGCCGTTTTCGTCTCCTGTCTGATCCGAATCTCTAAAATCAAAAGTAGCTCTTTCATTTTGATTTGCACAAATGGATTATTGGGAACGTCTACACATCTACCTGCACACTCAAGAAAGACCTGCACCATGATTTTTCCTCTCAAAAGATTCACCTAAATGTTATCCTCCATCCTTGTCTTGGCTTGGTGGTGTGACTGTGATCTCCTTTTTGTTTTATTGCTCTTCCGAGTTGGTTGGATTATAAATCGAATATACAAACTGCAGTGGAATTCTCTATCTATCAATGTAACCAAATTTGCTTTTTTTTTTTTTGGTGAATAATTTAAATTTTACATTTTAAAACGGTTGTGTTTCCTGATTCAGAGATTCTATTGTTGTTTTTAGGATTATTCCGATTAAATAGGTAACGATCTGGATCTTCCTGAACTCCCAATTTTTGGGTTTCTGTTGTTACCATTAAGATGGTGGTAGTAGTACTTGGTTATAATTGTTTGAGTCTCGTAATTTGAGATTGCATGCAAATATTTGGTTGGTGGTTGAATTACTAAAGACTAAGCTCCTTGAATCTAGCATTTGCAAGTCTAGTGACCTGTTGTTAATTTTTTTGGCCTAAACTGAAATAGAAAAAATCCCAGGAAAACTTAGATGGAGCTGTCCTTGATGTTGACCTGAATCCTTGCAGATTCAACATAAAAGCCTCAGCTTTTACTTTCTGTGGCATAACCTTGTGGACAAGCTGCTATCTCAAAAGCTTCACTTTTTTTGCTATTGCATCATGTCCATTGTTTGTGTTAACATTCACTCCACCAAGATTTTAAACCACAAATGCCTAGATTTTTTTTTTTTTTTTTTGGAAAAGAGAGGGGGTTAAGGGAACCCCAACCAACAGGAAAAAACAGAAAAAAAGAACCAAGAAAGCAATCCTAGCTTCAAAACTGAAAACAACCCCTCACCAGAGGAACCCCTCAGAACACACCCATCTAATTAGCAGGTCCTAAAGTAAACCTTTCCCTTAGCATCATTCTCAATAATCTTCTTTAAATCCTCAGAGAAGGAATTTGGATCGATTTCAACAAACTCCCCTATGGGGTAATGGCTTGCCAACGAGTCAGCTGCCTTGTTTGTTTCCCTATAGGTATGTACCGCAGTGCAGGCCTGAAAATTCCCGCGCAATCTCTTGATAGATTCCCAAACATGATGACAAGTCCATGGTGGTTTTGGATCTGTTTTCTGAAAATAGGAAGCCACAGTCTTTGAATCGGTGCGAAGAGAAATTCTAGAGCACCCCTTCATGATAGCAAGCTTAAGTCCAGCCTCGGCACCTTGCAGCTCATGCAAAGTAATAGAACCAGGGGTGGAGCTGCGAATAAAGACTAATCGGGTATGCCAACTTCATCTCTTATAAGAGCCCCAAAACCTCGCATCATCTCCTCTAATGCACCCATCGGTATTCACTGCAACCTCCCGGTGAGCGGTTTAACTCGAGTAGTTGCAACCTGGAACAGTGCATTGATGAAAATTGGACGGCAGCCCAACAAGAAGCTAGGTCCCTATTCTCGTTATTATCCACCATTGTAGTATCAATTGACGCTAGTTTGAACCTAACATCATCGTGAGATGTTACGCAATAGAATATCGGGAGGTAGAGATTTATTGGCGAAGATTCTTCTATTACGCTCACACCACACATGATAAATATAAGCATTAAAAGCTAGCTTCCTCGGGGGTACCAACAAACCTTCCCCACGTATGGGTCACACACCACTTAACTTGATCGTCCCAATCGGAGAATCTTGTAGCATTGAGTCCCAAAGACATTGGGCAACTGGCACCATATAGACGAAGAATAGCTGCACTTAAAAGAAGGTGGAAGTCATCCTCAAGCATTGCTTGCACAACACACACACAGGGTCTACATCCATTCCCCAAGACAACAAATTAAATCTAGTCTTGAATCTCCTGTGTAAGGCCATCCAGACTATAAAACAATGACGGGGGATGCAATAAGGGAACCACACAAGAGTCTGCCAAACTTTCTTAGGCCCATGTTGTCTGAGAGCATTATATGTGTCCTTCAAGGAGTAGTTCCTGGGTCATCCCAAGAAAGTCCACACGATCCCGTATTCAATCAAAAAAATCTGTCTTTACCTTAAGAATATCCAATATAGTGTCTCCTAGCACATTTGCTAAGTTGGGGAAAAGTTCCATTGGCCATTTTCCAAGCAAATACTCACATTTGCCTCAAGACGGTGATTAGAGTCATACAAGAGATGAGGTGGGAACAAGTGTAGTAGATTACCTTGGATCAGCCACCTATCCTTCCATAGTTTGGTACTCTCCCGTTCCCGATAAGATGAAAAACAAACTTCTTAGCCACGGCTCTATGATCCAGACCACTGCCAACACCAAGAAGAGTCGGGAGGTGGCTTTAGGTGCAGGGAATTCTTTTTTCCTTAATCGGATTATGCCTGCACCCAATGAACCCAAATGGTATCCTTGTTACTCACAATGTCCCGTACATGTCTAAGATTTGAAACAAGGATTAGTAGTCTCTATGCACCTTATTCCCAACCCACCTTCATCATGGGGAAGACAAGCGATAGTCCATCCAACAATGGATTGCTTATAAACCATATCAATACCCGACCAAAGGAATCTTCACAAAATTGAATTGATAATATTTATAGTCTTCTTAGGAAGAACAAAACAGGGATATCCAGAAAATAAGCATACTACTCAAGATTACTTTAATAAGAAGCACCCTCCCAAAGAAAGGAGAGAGTCCTAGCCTTCCAAGACTTGATTCTAGAGATAATGTGATCCACAAGCGGCGTGCAATCATTGTGTGAGAGCCTAGTGGAGAGGAGGGGCAGACCCAAATACTTAACCTAAGAGAACCAACTCAAACCCCAAAAAAGACTTGATACTTATGGCCGAGGTAGAGTCGACCAAGAGAGGAAGACAATGCTTTTCCTATTGTTCACAATCAATCCATTACGCGAGAAAGTAGTAAGAGTAGCAAACTAGGGCTCTGGCATTGAATATCCCCTTTCATAAATATGAGAAGATGGAGACTGCCCCATAAACACAAGTGGGTGATTACCTGGTTTCGCACCTCGGATGAAGGGATAGGAACCCCATTCTCACCGCCTTCAAGCATTAAGGAATTAAAACACTTCCATTATGAGAACAAAAGGTAAGGTGAGAGAGGCATCCCTGCTCATACCTCTTTTTCCTCAATATATCCGTATCTTTGTCCCATTTACCATGATTGAGAATTTAGAGGAAGTTATGCACATTCTTACCCAATCTATGAACTTACGGAAACTTAAACTTTTGGAGAGTAATGATAAGAGCATCCCACCTGATGCAATCATAAGCTTTCCGCAAATCTATCTTGACAGCACATTTAGGAGGACCAGAATCCCTGTGATAGTTGCGAAGAAGCTCATGGGCAAGCATAATGTTGTCCTGTATGGACCTACCGATATGAAAGCGATTGACAAGGACTCACTTAGTTTCTTCACAACATGTTTCTTTCTCGATGGTCAAGATTTTTGCAATGCACTTATACATCACATTGCAACACGCATTAGGCACGAAATCATTCAAATACGAGGCATTAGTAATCTTAGGGACCAAGGAAACAAGCGTAGCATTTACCTCCCCAGAACTTAGCGCTTGAAAAACAACTCTTTCTCAAGCTTTAATAAAGTCTTGCCCAATAATTCTCCAACTGCATTTAAAGAAATATGAGGAGAATCCATCCGGCCCCGGCGCTTTATCAGATTCAATGGTAGGCAAATACATAAATAATCTCATCTCAGAACCCGACAGTTAGAGAGTTTGCTTCCTCCTCGGACATAATGACTCAAGTCTATCTGGTCCCAGGCTGAAACATTGAAAGGGATATCCGAATGTTGCCCAAACAAATCAGAGTAATAAGTGACACATTCCTTGGCAATCTCATCATCGTATGAGTTTCGTACCATCGGAATCATAGAGAACTAGAATCTTGTTCCTAGCCCTCCTTTCTACTATGGATTTATGGAAAAAGGGGTGTTGTTGTCACCTTGACTTCAACCACTGCACTGGATCGTTGCTTCTTCATGGATTCTTCATATCCGACTTTCTTCGCATAATCTGAATCGGCTCTTTCATTATTTATGGATACAGGGCATAAAGGAGTCATTTGTAAGGCTTTTTGAGTGTTAACAAGATGGGTTTTAGCAGCACCCACTTGAGCACTAAAATTAGAAAACTTCCTCTTCCTCCGAGGCTATAAGGTAATGCTTCACGTTCTTCAACTTTGAGACAAATATATACATTGGAGTGCCTCGAACTTCCAAACTCCAAGCTTCCTCCACCACAGCAAGGAAATCCTCTTCCTCATCCCACGTGTTGAAGTATCTATAAGACTTAGGCCCCGCCCCCCTACCAGCAAACACACTGAATAAAATGGGAGAGTGATCAGAACCCCACTAGTCGGGAAGTCGGTAATGGAATCTCTGGAAACACTCAATCCATTTTAAGTTGATGAGAACTCTGTCTAGCTTGCAGGTGATCCTAGAGTTAGCATCTTGTTTATTGGACCAAGTGTAAAAACAACCCACATAAGGGAAATCAAATAGTTGATCTTCCCCTTAAAAAATTGAAACTAGTGAGATTATCAATAGAAATAGGAGCCCCTCCTCCTTCTCATGTGCAAACAAGACAAGCGTTAAAAATCCCTAAAAGACACCAAGGAAGGAAATTAGATTCAGCGAACCTAGATATCTTACTCCACAATTCTTCTCAGAGAACTTCCGTGAGTTGTGCCCATACACAATAGAAAGGACAAACCAGGGGACCATTTTGGATAGACACCCTAACAAACACATACCGATCGGAGTGCTAAGAAAAGTAACTCGCCCAATTGGGATCCCACATGAGCCAAACACGACCCAAAGCATGGTGATCATAGTTATCCATATACGACCAAGATGGTTGAATATTGTTCCTCACTCTATCTTTATTCATAGCTTGAACACGAGTTTCTACTAAACCACAAATTTCAATGTTATTCATTCTAATTAAATTACGTACCTCTACCTGCTTAATAGGGTCATTAAGCCCGCTTGTATTCCAACATCCTATATTAATCATGATTGGCAAGTCTTGAAGGGACCGCCTAATCCGACCCTATTTTCTTAAGGTCAGCTCTCTAACACCCATGGATGTAGAACCTCCAGCTTTACCCAGAATCTGCTTTTTGTGCCATTCTTAGCCCCAACACTGCAAGGATCAGCACTAGGAGCACCAGGAAGCAATGCCTCTCCCCCACATGTGTTTATGATTTCTAACATTGGCTGGCCTCCAGTAGAGACTACATCCTCCTCCCCATTAGTCACAACAGCATCAAATAGAGGTGAAAAGTAATTCTGGTGGGAGTTACATGTCCCTGCTTCCACATGAACCCTGCCCTGTTCAAACCCTGGTGGAAACATTGGGGAAACTTGAACCTCAGGAGTTGTACCAACAGACCTCTCCTCACCTCTCGTTTATGGGTGAAAATCGTTTCTATGCCGATTTCAAAGAAATTGGTAGGTGAGTGAGAAACTGGTTTAAACCCTAAACAAATGTGCTGCACGTGAGCACTTTATAGATTCGAGAGATCAATACAGACAAGTCCTACCCTAAACCAAGAAATGGCGTTCCCGGATTTGCTTCGATCACAAAGTGGAGGAGAAGGGTTGATTTGTGGAGGGAAGCAAAGAAAGGTGTTGAGACCCGTAATAGTTCTTGAAGAGTAGTGTCTCGACTTGTATCGAAAGTGAAAGCTTAGGAAGATTGCAAGAGATGAAAGCTTTTGGAGAGCTAGCAAAGTTGCCTTTTCCGAGAGTGTAGTATTTTTCTCCCGACCGAGACTTGTTGTCCTGGGTGGAAATAGGTAAGACCTATTTATACAAGTCGAGATTGAAACATTACCTGCCTCATGAAGGAAGAGAGTAAAGGGTGAAATAATGGGAGGAGGTGGTAACCGCATGGTGTTAATGAGTGAAAAAGTTTTTCACCATTATTTCCTCATTTATTTGACCGCTTTATTCCTTTTTACGCTTTCTTAATATGAGCGTAGTGTACGCTGCAAGCTGTGATCGCCAAACCAAAACCCTGGAAAGCATCCCCTAGTTTGTGTTGATATCTCGTTGGTTGCACCTTGAGTGCAAGTGGCGCTGCTAGTGGCGCGTGTGGCATGTGCCATTGATGTTCGGAATGCCCTTGTTGCGGGTTGTACTGAGCGCAAGCGTAATGCCAGAGCTGCTAGTGGCGTGGGGTAGCATGTGCCAATGGCATGTGCGAATGCCTTGGTGGTAGGTTGTACGTTGAGTGTAAGTGGAAATGCCGGAGAGCTGCGGTGGCGTGTGTGGCATGTGCCAATGGCATGTGGAATGCCTTGGTGGTAGGTTGCACGGTTTGCAAGTTAGGCTACCAAAGTGTGTGTTAGGCATGTTCCAATGGCTTGTGCGGAATGCCTTGGTGGTAGGTTGCAAGGTTTGCAAGTTAGGCTACCAGCGTGTGTGTTTGGCATGTGCGAAATGCCTTGGTGGTAGGTTGCACGGTTTGCAAGTTAGGCTACCAGCGTGTGTGTTTGGCATGTGCCAATGGCATGCGTGGCCATTAGGGCCGTGGCCTTGGTGGTAGGTTGCACGGTTTGCAAGTTAGGCTACCAGCGTGTGTGTTTGGCATGTGCCAATGGCATGCGTGGCCATTAGGGTCGTGTCCTTGGTAGGAAAAGCTACCAGCGAGCATGTTGGCATGCGCCAATGGCATGCGTGGCCATTAGGGCCGTGGCCTTGATAGGAAAAAGCTACCGGCGAGCATGTTGGCATGTGCTCTTGGATGGCATGCGTGGGTCATTAGGGCCGTGGCCTTGGTAGGAAAGCTACCGGCGAGCATGTTGGCATGTGCCAATAGGGCCGTGGCCTTGGTAAGAAAAGCTACCAGCGAGCATGTTGGCGTGTGCCAATGGCATGCGTGGCCGTTAGGGTCGTGGCCTTGGTAAGAAAAGCTACCAAATGAGCATGTTGGCGTGTGCCAAAGGCATGCGGGCCGTGGCCTTGGTAAGAAAAGCTACCAGCGAGCATGTTGGCATGTGCCAATGGCATGCATGGCCGACTTGGCCTAGGTTGCATGGTTTGTAAGCATAGGCGCTATATTTGGCATGCGCCAATGGCATAGCGGCTTGGAAATATGGCTTGTGGTACGTGTTGGCATGTGCCAATGGCACGTACGGCCATGTTGACCTAGTTGCACGTTTTTGCAAGCTTAGGGCGCTATATTTGGCATGCGCCAATGGCATAGTGGCTTGGAAATATGGCTTGTGGCACGTGTTGGCATGTGGCAATGGCACGTACGGCCATGTTGACCTAGTTGCACGTTTTTGCAAGCCTAGGGCGCTATATTTGGCATGCGCCAATGGCATAGCGGCTTGGAAATATGGCTTGTGGTACGTGTTGGCATGTGCCAATGGCACGCCCGGCCATGTTGACCTAGTTGCACGTTTTTGCAAGCCTAGGCGCTATATTTGGCATGCGCCAATGGCATAGCGGCTTAGAAATATGGCTTGTGGTACGTGTTGGCATGTGCAATGGCACGTACGGCCATGTTGACCTAGTTGCACGTTTTTGCAAGCCTAGGGCGCTATATTTGGCATGCGCCAATGGCATAGCGGCTTAGTTTGGCATGGTTCCCAATGAGTGCGATATGTAGTTTGGTTTTGGCATCGCTGCCATGGTGGGCAGTGTGCGGGTTGGCTTGGCATTGTTGCCATGGTGCGCAGTGTACGGCTTGGTTTGGCATTGTTGCCATGGTGCGCAGCAGCGCTTGGTTTGGCATTGTTGTCATGGGCGCGGTGTGCGCTTGGTTTGGCATTGTTGCCATGGTGCGCGGTGTGCGGCTTGGTTTGGCATGGTTGCCGTGGTGCACGGCAGCGGGTTGGTTTGGCATTGTTGCCATGGTGCGCAGCATGTGCGCTTGGTTTGGCATTGTTGCCCTGGTGCGCAGCCAGCGGCTTGGTTTTGGAATTAGGGTTACGTGTCGAAAACCCTAACTGTATTTCAAAAAATACCCCTATTAATTATTTACACCTGAGTTAAATGCTCTTAGTTAATGTGTTGCGGGTAACACTAGGTCATGGGGTTTTACGATTTTACCCCTTGTTTAAAAACCACCATCAACAGGGCTTTGTTGCGAGGTAAGCATAAGATGGTGACAGACTATCAACAACAAACCGTAAAGAGAATTGAGGGGCTTGTCTGACCTTTTATAAATAGGATTTGAAATCGTTGCCTCTGGGAATTTTGCACAAATCGGGAGGCTGGCACACCGCGGTGGCCAACACTGGGCGACGTTGGGAAGTTGGCGTGAGTTGGGAAACCGAGTGTGCTAGCCGGTGAGACCGGGCGCAATGTGGAGGCTATGCGTGCTTGCAGGCGTGACTTGGGAAATCGTGTCTTTGGGCCGGGGGGCCGTCAAGAATGTGGAAGTCAAAAGTGTTTGCTTTAGTGACCGATGTAAACAAGGAGGAGTTTCTTCATATAGCAAAGTTTCCTTATCTTGCTTTCATTCACGTGCGGCTTCAATTAGGGCATTATTCATGCTAAAATATGGAAGCGTTATGTCTCTCATTGCTTCCTTTCCCTTTTTAAGATTCCGTATTCATATCCAAAAATAATTGCATCGTCTCCTCGTTTGAGAAAAGGGTTCTTCTTGTTGATTTCTCTTTGTCATGTCGCTACAGATTCAATCATCTTCTAACCAACGGGTTCTCCTGATGAAGGTGCGAGGTCCGACTCTCATATGAGCATCCCAACAAAGGTTATTCGTGTTAAGAAAATCATACCAGTATGTTTTCTTCTTCTTTGCGCAGACTCGACGCACACTTTAACGCTTGTTGTATAAATGGAAAATTTCCCTTTGTGCGAGAGATATCCCGTTGGAGCATGCGTTCATCGCTATCGACGAGGATGACCTAGTCGCTCCTTCCTTCAAGCCCGACCTTGTTGACTCGCCGCAACTTGGAGGATGCCGATTTAGGCTCTCTTGTCATGAATACCCTTCCGCAGTTTGTCGTTTGGGACTCGTATGAGGTGTCTCTCCTCCAATTATCGGAATGTTGGTGGTTTCCTGGTGCGGAAAGAATTCGTGGCCCTTTATACGAGGATATGGAAAACATACGGCCATATTGCTACCGGAGCGTGGTGAAGTACTTGTTGCCCGCTTTGGTTTCCGTGAGTGAATTGTCTTTTGCCAATGATTGCTTGAGATGGAGAATGTGTCCATTCATGCTACTGCGAGTCATCCATTCAAAAGTGGATAATATGGTGTCCACCTACGAATCCTTGGAGTTTAACGTTAGGCTGCTGCGGCATCGCCTCAATATTGTGAAGGTCGACGGTGGCGGGTATTCTTCTTGGTGTGATTCCCGCCACAAAAGCACCTGCTGGAAGAGGAGGAAATTTTGGCCCTGGAGTCTCGGAGGATTGAAGAGTTAACTCAAGATTTGAAGAGTAGGACTGAAAGATATCATGGTCGATTGAAGATGATATTTTGTAGGGATTATAATTTGCTAGATGGGCTTTTCTGATTTGTATTATGAGATTTAAATAAAGAGATTCTGTTAATCTGTTGGATTGTATTGAAATTCAATAACTGGTAAGAAAGTAAAAGCAGAGAGAGTGCCTGGTCGTTCACACTTTTGATGTAGCATGTTGCGGGAAATGATTAGGCGTAGTACGCCTTAAGCCACTTTCCGTTGATGACCGCCTCTAGCTTTCCCCCATCTTCTTTGATAATCTTGTAGTAACCACTTTGTTATATGCTTTAGTGATTATGTACGGCCCTTCCCATTTGGGAGAAAACTTCGGTGCCGATGCATCTTCTCGGATGTGTTTGGCGGTTTTTAGACTGAGACCTCCTTCCTTGAAAACCCCGGTTTTACATGGTTGTTGTACGGCTGAAATCCTATTTTTGTATGCTTGTGCATGTTCCTCTGCCGGGATCTTCTCGAGTCCCGAGTGTCTAGTTCCGCACTTCACGGCATTGAGTGATTCGGCTTCATTCCACTCGGGTCCGCTTTGCTGCGCACTTCCGGGCCGACGGATCTTGATTTCGCGGGGAGGATCGCGTCTCTGCATTTGACGAGGGAATAAGGAGACATCCTGTGGAGCTTCTAGGAGATGTTCTCGTATGCCTAGAGTACCATTGGCAATTGCTCGTGCGATTCTGGGATTGTCGTGTACTGTCCGGCTGAGGATTCGGATCAGAGTCTTGTTGGTACTTTCGGCTTGCCCATTTCCTTGGGGATAATGTACTTGCTTGTTAGCAAAAGGCGTGCCATTGTCAGTGATGATGTGTTTAGGTACGCCAAAACGCGGCCCGATGATGTGTTCCTTGATGAATGCCGCGATTGTGGCTCCAGTGGTCCCTTTCAAATGGGACAACTTCAACCCACTTGGTAAAGTACTCGGTGCGGTTATTATGTACTCATGTTGTTTTGAGGACGGTGTGTTGATCTTCCCAATGATGTCGAGTCCCCACTATAAAAGGGCCACGGGCTACTTATCGCGTGCAAGGGTGTTGGGCACGTGGATGAGGTTTCCAGAATCTGGCATTCTCGGCATTTCTCGAACGAAGGTAGCGCGTCGCCTTCCATGGTCGGCCAAGTAGTACCTCTCAGCATCCGCAGGAATAGTTTCTTTCCTTGTGTTCACCTTCGTGCATTTCTCTTAACATAACCGGGATTTCATCACCATTCAAACACCTTAGTAGACTTCCCAAAATATTGCGATATAAAACCCTATCATGGAACACGAATCTTTTGGACTTCGCCTTAGCTTGGACGCATCCTCTTTGTTAGTAGGAAGAATGCCATCGCGAAGGAAAACGATGTACGGCTCCCGCCATCCCCAATGTGACCGATCTTGAGGACTTCGTTTGACATGGGGCGCTGGCAATTTGGACACGCTTTTGAGTAATCGTGATTGCTTTCCATCTCCTACTAATAGTATCTCCTTATCATTGTAAACGACTTTAGAGGGTTACTATCGATGTTATTCCACAGACTTCGGATGAACATGTTCAAGTCGTTGTTGTGCTTCCTCTTTCCCGAGACACCTTGACAGAGTCAGTCTGATTTCGATGATACAAAACACCTTGAAGCATAAAGAAATTACACAAAGTCTTGAGGTCGACCTTCCCTTGGGAAAAGTGAGTTGTTGAGTTCTTGAATGATAGGAGTTCTCCAAATCATCGTCAGGGCTTTCTCGGGTTGTGAAGCCATGTCAAGCTATGGTTCGACGTTTCTCTGTCAGTGGTTTCCTCGGTTCCTTCAATCGTAGCTTTGAGGCTAGTGTAGCTAGCGGTCGGCATGCTTGTCGCCGCTACGGCCGACATGTGGGATGGTTGCTTCTATAAATAATTTAGTAGTTTTTGTGCTTTCAACCGTATGGTTCCAGCGTTAGTTCTTTCAATGCATAGATCCCGTTTACTGGTTGATGAGTAATTTGGAATCTCCTCTTATCTCCAAACGTGTGGCCCCGCTTGTTTAGCTAGTGATAGTCCAATGAGGAAGGCTTCGTATTCAAGGTGAAAGTTATTGGTGCACGGAAAGTCTAACTTGAAAAAGTGCGAGAAGACTTCTCCAGTAGGGAGATACTAGTACAACACCCGCCTCCTCCGTATTAGTGCTGGGGTGGAAGAGCCATCGAAGAACAAAGAGCCATGTTTCTTCTTTGACTAAAAGATATCCGGAAGGTCTCCCCGAGATCTTCTCGTAATTCTAACGGTGTTTTCTCCCGGAATGCTGCTAACTGTGTCTGTGACTTGTCCTTTTATGGCCATTGGGGAGACGCACGTTATGTCGAACTCGACAGCTGGCAGAGCCACTTAGCCGGCCTCCCTATCAGTAAGGTGGTTTCGAGAGGAGAAACTTTAAAGGGTCTGATTTGGACACTAGCACCACCTTATTAGTTTTAAGGTCTAATTGTGTACTTAAGCTTACCTTAAGGTTAATGGTACTTTAAGTTTAAGTAGTGATGAGCTGTCCAATGAGTAGCTATTGAGGTGTCCTATGAGTAGCTATTGAGCTGTCCTATGAGTAGCTATTGAGTTTAAGTAGGACCATGTATCTTGAGTCTGTTGGCTATTCTGCTGAATAACTAGCAATAGAGGGAGAAGATCATTGTTTGACGTCATGGTACCGTGTAGTGTCATATCTGCTTTCCAGGTCTCATGAGTCATGTAATCTGATCTGGTCATTTAGACTGCAAGCTTGTCCATGTTCATAATTTCTTACTCTAATTATGCTTGGTAGATTAAAGAACCATAAGTGCTGAATCATCACATTAACACGTTATGCACAGAAAAAAGAACTCTAAGTGCTGATACCTGAATTGTGCTCAATTTAAATCTCTTAGACTTGCATACTAGATAGTGCTTTGCGTGTGATTGCAATGCTAAAGCAGAGTCATGTTGAGATTTGTTCTAACACTGCTGTAGAACTTGTCAGTATTTTGTATTTGGTTCAATGAGTTCAACTCGTTATAGAGTACTCCATAATAAAAAAAGAAAAGTTGATTTTGTTGCTGGTTGATGGGAGTGTAATCTTATATAACCGAAAGAGAAAAATAGTGTGAGCCTAGTTTCACCAGATACAAAAGGAAGGACCGATAATAGGAAATCAATGGAACATGGGCAAAAGCCTGAGAGGAAAACTTGAAGAGGTATAATATCTTACGCATTTTATTACCTTTGTCGTATTGATGTTAGGTCTGTGATTTTTCACTGAAAAGATGAAACGCTAGACACTTAGAAAGCACAAAATAATAAACATCCTCTGAGTTTAGTTGTGCTCAACTTTAAGAACGTTATTCTTATTTGTATCTGTCACCTATCATATTATAAAACACCTTAGTTGTCTTCTTTAGGTGAACATACAATCTGTTGTTTATGTAATGCTGGCTTTCTGTTTTCTGTAGTAAAAGTGATAATCAGGGCCAAGTGCCAGTTGAGTTTAATCATCTCAATTTTAGTATTTGATCATTGGAAATCAAATTATGTAATAGGGTATCAACATCATCTTCCATCTTAATAACTGTAGTAATCATTTAAAAGTCTTTTTGGGAACCGATCAATAGAGAAATGTGGTAGTTTTCTCAATGACTGCTATGTTTCTGCGCAGGCATGATTGTCTGTCGAGTCTGTTTGTGGTTTAGTCTTGAAATCCTTTATACTCTCTGTTGTACGCATGTCATTGCATTTTTGTGCTTGAACTCTATCTCAATTTGCTTACATCTAGATGCTTATAACTTTGCAGTGGAATGGAGGATTTTTCCTGCTGCTTTGGGTGTTCGTTGAAGTCTGTTGGAGAATGGAGGTGATTTGAACTTACTAAGAGTTCATCAGTTGCGTCTTTTAGTAATGGAGAACCGTTATTCAATTTCAAATAATGGATATAATTGATGAACGCACTAGTGTTCTGAATCTTGTGTATCTGTATAGGATATATAAATTTTCTGAGCTTCTGGTTATGAGGATGTAATATATAGGTTTATTTTTTTCAAAATAGGCAAGCGAAAATTCAGTTTTCAAAATAGGTTTATCGTATTTCTGTATGTCATAGCATATGATCAAAAATTGACTGGAATTCTCAAAAGATTCGGGTGATAAAATTGACTGGTACGGTAGTTTTAGCAATAAAACAACCCGACTTATCGGGAATAGGATTTAGAGATGACGCACTTGGCATACAACATTAAATCTCTCATTAAAATATTTCTTGGGAAACCAAAAATTTGCCAATTTTACCCTAGTTTTATCACAGCAGTTCATTTAATGTCGCAATTGATAATGTTTATCTTGATATTTGTATACCCTAGATTTTACACTTCTTGATGTAACAGAAGTGTGATTAAATTCTCACCCTACTATTTAGATTTTAGATCTCTTGAGTCGAGTTAGGGCATCTTATCATTCTTAGTTTTCTTTCTCCCTTCTCCCTCTTCGTTTATTCCCTCCGCCGCCTCAAAAACAAAAACCACCACAGATCAATGGGCCATGGCTTTTGATGTCGATGATCATCAAACAACACTAATAAGATCGGCAGCATGATGATATCTCCTCTCAAAAGTAATTAAGATCTTACTCTTTATTTCGTTTTATCTTATTTTTAGGTTAAAATTAGTAGTACCAAGACTTATTGGCTCAATTAATTCGCTTTGTTGTTTCATCTGCAGTGCAAGGATCAGTTGGGTATACAATTCTTTTTTACTGCTTCGTCAGCTGCAGTGCAAGGATCAGCTCAAAAATTCTTGTTTTAACTTGAGTATTGTGTCCGTGAAAGGAAATATATGAATTGTTTGGTTTTATAGAGGTGCCGACCAACCAAGTCATTCAATTTTGATGTAAAATATTTTTGTAATGAAGGCGCAGGTGTGGTTTAGAATCTATAATTGAAGATGGCCATCCTTCGATGTATGTATTATTGCGACTTCATCGCAACAAATAAAGGCTATGGAGAATCATAGTGGTGAGGTGAGTAAATGAATGTCTAGCTAATAATCAGATTACACTTGTTTTGAATTTGGTAGATGACATCAACATGATTTTTGACTTGGATGAAATTAGGGCTGATGGATAAAATGCTTTTTCAATAAGCAGGCAATGAACAATTGGAAAAAAAGATTAGGGGGACTTTGTAACATGTGATTGTGTAATACATGTTTGCGAATGCATTGATAAATATGGTTTTGTGTTGTTAATAGTTGTTGATAAAATGTTTAATTTCTTTTCTGGTTGTATATTTAGTGTTTGAGATCTTTTTGATATTAACATCATTACTGTTTTCATGTGTTCTATCTTATATGACAGGTGACCAAGAGATTTCAAGCAGAAGCAGGGTACAGGTGAGAGATCCAACTGCAATTTGTAATTGACCTCCGTGAAGTTGAGAAGCTTAAGTGCACAACCTAATGGAGAGATCACTGCTAACACTTAATCCTCCAACTGAGAATACACCTTATAGAGTGACGAAATCAACCCTTCTGAAGTTGCGTCTAATTTTTTGGTTCAGCTCAAATCTAGCACTTCAAGGTGTTTCGCCTTTTGAGGATATGTACCCGTTGCTTCGATTCAGCTTCCAAAAGGATTTGTTGGTATGTCCTTTGTTGTTGCCAGTGGTACAGATATAAAGGAGGACATCTTGGTGGTCCAGAATGATGAAACCCACACTTGCAAATCCTGAATTTCCTTGGAAAGCTGCATCAGTGTTGATCTTGACCCACGTCAGCTGGAAAATGCCAGCCTACAGAAGTTATGTCGGTTTGGTTGCTAGTGGCTGTAGTGTGTGTTTTTGGGTGCAGTGGAGCAATCGGGATTCTTGTGTCCCTTGCTTGAACAAATTCCTAAGCCAAAGATAGTGCTGTCATAACAAGTTGAGTTGGTGATAGGAATTATTGTTTGAAAATTGCAACATTTCTTGTCAACCAGATACTCCATAATAGGTAGTTGGTTTATGGTTCTGGTTCATAGTTCTCGAAAAGTGTGGGATGGTGGAGGAAGTAGATGGTTCATAGTTCGGGTTCCCTGCCCAGGTGTGTGAAGAATTTGGTCCATGTTGCTCAGGTATGGTGTGTTGCTGATTCTGGTTGTCTGTCCAAAGTTTTTATCCCATTATGTTGTACTTTCCAGAGAAACATTTTGATTTTAGATGTCATTAAGCTTCCATATGAAAGCTACGTTTGGAGTTGTAGTGGGGTGTTGGGAATTTGTAGCTGTATGGACGTCTGTGTATTTACCTGTTTTAATTAGAGAGTTGCCATTGGATTCGATCTGGTGTGTTTGGAGGTGGATAGAGCAATGATTCCGACTGTGGGAATTTGTGGCCTGGTATTTCCAGTTGGTGGTACTGCCTATTAGGGTATCAAAGAGTTGTCAGGGGTTGGCCAGTGTAGGTGGGGGCAGTGATTGACGATCGGGCATGCAGCCAGTAAGTGTTTGAAGCTGTTGTGTATGTGATTTGCAGGATTTATGCAGCCAGTAAGTGTTTGAAGCTGTTGTGTATGTGATTTGCATGATTCCCCCGCATAGCAGCATGAGAGTTTTTGTGTATTTTTTCTTTTTCGAGGAGAAAGATTAAAAATTTCTTAGAAAAAAAGAAAGTCACAACAAATACACTTGTACGGCAATCCCATATACAATTTCAGTTTATATCTAGCTATCAAAAAAAAAAAAAAAAAAAAAAACACGTTTGAATGTGTAATAGCAGATGAGTTGCATCTTCTTCCTATTCATTGCAAAGGCAACAAGTTGTAGTAGGCAGGACACCCTGTTGTCTGTTGTTTGGTTCTGCACAGCAGTCTAAATGAAAAACTGCGCTCAACTTTAGATGCAGGTACATGTGCGGTTTGATTTCTGTAGGTACATAAATGTGATTCTCATTGTATTAAGAGTATTTAAGTTTCAGCAATAACTTACCAGAATCAGAATCAGGATTTGAGAGAAGATGGAAATACCCCGTTGAAATAGATTTGCAGCAAATCTCTCATTCTGTTTTAAAATTTCTTCATGAATCAGAACATAGTTGGTGATCTGAGATTTGCACTCACAGCAGTGAGCACTTCATAGTTTGTCGCGCAATAGATAATATATAGTGTAACAGAAGTGTAATTAACTTTCACCCAACTACTTTATGTTGTAGACGTCTCGAGTTGAGTTGGGGCATCAATATCATTCTTAGTTTTCTTTCTCCTCATCCGTCTATATCCTTTACTTTTCTGCCGCCTCAAAAACAAAAACCACCACAGATCCATCGAATCATGGCTTTTGATGTTCATGATCATCAACAACAACAAGAAGATCGCAGCATAATGATATCTCCTCTCAAAATGTAACTCCTCTTCTTTCTATTTATTTACAAAATCAATAAAAATCGTTTCTTATTAATTCACTTGTTTCGACTGCAGTGAAGAATTGGTGGAGTATTCGTATGGATCAACTGGAGCTATGCAAGCATCAGATGATCTACAAATTACTTCTTCTGTGTCAACAGCAGTGCGAAGATTCTTATACTTTTATGCTAATGGTAAGTTTGATATCCATGTATAAGGTACTTTTATAAATAATTAATAGGTTAGTTATAATTAGGAACTAATTGATATGTACTATTTAAATTTGTAGGCAAAGCATATCCCTGAATGAGTATAGAATTAAAGTAGAGAAATCTGGGTGCTGTATTTATCAAATTGGCTGTTTGTGAAGGAAGAAAAGGAAATTATGTGGTTTTATTGGTGCTGACCAAACAAGTCCTTCGGATGTAACATATTTGTCCAATGAGGGCGCAGGTGTGGTTTAAAATCCACAATTCAGGATGGGACTTCATCTCAAAAACAAAGAAGGTTATGAAGAATCATAGTGGTGAGTTTCATATTTATATGAATGTCTAGAAATCTGATTAAACTTGTTTTGATTTCGTAGATAGGAGATGATTAAGTAAGATGCATATGTGACATCTTGATACAGAACATTTTTTTAATTTTTCTTTGAATGTAATGAACAATTGGAAAATAGATTAGGTGAATTTTGCAATGCGTGATTCTATAAGTACATGTTTTCCTATACAATGATAAACATGGTTTCGTGCTGCTAACATTTGTTGATAAATATTTAGTGTTTGAGTAATTTTTGATGCTAACAAAAGTACTATTTTCATTTGTCTAAGATATATGGCAGGTGACCAAGAGAAGCCAAGAAAGAAGGGCACATATGTGAGAGATTAAAGTGCAATTTGTAATTGACCTCCGCGAAGTTGAGAAGCTTCAAGTTCACAACCTAATGGAGAGAACATAGCTAATCTGGGTCATTATACAGAGCGCCAAAGTTCAAGGTGTTTAGCCAGGATATGCACCAGCTGCTTCGAGTCAGATTCCAAGAGGATTTGTGGGTATCAGATGTCATTTGCTGTTGACAATGTCAGCCGCATTGCTTTCGTTTCCTCCACAGAGGAAGCAGTGATTCCTAATGGTATTGATCCAGCTTTAAATGAGGATACATACCTTGGTGGTCTCGAATGATGAAACCCGCCCCTCCAAATCCTAGGTTTCCTTGAGAAGCTGTATGAGTGTTGATCTTTACCCACATCACCGGTGGAAATCCCAACCCACAGAAGTTATGTACGTTTGGTTGCTGGTGGCTGTTGTGTATGTTGGTGGGTGTAGTAGAGCAATCGGGATTCTTGCATGCCTTGGTTTAACAGATTCTTGACCTAGAGATAATGCTGCCTTTACAATTTGAGTTGGTGATAGGATTTATCATTTGAATATTGCCACTTCTTTTGCCAACCAGATAATCCATAGCATGTAGCTCTATAATGGTTTTAGATGTGATGCGGGTGGGGTGGGAAGAGTTGTGTTCTGGAAAAGTGTTAATGTGGATTATGGTTCCCTGCTCATATACAATTTCAGTTTATATCTTACTATAACGTAATACATTCGAATCTATTACAGGTTAAATTATGATGATAGCATATGGTTAGATATGAATGTAATAATCACTTTTAGAATTCAGAATTGAAATTCGGAAATATATCACTAGTACATGCTCTCTGCATTTTATACATCAGGTCATCAACAACAATTACACACATATAGATTCACACACTGACATTACCGAAATAAGAAAGCCTAAACTTCGACATTTTAGCATGAATTGCTAAACTGGATATATCCTGGTAATTAAAGCATCATTGGACATTCCGAGTTACCTGATTTATGCAGAAGCACATTCCATAAATGATTATGCATTAACATATTTAGTGATCCCAAGGCCAGCTAGCCTTATAATGATGGAAATACATGCCACTTTACCCAAAGTTAGGACTTTGATATTGAATCAAGGATTAATTAATAAGACTGTGGTAGATCAAATGTACCAATTTGCATAATATGCTCATTCCCATAAAAAATATTAATTACAATCCACATTGTTTACATAGGAGAATGTGCCAGTAAATGTCATACACTAAACCCTTAACAGATGCTTTCATTATACTCAAATTACAAAGATGTTATAGTCAACATAGTAGGAAGGAAATGTGAAACATGAAGTATGTAGTTCATCCTACTAATTGTAATCCTGCTAGTTATTATGTGTTCATTACTAAATTTGAGGAAATAGAATGCAATCCTTGACAAATTTAAATTTAAGGCCTTGAAATGGCCTAGAAGTGTCATATCCACGTAAGAAAAGAGAAATTGAACATGCCAATGAGATGGAGAATATGGGTCCTCAAATTATCATTCATATTACTATAATGTATTACAAAACATAAAACCCCCAATCCTATTAAAAACTCAGTAACTATAATACAAGCTAAACGCCTAACTGCAGTTGCTTTCAACTCGTCATAGGACACTGAAAAAGGTTGGTGCCAAGAATAAACACCTCAACCAAGCAGCCACTGGACCAGCCTGTGGGAAAAACAATTCGGTGAGTAGAGTTAGAAATTGATTCTTAGCTTTATAACCGAAAACGTATCTTCGGACCGTATTTCCACTCCCTTTTACCATCTACTGCAGCAAGATCTCCTTGTTCATCTAAAAGCTTTGAAAACTCCAGTGCTTCTTGAATTTCCTGGTCCTTGAGTCTTCTACATGGATCAATGTTCCAACAGTGACCATTATTATTTGCATGGTTAATGTCTTTCACAGTGGCTTCCTTCTACTAAGTTTCCATAATTTCGGGGCAGTATAAACCTTAATGAAACTGAGTAACTTAAAATATGCACTCAATTTCCGCAATTGGTTCAATCTGTAGCATTCTAAGTGTGTCGCCCGAATCTGCATCGTGCCGTGGAATCCCTCATTTTGTGTTTTAAAATTTGCTACGTTAACAAATACATGCCGCGTGATCTAAAATTTTCTATTTGTTATCAATGGCACATAATTTCATAACCATATAATTTGTAATTCGCTTGTGATACAAAATGTCTCCTAGCACATTGCGCAAAACTAGAAGCGACCCTAGCTAGGTAAATAGCAGGAGAAAAGGCTTCACTTTTGTACATCTATTAAAGGTGTAACAGAAGTGTAATTAACGTATCAGTTCGTTCTTTTGTTTACCCTACTACTTGT